>CM033123.1:9580161-10262294 GCA_019321725.1 Paulownia fortunei
GCCATAATCAATGGCCAATAATCATATAAGCATGCAAATCATGCATACTCATACGCATGCAAATCATGCACGCGACCTGCAAATCCATGCATTAACACCATGCAAATCCATGCATGCTTCGGTACAATAGTAGTGGTCAACAAAACATTTTCTTTCTCTGAATCATAGCCGTGCAATGCAAGATTTATCACAATGCTAGTATATGATGCATCACGTGCTAATGACAATGCACATGTATGTATGCTCAATGGAGAGCTCTACTATGCACATATGATTATGATATTACATATAATTCACAAATCATTACTATGTCTATGCATTGTAGTTGCAAATGAATTTTACTTACCTTCACTTGGTTGGTGGCTTAGTCTAAATTTGTTTAGTATTCCTCTCCAACCTTAGATGTAAAATAGCCTGTAATATTACCAACATCAAGCACCATTCCCATTTGGCAAGTTGAAAGCACAAATCTCATACTAGACCTTAAACCAAAGCTATAAGCTAACAATCAAGGTTTCACAACTAGAACCAATATAGCCCCTCAAATACCTCAATTTCTCATCTTAAATACATGAAACTCATGTAATTGAAGTATTATAATCTAATAGCATGTACCTAATTGTTAACACTCAATAGCAACATGTCTAGGTTGAAACATGCTAAGTGATCAAATGTGGCAGATTCACATTTTATATTTTCTTGCTGTCAAGTTTAGTTGTATGATAATTTTAACATCCCTAAACATATCCAATCACTCCAAAATTTTTACCACACTTATATATAACATGTATGTAAATGTAACCATATCATATAATTGCTAAAAATCACGGATATAGCTTCCAAGTTCAGCTCTCTTCACGACATACTGAAACAGATTATTTCCTACCGTGACAGTTTTGCACACTTCATGACATTAATGGTTTTGGCACCCTTAAGTATATTCAATCACTCCAACATTTTCACCATACTTAGATAATATATAATGAGACAACCAGGTCATATTATTACCAAAATAATCGATTTAGCTCCCTTAATTCAGTTTCCTTCACAGCACACCAAACAGATTTTGCTTTTGGCAGTTTGAGTGTTTCTCTCAATATCATTCTCTATTTCAATTTCCAACTGATAAAAATTCATTCCAATACTCTTAACTCATATATGGTCATGTAAATGGTAATAATCATAGGTTTTATTCAACATACCATACACTTTTGAAGTCTAAAACACAAGAAAACAGTAAGATGACAGTTTCTGCCACAAGTATTTCCTATTAAGTGTTTGTGATCAAAAACCCTTTCTTTGTGCACCAAAGTCTAAACTAAAAACTTCCTAACACTTTTATAAGAGATATTGAAAGCTAATAAGCCATAAAACCATTCATAATAATCTGAAAACCAAAGGCAAAACCATAGATAAGTGTTACCTATGCAGATTTTGAGGCTAACTTGATGGTAATCACTTCTTCTTTGCTTTTCTTGCTTTTATTTCAACTTGGAATCAATTTGGATCACATGGAGACCTTAAGGTGTGTGTTTGGAAGATGAAAATGGCTGAAATGAGGGTCTGGTCGTTGCTTAAGGGTGAAGGGTTTGAGGTGTTAGCTTGAGATGTTAGCTTAAGCTTAGTAAGAAAGCACGAGGTGGCAAGTAAATGGCAAATCTGATTTTCTCCCTTATCTTTCAGCCCTAATCTTGTGTGTCTCATCTATTTTTATTTGGTTGCAACCTATCTTTAATCACATTCATTCCCATAGGTAATTCCTATGTCCGTTTTCGATCTCCAAACGATTCGCATCCGATTCTTAAAGAATTATCTAGTTTGCATTTCTAAAATCATATGCACATAAGAGCCTTGTAATATGATACTTAATTCATATTTATCATGTCCAATATCCCAAGTATGCTAATTTACAAATATATACTTTTGAAATAACTTGATCAAATCAAATTAAACCGTATAAGTTACTAGTAACACTTTTAGCACTTCCAAATTATAACCTATATATCCATCTATATCTAATATTGATCCACCTCATTTTTCTTCTTATTTCAATATAAAATCAACTACTTAGATTAAGAAATTCAATAACTAATATCGTGCAAGAGCTTCAGAATTAAGTTTAATATTCAAGAATGTCGTATAAAATGAAATAAATTATGCAATGTCAATAGAAATGCAAATAGCATATAAAATTAACATGTAATGCATGAATCATATTTAGCCATGTGAGTAGTAAGAGGCTCGAGGGTATCACATCCTCCCTCCTTATAAAATTTCGTCCCGAAATTTCACTTACCGAAAAGTTCAGGATACTTAGTTTCATTTCATCCTCCTTTCCCAAGTGGCCTCTTCTACTAATTGGTTTCTCCATAACACTTTAAACCAATGGAATCTGTTTATTTCTTAGCTGCTTCACTTCTCGTAATAAAATCTGTACGGTTTTTTCTTCGTAGCTCAAATCTGTCTTTAATTCCACTAGTTCATTCTTCAGAATGTGAGAAGGATTAGCAATATATTTCCTCAGCATAGACACATGAATACATTGTGTATTTGGGACATAGATGTTGGCAAGATCTAGTCTGTAAGAAACATCACCAATTCTTTCTTTCAATCACGAGAATGGGCCAATGTATCTGGGACTCAATTTTCCTTTCTTCCCAAACGCATGATGCCTTCATTGGTGCTACTTTCAAAAACACCTGATCTCCTATCGCAAACTCAACGCCCTTCTTCGTCGATCTGCATAACTTTTCTGTCGATTTTGGGCAGTTTGCATTCTTTGTCGAATCTGTAACACGGCTTCTGTCATCTCTCTAATCATATCTGGGCCAAAAGTTTTTTTTCACCAACTTCATCCCAGTGTATCGGAGACTTACATTTTCTGCCATACAATGCTTCATAGGGAGCCATTCCAATGCTAGTCTGATAGCTGTTGTTGTACGAAAACTCACCAAAGGTAGGAATTTACTCCACTGACCTTGGAAGTCTAATACACAGGCTCTGAGCATATCCTCCAACGTCTGTATTGTTCGTTCAGATTGCCCATCCGTCTGAGGATGATATGCTGTACTAAATGATAATTGTGTTCCCAAAGCTTTGTGTAAACTCCTCCAAAAAGTAGACAAAAATCTTGAATCTCTATCAGAAACAATAGACAATGGCACACCATGAAGTCTAACAATCTCCTGAATGTATAATTGGGCATAGCGATCCATGGAATAGGTAGAACATATGGGAAGAAAATGAGCAGACTTGGTCAATCTATCGACGATAACCCAAATAGCATCATGACTCTTAGTAGTCTTTGGCAAACCAGTTACGAAATCCATGGTGATCCTTTCCCATTTCCATTCTGGAATAAGTAGAGGTTGTAAAGTCCCTGCGGGTCTTTGATGTTCGGCCTTTATTTGCTGACATGTTAAACATTGCTCCACATGCTGGGCGATGTTCTTTTTCATACCCGGCCACCAATAATGCGATTTCAAGTCTCTATACATCTTTAGTAGCCCTGGATGTACTGAATAAGGGGTTGAATGTGCCTCTTTTAAAATGTCTTCCGAATGTTATCAATATTTGGCACACAAAACCGCCCTCTAAATTGTAAAATATCATCCTGAGTCATCTTAAATTCAGTAGACTTCCCTGCAGCACATATTTTCTCATATTGATGAGATATTCATCATCTCGTTGTCCCTGTTTGATCCTATCAATTAGCGTAGGCTGAAGCGTCAGGGCTGCCAACTTTGCCTCTATTACTCCTGTCTGTAAAATCTCTATATTCATTTTCTGCAAATCATTCAGTTCCAATTTCTGAATTAAAGCCATAGCCATTGTACTTTGTGTGGATTTTCGGCTCAATGCATCAGCTACAACGTTGGCTTTACCTGGGTGGTAATTGATCACACAATCATAATCTTTTACCAGTTCTAGCCATCTTCGCTGCCGCATATTTCAACTCTTTCTGTGTGAAGAAGTATTTGAGGCTCTTGTGATCAGTAAAGATCTCGCACCGTTCACCATATAAATAGTGCCTCCATATTTTAAGCGCAAATACTACAGCAGCAAGTTCCAAGTCGTGCGTAGGGTAATTCTTTTCGTACTCTTTAAGTTGTCTGGATGCATACGCAATTACTTTGCCATTCTGCATCAGTACACATCCTAATCCATTCTTCGATGCGTCACTGTAAATTACAATCCTCCCGTACCTGATGGAATTGAGAGAATAGGTGCTGAAGTCAGCCTCTTTTTCAGCTCCTGGAAACTTCGCTCACACATATCTGTCCATCTAAACATCACCCCTTTTCTGGTTAATTGTGTCAATGGCATTGCAATTTGGAGAACCCCTCCACAAATCTTCGGTAATATCCAGCTAAACCCAGAAAACTGCGCACCTCTGAAGGATTAGTAGGTTGCATCCAGTTGTTGATAGCTTCAACTTTACTTGGATCTACTGATATTCCCGCTCCTGATATAACATGTCCCAAGAATACCACACGATCCAACCAGAACTCACATTTCTTGAATTTGGCGTACAACTGCTTCACTTTCAGGACCTCTAGTACTTGTGTTAAATGTGCGGCATGTTCTTCTTTAGTTCTGGAGTAAACTAGAATGTCATCTATGAACACAATAACAAATTTATCCAGAAATTCTTTAACACTCTGTTCATCAGATCCATGAATGCTGCTGGAGCGTTAGTCAATCCAAATGGCATCACCAAAAATTCATAGTGCCCATATCTTGTACTAAATGCCGTCTTGGGGATATCCTCTTCCTTTATTTTCAATTGATGGTACCCAGAGCGTAAGTCAATCTTTGAAAATATTGCGGCACCCTGAAGCTGGTCAAATAAATCATCGATTCTGGGTAACGGATACTTATTCTTAATTGTGACCCTGTTCAACTCTCGATAATCGATGCACAGTCTCATGGTGCCATCCTTCTTACGTACAAATAGAACTGGTGCTCCCCAAGGTGAAAAGCTCGGTCTGATGAATCCTTATCCAACAAGTCTTGTAATTGTACTTTCAATTCTTTTAACTCCAATGGAGCCATTCTGTAGGGAGTTTTTGAGATTGAAGATGTTCCTGGTTGTATGTCAATAACAAACTTTTTTCACGATCTGGTGGCAGTCCCGGGAGATCATCTGGGAATACTTCAGTATATTCCCGTACCACTGGTATTTCACTCAGAGTTGGTGGGTGTTGTTCCTCAATGTTCATGACACTCACCAAGTACCCTTCGCAACCAACATCGAGTAATCGTTGTGCCTTCACTGCTGAAATCATAGGAAATCTGAAATTCTTCACAATGCTGGCAAATGTGAAAGACTCTTTCCCAGAAAAGTTGAAATGTCACCGTCTTTTCCTTACAGTTGATAGTAGCCCCATACTTTGACAACCAATCCATGCCCAAAATAACATCATAATCATTCATATCCAGTACAATCAAATCAGCATGTAATTCTCTACCTTCAACAAGTATAGCACAAGCTCTCAAAATCCGATCGTTTGTCTAGCATCTCCAGAGGGAACTGTTACACTATAACTGATTTCTACTACATCTGGTATTCTACCAGCCTCTTCACGTACTCAGTGGATGCAAATGAATGCGTGGCTCCAGAATCAAATAATACAAGTGTTGGAACACTAGAAATATAAAGTGTACCTGTTACCACCGATGGATTTGCTTCTGCATCCGCCCTGGTCATGGTGAATACCTTGGCTG
Organism: Paulownia fortunei; assembly: GCA_019321725.1. Taxonomy (NCBI): domain Eukaryota; kingdom Viridiplantae; phylum Streptophyta; class Magnoliopsida; order Lamiales; family Paulowniaceae; genus Paulownia; species Paulownia fortunei. The sequence goes on from CM033123.1 coordinate 9,585,889, forward strand.
GTACATTCTTTTGGATGGTCTGATTCTGTTTACCTGGGCAAAATTTAGCAATATGTCCTGGTATTCCACATCGAAAACACGTCCTGGTTTCTATATAGCAGCCTCCAATATGTCGATTACCACATTTCTGACACACAGCTTCTGGCATTGGTGCTTTTCCTTGTTCAACCCGTGGCCTCTTATTTTGACCTTCTTGTTGTTGGCCTTGTTCTCCTTGAAATTTAAATCCCGGCTTCTGTATTTGGATCGGCTTCTGCATTTGGAATGGCCTCTTTTGCCCCACAGTCCATCTCTGTCCCTGCTGTCTGAACTGCTGTCGAGCCTCATGTGCACGAACGATTCTCAATTCAGCCTGTTCTGCCACCAACGCCCTCTCAGCCACCTGTGAAAATGTCACCCCTTGAGTACCCGCCATATTCACATCCCGGTATACTCTGGCCTCAAACCCTCCAGAAATCTCTCTACTTTCAATACTTCAGTGCTGACCATGTGCGTAGCAAACCTGGACAGTTGTTCAAATTTACGAATATATTCTCCAACAGTCATCGCTCCTTGTCGCAGTTGTATAAACTCGTTCATCTTCATCATGCGAACTGGAGCTGTGAAATATTTGTTTCGGAATAACTCCTTAAATCTATCCCAGCTCATGGTAGTAATGTCCTCTATACTGCTAATCATGTCCCACCAATGGCCTGCACTACCGCGAAGCATGAAAGTTGCACACATTACCCTCTCCTCTACTGGCACCCTGCTGTACTGGAACATGTTCTCCAGGGTCCTCAACCAGTCCTCTGCAGCGGTAGGATCAATAGCATCCTCAAATGTTGGGGGATCCAGTCTCCGAAATCGTTCTCCCACCATATATATATAATCTGCCCGCTGTTGGTTTACCTCCACCCGTGGTTGCTCACCATTATCCTCTGCCGAATCAATTGTTGAATCTATTCGGACTGTCGTTCAATCAGTTCTGTTAACCGATTAATCATGGTATCTCGATCATTAACCGGGATGGGTGTCTCATTCCTCTGTGCTCTGGCACCACTACTGCTCTCACCACGAGTTCTCACCATTTTGTAGCGCTGTTTATACAAGTTTGACAACATATGGCCAATATAATTTATGAAATATGAAATGCAATATATGATAATATAAAACTTACTGGCATGGCTGCGCTCTGCAAGTTTCAAAGGTTATGTACATGGACAGTCTACAGAATCAAGACCTGGGCTCTGATACCACTCTGTAACACCCCCCCCCTTTTCTACACAACCATATATATTTTATATAATTTGACATGATAGAACCTGTGTGCATGCATGGAATATTTTTTTTTTTAACATTTTAAGAAAAGCTAAATCACTTCTTACATACACAACCTTGTTTAAAATAGAAGGATCAGTATTTATATAAAAACACAAACACACAACGACCACAATATTTACATACTTAATTACAGTAAAGTTTTAAAAGAGAAATATAGTACCAATCCAAAAACATAATACACCAGACTCAAAATAACAAGCCAACAAAATAGCCAACAGGTCGTCATCCATGTACACACTCCCTCAAACACCTGCAGGAGCTCCAACAGCCAACCAGCCAAAGATGCTTCAAGTATCATTGTACTCACCTACAATGCATAAACTATATGAGCTAACGCTCAGCAAGTAAAGATTATGCATGTCAAAGAATAATCCACAATATCAAGTCATGCAACTCAAAATGCTACGCTCACAATGCAATTTTATGCATCAAAATATTTCTCTCAAAATCATTTCTTTCTTGGGCCCTGACCAACGCTACTATCTCATGCACCGGAAAAGAGCTCTGTATACCGCCATAATCCAATGCCAATAATCATATAAGCATGCAAATCCATGCATACTCATACGCATGCAAATCCATGCACGCGAACCTGCAAATCCATGCATAACACCATGCAAATCCATGCATGCTTCGGTACACTAGTAGTGGTCAACAAAACATTTTCCTTTCTCTGAATCATGCCGTGCAATGCAAGATTTATCACAATGCTAGTATATGATGCATGCACGTGCTAATGACAATGCCCATGTATGTATGCTCAATGGAGAGCCCTCTACTATGCACATATGATTTATGATATTACATATAATTCACACATCTACTATGTCTATGCATTGTAGTTGCAAATGAATCTTTACTTACCTTTCACTTGATTGGTGGCTTAGTCTAAATTTGTTTAGTATTCCTCTCCAACCTTAGATGTAAAATAGCCTGTAATATTACCCAACATCAAGCACCATTCCCAATTTGGCAAGTTGAAAGCACAAAATCTCATACTAGACCTTAAACACCAAGCTATAAGCTAACAATCAAGGTTTCACAAACTAGAAACCAATATAGCCCCTCAAATACCTCAATTTCTCATCTTAAATACATGAAAACATCATGTAATTGAAGTATTATAACTCTAATAGCATGTACCTAATTGTTAACACTCAATAGCAACATGTCTAGGTTGAAACATGCTAAGTGATCAAATGTGGCAGATTCACATTTTCATATTTTCTTGCTGTCAAGTTTAGTTGCATGATAATTTTAACATCCCTAAACATATCCAATCACTCCAAAAATTTTACCACACTTATATAACATGTATGTAAATGTAACCATATCATAGAATTGCTAAAAATCACGGATATAGCTTCCAAGTTCAGCTCTCTTCACGACATACTGAAACAGATTATTTCCTACCGTGACAGTTTTGCACACTTCATGACATTAATGGTTTTGGCACCCTTAAGTATATTCAATCACTCCAACATTTTCACCATACTTAGATAACATATATAATGAGACAACCAGGTCATATTATTACCAAAAATAATCGATTTAGCTCCCTTAATTCAGTTTCCTTCACAGCACACCAAAACAGATTTTGCTATTTTGGCAGTTTGAGTGTTTCTCCAATATCATTCTCTATTTCAATTTCCAACTGATAAAAATTCATTCCAATACTCTTAACTCATATATGGTCATGTAAATGGTAATACATAGGTTTTATTCAACATACCATACACTTTTGAAGTCTAAAACACAAGAAAACAGTAAGATGACAGTTTCTGCCACAAGTATTTCCTATTAAGTGTTTGTGATCAAAAACCCTTTCTTTGTGCACCAAAGTCTAACTAAAAACTTCCTAACACTTTTATAAGAGATATTGAAAGCTTAATAAGCCATAAAACCATTCATAATAATCTGAAAACCAAAGGCAAAACCATAGATAAGTGTTACCTATGCAGATTTTGAGGCTAACTTGATGGTAATCACTTCTTCTTTGCTTTTCTTGCTTTTATTTCAACTTGGAATCAATTTGGATCACATGGAGACCTTAAGGTGTGTGTTTGGAAGATGAAAATGGCTGAAATGAGGGTCTGGTCGTTGCTTAAGGGTGAAGGGTTTGAGGTGTTAGCTTGAGATGTTAGCTTAAGCTTAGTAAGAAAGCACGAGGTGGCAAGTAAATGGCAAATCTGATTTTCTCCTTATCTTTCAGCCCTAATCTTGTGTGTCTCATCTATTTTTATTTGGTTGCAACCTATCTTAATCACCATTCATTCCCATAGGTAATTCCTATGTCCGTTCATTCGATCTCCAAACCGATTCGCATCCGATTCTTAAAGAATTATCTAGTTTGCATTTCTAAAATCATATGCACATAAGAGCCTTGTAATATGATACTTAATTCATATTATATCATGTCCAATATCCCAAGTATGCTAATTTACAAATATATACTTTTGAAATAACTTGATCAAATCAAATTAAACCGTATAAGGTTACTAGTAACACTTTTAGCACTTCCAAAATTATGACCTATATATCCCATCTATATCTAATATTGATCCACCTCATTTTCTTCTTATTTCAATATAAAATCAACTACTTAGATTAAGAAATTCAATAACTAATATCGTGCAAGAGCTTCAGAATTAAGTTTAATATTCAAGAATGTCGTATAAAATGAAATAAATTATGCAATGTCAATAGAAATGCAAATAGCATATAAAATTAACATGTAATGCATGAATCATATTTAGCCATGTGAGTAGTAAGAGGCTCGGGTATCACACCTTATGGATAACAGGCCAATTCTCTAGGGCTTCTTTTTTGCCCTTAGATTAAGCTACTGACCTAGCCTGTGCCAACTAAAGATGGCAACCAAACAGGTTTGCCAAACTCGAGACTTGTTCGCTAAGATTTGTAATGACCCAGAACCAGACCTACTTAGACGCAGTGGGTTAAAAAATATATTTGTAAAAATAATACTACTATAACTTTCTAAAAAATACATTTTTATAAATAATATCACGTAAATACATATATAATAAATTTAAAAAAATAAATGGCATGGTTTAAAAATAATAAACTAAGACCTACCCCAAACCCATTTATAATTAATAAAATCACCCCAAGTAAAACGGGTTTGGGGTAGATCTGGGTTTGAACCCACTCCATTGTCATCCCTAATGCCAGCTCCCATTAATGATTGCTCAAGATTGCCTGGAGCTAAGATTTAATTTTTTGGTTGTCCTCCTCCAAATGTTTTTTCTAGGATTCTACGGAAGAATACCCTTTCTCCATATATGCCAGGTCTTTCTCCTTAAGCGCAGTTCTTTCTTCTAACTACTCCATTGGGAGAGCATACCTTATAATAGGACATCAATTTGATAAGAAAATATTAAAAAAAGAAAAAAAGAACAAATAAAGTTGTTCAGAGGAGTATACCTTGGATTAATAAGTTGAAAAGAGAGAGAAAACACAGTCATCAGTTATATCCACCACCTTCTGGCTATTCGCATCAGACCTTATGCCCTAAAGAAACACTCAGTAATAGTCATCATTGCTGAATGGAGAAGTGGAGTTGTTAGGGGCAAGGATAGAGCTGCTTGTGGAACGGCTTGAGGGGCAACCGAATATCTTTTGTCATTTAGCTGGAGGGGCGGATTAGGCCCCGTGGTGATATTCTCCCCAAGGTTAGGTGAATGGCTGACAGGAGCACGACGCTTGTTGTTAGCAAGCTCATAAGAAGAGCTGGGAGCATTTGAGGGTGCTTAATCAGAGGTCTGACTGCAAATCGCTTGGATTTTGTTCTTGAACATCGTGTTTAAAGCACTACAAGAAAAAAAAAAGAGAAAGTCATAATTTTGTAAATTAAATTAGTTCAAAAACACTTATTTGTGTAAGAGAGTTGATGATTATACTTGAGGGCTTAGGGAGGTCAGAATCTTAGGACTTAGCATAATGGTATAAAGGTTGGGTTTTGATGCTAGCAAACTCATATTATATTCATTTTAGTTAATAAGGCATGCCAAGAGAGCTACATGAGATACAGGCCGATGATGTAAGGGGTACTTTCTGTATTGGGGAGGATTTGATCTCCAAGATGAAGGAAAACCCTAATAAGTAAGGAAGAAGATGAAAAAAGTAGTTTTTCTGCTAACCTTTGTTGGATTTGAGATATTTGGTGAGGAAATGAGCATTTCACTAGAGGTAAAATACAACGGACATGTTGAAAGGGTCTTTGGAGTGTATAAAAAATTTAAACGGCCTAATGGTGGGCTCCTCTCCTATGTGGGGAAGAGCTAAGGCTAAACCTACCCTTAGACAAGAGAAACTGAGGGCAAGTTAATTTAAGGGAGTTCGAATATCAGAGTAACGTCAGAATATAGCTTGGGTATTGGGAATCACATACCTTCCTCTAGTTAGGCAGAGAAGAAATAGAGTTATCCTGATAGAGGTATGTCATTGTCATAAGGTATGATGATGTGGTATCTGTCAAGGATCCCCATATTTTCACAAAGTTTCTTGATATTGTATCAAGAAAGAGTAGAATGAATAGTTTCATGGTCCCCAGCCTGGGATAGAGAGACAACCTCTTCTTGGGCTAGGGGCATGATTTCTTCAAGTTGACCTGAAGAGATATGGGGGCTAGAAGAAGAATTTACTAAGTTAAACTAGACATATTGAATAATAGAATATAGTCAAGGTCTTGGTAAGATAAAAGAACTTGATTAAAAGGAAATAATTCAAGAAGGGTATAAAGAGTACCTAGTAAAGAATGAGATGAGCTTGGAGTTGCTTCTAAAGTCACCATAGTATTGGAGTTTTGCTGAAAAAATTAAGAGAAATATGGGCTTGCAAGAGGAGGAAATAGAAGAAGTCACATGGATGTTCCTCTGTTATAGTCAATAGTGGGGAGATAGAGGGACATATGGGGTGATATGGGAATAAAGAGTCATGGATGAGGATAGCTAAGTGGCCACGTAGACAGATAAATGTATCCATGGTAGAGAAAATGATGTCTAATTAAGGCAGGCATGCTAGGCAAGGAGTTCTAGAGGACGTCATCATTACTATGAAAATGGGGAGTCATGCCCATTCATCCCACCTTTATTAGGAGCTTATATTTCAAAAAAATTAACAGACCCTGGCGACGTTTCCGATCTTTAGACATTGGTATAGTTTGGATTATAGTTCTTACTCTATCTGAACTACGTCTATAGTTCAAGTAGAGTAGGGGGGACTAGAAAATATGTCATAAACTAGACCTAGTAATTGGACCTAGATATTTGGGGCGAGCTACTTAATGTGATGAATTAGCTCATGGTCTCTCGAGAAGTAGACCTAATATTTGAGCTGATTTGACCTATCTGAGTCGATCTGGTATATAGGTTGAGATACTTAAGTTATGAAGTGGATTATTTTAATTAGGCTTGCTTATGCTACATTTGGGTAGCTCTGCCTGAGTGGAGTTGACCTGGATAGGTCTATCTTACTTGAATACACCTCTGTTAACATGCATCTAAGAAAACCCTAATTGTTGAGGTAGAATCCTAGGTTGCTTCTACTTAGTATTGGAGAAGAAAAGTGAATCCTACTTTGATGGAATTTATTATTTAATTTTGTTTATATTTCTATAATTGATGCTTATCTATATACGGAAATTGAATAGGATTCTACTTAGGTTATAATTTACTTAGTATATAAAGGATGAATTTTCTCAAAAAGTACGTGTTTATGATTTTTCTAGTATTCAAACATTCAATATATCTTTGAAGAGTACTTTTGCTAACTTAAACATAGGAGGATTTTCGTTGAGAAAATCTCAGCACCCTAACCATTATTTTACAAGTGTTCTTGTGAGTAGAGCGGTTGTTGGATTGATTATTCTTGACACGTATTATCTTGATTCGCATCAAACATCTACAAAAAATAATTGGTAAGTGAATCTAGTTCGTGCATTTTATAAGTTTTTTTACATAGTTGAAAGTGCCCTTATAGATATATCTCCATCTCCACATCGACATCTCCACAAGATATGCTTGGAGGTGTCATTCTTATTGATCACAAGTCATTCTGTCCCAACTAAACTACAATTTTTTTATGTGTGGCAGAATGCTTCTAATAGTACAGGGTGATGATTTATTTGGGAATTTGTCTTTAAGAAATCAATTTTCAGCACACAAGTGACCACGAAGGTGGAGGGCCTCTCTTCCAAGAACTTGTTACTGTGTCACAGGTATGCAACCTAGTGTCCATTCTTTCAGAAACTTGGTGCCCTGGAAAAAACTGATAAGGTATCTTTTAATACTTTTAAAGTAATGAAATCTCACCTTAAGCTAATAATGGATGTTAGGATTCAGTTTCATATACTTAAATAGCAGCGGTTCGATAATTTGCAAGTAGAAAAAAGTAACCATGAATATTGGTAAGGTAGTTCTTGACAATGTTTTCAAAATCGGATCTGATCGGACCGGACCGGTCAGTTCAATCGGTCCAACTACAAAATCGGAGATCGATCCGATCCAATTAGACCCATTAAACCAGTTGACCTGTTTAACCGACCAAAACTAGTTTGACCAGTTTCAATCTTTTTTTAAATTTTTAATTTTTAATTTTTTAAAAAGTTTAAATTTGATATTTTATTAAATTTATGTGATTATTTAAATTTTGTATTTTATTATATATTTTTTATGTAGTTATTTATTTATTTTTACATTTAAAATATATTACATAACAATTATCTATTATATTATTATTATTTTACATAATAAAATAAAAAAATATAATTAATTTTTATTAAACCGGTCCGATTAGCGGTTGAACCGGTCCTACTGGTTGAACCGCTAATTATTAATAAAATCAATTTGATCACCAATCCAATTATGAAAATATTTATTTTTGATACATTTTTTACTTATAGAACTTTTTTCATGTACAAGTTTTCAGTGTTTAAAGTCCATTTTTTCGTGGTTGACATGGAGAATCAGCTTTCTACCTGAGTGTGAAGAAAAAGGCTAGAGGGGTGATCATGGGATCGTTCTTCATGCAATGTATAGTCATTTCCCAAATGGCAAACATAAAAAACGAGGGAATATTTAAATTCTTGCATACAAAGACTTGCGCACTTTAAATTCCTCACAATTGAGGTAACTAAAGGTTTAATGGAATAATTGGCAAGCCCTTAGATTTGACAGCCATTTCAAAAGGAACAAATGCGGGACCAACAAAAGCAAGACAGAGAGAAGAATATAGAATCTTCCCTTTGCCGGTTGCATAGGTTCATCAAAAGGCAATGATTATTATGTCCAAGCCTGTGCTAATACACAAAAACTATCATTGAAATTTAGAAGAAAAACACAAAAAAAATAAATGAAATAAAGCTTTCATGGAAAGGCCACCTTATAAATATCAAGATGACTTATTTTATGAGAAAAAGTATTGGTACTTTAATGTTGCCACTAGTATAAACTTGATGTATGAGTTTTTATAAATATTTTAATTGATTCTTGAATTTTGTTATTAATATTAAACTGATATATGAGTTATATAAATACTTTAATTGATACCTAAGCTTTGTTTTTAGTACTAAAACTGATTGATTACATGACTAATTTACATATACTTTACTTAATACTTGAATTTTATCGTAAATATCAAATTAATACATATTAAATGAACCCCACCAAATTTTCTATCTAAAAGTTTTTATAATGAAGACCAGAATAAAATAAATATCAAGATCACTCTTTTTTATATTTAATTGTTATTTGTATTTGATTGGTATCCTCACAAGAGTATAACTCTATATTTGGTTTGCAGGATTTAGTATTAAAAAAAATGGGTTAACTACATTTACCTCCCCTTCAAATAATTTAAATGGACAAACCACACAACCCCAAAACTAACCCATAATTGCAAATACCCTCTTGAACTGATAAATATAATACTTACCCTACCGAAGTAAAAGGGATAAAATACGTTATACCCCTTGGACTACACACATGGTAGCAAACACCCTCCTAAACTATTACATGTAACACTTATCCTCCTAAATTAATTATTTAGATAAAATTACCCTTATGCCATTGAGTTTATAAAATTTTCAATATATTTTGAATTTTTTCACCATAAATTTAATTTAAAATCAGTTTTTAATTAAAAATATTGTGATATAAAAAAGTAATTAATATTTTAAAAAGTAAAATTATAAATAGTATAAGTATATTTTCATAAATTTTAAACATGAAAGATTTGTTTTGATTATTTGAATTCAAAATAATATATGTAATTTCATAAACTTAATAATAAATAATAATTTTAAGGGTACATAAGTATATTTCCATAAACTTAGATATGTACATATATTTAAGGGTTAATTTTATTTTACTCATTCTATTCTTATTGAGTATCACTTTACCCCATGTACTCTCAATTGTCTCACTTTATCTCATCATATTCTCATTTATTTCCTCATTTTACCCCCTTGTACTGTCATTGTCTCACTTTACCCCCCTCCCCCCCTTATACTCTTAAAAAATTTACTAATTTATCCTTACCTATTATTTACAGTAAAATTACTTTAAAACCTTTTAAAATTTATACACTAGAATTTATATTCTAATATTTTTTCAATTTAATTAATTAACACTTAATTAAATTCATTTAAAACTTTATTGCACTTAAATTTTAATAGGTATTTTTAATTAACATAATTCCTATTAAAAAATTTTATCTTATGATATTTTTTATTAGTTAATACATATTACTTGTATATTTTTTACTTATATGGTATATAAAAATATATAACATATTTCTAGAAAATAGTTTGTTAAATAAGTAAAACATTAGTATGTTAATGGAGTTATCAAAATTTCAAAGAGCATTAAAAAAATCATTTTTAGGTTTGATCTAATTTAAAAAAAATCAAAGTATCATAAATTAATAGATATTACGTTCAATTTATAAAAAAAATCATAATCATTTTAGTATTTAATTTTATTACTATTACTTGATTATATAATTATTTTTTAAATTAACATAGTTTCTATGAACTGGTGAAAATCCATTAACAAAATATAACTAATATTTTACGTATTTAATAAAATATTACTTAGAAATTATTTATATATTTTTTAGATTTATAATGAGTTTGAAATTTATAAGTAAAGTGTATTAGCTAAAAATCCTACTATATAGTAACTTAATAGGAATTATGTTAAATTAAAAAATAAATACAATAAAATTTTAAACGAATTTAATGTTAAGTGTTAATTAATCAAGTTAAAAAAATTATTAGAATATAAATATAAGTCTATTAAATTTATAATGTTTTAAAGTAATTTTACTATAAACAATAAGTAAGAATAATTTGGTTAATTATTTTAGCGTAAGAGGGTAAAATAAAATAACGAGAGTACAATGGGATAAAGTGAGACATAATGATAGTACAAGAGAATAAAATGAGACAATTGAGAGCACAAAAGGGTAAAATAATACTCAAAAAGAGCAGACGAGGGTAAAGTTGAATTAATCCTATATTTAAATTGAACAAAGATCTATCAATCTATATATATATGTGTGTGTGTGTGTGTGTGTGTGTGCATTTTTATTCAAAAGAGTCCAAATTCTCTAATATATTTTTGTTTAGTTTTTTTTAAAAAAAATAGAATATATCTGAATAGCATGGAGATATAATTATCATTTTTATGCAAAATAGTTAAAATTCGTTTAGATTGGATAACTAATAACTTTATTTTGATTTAAATAATGAAGATACTTTTTTCATGGTACATTTAGTGTTTTTATCACACTCTTTATTACTTTAATAGTAAAATTGTAGTTACTTATGTTATTATTTACCTTTTTAGATCATAATTACCAATATATTTTTCTAATTAAGAAAAAATCTAAAAATGAATTTATGGTGTAAAAAGCTAAAAATATAAAGAGAAAATATATATTCAAATGGAATAAGGGTGATATTGTCCAAATATTTAATTTGGCGGAGGTAAAATGTTACATTGTTTGTTCAGGAGAGTATTTGCAACCAATGGTATAGCTCAGGGGATTTTTATATATTTTACCCTATTTAGATAACTAATGTCTTCCTACCATCTTTCATTGTTAGAATATTGCCCAACGAGTCAATTAGTTTGGCTAGTTTTTATACTCTTGTACAATCTTATTCAAAAGTTTATTAATAACATAGCATTTCTTTAGCTTTAACTATTTTTGTCAATTAGATAAGTTCTTAGATCATATATAGCTAAGGGGAATGATCGTACATATAATGGTAATCATGGAATGTATATTTATGGTTTTAATCTTAAACTCGTTCCAAGTAGAGGGTTTATTGAGATTACATCTATAAGCCCAACAAACTCGAGCACACAATACATACTTGAAAGGAAAATGTTTCACTCTATAACATTAAAATGTTTCACTCTATAACATTGGTATGGTGATGCTAGTGCATGTGTGCGGGTGCTTGTTGGAGAACAAGTACACCAAATAAACACATTGAAAATTCTGAATTGAAAACATTACTTATCAAATGAAAATTTTCTAGTTAAGATAGTGCATTAACTAGTCCTTAGACTTGAAGCACCTACTAACATTGTCCATGACATGATGCACTTGGATATATTTTTCAATTGCATGACAATCATAAAGGGTTTATGTTGGGTGTAAGATTTTGTGTTTAGATGTTAATGAGTAGGCAATAAAAGATTCGTCACCTATCTAGAAAAATAGATGAATCTCCTGTGTTTTTATAGTCATAGACTCGAGAGATCTTGGCTAAGGAAAGATGAATATTAAACAAAGATAATCTAATGATTCATCAAAGGCTTAATGTAACTTAAATGGAATCATAGTTATTAAGTTAAAATAGGATTTCAACTAATAATTCATGTGTTATACTTAGTCAAGAGAGTATGTCATGGAAAGACTGTATTTGCATTGTAATCACAATAAAAATAGGTTTGCTTACTATTCACCTAAGACTATGTAATCATGGTGCACTATTAAGTGCTTTACATGATTTGTGAGGTTCTTGAAATTAGGAAGTTAATTTTAAGATGATTAATTAATTGAATTATTTAATCATAATATCAATTTATTCATTAAGTTACAAGAGTTGCGAGCTCACTACTAGCTTAATTCTGAATCTAAGGGGTCACAAACAAATTGGGATAGTCCACTTCTCATCTAGAAAGTAATCCAAGCACTTGAATTAAGTTAGTTAATGAAGATTAATTAACTATAGCTAAAATTAATTTAAAGAGATAAATTTATTCATTTAATTGAATTTGATTAATTGATGAAGATCAATTAAGGATCAATAATTTAAATTTGATTAAATAAATAAAGATCCAAGTCCAAGCTTATGGGCCCATACGAGAGGCCCATCTAAGAGTCTTGGAAAAAAGACAAAAAATCACAGTTGGACAAAAAAGAAAGGAGATAAGAAAGAAAAGTTTGAAAAGAAGAGAGATAAGAGAGAAAAGGTTTGAGATCTAAATAGGATTTGGTCTTGGAAGGGAGTACACAAATACTCCCTCCTTTTCATGGCCCAATTCTTGGTGTAACAATACATAAGAATTCAACCCTCTCTCTCTCTAACTTCCCTCTCTATTTTCTTCTCTCTAGGAATTTTTTTTTCATTAAAGAGGCTCTGTACTTCTTTGAATCAACATAATTCTTCTATCACAAATTGATTTTAAAATTATTGTTGCACCTCTATATTTTAGATTAAAAATAAAGAATTTCAATTTACTAGCAAATATTGAATATTCGTGTACTTGCCCAAAGTGTGAATCTCCTAGAAGAGCAATACTTGGAGTCCTTGGCGAATTAGTTTCAAATCCTAGTTAATAATTTGAATCATTTCGCACCTTACACCAATAAGAGTGTTTTTAGTTATATTATACACGAAACTTTTTGTTTCATTTATTTAAATGAGCAATTTAGAATGCAACCGATTAATCACATTGAATTTGGGATTGCATGTTTAAATTCGATTTATACATGTTTAAAATTTTTAGATTTTTGTTGGATACTCATTCTGTGATTTTTGAATCCAACAGTGGTATCAGAGCTAGGGTTGTGCATTCTAATCCTCCACTATGTGATGGTAGCAAACAACCACGCAGGCCTGTTATGGCCTCACCCTTCTTATTGGGCAGGCGTCGCCTCCTTATTGGGAATGCGTCGCCCAGGCTGTCCAAGTAGGGATAACAATGGGACAAATTCAAACTTAGACCTGTATTGAATCCATCTCATCCAGAATGGGTTAAAACCCAATCAAATGGGTCTTAGGGTGAGTTTTAACCTAAATGGTTTTGGGACGAGTAATGAGTCCAGCTAGACCCACCTCGGACCCCTCCTGTTATATTTTTAATATTTTTTAAAAGTATAATTTTCTATATGATACTTCTAGTTGTCTGAAAATATTTATCTAGGGTTCGACTGAAACTAAGAGGCTATTTTAAAACTTTTTTTCCTTCGTTCTTCCATTATTCACCATGCGCCCTCATTTTCTTTGTTCTTCCATTATTCACCATCCACCCTCTACACTATGCTCCACTACTCTGAGTTCACTTTAGGGCTTTTAACTATGAGAATCAATCATTGCCCAGATTCTAGTCTTCTCCCAAATGTGAGCCACGCCGCAGTGAAAATTCACTCTATCATCCGCAAATTCGACTCAGCCCTAATTTTCCAGTCAATGCGCCGCCAACATTATGGATAAGACAACCGTGCTTTTGAAGAATTCTTTAGGTTATCGTAGTTTTGTGAGTGAATGAAAATTAATTGATGGGTACTCTGCAAAATCATGGTCAGTTCATTAAATTTCTTTTTAAGGTGCTTGGCAGTTAAAAAATGTTTCAATTAGGGGCTAACAGTTATAAATTACACTTTATGGAGTCTATGGCCAGTTGATTTATAGTTTTTTATGGGTTGGTGGGTCCAACAGGGCTTTAGGTTCGGGACAGAGTGGGGAATGGCAGGGATTGAGACTGGGTGGGGTAGATCTTGGGTTTAGCCAAATCCATTCCAGACCCACCCCATTGCCATCCCTATATGTAAGGGCATAGGCACGTGATACGAGTAAGCATAAACTTACCTAACACATGACCAACTAGCCCGTGCACGAGAAATGAAGCCTATTTCAACCAGCCCAATAGTAATAAGCGAGCCATGTATTAACATCGCTCAGTCCTACTACATTTTTATGCGAGAATCGCTCGATTAGGCCGACGTACTAGATATCACCCAAACCTGTGCTTCGAGTGATTCTCACCATCATAAAGGGAGCCTAGATAAATGACAGACAGACATGGCCTATCCATCACCGTCAGTCAAGCATGTCAGTTATTAAACACTCAACATGTGCGAGCAATGCAAGCGTGCGACAAGCAGCATATAGGTTGTTACTTATCTCGATGTTGCTTGTCTCATATCACATGCATGAAAAATTATTTTTTTCATTTTTTAAATTAATGGTTAATTTTTAAAATTTTAAAAAATGGTTGTTCATGAAAAATCATAAATTGCTCGAAAAACAACAATTTAATTATAAACAAATTTACATGCTTTGAATTTATTTCATGTGGTGATTAATATAAGCATGTATGGATGAGGATGACCATGGAGCCTAACATTTATTGGATATTCTATGTGATGGTATTAACTTTAGGTTTTGATTAATTGAAGTCTGCGAGTTTTGTTTTTTTTTTATTTTTTTCTGAATGTAAAATTCTATCTTTCTTTCAAGGTCTTTGATAGGACATAATAATTGTAATGAGAATAGTTATAGGCAGTGAGGTCTTCTTTTATAATTTAGTGGACATTACATGAAGAATTAGCAAGATGGAGAGCCGAGGAATGAAGGCATTAATTGCTACCCTTAAGCTGACCTATATCCACTTTGGCTTGAGTGGATCGCATAGAATGTGGCCCACGACCATCCCTTTTATTAATGTATGTATGAAGTTGCATGCATGGTTTATTTAATATTCTTCTTATGATTATGCTTGTTATATCACTAGGATAATGTAACATTAAATAAACAAACTTAGAATACTTAAGGGGATCTTGGAAAATGAACCCTCACTTAAAATTGTTTCAAGTTTAAATTTTTTTAAGTAAATTCTATATCAAGTAGAAAAGGGAAATATTGGATGGATCCAATCGTCCATGACTTCCATCAAAAGTAGTTGGCATGTGAAATACTGTCATACTTAGTCCGACGGTCACAAGTTATGGGATGTGCTAAATGGGCGTAAGTTGTGACCACTACTAGCATGGAGATGCTCATGGGGTAAGAGGGCTAAAGGTGTTGGCCACGAGTCATGGGACATACTTTAATTCACTTAGTACAGTGTAGGCTTATAAATTGGAGTATATGGGAAGATATGAGGTAAAATAACTTGAGGGTCATATGGGAATAGAATTGCTAATGTGTTAGCTATCTTCTCATTTTATCATACAGGCTAATAAAATTAAGGCGTATGATAAAGCTAACTGAATCTCAAGCCCACTAAAAAATAAGATTTTCCAAATTTCTATCTAGAATATGATAGGATTCAAATAAAATAATGAGAGATACTTATAATTAATGGCCTAATTATAAACAAATAAACTATTATATGTAAGCTTAATTTTTTCATCACGTGTTTTATAGATATTATTTTTAAATATGTTTAAAAATCCACTTGCATTAATTGTTGACACCAATAAACTCACCAATCCCAATAATGTTGACTGGTTGAGCAACCTTTGTATTATTCTCCAATTTTAAAAGAGAGTTTATGTACTCGATATGACGCAGCAACAGGCATCTATTGGATACTAATGAGGAAGAGCATGCAGAACATTACAAGCAAGTTGAGAATAATCTACAAGCCCGGTGCTATATGTTAGCATCAATTCCAATGAGTTGCAAAGGCAACATAAGAATCTGACACATGCTGCCAAGATTCACTTTTACCTGCAAAAGTTGTATGGTGAACACATTCGATAGGCGAGACACCAAATCTCAAAAGAGTTTTTCAGAACCATATGATAGAGGGCTCTTCAGTCCATGACATAAGTTGGAAATGATAGGCCTAATGAAAGACTCGAGTCATTAGGAGTCATTATAGACAACAAACTCCACATTAATATCATCTTGCAGTCTCTATCAAACTCGTTTGACACCTTCATGATGAGCTTCAACACACATAAGATAGAGACTAGCCTTGTTGAGCTGACCACATATTAAAGATATCTAAATTCACAGAAGGAAAAGATTGTCATGCTCGTAGGCTTTTCATCCCAATCTAAGACTAAAAAGTCAAAGAAAGGGAAGAAAAAAGGTTATCTGAAAAGCAATAGCATGAA
Organism: Paulownia fortunei; assembly: GCA_019321725.1. Classification (NCBI taxonomy): domain Eukaryota; kingdom Viridiplantae; phylum Streptophyta; class Magnoliopsida; order Lamiales; family Paulowniaceae; genus Paulownia; species Paulownia fortunei. The sequence continues at coordinate 9,602,599 of CM033123.1, forward strand.
TGCCTCCTGTGGATTGAAGAAGGGTTTCAAATCCAATGATAAATACTACTATTGGGCCAAGCTGATGCATTGGAAGAGAAACTGCAAAGAATACCTTGCAACTCGCCAGAAGAGTTCTGGTATGTTCTTTATTGAAGTGAACCTTTTAATTAATGATATTTCTTAGTTATTAGATACCAAATGTGGTGTTATTCAATTATTTGTAGATGATTATAAGATGTAGCATGTTGAGTAAAGGCAAGTATGTCCTAAGGCTTGAAAATAAAGTAGGATAGTCTTACATAATTGTCTTTATGTTCCCGAACTAATAAAGAACATTATCTCTATTACTATTTTGGATAGAGAGGGTTTTTCTTTTGAAATAAAAGATTAAAGTTGTTCTATTTATTATCATTCGTTTTAGTTCATGTTGGATTGCTGACAAATGATTTATATACTATCTAACCCCAAAACTCCATCTTGCATATTGAACAAAGTAACAAAAGAAAGTTAGTTGATCGTAGTTCCTTATACTTGTCATACGCTAGACTAGGTCATATTTCTAAGAAGAGTATCAACAAGATGCCACACTTACTTAACGTTATGGACTTGCAAGAAATATCAACTTGTGAATCTTGTATTACAGGAAAGATGATCAAATCATCATTTATTAGGCAAGTGGAGCATGCTGCAAATCCTTTGGGTTTGATCTATTAAAATGTATGCAAACCACTAAGTGTTAGTGGTCAAGAAAAGTACCACTACTTTAGTACATTTACTATAGCTATGGGTATGTGTATCTTTTGAGATACAAGTCTTAAGCCTTTGAAAAGTTCAAAGACTTTAAGCATGAAGCGGAGAAATAAATCAGGCAAAGTATTAAGACTCTTTGATCCGATCAAGAAGACGAGTATTTAGGTTCAAAATTCTTGATTATTAAAGAGAAAATGGGATTCTCGCATAGTGAACTCCAACTGCTATTCCACAATTGAATGGGGTAGCTAAGCATAGGAACCAAACTTTGTTACACAAAGTTCAGTCCATGTGAGCTTCAATGAAATTCCTCTTTCATTATAGGACTCTGCTTTGGAAATAACAGCATATGTATTGAATAGAGTTTCGTCATAATCGATGCTCAAAATACCATATGAGATGTGGTGTGGTAAGACCATGTGTTATAAATTCCTTAAGGGTATAGGGTTTCCCTACTTACGTGAAGCAGCTAGTGGAAGATAAGTTGGATACCAGATTTGCCTTATGTAAGTTTGTAGGATATCCAAAAGAATCCATTGGATACTTCTTTAATGACCCTTCGAAATAAAAGGTGTTTGTTTTGAATGTTACCTTCCTTGAGAAGGAGTTTCTATTGGATAGAAAAGGCGAGGTAGTAGAACTTGAATAAATTCAAGAACTATAAAACATCCCACAAGAGGTAGTAATGACTAAACCACCCACAACTAATACTCCAATCACACAGCCTCCTAAGAGATTAGAAAGGATCTCAAGGCCACCTGAGAAGTACGGTCTTTTGTTGGAGAACAACAAGGAGGATCATTCTTTAGATAGTGACATCAACTTAAAAAAATAGCAAGAATCCATGCAATTCGAGAAGGAGTCAATGTACTCCAACAAGGTATGGACCTTAGATTGACCTACCATAGGGTATTGTATTTATTAGCTGCAAATGGGTCTACAAGCAGAAGCTTGGAGTAGATAGAGAGTTTGTGATCTATAAAGAATGACTGGTTGCAAAGGATAATACTCAAAGGCAAGGAGTTGACTATGAGAAAAGCTCCTTAAGTACTTATAAAAAACTAAAGATGTCTTCTTAGTTTACAACAATTGAGAATTGAGGCTAGAGGGCTTCACCGACTCTAGTTTTTAGTTCAATATAGATGATTCAAAGTTTGTGTCTGGATTTGTATTCATTCTAAATAATGGGGCAGTCAGTTAAAGAGCTCCAAGCCAGAGATGATCACAGATTCCACCACTAAGGCTGCATATATAGCTGTATATGATACAACTAAATAGGGTGTTTGAATATGGAACTTCATCCAAGGATTAGGCGTAGTTTTATCCATTCTGGATCCAGTACAAGTGTACTAAATAAGGCTATTGCACAAGTGAGAGTCAATATCTCATCAAATATCCAAATATATTATGAGACGATGCCATTTGATTCTAGTGATCATTGGTAGAGGTGATATCAAAGTGGAAAGTGTTGCCTCGACATAAAATATAGTTGATCCACAATCAAAGCCCTTAAATCAAAGAGTATTTGAAGGAGATTTTGAGAAGATAGATCTTAGATACATGAGCAATAGGCTCTAGGGCAAGTGGGAGACTGTTAGAATAGTGTATGGCAAGCTAATTAATTTGACTACCTTTTATACTCTTGTGCAAACAATCTTATTCGAAAGTTTATTAATAACATAGTCATTTCTTTATCTTTAGTTATTTTTGGTTAATTAGATAAGTCCTTAGATCATACATAACTACAAGGCATGGATGCGTATATGATAACGATCATGGAATATGCCTCTATGCAGTGACGGAGCCAGGATTTCGATATAGAAGGGCAAGATTCCATTACCAAAAATATAATATCAATTATTTTTCTCACCTATAAAATTATTTTTTTATTGTGATATTTTTCTTAACTAATTATTAAAAAATAAATATAACTATAAATAAAAACATTATATTTATATAAAAAAATTCACACATATCATATTTGTATAAGTATTCGAACAAAAAATGACTTCAAAACAAAATGAGAACTAATTGTATTTTAATCCAAAAAATAAAAACTAACTTATAAAGTTAGAAAATATAATATGGATATTAGAGCAACTCTCACAGTTTCATCACAATCTTATTAGTCATTATTCAGTGTTCAAACCTATCTTATTATTGTGGAAAAAGAAAAATATTATTCAAATAAGATGCAGTTTATATAATTAGCGACATTACTTGAGGAAAAGTTTTAAACAAAAAAATAATTTGAATGTTCTAATTATGATGTTGTGAAATCATTTTCCATAGGGTAACAAAAATGACATGAGAATCTAATTCTTATTGAACCAAATAAAATTAAAAAGTAAATGAAAGACAAAGTATTTGACAAAGGAAACTTAACAAAATAAATAAATTAGATAAATGTGAATGAGAAAATGTTATAAGAAAATAATGAATTAAAAAAAATATATTAAAAAAACTAATGGATTTCTTCATTATTTTTATTGTGAAAGAAACCTATTATTCAAATAAAAACATTCTTAATATTAATAAAAATTTATGAACATGTCAAAAATAGATATGTCAATCAAGCTTGCTTTCCAAAACTATGGCAAGAATTTTAGCATTATTTTATATATCATTAATCAAATGAAATATATAATGAAAAACATACACTTATAATTTCTTGCAACATATAAATTAGAATAATCTCAAATAATAAGCAAATAAAGTGGAATCAAATTAGTTAAAAATTAACAAATAAAATAAAACATAACAATAATGATTATTTTTTAACTAAAATAAGTCATGTTCGTAGAAACAAAATCATAATAAAATTTTAATAGTACAACTACCATTTATAACTTTGTATTAATAATAAATTTAATCACCTAAATTTTTTGAAAAAATGAAGTTTCAAATAATTTTAGAATATCTTTATATTACTAAATTTACATATTTAAACCTATAATAATTTGAGGGGGCAACTGGGATAATTTCATTATTCTAAGGGGGCAAAATTTTTAAATTTATTAAATTTAAATACAATAAATAAATTTGTCAAAACTTGAGGGGGCGGTTGTACCCATCCATCCCCCTCCCTTCGCCTCTGCCTCTGTGGTTTGAATCTTAAACTCATTTCAAGTAGAGGGTTTATTGAGATTATAATGATAAGCCTAATAGATTTTCACACATGATGCATGCTCAACAGAAGAGTGTCTCGCTGCCCAAAAGTTTCACCGTGGTGACGCTAGTGCATATATGTGGATACTTGTTGGAGAACAAGTTCACCAAATAAGCTCATTGATAAGTACATATTTTGATATATTTTTGTATCAATACCTTTATGCTTTTCTTGATTTATTCTTGTTAATATTATTGTTTTATTAATATTTTGTGTTAGGGAATAAATGAAAGCATGTTTCCAAACTTGTGTAATATTTGTAATTTGAGCATAACTTCATGATCAAAATCCCTATGGACCTGAAGCTTGTTTCATTTGAAAGACAAGAGATATAGGTACAACTTCTATATCTCTCAGCCCAATTTAGTTTTGATGATAGCAAAAAATTCATCCAAATAGTTGCACAAAATGGATCACCAAAATTCGGATCAGAGTTCAGCCCAATAATAACATATTTTACCAATTGGGTTATATCTCGTGAGCCCATTTATTTTGGGCTGACATTCGGATATGTTATATACAAGAGGTAAATAAACAAGTTTGATGAGACAAAATGGTGTGAAAATGTGTCAAAATGATAAAAACATAGTTTGAAAATTGTTGTTGTTGTTAAAGGATGGCTCTTGGACATGACTCGATACTTTGACCATATCTCCTTCATCTGACCGTCAAATTTGACAAAAGATTTATGAAAATATATCAGTGCCGAAAGATCTACAATTTTGGTTCTTTATACATCTTCAAAATCTAGCTGTATCTGACCAAAAAAAGTAATTAAATTCAATAGATGAGAAATCGGTATAACAACTTACCAACTCTTGGCAACTAGTATAACACTTGATTAACCCCTCCATTATTTATTTGGCCTCTAGATTACTCCAAGTACTATAAATAGGTCATGTATTAAGCTTATAAGAGAGGGTAGAGGGTTTCTTTAGGGTAAGTTATCTAGTTTGTATGTTTTCTAGTATTGTAAGTTTTCTAGTAATAATAGTAATGCATTCTCTAGTTTCTCTTATATTTTTAGTCTTTGCTACTTTTATTATGTCTTTCTAAATTTTATTTTGTTGAGGAAAAAGGGTGAACCTCTTGATGGAGGAAAAAGAATGGTTATAAGGGTAGAAAATGTTTAAGTATGTTGTATTACTTTTTTTATTTTTGATATAAACCCTACTTATTTTGTGGTGATTCTTGATTTATGTATCTCCAATAGTACAACAAATACTTGGGTTCATTTAGCTTATTGTACGATTTTACCCCACCGACTGCTAATGTGAAACATTGATTTGTTGTTGATGAAGGTGTGCATAAATGCTTAATCCTATAAATAAGTGTTAGCATTAAGAGATAATTTGCAATAGTAAGACAATATCATGATTACCTTATTGCATGAGTTACTTGACAATATCTTCCCATTAGAACTTTCATTACGTATGGATTCCAATTGTGGTAATTAATAAAGATAAAAAGAATAAATAATAATTTCTCTATCCAAAACTCAAGAGTGGATTCCTAATTCTTAGTACTTTTATTACTTCGATTTTTCTTTAGTTATATGTTCATATATTTTGATTCACATAAACTCCATTTTTTTAGAAATATAAACTTGAATTCTTCAAACAACTTACATGTGGATCTACCTCGGACTCACGAGAAATTTATTACTTACTACAACCTATACTTGGGTTTGCAACCTTAAAGTTATAGCAAGTTTTTAGCGCCGTTGCCGGTGAAGGCAAGGTAAATATTCAGGTTTGTTAATATTTTTTCTTTATAAATATAGTTTGTTTATTTTCTTTATGGATATATGGTTATATGGTATCGTAGTCATAATTCTCGATATTTAGTTAGAAATAATTGTAAAATATTGTTTGAAAATTTATTTGAATCATCTCCGCACACTTCCACCATGGCTGAAAATGAAAGTGTTTAGGATGAAAATGAGAATCAACAGATACGTACCATGCATTATTACTTGGAACTCCTCGAAATTCTTCTCCTTCTTATTTCATTATTCCTCTGAATGCAAATAACTTTCGATTCAAGTCAGGTATGATCCCTTTACTTCCTAATTTCTATGGTTTAGACTCTGAAAACCCTTACTTGCATTTAAAAGAATTTGATGAAGTATGTGCCACTTTTGATGATCAAACTTACACAAATGAGATTGTTAAACTCAAATTATTTTCTTTTTCTTTAAAAGATAAAGCAAAAAATTGGCTTAATTCTTTAAAACCTAGGTCAATTGGCACTTGGCAAGAAATGCAAACTGAATTTTTGAAAAAAGTCTTTCCAACTCATAAAACTAATGCTTTGAAAAGACAAATTCAAAATTTTTCTCAAAATTCGAATGAACCTTTCTTTCAATATTGGGAAAGATTTAAAAATTTGTTGAATTCATGCCCACGTCACGTCATGGTTTTAAAAAATGACGCTTAATTAGTTTTTTTTATGAAGGTTTAGCTCCTGAAACAAAATAATTTGTTGAAACAATATGTAATGGTGAGTTTCTTGATAAAGAACCTGATGAAACTCTAGAATATTTAGATCATTTGCCAGAAAACATTCAATCATGACATAGTAGTATTTCTTCCGAATGTTCTATTAGATCTAATCTTGCTAATACTAATAAAGAAAAATATTACCTTAGCCAAGAAGATGATCTAAATGCTAGGCTTGCTAGTTTAATAAGAAAAGTTGAACCATAGAACTTAAAAAAGTAAAGAAAATCAAATATGTTCAAGAGGAAGAACTTTGCAGTAATTGTGAACTTTTGGGGCACTCCAATAATGAATGTCCAAAAATTCCAGTACAAACAAATTTCATAAACATATTCAAAAAACCTTTTCATTCTCCATATTCTGAAACTTACAATCCACAATGGAAAAATCATGCCAATTTTAGTTGGCGAAATGATAACCGTGCCCAATCATTGCATTCACAAAAACCACCAAACTTTCATTCTTATCCAGCTCTACATACAAAATCCATTGAAGAGACTTTTCAAGCATTTATGCATGAACAAACAAACATCAATAATCAGACTTCACAAGCTATCAATGAGATCAGAAGCACACTTTCAACACTGACAACTTCTTTGTATACTCATGAAAAAGGTAAATTTTCTACTTAACCTCAACCTAATCTTTCCACTCAGTGTCATGTTTCTTCTTCAGGTGAAAATACAGTTAAGGAGGCTAATTCAGTTACAACTCTTCGGAATGGAAAAGTTATTGACAAGACTATTCATCCCAAGGAGAAAGTTTCTAATCCACCTCCAAAAATGAAAAATAGAAATAGTCTTGACGATGAAGGTAAGTGTGAAAATGATGAAAAATAAAAATATTTACCTCCAACACCCTTTCCTCAAAAATTACAAGCAACTCAGAAATTGAACTCAAATGCTGAAATTTTTAAAATTTTTAAATAAGTCAAGATTAATATTCCCTTGTTGGATACAATCAAACAAGTTCCACCTTATGCCAAATTTTTGAAAGATTTGTGTACAATCAAAAGAAAATATCATGTACAAAAGAAGGCATTTTTAATTGAAAGTGTTAGTTCAATCATTCAACAATTCACTCCACCCAAGTACAAAGATCCAGGTTGTCCAACCATTTCATGTATCATAGGAAACAGTAGAATAGAGCGTGTTTTGCTTGATCTTAGTACTAGTGTAAATTTTCTACCTTTCTCAGTTTATGAACAGTTAAGTTTGGAAGAACTTAAAACAACTTCTATTGTACTCCAACTAGCTGACCGTTCGATTAAAGTTCTAAAGGGAATAGTAGAAAATGTGTTGGTACAAATTGATAAATTTTACTTTCCAGTTGATTTCATTATTTTGGACACAGAGACTGTTGCACAAACACATACACAAATTGCTATCATTTTGGAGCATCCTTTTCTTGCAACTTCAAATGCTTTGATCAATTGTAGAAATGGTATTTTGAAGTTATCATTTGGAAATATGACTTTGGAACTAAATGTGTTTAATGTTTGTATGCAACATGCAGAAAATGTCGAAGTACATGAAGTGGATTCAACTGAGAAACTTGTTCATGAATACTTTACTACTACTAACTCTTCAGATTCTTTGGAGACTTGTTTTGAAAGTGAAAATATTTGTAAAAAGACATACATTAATACTATCTCTGAATTTTTGCAGGTACAAGAAAAATATTTTTGGAAGTCAAGTTCAAAAAACTTTCATCATCAACAGTAAAATCTATTTCATCAAGTATTAAAGCTCCCGTGGTTGATTTGAAACATTTGTCAGTTAATTTGAAATACTTTTTCTTGGGTGAGAATTAGACTTTTCCAATAATAATTTCTTCCAAACTCGATGCATCTCAAGAAGGTAAGTTGATCGAAACTCTGAAAATGCATAAGAATGCTTTAGGATGGATCATTGTTGATATTAAAGGAATTAATCCTTTCATTTACACACATAATATCTATCTAGAGGAAAATGTTAAACCTTCTAGAAAAATGCAACGAAGGCTAAATCCTAATATAAAAAAAGTAGTGAGAAATGAAGTCATTAAACTCTTAGATAATAGAATTATTTATTCTATTTTTATTAGCAAATGGGTAAGTCCTTCTCAAGTTGTACCTAAGAAATCTGGAGTTACTGTAGTCAAGAATGAGAATGATGAATTAATTCCAACTAGGACTGTTACTGGTTGACGAATGTGCTTTGACTATAGAAAACTCAACTCAGTTACTAAAAAGGATCATTTTTCATTACTTTTCATGGATCAAATTTTAAAAAGAGTTGCGGGACACGAATTTTATTACTTTTTAGATAGATATTATAGGTATAATCAAATTATAATTGCACTTGAAGATCAAGAGAAAATAACTTTTACATATTCTTTTGGTACTTTTGCATATCGAATGATGCCTTTTGAATTATATAATGCATCAGTTACATTCCAACGATGTATGCTTAGTATTTCTAGTGACATGGTTGAACATTTTATTGAAGTTTTCATGGATGATTTTCCTATTTTTGGTAATTCATTTGATGATTGCTTATCTAATTTAGAAAATATTTTGATCAGGTATAAAGAAAAGAATCTTGTACGTAATAAAAAAAAATTATAACCATATCTTTTTACCTAGCCTAAATACACTATTATCCAACCCTTGTTCTAAAAATGATTGGAGTTTAAGAGATATTCAATTAACAGCTTGAACTTACAAAAGAAATTCAGGTTGGAATAGAAGATAAGTATGGGGGAGTTTCTCTTAAAAAAAAAGAAAAAAAAACAATAATAAAAAAATAGAAAGAAAAAAAAAATTGCAAAGTGCTACAAGTTGCAACTAAAAATGAGATGTTGCAAGATGAATAAGAGGGGTCCAATTCAATAACAACAGACCCCAGTGTGAAATTTGTAGAGTTTGAGAATTTTTCATCGATAAATTATGTCTCTAATTCTATGAAGTTTTAGAAACTTTGTTGCATCCTATCCTTTTATTTCTTAGCTACATCACCACCCTTTGGCCCCATTACAACCTTTATTAAACACCTTTTAATTTCGTGTAGTGCCTTCAGTGTAGTGGAGATTTGCACCAAAGGAAAAGCCGATGATGTTTAACTTTCCTGTTAGAGATTGGGTGATGGTCTTTGTAAGATTTTATGAGAATTCACTTATTTGAAGCGTGCATAGTTTCATCACTATTGACATTAACTGTCCACACACACGCTTGAGTATGTTTATTGTAGAAATGTATTGACTTTTGAATAACTAATAGTTAAAATCAATACTTATTTGATTTTATATGCATATTACTTTGTTGCTTCATGAGAATAAAAGTTAGAAAATAGTTATAATAGGTGTTTGTGGGTATCACTGATGGAAACCCTCACGAGACTATAACTCGTCCTCTATAGGCCACCTAGGGGTTTAAAGGCTTGTTGCATATGCTAAATGCAATCGTGATTTCCTACAAAAGTGGATTAGTTTTTGTTTGTTTTAGACTTGCTCGAGGACAAGCAAGGGTTAAGTGTGGGGGAATTTGATAAGTGCATATTTTGACATATTTTTGTATCAATACCTTTATACTTTTCTTATTTTATTCTTGTTAGTATTATTATTTTATTAATATTTTGTGTTAGGGAATAAATGAAAGCATGTTTCCAGAGTTTTGCACTGTTTGTAATTTGAGCATAATTTTATGATCAAAAGCCCTATGGACCTGAAGCTTGTTTCATTTGAAAGCCAAGAGATAGACGTACAATTTTCTATTGGAAGCTCAGCCCAATTCAGTCTTGATGATAGCATAAAATTTGTCCAAATAGTTGAACAAGTTTGCTAAATATAAAATGGTGTGAAAATATGTTAAAATGGTAAAAACATAGTATGCAAGTTGCTGCTGCTGTTAAAGGATGGCTCTTGGACATGACTCGGTACTTTGACCATATCTCCTTCATCTGACCACCAAATTTAACAAACGATATATGAAAATATATCAGAGTCGAAAGATCTACAATTTTGATTCTTTATGTATTTTCAAAATCTGGTTGTATCTGACCGAAAAATATAATTCAATTCAGTGGATGAGAAATTTGTGTAACAACTTACCAACTCTTGGCAACTAGCATACCACTTAATTAACCCCTCCATTATTTATTTGGCCTCTAGATTACTCCAAGTACTATAAATAGGCCATGTATTAAGCTTGTAAGAGAAGAGGGGTAGCGGGTTTCTCTAGGTTAAGTCATCTAGTTTGTATGTTTTCTAGTATTGTAAGTTTTCTAGTAATAATAGTAATGCATTCTCTAGTTTCTCTTATATGTTTAGTCTTTGCTACTTTTATTATGTCTTTCTAAATTTCATTTTGTTGAGGAAAAAGGGTGAACCTCTTGATGGAGAAAGAATAATGGTTATAAAGGTAGAAAATATTTAAGTATGTTGTATTATTTTTTTTATTTTTGATCTAAACCCTACTTGTTTTGTGCTGATTCTTGATTTATGTATCTCCAATGGTACAACAAATACTTTGGTTCATTTAGCTTATTGTATGTTTTTACCCCACCGACTGTTAATGTGAAACCTTGATTTGTTGTTGATGAAGATGTGCATAAATGCTTGATCCCATAAATAAGTGTTGGTGTTAAGAGATAATTTGCAATAGTAAGACAATATCATGATTACCTTATTGCATTAGTTACTTGATAATATCTTCCCATTGGAACCTTCATTATGTATGGATTCCAATTGTGGCAATTAATAGAGGTAAAAAGAATAAATAATTATTTCTCTATCCAAAACTCAAGAGTTGATCCTAATTCTTAGTATTTTTATTACTTCAGTTTTTCTTTAGTTACATCATACATTAGTTGTTCATATATTTTGATTCACATAAACTCCATCTTTTTAGAAATATAAATTTGAATTCTTCAAACAACTTCCATGTGAATCTACCTCGGACTGACGAGAAATTTATTACTTACTACAACTTGCACTTGGGTTTGCAACCTTAAAGTTGTAGCACTCATTGGAAATTCTCAATTGGAAATATTATTTGTCGAATGAGAATTTTCTAGTTAAGATAGTATATTAACTAGTCCTTAAGCTTGAGGTACCATAGTGACCTTATGCATAACATGTTGCAATTTAATGTATTTTTAGATTGTATAACAAACATAAGGGGTTTACGCTGGTGTAATATTTTTGTGTATGGAGGTTAATAAGTGGTCAACAAATGATCCATCACCTATTTGGAAGAATATGTGAATCTATTATATTTTTATTGTTCTTGACCCCATAGACCTTGGTTGATAGAATTGGTCAATGTGATTTGAAATAGAATCATAGTTATCATGTCAAACTAGGGTTTCAACTAATATTTCATACATTATATTTAATTGGGAGATTAGTAGATAGAAGGACGTATTTACATAATACTCATAACAAAAATATGTTCCCCTGTATTCACTTAAGATTAATAGTCATGATGTACTACTAGGTGCTTCCAATGACTTATAAGGTTCTTGAAATTAAGGAATTAATTCCAAAATGATTAATTAATTAGATTAATTAATCAAAATATTATTTTTTTCATTATGTTGTAAGAGTTGCAAGCCTACTACTAGTTTAGTTGTGAAGTAAAAGATCACACACAAATCATGATAGGCCAATTCTAATCTAGAAAGCAATCCAAGCAGTTGGATTAAGTTAATTAACTAGAGCTAAACTTAATTTAAAGAGTTAAATTAATTCACCTAATTAAATAATAGAATTATTTAATTAGACCTAATCAAAATTAGGGGTTTTGGAGAGTGAATTAATTAATTGATTGAATCAATTAATTAATAGATTTAAATAGATTTAATAAGTTAAATTAATTTTATTAATTAAATAATATGATTATTTAATTGGTCTAATTTGGTTAGATAGCCTTAATGGAATCAATTAATTGACTGACTTGATCAATTAACTAAATTGAACTTGATTAATGGATGGGAATCAATTAATTAGACTTTGATTAAATAAATAAAGGTCCAACCCAAGCTTATGGGCCTGTACGAGAGGCCCATCTAGAAATCTTGAAAAACAAGATAGAGAAACCTAGTATTGGATGGAAAGAAAGAAAATAAAAAAGAAAGGATTTGAATATTGGAAGGGAGTACATAATACTCCCTCCCGATGGTGGTTGATTTCTTAGTATAACAATACATAAGAATTCAACCCTCTCTCTCTAGCTCGCTCACTCTCTCTCCTCTCTCTTTTCTTTTCCTTCCATACTTCATTAAATCAACATAATTATTCTATCATATGTTGATTTTAAATTATTGTTGCACTCTCATATTTTAGATTAGAAATAAAGAATTTCACTTCACTAACAAGAATTGAATATTCTGTGGACTTACCCAAAGTGTGGATACCCACAGGGGGATAACTCTTTGAGACTTTGGTGAATCAATTTCTAATCCAAGTTAATGATTTGAAATCATTTCACATCCTACACCAATCGGAGTACTTTCAAGTATGTTATACGCAAAAATTTTTATTTAATTTATTTAAATGCGTACTTTAGGACGCAATCGATAATCGAATCAAATTCAAGATTGCATGTTTAAATTCGATATATGCATGTTTAAAAAATTTTAATTTTCATTGCATACCCATCTCGTGATTTTGAGAAGCCAACAAAATTAACACATAAGGCTTGACTAACGATAAGGACAAGTGTGCAGACTTTTAAATTTTACGAGGGGTTTTTAGATTATCCTTTTATACAAGGTTTTTTGTTTTTGCATTTTCACTAACACACAATGGGGTTTCTGTTCAATTATACCAAGGAGAAAAATCAAAGTTAACAACTTAGTTTAAAATACTCATTTTTATATTTATCAAATTTAAAGTCAAGGTTTTCTATTTAAGAAAATTAGTGTTAATAAAATTTGGGGTCGAGTTAATTAATAGTCCACTGTTACATAGATTATAATAAAGACGTAAAGTGAATTTGTTTATTACTAAAACTCAAGGGTATTATGCCAATTTCATGCTAAATTAATAAGTTTGACAGATTTTTTAATGAATATTAATAGGAATAGGCGTTTGGATCGGATAATTTTGGTCTGAACCTAATACGATCAGGTTGAATTAATCTTGGGGTGGCTATTTCGGGTTAAAAGTCGGGATTGAGACCCAAACCCAACTACTTTGAATCGAATACTATCCAAAAACCCAATGAGTTGCAAATTACATTATGTAAGGTATACATACACACAAATTATGTGATATTGTTTTGTGGATTCAAAATTGAAGATTTAGAGTTTTTATCATAGTCTCTATCAATCCAAGGTCACCAATGCATATCAATCTATTGCCATTAAATTTGGTACATAAATTTTGTTCTATGCAAAACTTACAAATAAGAAAAATAGTATAATTTGATTGAATTTAATGTATGAATGTGGATGCAATCTCTATTTCACTTCTCTGATTTTTCTCTTTAAAAATATTGACTTTATGGATTTGGTAACTTCTTGATAGAACTAACCATTCGATCTCTTTCAAGGTTGATTTAATTTTTAATAACGTTAATTTGAGGGTTCACCAACTTAATCTCGAATTAAATATTATAATTTTGATGGTCTCCGTGATGAACACTTTCTTTTCGCCTTAAAGAACATGGATCTCCTTGAATTTGATGGATTTGAGTTGAGAGAACTTCCTCCAACACCTTTCTTGCTTGGACTTCTTATTCTTCTCAACTTTTGTTTAACTTCCTGAAGATGAGCCCTATTTTATACTTATAGGATTAGGGTTCTTACCATTTTTACTAGATAATATGAAAGGATTTGATTGGTTATTCATGATTTGATTTACATTTACTGTCTTAATCACAAGATGTGATTTGAATTACTAAAGTATCAGTATTCACTTTCATAATTTGCAAGATACGATTTTAATTACCAAATTATTGATACATGGTAACATTTAATTTTTCTATCAATTAAATATCTTATTTAATCTTGAAAATTCAATGATAATTCCAAAAATAAATAAAATATAAATTGATAAGTAAATATTATATTACACATATCAATTTATATTTAGTAATAAAATTTTCATATCTACAAATGCCCCCTCAAGACTTTTGTTTTGATGGATACAAAAAGTGAATGAGTCTCGAACTCTTTCATCAAAAAGATCAAGTCAGAATAGTTTACTAGAACTTATTTGAAATATAAATATAGTTTAAACTCATATCGAGGAGTTCTTGACTTGATTTGGCTTTGTAGATAATTTATCCTTATATCAAGGAGTTCTTCACTTGAATTTGTTCAGAATTTATAAATAGTTATACTCGTATCAAGAAGTCTTCATTTGAATTTAAAATTTATTGATAGTTTATACTCGTATCAATGAGTATTACTGACAGTTTAGGCTCGTATCAAAAAGTTTTTCAATTTGAATTTGAAATTTGTTAAACAGTTTATGCTCATATCAGGAGTCTTCAATTTGAATTTGAAATTTAGTAGATAGTTTATACTTGTATTAATGAGTCTTCAATTTGAATTTGAAATTTGTTGAATAGTTTATACTCACATCAATGAGTCTTTATTTGAATTTGTCTTCTAGATCTTTTATACTCTTATCAATGAGTGTTTAATGATTTGATTTGTAGACATTTTATGCTCATATCATTGAGCTTTACTGGCAGTTTATGATTCTATCAAGGAGCACTTGAGTGGACTTCAATTTTAAAATTTTAGATAGTTTATGCTCGTATCTAGAATCATTATTGACAGTTTATGCTCTTACCAAGGAACACTTGAGTAGGATTTAATTTAACAATTTTAGATAGTTTATGCTCGTATCTAGAAGCATTGAAAAATCGAAGTCAACAGTTATTACATGTGATACCACATATTCTTCATCTTCATCATCATTGACATCACTTGGGCATTCTTGTTGTCAAAATTCATGCTTATCTCAATGGCATGTGCACAAGCTGCTAATTCTCTAAAAGTTTTTGGTTTGATTCCTTGAAATATGTATTAGAAACCCCAATGCATTCCTTGGATACATATCTCAATCACAGAAGTTTCTGACAAGGTATCTTTACAATTCAAAGATAAATTTCTCCAATTATTGATATATTCAAGTATAGGCTCATCTTCTTTTTATCTTAAATTAGCAAATTCAACCATACTAACAGTACGACGGATGCTATAAAAGCGATTGAGAAATAGAGTTCCAACTGCTCCCAACTATTAATTGAGTTAGCCTCCATGTCAATGTACCAATCAAATGCATTTCTTATCAATGAGTTGACAAATTGCTTAATTAGGTAGTCCCTATATATTCCAGTATTATTGCACGTCTTAATATAATGAGCCACGTGTTGTTTCGGGTTTCCTTTTCCATCAAATTGCTGAAATTTTGAGAGTTGGTAGCCAACTGGCATATTCAAATTGTCAATTTTCTTAGCATATAGTTTGGCATAAGTCAAAGATGATTTGGAGCTTCCATTGAATTCATCATTGATAGTCCCCATGATAAACTCTTTCAGTTGGTCAACAGAAATCAACCCATCAGATGAAACTTGCAACTCTTTAGAAGACTTCTCTCTTTTACTTGGCTGTTGCTTCATGAACGTCTCATTTTTGTCATGAGCTTCAATTTGTGTGCCCATTACGCGACTAGTATCAACATTGTCCACTTTGTTCATCAACTTCATGATTTGAAAGTTTTGCTCTTGAATATGCTTTGTGAGTTCTTCAACAACCTTCATCAAATTTATAATTTATTCTTCTAGTGAAGTAGTTTAGACCACCATGAATATCATGACTTCAAAATTTGAGCTTCTAAAAGATTCGAGTATCATAGTTGGATTCAACAACTCTTTCTCCATACTTTATTTCTTGCTTTGCCCCCAATTTGACTGATAATGTTAAATCAACATATTCATTTGCCTTCTAATGCTTGTGTTTTTTAGTGGGGTCTTGCCCCCCATATGATTATACTTTGGAGTGGCGACTTCATGATTCGGCAATACAACATCTTGTCTTGACCCCTTATGCTTGTGATTTGGAGTGGCGACTTCATGGTTTAACAACATACCATTTTATCTTACCCCCTTATGTTTGTGATTGGAAACAGTAACTTCATACCTCAACATAGGAAATTTGACATTTGTGAAGTTGGAATGATTACCCTTAATCGTCATTTGAATTTTGAACTTGATTTGTAAAAAAGAGATGAGAAGTAGAGATCATCCCACTGGGCATACCAGAAATTTATAACACAAATTTTTGTTGTTGGCAAAAATTACAAATAAGAAAAATAGTACAAATGAAATTTTATTGAATTTGATGCATGAATGTGGATACAATCTCTATTTCACTCCTCTCATTCTTCTCTTTAAGAACATTGATTTTATGGATTTGGTAACTTCTTGGTAGAATCGACCATCGGATCTCCTCCAAGGTTGATTTAATTTCCAATAACGTTAATTCAAGGGTTAACAACTTAATCTCGAATTAAATATTATAATTTTGATGATCTCCATGATGAAGCCATATTTTCACCTTGAGCACTATGGATCTTCTTGAATTTGATGGACTTGGGTTGAGAGAATTTCCTTCAATGCTTTTCTTGCTTGAACTTCTTCTTTTTCTCAACTCGTATTTAACTATTTGGAGATTACCCCTATCTATACTTTTAAGACGAATGTTCTTGCTATTTTTACTAAATGACATGGGAGGATTTGATTGGTTATTCATGATTTGATGTACATTTACTGTTTTAAGTACAAGATGTGATTTAAATTACTAAAATATTGGTATTCGCTTCTATAACTTATAATATGCAATTTTAATTACCAAAATATCAAATCTGATACATAATAATACTTAATTTTTCTATCGATTAAATATTTTATTTAATCTTAGAATTCAATGATAATTTCAAAAATAAATAAAATATAAATTGATTTCATTTTGCAATAAAATTTTCATATCTACAAAAACAGAATGATTTCTACATTGCAGAATGCATTTGGAGTTGCATTTCTACATTGCAGAATCAATAGTGTCTTCAAATTCTATAAAATGCAGCATTTTCCCACTTGTATTGTGTTTCTGCAGAATGCATTGGAGTCAGCACTTCACAACCTTACTACACATGAATTTGGATTCCGGTTTCCCAAGGGTGGGACACGCAATGCAGCAAAATTTTAAAATGTTTTAAAACATAATAGTATTTATTATTATTTAAATTAATATATTCCAACAATACTTTAAAATAATCGATGTTCAAAACTTTTTACCTCATGCTCTCAAATGATTACAAAGGACTTTGAAATGATTACCTCCCCAATTATCAAATCTTCCAAAACTCTTGTCTAATTAAATCAGGGCCACTATCAAAATCTTTGTGATTGACTCAAATCAACACGTTTGATGGAACAAAATTCACCAAAGAAATCCAAGTATATCTTTTTTAAAATTCATCCACACCTTAGATGCTATATCATATTTGTGCTAATAAATTTTATTCAATAATTTCTAACTTAGAAGTTTATGTTTAGGTGTTTTGGAAGCAATAGAACAACTAGTTGTGTATGGATGTTTGAGTTTTGAGCTCTTCAATTCATTGAGGCAGAACAAGAACACAAAAGGGGACGGGTTTTGGGAGCAACGCCCCAAAAATTTCACACACTAAAGTGAGTGAAAATGAGCACCTAGGTAGCGTTTATGTTTATATTCTCTCCTGTTCAAACTCCAAAAGGTAGTTTTCTAATGCATGAAGAAATTAGTGGATAGTTCCCCTAACTCATCCAACTACCTCATTTTTTTTTATATGAATAGAATTTTTCCTGGGTCGGGATTCCCCTCAAGCTCATACTCATTAGACCTAAGTTTAAATTAGTAAGTCAATTAATTGATTCAATTAATCCATCATGCGAATTAATTTTGATATGATTAATTAATTTACTTCTCCAATGAGCTTTTTCTAATCTTATTATATTCAATTAATTAAATTAATCCAACAATAGAACTAATTGAAGCCAATAAAATAATCAATTCATTTATTCCAACAATTGGATTACTTCTCTTCTAAAAAATGGATTTGCCCAAATTTGTGTGTTATTCTTTAAGTTCGCTAATCACCTAGTAGTAGGCTCACAAAGTTTTGTGACTTAATTGAGTAATTAATACTATTTTAATTACTCCAATTAATCAATCCTCTTTTACCACCAATCATAGTTAATATCTAACAACATCTCATGAAAACTTAAATATAGATGAAGTAATGAATATTCTTAAGTAAATGCAAGCACAATCATTCCTTTAATTAAAATCTCTCAATTAGGCCTAAAGTACAGTTTAATAGTTCAGATTCAAATAACACAATAACTACATGTCTATTCCTGGTTGCTTGATTTAATTATAAAATAGAAAACTCATTTTCTAACTTTTATCCAGTCTTAGCCAATGACTTTCAAATCGAGAACAGTAGAAAACATAAGAGATTTTCATATTCATTCAGATAGGTGATGGATCATTTGTTGGTCACTCATTAATTTCCACACATAATTAAAATACATCCAAAATATTCTCTGTGTGATTATCGATGTAAGAAAAAAATAAATTGAAGCACAATTAACCATGTATGAGATTATAATAATGTCTCAAATTTAAAAACTAATCTTGCACTATTATAACATATTAATTCCATATTCGATAATATTTTATTTTCAATTAAGAATCGGATGGTGTAGTTTAGTGTATTTGTTCCATAACAAGTAACTATATACGGACACTAATGTCTCTACATTAATATCCATAAAATAGATATTTTTCTTGTGAGAATATACTACATGTATAAGTTTTGTTGAATCATTGATGTTTTATTTCAATAATTTTTGATTTAGAATAATTTAATATCAAAGTTATTGAAACATATTCCATAATTATTATTATATGTCAACTATGTCTCACATCTATGTATGATATACTGGTCTTCATCTAAATATAATTAATTATAAATAAAAAAAATTTATTAATATTGATTGAAAAATAATATTTTTACAAGAGTATAAAAATAGATAATTTAATTGATATGCTAAGCACTACTTTAATAAAAAGTAGTCTCAATCTCTAGGGTGTAGCTATTCCGCCGGCCAACAGTCAACAATATTACAATTAGCCCAATTTTCACTTACAAAAAAAAAACAAAAAAACACCGACCTGATTCACCTGAACCTCGCAAAGCCCGATCTACCCCCAAATTATTAGTATCATGGGCTATTTGAAGATTTGTTTGTATTGATATCAACCCCTTAATATAGGAGTAAATAGATTTAACCTTTAATAATGCTTTCTATGTCGCACATTTACTAATACCATTTTTTTTTAAAACGTTTCAAAATAAGATTAAATTTTAAAAAATTGAACTTTTTTTTTTCCTTCCAAAAAATATCTTATCAATTAAAGTAAAGATGTACTTTTCAGATAAAATGGAAGAATGGCTTAATTTTCTTGGCTTAACAGTTCCACTATATATATATATATATATATAATAGTTCAATTATATATATATATATATAATTGAACTACATAATCAAAAGTATCTAAATACTACACCTAAAATAAAATGGAATCATATCTTCTAACATAATTGCTAACAACCTCCCTCAATATGAAGTACAGGGACGAAGGTGAAGATTGTGAACGAGTTCTTTGAATCTAGTGGAAGTGAGACTGAGAAGAGACCTGGTAAAGTGATTTGTTAATTGTTGTGAGGTGTGGATGTCACATGCAATGTTCCTTTCACTGTCTTCTCACGCTACAAAAGTGGTAGTCAATTTCAACATGTTTAGTGTGGGAATGTAAGACTGGATTGTAAGCAAGATAGAGAGCACCAATTTTTGTCACAGTGTGCAACAACGGGAGAAGGCAAAAAGACATCTAATCTAGATCACACAATAGATGTTGGAGCCAAGTAACTTCAGCAGCACCAACAGTAACAAGAAGTTATACAGCCTCTGTACTGGATCTAGCAACAATGGGTTGCTTCTTGGCTGCCCATGAAATCATATTATCACCAAAGAAAGTACAAAAACTTTTAGTTGATCGCCAACTTTCTTGACAACCTGCCCAGTCAGAATCCTAATACAAGGACAACACCAATGGAGATTTTTTTGTTAATTGCAAGCCATTATTGATAGTACCTCCAAATACATGTACTTCAATTTTCATGAAGAAATCATAAAATCTCATCTTACAAAAAATATGAAAGCCACGAAATTTTAAGGTATGCTTCTACAGCTTATAAACATGATTTCTTTAAAATTTAAAAGTATAATTCGAAACATATTTAGATTACCATGAAAGAGCATTCAAATACCATATGAATGGCGAGCATGATTTTTTTAATATAATTATTTATATAATCATGCTTAAAACACATGAAATCATAGTAGGATATCAACTAAAACATGCTCCGGTACCATTAATGGAATTTAAAATAATATTCATGTATTTTCTAACAAAAAATTCATATTTTTAATATGAATTTTAATAGTTAATTTATTTACTTTTTTTGGTATTTTAATAAAGTCATAAATCAATCACGAATGAAAATAGTTTTACTTATACAATTCAAATACTCATTTTATGGTAACTTACACTTGATCACAATAGCCTTTTTCTTCTTCTCTACTATTATCTTTTACGTTGTTTCTTTGCTTTTATTTTACAAAGAGTTTTCTTGTATTGGAGATTAACTTCTCATTGGCGGAGTAGTTTTCTGCGTATCTCCAAAAGTGGAAGTGTAAATTTTGATTGGTTGGATATTTCTTTTCTTAACATATTGTGGGATAGTTTTATACTCCAATAAATTACTCACACTAAACTACTCCCACCAAAAATAAATATCTCAAATAATATAGGTCGGGTAAGCCTTCATGGGCGACCGTTAACTTATTTTACTTTATTTACAAAACCACTTAACCAAGATTATCATGCAATAAGGCATCAGAAATATATAGTTGGTGCATAGACCAATTATTATGAAAAGTAAGGAAGAAGTCTTACAACCAACACCAGATTTTTGAGAAAATCCCTAAGCCAAAGAAGTGTTTTAATAGTGAAGAGCATTGTGCCCTTCACTCATAGCAATCTTTTACATTAAATGATCACTTTATCTAAAAATTAACCTATTTTATAAAAAAATAACATAATATTTAATATTTCTAATATGCACTCTCACATGTATGTGGTATATTTTTTAAAATTTAGCACGTGAATTTTTTTATATATATAATAATAGTGAGATTTGAACCTAATGTCTTTTGTTTTGCTTAATTCTGATACCAAAATATAATGAAAGAATGACCGATATGATTTATTGGCTTTGTATTTTCACTATAGTTATATCTCGATAAATGAATGTTCAATAATTTAATAACTCACTTAACTAATAAAAAATTACATCCCAATTAGACCAATGTACTAATCTAATAATTTCGATAAATGCATTTAATAATATTTTTTCTTCAAATCCTTTAGAGTCCAACGAAAAAATAATAATTTACCAAAAAAAATGTACAATTGATAATATTAAAGAATTTTTTTCTTGACTTAAAAGTGGATGCTCATTTTTATACTCATACAATATTGTCCTTATCTCATCCAATGTAGTTTTTATTCACTCCCGTCAAATGAGAAGTCATGAAGTAAAAAGATGAAAATTTTAATGATTTCGAGTCCAAAAAAATAAAAAATTAATGACTATTTATAGAGTTGATGTTCTATTATATACTTGAAACATCTTGAAATACCATCTTTCATGGTATTAAATTTGAAAAATATATTTATTGTATATGTAAATACTTACTAACCTTCATGTTAAATGTACATTTATATTAATTTTGGATTTGTATACATGTACAAAATAGTAATTAATTTTTTTTATAAAAAAGTAATTATAACTTCTGCAACTCTATAAGTACATATATTAAATTTTTATCACATATCATTATCTTTCTTATTTATCATTCATACATGAATCTTAGTAAAAAAATTGGTGTATGTACAAAAGTAATCAAAACATAAAAAGTTTTTATAAATTAATATATTATTCGATAAATTAATAACTACTTTAAAATAATTCCTTTTTTTAATTCCAATAATATTCATTTATTGAGGCTTTATTGGGGATATAAATGAAATACAAGGAAAGACATAATCCACGCTATTCAAATATTACACCTAAAATAAAAAGGAATTTTATCTTTTAATATGATCTGCTAACACTTTCAACCAATACTTCTAAAGAAAATATTGTAAAAATAAATAAAATTTATATTTTTAACTATCATATAGACCCTTAATTTTGTAATGGAGTATTAGGTACACAATCTATTTACTTCTCTACTACATTTGTAAATAGCGTCATAAATTTAAAATTACTTGATACGACATTGCTTAAATCTGATGGGCCAAAAACTTTTAGAACATGCACCACCAAACTCATTATTTCAGATTTTCAGTTTCACACGCATTCTCTTCACACGTGTCCCCTCTCCACACACCATGTAATGTGCCCCCCTACACCGCTTAAATGACCGAAAATAACCTTGCATCGTAAAAATTGACTCTTTACCACATGTACTTATGTGAGTGGACCAAGATTTGATTTGTGGGAAACCAATCGAATCCTTGCACCACGGCCGATGCAAAGGCAAGAATCCCATATTTACTTGATACTCTGCTTTTCACTCCAAGTAATATGTGCCATATGTGCCTAACATGTTCTATTACATAACAATACATTACACAAATATAAAGGAATACTTGTGACATGAAAAAGCAAAAAGTATGATATAGAGAGAATTTAAAATTTTCTTTTCATTTCATAATCGTACATTTATACACATGTTATCCAGTGATAAATATTATAGAAGATGTTACACCATATGTTATAAAAAAAAAAAAAAAATTATCTTCTTTTTTATACTTTTTGAATGGTAAATTTCTCATATTCTTCTCCCAAAGTTGACAAGTGCATATGCTTTTGGTTAGAATCTTAGAGAACCTCGAGTTTTACTTTTATTATATCTATTATATATGTAATGTATGCACTTCCTATTACAAGCTTTTATAATTTAACTAAAAAAGATTAATTGAAATATTTGAATTAAATGCGGAAGAAACTAGCCAAATACTATTCAAAATTTGTTGACATCATAAAAGTTGTTGAGTTAGACATAGCACTTTAGACTCATTTATCATAATACATAGATTTGATAGAAACTGTATTTACAAATTAATATATAATTCCATATCTAATTTAGAACAATCTGAAAATAGTATTAAAAGTAGCAGTATAAACTCATTTATTATAGTACATAGGTTTGATCGAAACGTCAAAGCAAAATATTAAACAATACATCTAAATTGATTTTAATATTGAATTTAGTTCCTATTTATATAATAATAAATAATTCCATATCTAATTTAGAACAATCTTAATTATGTTGAAGAGTGTTATAACTAAGGATGATTTTGGTGAGGTGTTTTTTTTTCCTAATTTGAAATCAAATTATACGAGTGGTTTTTTTTAAATGTTAATTTCAAAATTATAATTTTGTTAAGTAAAATTAAAGATGCGATTTCAGATGATTTGACAGTTTTAACAAACAAAAATAAAACGATTAAATAAAAGCAGATTTTTTTTTTCAGGATATTATCAAAACGTTTAAATTGACATTAAAAGCTTAATAGAGCAAAGATTTGAAACCAAGTTTTCTTTCAATTTTTAATTTCATAATGGGTTGAAAGACAAAGACTAAGTGTGTCATACATTTAATCTTTATTCTTTCTTTTCATTATCCTAGAACAAGAGGTACGTAGACCTCTTTCACAAACACAAAATCAAGATTAGTGAAAATTTACAGAAAACACTCAAAATATAACTTGAACAACTTAAAACTTTTTGTATAGTGGTCTAGAACCTAAAAACATTTCACTAATTAAATATATATATTAAAGTATCTCATCTTAATACAAAATCATGGAAAAGTTTCTTCTCACCTAGGTTATTTGAAATTA
Organism: Paulownia fortunei; assembly: GCA_019321725.1. Taxonomy (NCBI): domain Eukaryota; kingdom Viridiplantae; phylum Streptophyta; class Magnoliopsida; order Lamiales; family Paulowniaceae; genus Paulownia; species Paulownia fortunei. The sequence goes on from CM033123.1 coordinate 9,627,084, forward strand.
AGTCTTGTCAATTTTTTATATCAAACTCTTGTCATTGTTTTTACATCAAACTTCTTGGTTTACCCCATCTGAACCTATGTGTATACATGATAACATTAGTCTTAAATGTAAAGATACCTAATTCTCAATTAATATGCTTTTCCCCAATTTTTTTCAGCATTGTATTCTTCAATCAAATATTTACGTACTTAAGTTTTAACAAAAAAATTCTTAAAAGAGAGAGAAAAGAAATTGAAAAAAAAGCTGAAACGATGAAGTACTGCCATTTTAAATCCATTCCAAAATAAGTTAATAACAGTTAATATAAATACCTGTATTTAAAAATTGAACTCACTGAGAAATTAGATATCAAAACCCAAAAGAATCAAAATTAGATAAAACTGTAAGGGACAAACTATAAGTACAGAGAAAAAAAATTGTTAAACATGCCTGCTTATTTGATGAGAGAAGTTGGTAAATGGTGAGAGAGAGACTAAGAGCTTGAAATTTGAGAGACAACAAGAGTGAGGGGCTGAGACGACACTATGGTTTATTGCTCATTTCTATGAGTTGGTCTCCAGTTTTTTAATAACCAGTGGGTCAACTAATAAAACTAAACTTACAAAATAAATACATATGGACGGTGAGAATTTTCAAACTGCTGACTTGTGTAATAAATCGATACTAATGCTGTGGTTCGGGTAATTGCATCTTCGAGTTGACAAATTCTTTATTGACAGAAAAAATAAAAATAAAAAAATGAGGAATTTAACTGGTAGAACAATTACAATTCGAACTCAAATAAAAAGAATTATAAAAGAGAAAAAAAAAATAACTTCAATAATAAATAATTTTAGTCCTAAAGAAATAAATTATAATGCTAAAAGATTCGAAAAATAACAAATATTAAAAAGAAGAAATGCTCGAAATAATCACTAAATTACCTCTTTTTTTAAAAAAATTCATTGAAAAAATATACACAAATATATTTTTATCTATCATTAATATTCCAGAATGAATAAAGAACTTTGGGGTGGTCTTTCAAATTTTATGATGAGCTCTACTTTAAACTCGTCCATCATAATACATAGATTTAATCAAAACAACAAAACAACATATTAAATAATGCATTAAAATTGATTCCAATAATAACTTTAGTCTGTATTTGTATAATAACGAATAATACCTAGAACAGTCTCAAAAACTATATTGGAGAGTATTCTGAAAAACATTCACATTCCTTTTAAAAAAGTGAGACTGGATCTAATATTAGATATATTGGCTAATTTAAAATATTAAGTAATTGTTTGAATAAAATATTACACTTGTCAAAATTCCATTAACACTACATTGTGATTTCGATAATATTATTTTCCATCACAAACCAAATAATATTCGAACCGTCCAAAGAATATAAATTATTGTAGCTTTTCACCCATCACAATATAGTCGAATTAATTCTTTGGATCAATTTTATTAGAATCTATTCTTATTTTAAACTTAATTTCTTTTCCGATTGCTACACTCACCCATTTTTTTGTACCAATTCAGTGATTTAATAGTGAGACCAGGGCTAAAAATGTCTTTTCACATTACCAAGGTCGAGGAATCGCTGTTAAAAGAGACTAACCGAAAGGAAAAACACTGAAACGAAGAAAAGGGGATTCTCTCTATGCCTTTTTTCTCTTATTCTTTCTCTTTTCTATTTTTCTCCCCCTCTGTTTTATTTTTATATATCTCTCTCTCTATTGAGCTGAGAAATATAATATATTAATTTAAATTTCTCCAATTTTCCGTGAAGAAAACCTTGTGAAGGAGACTAATTTTCCCTCCCAATTTCACGTCCTTTCGTTTTTCCTTTTTTTTTTCCGGTGGATTTTGGAATTTTAATTTGAGTATGTGAAAATAATTCTGCGGCGGGGATCGTAATCGGAAGGATCGGAAACCATGCTTTCGTTGCAGAGCGATCCGCGGCAGTACAACCTGAATCTGCAGCAGTTACAACAACAGCAGCAGCAGGTGGCTAGGGTTCCATATAATGTCGGCGCTGATCATCACCGGGAGGATTCATCCTTGGCTTTGGCCTCCGCGAGTAGTATCAAGCCAGAGCTTTCTCGTGAAGGTTTGGAATTTATTTTTTAAAAAAATTGATTTTGGTATTTTTTTTTTTGTTTTATTTTTTTTGGTCGGAGAGTTGTTTTGATATGTCATTTAAAGTTTGATGAAAGGAGGTGATTTTTTTTTTTGTGCGTGTTGTAAGAATTAGGGTTTTGAGTCCATGAGGAATATATTTGTTTAATTTTTTTTCCTGTGTATTTATGAGTCTCTATGTGAATCTTCGTAACTGGGAATTTTCTGCACTCTCTGGTATTGATGATCTAAGCATCTGGTGGGGAAATTCCTGTGTATTTTATGCACTTTCTGGTTTTGATGGTCTAAGCATATGGTTGGGAAAATTCCTGTGTGATGTTGATTCTGTCGAATTTTCAGTTTCTCTTTTACTTTTTTTTTTTCACTATTTTTGGGCATAAAACTTTTGAAAGCCACCTTTCCTGACTGATTTTATCATCCAATATTTTAAATGGATTTAATTAAAGTTTTTATTTCTATTGCTTGTATAGTTTGTTTGGACGTTGATCTATTTTTGAGTTATGATACTCTGATGAATTGTTGCTTCTGTTTTGTTGTAAGACACTGATTTTTTGGGTTAATTGGGTGACTTGGATCCTTGGGTTTTAAATTCGTCTTCTCTTGGATTTTGAAAATGATAGCTAGTAATTTGAAAATGATATCTCTTGGATTTCACATTGAATTTTAGGGATAAATTAGACAATTTGCTCACTAGTAATTCAGATGGGCCTTGTAGGATTATTGAATACCACCTCCTTGGGTGGGATACAAATCCAACCGACAATCTAGAAAATTTGAAATAGAACTGGGCTTCTTGATACTAGTTGGGCCTCCATCAACAAATATATACAGTGGATTGGGTTTGGATAAATTAACAAATTTGGCTTAATAATCAAAAGTAAATGAGGGCTTATGTGACAATAGGCTATTGTGGCTAGTATCTTGGAGATTTGGATAAGGATTCCTTAGTTTAATACAGCTGTTAATGAATGAGGTATGATATTGCTGAAAAGGCACGTTAATAGTAAAACACAAACTTACATAAAGTCATTGCTTACTTAATAGAATAGGCCTTAGCATGGATTTGAATATTGAGGGTAGGATATCCGGAAGATTCATTAGTTTAAAATAGCCATTAATGAATATGGTATGATATTGCATAAAAAGGCACACCGATATTTAAGAAACTCATGGAAAGTTATTTTTTAGTTATTATTTAAAGGAAAAAAGACTGAATCATGGATATAGATATAAATGATGCTGTACCTGACTCGGATTTTATGTAGGAATAAGCATCTCCACAGTTGCATTTTATCTCAAAAATAGCAGTAGCAAACTATGAGAATTAGTACATAAGAAGTCTTGATATGCTCCTTCATTGCCCTTATCAGAAATGGAAAGTTTTAGGGGACTGTAGTCAAAAGGCTAGAAAGTTCTGTCACATTGAACTCTTTAAATTAGAATCTTATTGGTTGGATCTTTCAAATTTTTCTCATTAGTAGATTCTAATTTCATCATGTAATTCAACCATTATTCAAATCAATTTCATCCATGTACATTCATGTAATAAATATTTTGACATCATTTTTTTGATTGAAATGGGTTAATTTCTTCAAATGTACATCCAAAATTGAAGAGTATGTTACAGCTGATCAAATTTTCATTTTGTTTTACTGATGTTTATGAAATTCAACAATATTTTTGCCTTAGGTACCTTAAACCAAAACTGCTTACCATATGTAGTCGACAGTATCTTCTTTCTGCAAAAGGATGCTTATCTTCATCTTAATTTATAGTAAAGTGAAGAAAAACCCCAACCTAAACTGTGTTTCGTTCCGGAAAGCACTCTATCTGGACATGCAAGTGTGGATGAAGAATATCTAGCAACTATGTCAAAGCTCAAGTATCATACTAAATCTGTGCTGAGATATTTGGCAGCAGACTTCATTAAGCGACATAAAAAACATTACTGTTTATATTTTTGCTAATTTATGATTAATAGGCTTTAGAGGGTTAAAAATTTCTTTTATTTGAGATTAAAGTGAATATAGGAACAATATTTCCGTGAGTTTTACCAAAACCAAAGGAATGTAGACGTGATTGTTCCACTTTTGAGGAATTTCTTCAGTTAAAGTTCCTTATCCTAAGTTGTGCCGAAAATAATAATAAATATTTAACTGGTGGTGCAAAAATTTCCATTCAGATGATTGAATTGTACGCTAGGTAATTCTTTTTTTTTTTTTCTGATTGGTGAAGTAATTAATTGATTAAGTACTGACGGGTTCACATGAATAACATGGATGGTTGGGAGGGCAATAGATTGGAAATACAGTCTTACTTCTCCGCATGGGATGTGGTGAGAGTGTTAAAGGCGGTCAAGTGATAGTTACGATCATGGAAGCCAAATCATACCTAACTTGTTGAGAGGGTAAACTCAATTTATAAGTGGAATTTTTTTTTAGTACTTAAGCGATTTGGCTGATTGCATTGTATGTAAGCTATGTGCTGTGGAATGATGAGTACAAATGCTGCTATGTTTTGGTTTCTCTTCTTCTATACAAATAGTTAAATGCCAATATAAATTGATATTATTTTGCTGCTGTAAATCGAGCTTTTTTCCCTTTAAAGTGGAAATAGTTATGTTATTAGTGTAATTTTCTTATTCCATGTGATGCAGTTGATGAAGACATGCTATTGAACCTTGCTCATCAAAATTACAAAGCTGGCAACTATAAGCAGGCGCTAGAACATAGCAAGGCTGTGTATGAGAGAAATCCACGTCGCACTGATAATCTCCTCCTGTTGGGTGCAGTTTATTATCAGGTTACTCTTTTATTACTTGTATTTATGCTATTTATTTCTCATTCTTTCTTTTTTCTTTTTTTAATCTGCCTCTGGACTTTGAATGGAAACATTTGAAACTGAGGTTTGTGCTGTTTTGTTTTTTAGTTGCATGACTTTGATTTGTGCATCGCAAAGAATGAAGAAGCTCTTCGAATTGATCCACAGTTTGCTGAGTGCTATGGAAATATGGCAAATGCTTGGAAGGTATCCCTTTGTGACGTTTGTGTCTTTCAAGATTCTTGCTAGTTTGGCTGTGACGAAGCTGACATGTCATATGTGTTGCTCTGTTTTTCTGGCAGGAGAAAGGCAATATTGACGTTGCCATTCGCTATTACTTGATTGCAATTGAGGTTTGTCTGCCTTTACAAAAGATTTAGAATATGTAGTAATAGGATCTATATACATTTTCTTTTTCCATCCACTAGAAATGGAAAAAGAAATATCTGAAAATCAAATACAGAGCCATTTGTTTTGCTGAGGGATTATACTTGAACCAATGTCCAAAGTCTAGTTATCTGTATGGCCCATAATCGCCCCAAAAGAACTTAAATTTTATGCCACCGTACATCCCAATATTTCACTGAGCCTTTACCTATGTTGCGAGAAGGTTTTGTTTGATTTAGATGGTGTTGGTTGTTTGGGGATTTAAATAGAAAATTCTATATATTTGGTGTTGGTTGTTTGGGGATTTAAATAGAAAATTCTATGTTGTTGGTGTTGCTTCCTTTTCTGAAGGCTACCTCACCATCCCACCTCTGGGCCCTCATCCTCAAGGTCTTGTGCAATCCACTTTTGCTGAAAGGATAATAAAATCAAATAGTGTATCAAAATAAATTTCTATTATGATTGAGAATGGGATCTTTCTGAAAATGAATCCTTGGAGATGTTCTGACTTCACAGATGATTGACTGGAGGGAAGTCAATAATCTGTTGCCTGTAATGGGTACTTGTAATGTTATACGTGATTGAGAGAGGATTTACAGCGTACAATAATCTTGGTAATAGTCTTAATAGCTTCTGAAATTCCACTCGTTTTACTTCGGTATCCAGGAAGAGTATTGATGTCAAGGCTGCAGTATGGTCAAAAGTTCTCTATTAGCTATCATTACTCTCACCTAATTATGCACTGTCTAGATGATGTTGATGGAATGTAGTATTGATGGAGTGGTTTTATTTTGAGAGTTCCTCCTTCAGGTTTATTGAGAGGATTGAAATTTTCTTAGGAGAGCCTTTTGGTGTTCTACCTTTCTCTGAGTATACATTGCAGTTAAGATGTGAAGCTCAGCATACTACGGCCTGCTCTAGCTTTAAGTATTCTTTCTGTACCTTTGATTTCAGTTGTTCCATGGTAGTTGGCATAAAGTGCAAGAAACCTTGCACTCATGTTGATGGTAATTCATGTCCTGTGAATGCCAATTTGCTAGAATGTTCTAACCCCAATTGCACGAAAGTGTTGATTCTGCATATTAATTTTCTTGAGGATTGCTGCTTTGCTAAATATGTTCGTATTGTTCTTCCTGGGATAACTCCTGTGCAAATTACATTAACCATAAGGTCCTTTTCCTTCAGCAGAATCTGCTCTGTCAAGTACATTTTCTATATAGTAGTGCTGACTTTCTTGGTTCTGTCTCATATCTGTAACCGGCTGCATTTTAGTGTATTTCAATGCTGTTGGCTCTCTATTAGCTATAATTATCCCTTCCAAACATAAGAAACAAAATGTAAAGGCATCAAAGAAGAAGGTAGGTGGTTGAAGAAGTTTGGTGAGAGCACATGTAATTGTCATCTACCAAATCTTGTATAAATAACTATGTTTCTGCATATTTATTTGCAGCTTCGGCCCAATTTTGCTGATGCATGGTCAAACTTAGCTAGTGCTTACATGCGGAAAGGAAGGCTAACTGAGGCTGCCCAATGTTGTCGTCAAGCTCTTGCTTTAAATCCCCGCTTGGTAAATTTCTATCTGTGATTATTGTAGTATCATTTCACACTTCGTAGATTTTTCTCCTATCTATTTCAACTTTTGTTTGTTTTAGGTTGATGCTCATAGTAACCTTGGAAATCTGATGAAAGCTCAAGGATTAGTGCAAGAGGTGAGATAGCAGATGATCAATCTTCTTAAACTTGGTTTCCTATTCTGGATCTACTTGTTATATGCGTCTGACGTGATGTAGATTTATGATACTACTAATCATGGTTTTTGGTAGGATAGTAAGCTTCTAGGTTCTACTAATCAAGTTTCTAGCCTTCCATATTTTTATTTGTTTAATGATTAAACCTGCTATTTATGTATATGTTGGATTCATCGCTCTGATTGTAAATAGGAAAACTGGACTGATATTTATATTCCTTCCTGAAACATTTTATCCGTCTTTCTATACCAAATGTTGTTGGCTTCTTATGAGTTTCTTTCCTTTTACATGCACTTACTTTTTTGGTAAATTATGTCAGCTTGTGATCTCAATTCTTTGTTAAGCATACTTCATTTCAAAAGATTTTTGGCTATCTTTTCTTGTTCAGGCATACAATTGTTATTTAGATGCCCTTGGCATACAGCCCACTTTTGCTATTGCATGGTCCAATCTTGCCGGTCTTTTTATGGAGGCTGGTGATCTTAACAGGGCCTTGCAGTACTACAAGGTACGAATTGCCGATTTTAGTTGGAATATAACCTCTTTATTGCCTGGCTGGTGAAGTAATATGCATATGTTTTGGTTTCTGCTAGGATATGGTTGGTTGTATGATCTTGTGTGCCTTCTTACGGTGTTTCATTGTATTTCCAGGAAGCCGTCAAGTTGAAGCCAAACTTCTCGGATGCCTACTTGAATTTGGGAAATGTCTACAAGGTAAGCTTTATGCATTTTGCTTTTAAGGTTGGGTAGCGGCGAATGCAAGGACAAGAATCTGGAGAAAGACATGTCTTCTTGTGTTTCCAGGCCTTGGGAATGCCGCAAGAGGCTATTGTATGTTATCAACGAGCCCTGCAGTCACGACCGGACAATGCTATGGCTTTTGGTGAGTGATTTATCCGGAATGTTATCGTGGTAAATGTGCCAGACTATTCTCTCATTTGATAAGTGGCATGTGTTATTTGGCAGGCACTATATGGTTCACCTTTTTGAGTACTGTATGTATGATACACTGATTGGATATTCTTTATCCAGCAACTATAGATAAAGGAAAGATGGAAAAAGAAAAACATACATTAGTATATATAGGTCTTTTGTTTGGATGTGATTATCTCTAACCCTAAATGCTATATCATAAGTTGACCAATGTTATATGCACTTATATTGGCACGTCTGGAATATCATTGATGCAGGGGATGTTAACACTTTACAGTAATTAAGAAAACAAAAATGGAGCTTTAAATTGCAGTCCTGTTTTGGGGTTCAATATCCGGGAAATGGGGCTTTGAATGGTTTAGATGCACAAATAAGGTGCCTGCTGTAGGTTGGAATGACTTGACAATAATTTAAGTTGCTGGTCCTGTTCTCCTAATATTGATAATAGGTGGAGATGGCTGTGAAGATGTTAAGACATGAAGATATAGGAAACTTGAAGGCTCCACTGCTTCTGATGTAGTTATCTCTTGTAAATGTATCATGACAATGGAAATTCTACTTTGATATTTCGGCTTAAATAGGAAGTTTGAATCAACTAATGAGGTACAGCACTCATTGAGAGACTGACTTCAATCGGACACATAGAAAGACCTGAATTAAAATTTGTGACTTTTAAAGATGTCAAATTGGTGTCTTTGGTCTGTAAAAAAACTATCTAAATTAGTCTCTCTCTCTCTCTCTCTCTCTAACTCAAGACTTTTTTCTCTGCTATCGCACAAACTTTTATTTGTTCTTTCTCAACTTCGTTTCTCTCTTTCTCACAAGAATCTTCTCTTTTGTGTTTCCAACATCTTATTTTGGTTTGTCCATTTGCGCATTTAATGTATTAAAGTTATCAAAGTTTCATATAAGCACATGAAATGGAAGTTACATTGAAAAGCAAAATATCTATTTTTGTATAGTTTCAAGTAACTATGCATATGCATTGAGTGTGCCACCCACTCTAGTGGTACATAAATATCGGCTGCTATAAATTGATGTCAAGCCATCTTCTTCCTGTAGTAATCAGCTATTCTTTTCGTTTGGCTTGGGTGAGATAAAATGACTAATTTTGTATTTTCATTCATGAAATTGTTAGAATTGCTTTATAGTAAAGTGCTTCATGTCATTACCAAATTATGGAGTTTTTGATATTGTAAAGCAAACTACTGCAGGCAACTTGGCTAGCGTATACTATGAGCAGAGCAACCTTGATATGGCAATACTTAACTACAAGCGAGCTATTGCTTGTGATGCTGGATTCCTGGAGGCATACAATAACTTGGTTCGGATTACATTGCCACAAATATTCATTGAATGTTTCTCCTATTCTGTACATTTATGATGCACTTAGCTGGTTATTCTGTTTTTGATGTACTCCTATTGCCAGGGTAATGCATTGAAAGATGCTGGAAGAGTAGAGGAAGCAATCCACTGCTACCGAGTTAGTTCTCTTTCAATCTTATTGAAATGCATGTTGTGTAATTGGTCTTTTACATTTACTGATTCTCATTTTGTTTGTTTATGAAGCAATGCCTGTCTCTTCAACCTAGTCACCCTCAAGCACTTACCAATCTTGGAAATATTTACATGGAGTGGTATGCTTAATATCAATGCTGCTGAGTTGTGCTAATTTATGTGTTTCTGATAGTGGCTTCTTTTTTTCCTGTTATCTTGTTGGTGATCATGAAATCTCTTTTAATTCCTTCAAGGAACATGATGAGTGCTGCTGCTCAATGCTACAAGGCAACACTAACTGTTACAACAGGGCTTTCTGCTCCTTTTAATAACTTAGCTATAATATACAAACAGCAGGTATTATGTTGATTCTTTCTTTAAAATTGTTGAGCAGCAGTGTCGTTAAAAGAACTTAAAAGTAGTTTTGTATGACCATGGTTGCAGGATTTTAGTAAATGACATTAATTGTTCACTCACTTTTGAACATGATGTTGGTAAGAAAGCTGCAACTAATTTTGTTTTGATTCAATTACAGGGTAATTATGCAGATGCAATATCTTGCTATAATGAGGTCCTCAGAATTGATCCATTGGCAGTTGATGGCCTTGTCAATCGGGGCAACACTTACAAAGAAATTGGAAGAGTTAACGAAGCAATTCAAGACTATCTGCGTGCTATTACTATCCGGCCAACCATGGCTGAGGCTCATGCTAATTTGGCTTCAGCTTACAAGGACAGGTACATTTTTTTGTCTCCTCCATTAGATTTTTAGAACTAGTTCTGGAGGATCAACAAATCACATTTGTGAGTCAAATATGCTTTACATACCTTGGTTTGGCTACCTGCAGTGATCATGTGGAAGCAGCCCTAAAAATCTCTAACCAAGCATTATTTTGTATTTTCTATTGATCCAGCACTATTTTGTTATTAGGAGATTTTTGAACTATTTATGGTTGATTAATGTCTCGCATGTGCTTTACATACCTTTATTTGGGCTACCTGCAGTGGTCATGTCGAAGCTGCAATTAAAAGCTATAAGCAAGCATTGATATTGCGTCCAGATTTCCCGGAGGCAACTTGTAACCTTCTTCACACTTTGCAGGTACATCTACCACTCATTTTTTATGTTTTCCGCTTTATTGAAGTTTGAGTAGAGATTAAGTATGTTAACCAAAGAAGTTTTACCTGACTCCGTCCAACTGGTGGCTCTTTTACACAAATGCTGATATCTGTGTGGTTCTGCTAGTTTTCATAAATATTGATATCTGTGTGGTTCTGCTAGTTTTCATAACAATCCATATTATATGAATATGCACCATTCATTAATTGCTCATGTGAACTGTAAATTCTTTTATATTGGGAACTTCCGCATTGTTGCCAATTTGGATTAAACTAAATAATCATAATTCTATTCTGGCAAGTTGAGAAACTCACAAAATTGTTTGCCCAAATATTATTGCTTGTGAAATTTGATGATTAGGACTCTTGAAACTAAAAATATGAATAATTTTTAGTGGTGAAGAAAAACTGGGTCGGATCATTAAAAAAAGCATTTCTAAGGTACATAATGAGGCTTTTGGTGTGTACTTAATTAGATTCAACTGTCAGAAGAAAAACAGAAAAGTACAAGTAATGAGGTATAATATTTGCAAAAATTGCTTGATCTGAATTATTGTCTATCCAGCTAAACTTTTGAACAGATTCAGGTTAGTGGTTCAATTTGATGGTAGAGTTCTTGAACTCATAGTGTGGGTATAAAGTGATATTGACCATCATATTTTATTTAACTGTGCTTGGAAGGTGAACAAAATGTTCAATGATTGCACTGAGAATTAGATTGTTTAAATCTTTGCATGTACGCCACGACATAGTAAACTTTTGAACAGATTCAGGTTAGTGGTTCAATTTGATGGTAGAGTTCTTGAACTCATAGTGTGGGTATAAAGTGATATTGACCATCATATTTTATTTAACTGTGCTTGGAAGGTGAACAAAATGTTCAATGATTGCACTGAGAATTAGATTGTTTAAATCTTTGCATGTACGCCACGACATAGTTCTATTTCTTTGCACCCTGAGATGGATATTATGAAAAAATAACAGTCATCATCAGAACTTTTCCCAGAGTAATACAATCATATTGTCTGCCTTTCAAGTAAAATTTATATCTATCTTAACAAATGAGAAATTTAAGAATGGATATTGGAACTCAAAGAGGAATCTTCGTAAAGATTTACTTAAGAATTATTTTAAGCTAGACGTGTGCAAAAGTGAAAAAAAAGAATAAACTTCTTAAGATACAAAATAGATTGCTAGATGAAATGATTTTCTACTTAGTTATATTAGAACTGCATTTGCAGGTTGATGACAATCAATTTGCTTTTATGTGTTGATCAGGACACTCAGCTTGTTTTACATTATCGTTCAATGGCTTCTCTCTATGTTCCAACATTCAGGCGACTTTGATTACTATGCTATTTAATTTAAGTTAACATTGAAATAATTGTTGGATTTTTCTCAGAGGGGGTTGATTTTCTAGCTTGTGATACATTACATTCTAATGTGAACTTAGCTAGTATTTACAATTGTATGATGTTATTCATTTCATTCTCAGTAATTAACTTGTTGAGCTTTCTTTAATATGATTATCTTGTCCAATGGCATTTATCTCAGTGCGTTTGCGACTGGGATGATCGGGAGAAGATGTTTATTGAAGTTGAAGGGATACTTAGGAGACAAATTAAGGTTTGCTAAAAATCTACTTCTGCAAACTCTCTAGCCCCATCCCAATCTGACCACCAAAAGAGTGCTTCCCTCATTGATTCAATTATAGGCATGAGTTGTTCTTGTTTATTATCATCAGATATGAGTGGCATTTGAATCCACCTTTTATTTATTGTAGATGTCAGTTATTCCAAGTGTGCAACCTTTCCATGCTATAGCTTATCCTCTTGACCCTGTGCTCGCACTAGAGATCAGGTGAGAGACTTTGCTGTTCTTTTTGTTTGGTTTATCCAATTTCAGTTTTAAATTTCTAATTTGTTGCTTTTGATATGTGCAGTTGGAAATACGCCGCGCACTGTTTGGTTGTAGCATCCCGTTATTCACTTCCTCCTTTTAACCATCCTCCTCCATTACCTGTAAGGGGTGGGGGCAGGAATGGCCGGTTAAGAATTGGGTAAGTTTATTGAAGTTTTTTCATGATTTTGGTTCAGAACAACCCTCTCTTTTCCACTGGGACCAAAAGAAAGATATCTGTTTATTATGTTATCTCTCGCAGATATGTGAGCAGTGACTTTGGTAACCACCCTTTATCACACCTCATGGGTTCAGTATTTGGCATGCATGACAGGGAAAATGTTGAGGTTAGTGTGTTTTATGTATTTCAAGTGGTTAAACTTTTCTGATTTTCTTTCTTGTTGGTGTTATAAGGTGGTGGTTGTTCTTGTAGGTTTTCTGCTATGCATTAAGTCCAAATGATGTTTCTGAATGGAGGTTGCGAATCCAATCAGAAGCGGAGCATTTTATTGACGTGTCATCTATGGCATCTGATATGATTGCAAGGATGATAAATGACGATCAGATACAAGTTCTTGTCAACCTTAATGGGTACACTAAGGTATCAAATTGTTATGATTGTTCGATTTCTGGTTTCTTAATCATTTTGTTTGCTTGTTTCCGCATCCTGCTACCTCCGGATTTGATTATAAATGAAATGGCTGTGGTTCTGTCTGCATTCTTGTAGGGGGCAAGAAATGAAATATTTGCCATGCAGCCTGCTCCCATTCAGATTTCCTATATGGGATTTCCTGGGACCACAGGAGCGAGCTACATACATTATTTGGTCACTGATGAGGTATTATTACTCATCTACCGAATGATTTGCTTTAAATATGTTGGTTTTTTATATGCTCCTTCCCCTAGTGTCCGAATGCTTTTATTACTCTCTGACCACCCTGTTTTTATAGTTTTTGAATCCTTCCATTTAACAGTTTCTTCTATTTCTATTGCAGTTTGTCTCACCTATGTGTTACTCACATATATATTCTGAGAAGATTGTCCATCTACCGCATTGCTATTTTGTAAATGATTATAAACAGGTAAACATTGAGAATTTAATCTGTTTGTTTTTTGAACCTGGAATATTGGTTTATGCTGATTGCCAACCTATGTTGCAATGTCTTTAAGAAAAATCTTGATGTACTGGATCCAAGCTGCCAACCCAAGCGGTCAGACTATGGACTGCCTGAGGACAAATTTATATTTGCTTGTTTCAATCAACTTTACAAGATGGACCCAGAGATTTTTACGACATGGTAAATATGGTTAAGTTGTCATAGGGGTAATTGATATTTTGCAAATCAGTGTTGTGCTTAGGGAACTTTTTTCAATATGTGCAGGTGCAATATTCTTAAGCGTGTCCCAAATAGTGCACTTTGGCTTCTTAGATTTCCAACTGCAGGCGAGATGAGGCTTCGTGCACGTATGTTATTCATCTGTGCCTGGCATCATATAAAAGATTTATATTTTCTGTGAAAAATGAAAAATGTCTTTCTTGCGGACATTACATAAATGTGTTATTGTATTGTCCAGGTGCTGCTGCACAGGGTGTGCAACCAGACCAAATAATTTTCACAGATGTTGCAATGAAACAGGAGCATATCAAACGCAGTGCATTAGCAGACCTATTTCTTGATACGTATGTATTGCCTGAGCTTCTTTGTATAAACATAAACCATTTTGCGCATTTCATATTCGATGGAACTTTCATTATTTTTTTTAATTTTCCTGTTTAATAGGCCACTTTGCAATGCACATACTACTGGAACGGATGTTCTTTGGGCGGGACTACCTATGGTTACTCTTCCTCTGGAGAAAATGGCTACCAGAGTTGCTGGTTCACTGTGTTTGGCTACAGGAGTTGGGGAAGAGATGATTGTGAATAGGTAGGTGTTTTAACTTGTAACCGGCTTACGAGCGGTGCTAAACATTTTATGAAAAAAGAACTTTTTCATAATGCATTGCTGTCAAGTTTCTGTTCCTTTCTTTTTTAATCTCTCTCTCTCTCTCTCTCTCTCTCTCTCTCTCTCTCTCTCTTTGTTGCTATGTTTGGGTTGGGGGTGGTGGGTAAATGCCAAACCTTGTCACCTCCTCTCTCTCTTTCAGTAAATGAGAGATTCAATCATTTTGTTTGCAGATTCTAATTTTAGTATTTAGTTATCATACTCCTTGATGGTGTACCAATCTATATGTTCCCTTATGCTGTTCCAGCTCCTCTTAGCACTTGCCATTGGCATGAATTATATTGGATACCCTCTACTTTTTATCAATAAATGTCATTTTTTGGTGTGCCTGTGTAGATGTATGCTTTTTTTCTTTTTGGGGTGGTGAGGAGTGGGGGTGGTTTGTTCAAAACCATCATAAGGTTTTGTTATTTTTTAGATAGATAGTTTAGTCCTACTTTCATTGCACTCATTTGGTATTATTGTCTATTCTCTGTAACTCATATTGCCTCATCTTTGATTTTGATAGTATGAAAGAGTATGAAGAGAAGGCAGTTTCTTTGGCACTGAATCATGCAAAGCTCCAAGATCTTACCAATAGGTTGAAGGCTGCACGTTTAACTTGCCCTCTATTTGACACAGCACGCTGGGTTAGTAATCCCATATTTACTGTTGTTTTAGTATACTTTTTGCTGGCATTTTTATGCAAAGCTAATAAGAATCAATCTTATATCTTGCCTTCTGCTGCTTGTGAATGCATACATGTAAAATGTTGTGAATTTATTTTACTTTATCAGGTGAGGAATTTGGAGCGTGCTTACTTCAAGATGTGGAATTTGTACTGCTCTGGTCAACACCCTCAGCCTTTCAAAGTTGCTGAGAACGACTTGGAATTTCCGTATGACCGGTAGATTTATAGGAAAAGAAACGGGATTGTAGATAAAAGCAAAGAGACCCTGAGGATATCATTCGAAGGTCTGACTGAGTCTGGATAGACTTCAGAGTATACTGTACTAAATATTAACTACTTTGAAATGTCACGTTACTCACATTTCAATGATGAAATAGAGGAAAGCGGTTGTGATGTTGCTTCTTGTGTTACTTGGTAAGCAGGGTGGAGGGATACTGTCATAGGGTTAGAAATTCACCTGAAATTCTTGTTCAATTTCCTGCCTACGTGGCCTGGTTTGCTCTGAAAACAAGTTGGTCTTTACACAGTCAGTCTTTACACAATTGCACATGCTTTCATGTTTGATTATAAGTCCGAGTGGATTATAGCAAGCACATACACCCACACTGCATAAAAGTATAGGCAACACAGAATTACAGGGAACAAGGCTAATCTCGTGGTTTGTTCCTCAATTTCAACACATGGAGACAAGCTTGCACACACACAATCTGTCAAAATCGTGCAAGTCTCGTTAATATATCTGAAGGCCACATAATTGTTAGGAATGGGGCAATTCCAAGCCATCAGGCGATGGTTATCCAGTTGCTCCTCACTGTTTGTTTACATTCTTGCAACAGAATTTGTTATGTGATGAGCAACAGAATTTGTTTACACCATGGGTTGGGTTCAACTCGGGTTGATCCAAGATGGACGTAAAGTGAAGTCATGGTGCAACCCTATCTGCCAACTCAGGCCAGGGCTGGGGCTTAGGGACCGCAAGATAGTTTGGGTCTCCAAGCACCTTTACCATAGGCTTAGACAAAAAAGACCTTTGCGAAAACACTAGACATTGAAAATTGAGAAAACACAACCCCTTATCTCAACTTGTAGCCATTGGATTAAGCCGCTAATTGCTTCTAAGTGATCCTATGATCCTAGTTTTTTTTTTCTAAGTCTAAACTCTTAATATGTTTTGAACCACCTAACAAGTGCATGGTGTTGGCACTCAACTATGTTGCCCGACTTTCATTCATAGTCTACCTTCAGCTGATGGATCACCATTTAGCCACTATCGTGCACGTGTCAAAAACTTCTGTCGCCCAAACATTCCTATTTTATTGTGCAATATGCTACCACACAGCCCGTGTTATAGCACCAACATTTAGCCAAACTTTGTGCCCACTATGTTAGCACCCGTCGGCACGCAAGCCTACCATGCCAGACTACCCCATGTTCTAAGGGGCTACAAACCTCCCCCACTAGAAGAGCCCGACGTCCTCGTTGGAGTAGGTTGCTTCCTTAGTAGTCCTTAACCTATTCTCGAACTCCATTTGCCCACAGTATCTACTAAATGTTTCCAAAATTGTCGACTTTCTCTTGCTAGGCCAAGTCCATTGATTTTTACAATAGAGACTCCAGACTTAAAGTAACCATGTGCACATCTAAATTCCCAATATAACATTAGATGGGACAGGCCAGTCCCAGACTTTCTATGCTTTCTTCCCATCTATCTCAGCAAAATACTCTACAACTAATTTTGTGACACGTACAACCTTATCATATTGTTGCTCTATCTTTATTTGCATTCCCGATTATGAGTTTGACTTTTTTTTGCCCGACTTTGGTTCCCTAACAATATACTCACCCTTTAAAAAGTTAAGTAGCTAGAGTCTGCAATAAATAGCTCATGCAAGTGAGGTGTCAATATAAGCTTAGCCCAAATTAGGAAGTTATTATCTACTATAATGTTACAGTAACCAATGGGAAAACCATCAATTGCACTGCCCGTGAAGGACCAACTTGCAAATCTATGATAGCCACATATTTCACTAGCTTTGACTTTGCATTCACAGCCTTCACATGACTTGAGTGATTCCATAGATCCAAACCCAACTTTTGGACCTCCTACTTAGTAAAGAAATCATATGTGGTCCCCATGTCCATCGTCACCTGCAATTCTTTGTCGTTTACCAGGGCCTTCATGAACATCAAGCCTTTTTGGTTGCTAAAGCATCTTACCTGAATTGCTTTAAAAAATTGCAAGTTGATTACTTACAAAGATTCAACTTCGTCATCATCTTCATCATTCGTCACAACCACCAACACATTCAACTTTCCTTGCTTGGGGCAATCCCACATCCTATGATCACCATCGTAGAGGTAACACTTCTTCCTAGTTTTATCAATGATCAATTAGGAATCTGTGGTTACTATCACCTCTTTGGTTTTCTTTTTTTTCTTGAACTCACCTTCATCAGACTTTCCTTGTCATTTCTCAAATCCTTTTTTTCATGTTCTGAATCTAGGTAACTTGCAACTCTATAAACTACAAATTCATTTGAAGAAGCTATGGTAGAAGACAAATCCTTGACACCCTACATTCTAAGTTGGATCTTGGCTTAGACTGTAGTCTAGCCATGAAATTGAACTTTCTGCCAAAGGGTTTTAGGAACTCTTAACATTAGACGAAGAGGGCCTCTTCTCAGACTCACCCACACCAATAACCTTCTTGAGGATGTCCAACTCGTAGTTGACCACATCCAATTTTAGGTTCATAGCATCTATACGCAGGCCAATGTCCTTGAAATTAAACATGATTTGACGTTTAATGAATTCTGGCAACTCGGCCACTAACTTTTACAGATTCTTGACCATTCGTTGCAAGTTTTGAATCTCTCAAAAGATTGCCACCACAAGAGACTTGGGTGGTTCTCCAAGTATGTCCCATCCCTTTTATATCATTGTTTCCAAGGTAATGACACGATCACACAGGAAAATTTGGTCGGCCATAACCCAAATTCACGAAACTAGAACCTAAATCTAGATGTGATACTAAGTGTTATAGGTGTGAAATTCACCCTAATTTTTTGTTAATTTTTCTACTTACTGTGTGACTAGTTTTCTCTCAAAAATTGGTTAACCTTCACACAATCTGATAACCCTCATGTTTGATTATTTTTGAGTGAACTATAGCAAGCACACACCCACACAATATATAAACATAGTAACATAGAATTATATCAACATGCTCAACCTTGTATTTTATTCCTTAATTTCAAAAAAAAAAAAAAGAGCTAAGCTTGCACAAACTTGACCTACCAAAACCGTACATGTCAGGGTATTACATATAAAGACAATGTAAAATATAGAGTGGACATCTCTACTCTAAGAAAAATATGCTAATCACAAGCCATCAAGTGATGGTAGTTTTCCATTTGCTCCCAACTACTTGCTTGCATCAATATTATAGGATTTGCCATGTTTTGAGCAATTGTCTTGAATAATCAGCTGCAACTGCCCGCACATGCCTTAAACAAGCCCTCATAATCATGAAAATTCATCTACCTTGGCTAAGTACCAAGCCTTAGCCTACTAATCAGTTTAAATGCAGCATCTACACATTCTCGCACGTCCTGACTTATAACTACCCATAGTGTCGTACACTGTATAACTTATGTTGGCACACTGTCATCCATATGCACACATCAACTTGCTGCCTTGCGCGATCAGTGCATTATAGTACTGATAAGTTGGTTTTATACCAATAATTTATATGCCTTTTGATTAACTTTTGGTTTGTTTTCAAGTGTTTATGTATTTTTTTATGCATTTATTTTGAAATCTTATAGGTAATGACAAAATAAGAAGAAAATGGAAAGAAATAAAAACTTGGTTGAAATTTTGAAAGAAAATGCATTATATTGTTACTGATGGCAATGTTTGTATTTTAATCATAAGTCTTTGATATAATATCATATTAACTTGATTCTTGATCCATTAAAAATCCAAAAGATAGATCTACAACTTTTATGTTTACCATAAAATCCAGTTCCTATGACTTTAATGAGAAACATTGAGTTCAATAGTCAACAATTGGCTGAATATTTATGGTATGACATATCTTGGTATTTTCGGAATAACTCTCTCCACAGATGTACTATTGCGATGATTCATAAAGATATAGAAAGATAAGAGATAGGGTTACATTTTCTATGAAAACACCAAAAATCAATTTGGCCTAGAAAGTAGTGAAAAATCTATTTCAAGAGGCTACAGACATTACAGAAACTGATTTTGGATAGAATATTTAGCGTCTAGTTGTGCCTAGTTGTCTAGTCAACATCTACGCGTTGCCACATGGATAAAAGTGCCAAATAGTTTTTTTGCCCGCTTTAGGGTATCTCCCATATGATTTTAAGGACCCCAAATAGAAAGTATTATTGGATAGAAGGAGTGTTGCTGGACAGAGAGAGCTATTCTTGGAGAGAAAGAGAGTCATTCTTGAAGACAATGAAGCTATTCTTGAAGACAAGGAGAGCTTCAACCATTTCTGTCACTTCACAAATTGGTGAACAATTTCCATGATCTTTCCTATGTATTTCTTGAAATTATATTCATACATGATGAACTAAACTTTTCTTTCTTGAGAATGATGTAACCTTATTTGATCCTATATTTTGAATTCCAAATAATATTAGTTCAAATTATTCATTTTGTTTGTGTTATCTTGCTTAGTATTGTATCTTAATTATTTGACCATTAATTAAGATTGTTGATGTATGAGATTCGATACTGGAGAAAGGGAAGATTATAAATGATTATAAGGATAACACAACTTAAGAATTATAGAGTTAAGAAGTTTATGACACCTTTAAAGTTTTGAATAAGAATTTATTGATTCTTGTAATTAAACTTCCTAATGGGCCTTCTTCGAGCTGTTAACTTGGACTTGGACTTGGACTTTATTTATTTAAGTAAGTTCAATTAATTGATCCCATCAATTAAATAAGCTTAACTTAATTAATTGATCCAATCACTTAATTAACTGGTTCCACTTAGGCTTTCTGATTAAATAATTTTATTATTTAATATGTCTAATTTAATTAATTGATCATATTAATTAATTAACTTGATCATATGTAGGGCTTCTAATCATATTAGGTACAATTAAATTACGATATTATTTAATCATATAAATTAATTTAACTCTTCAAATTAATTTATACCCTACTTAATTAATTGATCATATCAATTAATAATTAGCTCCACATAGGCTCCCTAATCTTAATATGTCTAATTAAATAATCATATTATTTTAATTGGATAGATTGATTTCACTCTTTAAATCAATTTGAGTCACAAAAATTAATCTTCATTAATTAATTTGATTCAACCATTCGGTATATTCTTGCTAAAAGTGTACTTTTTTCAACTTAATGTGTGACTCCATAGGTTCACTCTAAGATAGCCGTGGGCTCATAATTCTAATAACTTAGTTGAATAATTAATTATTTTGACTAATTAATTAAATTAATGCTTTTAGAATTAACCAATTAGTTCCAAAAACCCACAAGTTATAGAAAACACATATCAGTGCATCATGACTCCTAGTCTTAGGTGAAGTGCACACCTATTCCAATTATGAATATCATACAAGTATGGTCTTTTCGTCATCTAATCTCCCAATTGAGCATATGGCATGTATTATTAGTCAAAATCCTAATAGATTAATAATTATGTATCCATTTCTAGTAGTTTGACTCGATGTGAACAATTAAAAAAACCCTTGTCTAATTTTCATCCAACTTTGGCCAAAGATTTCAAATCAGGTATAGTGGAATACATAGGAGATTCACATATTTATCAAGATAGGTAACGGATCATTTGTTGGTCACTCATTAACCTCCATACATAAAGATGTTATACCCAACGTAAACCCCTTGTAATTGTCATGCAATCGGAAAATACATCAAAGTGCAATATGATAATGTACAAGGTTACAATAGTACCTCAAGTACAAGGACTAGATTTTACACTATCATAACAAGAAATTCCCATTCGATAATAGAAATATTTCAATTGAGAATTTTCAGGGTGGGTAATTCAGTGTACTTTTTCCCTAACAAGCACCCGCATACATGTATTAGTATCCCCACACTAATGCCCATAGAATGAGACATCCTCTTTTCGAGCCTACATCGTATGTGCAAGTATCAATAGGATCATTGACATCCCATCTCAGTGATCCTTGACTTGGAATATTTTAAGACTAGCCTTAGTGTCATATTCTACAATCGCCGTCATACGCACGATCTCACAACATAGCTATATATGATTTAAGAACTTTATCTAATTTTATAATATTTAACATGAAAATTATCATTAATTGATATTAATATGAATAAAAATTGATTCATAAGAATGTAAGGATGGCCAAATCAACTGGCTCGCTGGGCACCACTCTTGCAATCTTTCACTTGCCTCAGAGATAATTGCCCTAGTATTAAGGCCCATCTTCCTCAATATGCCTTCAAATACTTGTATTAGGGGTCTGCTTATTTTCTAATGAGGTAAATCTTTCTACGCAAATGTTGCCTCTACCAGTGATTTTCAAAATCATGATGTCGCTAATCTATTTCTACTTAGATCTTTTGATGTGACATTGGCTTTTTTGCTTGCACAATAGCCACGTTGTTATCACAGTACTCCGATACTTGATCAATAATGGTTGGAACTACATCCAACACTTGGATGAAGTTTTCCATCCACACAGTCTCTTTTCGCAGCATCGCATGCCACGATGTATTCAACCACAATGGTGCAATCTACTATTGTTACAAGTTTGGAACTCTTTCTAGCTAATTGTTCCACTGTTTAAAATGAACATGAATCTAGACGTAGACTTCAAGTTATTTGATTTGGACTAAATTAGACAAAGTATCTTAGTTTCAATTTTCCATAATCGTACTCCAAGAAAAGATCTTTAGTGCTTTGCAAGTACTAAAGATCATCTCTACGACTTCCAATATTTTTCACATCAAATTGATTGATAGTTGCTCATGGCATTCAGAGCATTTAATCGTGATATTGATTTGCATATTTTATATTTCAAATTACAGATGCATTAAGTATGTGAGTCATTCTTTTTCTTTCTTTTAGAAGTCTTTGGGTACATGAACTTCGAAAGATAAATCCCATTACTCAAAAGCAAGAATATATCTTTAGATTCTTCCATGCTAAACCATTTTTACATCTAATCTATGTACTTAATTTAGGATAGTCCAAGCATTCTTTCAGATCTATTTCTATAGATCTCAATCCACAATCCCTAGGATGCTTCTCCCAAATCCCTCATGGAGACTTCGTAGATGACAAGTTTCAGTTGACTACAACTTTCCTATATCATCCCTATAAGTAGAATTCCATCAACATAAAATACAACAAATATCACCCTACTCCCACTAACCCTCTTGTACACACTTGGTTCATCCGCATTTTCAAGGAATCAAACTATTTGATTGACTTAGCGAATTGAATGTTCCACCTTCGCGAAATTGATTTCGAGTCATTAATGGATCTTTAAAGCTCGCAAACCCTTTACTTGCTTCTATTTGATTTGAAGACCTTAGGCCGATTAACTTTGATCCCATTCTCAATACCCATATTGGGAAGGTGATTTTCACATCCCTTTGTCATATCTAGTAGTACGTAGATATGGCCAGTAGGATCTGAATGGACTTTAGCATCGTATCTGGTAAAAGGTCTCATTAACAGTCAACATCTTAACTTTGAGCATAATAACTAGGGATGATAGAAATGGATATCTAATAGATTCCTTTGAATACCCCACAAATTTGCATAAGCTGGATTTCGCATCCAACTTATCTCTCATTTGCTAGTTTAAGAAATGAGGCCCCTTCATACCCTTCGGTATGTGTACAAGGTGTATCGTCACATCATATCTCATATAGTGTCTTGAACACCGACTTAGATGACATTCTTACTTAATAAAAATATCGTCAATTATAAGATGTATTCCTAGAATGAAAAAAAAAATCCAATGAAACTCAATATGGATTCACTTAGAGAGAATCCAATTCTCCATTAGATAATCAAA
The DNA here is from genome assembly GCA_019321725.1 of Paulownia fortunei. NCBI lineage: Eukaryota > Viridiplantae > Streptophyta > Magnoliopsida > Lamiales > Paulowniaceae > Paulownia > Paulownia fortunei. The sequence goes on from CM033123.1 coordinate 9,650,388, forward strand.
AAACTTAACACTTTAGTATTTTCGTCCTTGATCATATTGATGGATTTAACACTTTGACTGGCTTAATTCTCTATTTTATGTCTAAATTCATTGAATCTTTCAAAGGATCTTAGAGTTATGAAGTAAGAATAGTTTGCTTGTGCACTAACATTTAGTAGACTACATACGTCCATTTGGATCAATCCAAATGAGTGGTTTGCTCCATTTGTCCCACAATGGTGATTTGGTCATCTTTTCATTGACAAAAGATTTACAAGTCGGCACCTCATGCAAGTCCAAGAGGTCAACCAATTATGTCATCTTGTGAACTCTTTCTTTAAAAATATGGCCTAATCTAGTTTACCACAAGTATGCACCTTTTTTATTAACTAATTCTACTGTTACTTTGTTGATTATATAGCATGGAATTTTGGCATTGTATAGTTCATTTATTAATTTAGTAAATACAAACAACTAATACTATCCTAAACCCCATCCATAGTTAAATGGATCATTCCTATAGCCAATAAAGCAACGCTTGCCTTATTCTCAATATTAAGTATCATCCTTTATTTTAGTCTCTATTTCTTGTCATCCTCTACCACCCCTTGCAAAAATGGGATCACATCCGATATCCAATACCTAAGAAAAATTTATCAACCTAAATAGTTGGTTTCAACAAAGTGAAAACTTGAATTAGAACCCCTTCTAATCGAACTAAGCAAGTCAACACTTGCATTTCCTCTTTCCATGCCCAAATATCTACAATGGTGATAAACATTTATCCTTTTAGATAGATTGCACTGGTAAGTTTGTTTGTATGCATAGATTATCCCAAGTAGAATTATTAGCGATAACTATTATCCTATGCGAGGTAAAAAAAAAGGTTTTATTCTATTAATATCCATTTTTAATTTGGTCTTTAATCATAAATGTCTCTCATAGTTCATTTTAATGTATGTGAAATTTATTTTACAAGTTTTGTGCATTATTTAAATGTACAAGTCAAAGAACATGACTTACTAGGCCATCAAACTTATCAAATATGGAGTAGAGTACCAACCAAGGCCAACAATAAATGCCTATTTTCTTACATAACATTGTAATTCACCACGAGATAAAGACATATCACAAGAGAAAGTTGGAGAAAGATCGACACCATCATGGAATTTCTTAAAAACCCCGAACACATGTCCATGGCACAAAATAGAGCAAACGTGTCACAACCTCCCAATAATATGTATAAAATATATATATAAACAACCTGTATAACACAATTTGTGCATCTATGCATGTGTATAACCTTTTTTTTCTACTCAATTCAACAAAATATTGATAAAAGTAAAGTGCTTTCATATCCTGTCACACTGTATATACATATGTAGTTATTAAATATTAACCAAGTCTATCAAAACCATCACAAACCCAAACTCTCTATCACAAAGGAGTTTTTAAAGTGATATACAGGATAAAGTCACTAATATAATACAATAACTGTAAAATCAGAAACACAACCCACAAAATCGCCCAACAGGTCGTCATCTAAATACATTGATCTTTGAAAGCCTGTAGGAGCTCCACTGCTAGCCAGTAAACCAGAGATCTCAAGTCTCACCATGTTCACCTACAATGCATGAGCTATATGAGCTAATACTCAATAAGTAAAAATCATGCATGACAAGAGTATGACATAAAATCTCATGCAACTCAACTCAAAGATATGATACTATAAATGTGTCAAATTGAGTACTCATGAATCAAAAAAATTTCATTAAAAATCACTTCACTTATTGGGCCCTTGGCCCACCTACTATGCACCGGATAGAGCTCTGAATAATATCAATAATCACATGGCCATAAACAAATGACTCAGTCCAATGACCATCTCCTGGGATCACCAAAGGTCAAAGTGCTACCAAGTCTTCCCCTGTGATCCTCCAGAAGTCTTCCCACTGGCAGAGTCAATAAGGGCACAGTTAACTGGTTCACCATCTCTGACCACCAGGGACACACCCCCTGTCAACCTCTGTGATCCTCTAAGAAGTAACACCCACGACGCCTCAAAATATCATATAAGCACGCCTCGCATGCCTCGATACACTAGTAGTGGCCAACCAAAATATTTTCTTTCTGAAAACCATGTCTCAAATCATATCGTGCATGCAAGAACCTCCACTATACTCATATACCGTACATACATATGTAAATGTTCGTGAATAATATGTTCAATATAAAATGCAAGTCATCTTACTCTTAACATGTTTCAAGAATCATAAGACTCTCAGTCAAATTTAATATTATTAACACATTAGGTATACATGTTTCGAGACATACTATATTCTTGCATTATAGTTGCAAATGGATCTTTACTTACCTTTCACTTGGTTGGTGGCCTTGTTTATTGTTCTCATCCAATCTTAGATGTAAAATAGCCTGTAATATTACCCAACATCAAGCACCATTCCCAATTTGGCAAGTTGAAAGCATAAAATATCATACTAAGATCTTAAACACCAAGCTATCTAGGTTTTACAAACTAGAACCCAATCTAGTCCCTCCAATACCTTAATTTCTTATCTTAGATACATGTAAACATCATATAATTGAAGTATTATAACTCTAATATCATGTACCTAATTGTTAACACTCAATAGAAATATGTCTAAGTTGAAATATACTAAGTTATCAAATGGGACAGATTCATATTTTTATATTTTCTTACTGTCCAATTTAGTTGCATGATACTTTTGACATCCCTAAGCATATCCAATCACTCCCAAATTTTTACCATAATTATATAACATGTATATAAATGTAACCATCTTATATAATTAGTAAAACTCATAGATATAGCTTCCCAAGTTCAGCTCTCTTCACAACACACTGAAACAAATTATTTTCCTACCGTGACAGTTTTGCACACTTCATGACATTAATGGTTTTGGCACCCTTAAGTACATTCAATCACTCTCAAATTTTCACCATACTTAGATAACACATATAAAGAGACAACCAGGTCAAAGTGCTACCAAAACTAATGGATTTATTGATGTAAAACCAGCACCATTCACATAGAACAGAATCTGAATTTCAAAGAAGATAATTTTGAGCACCTCTTTAATTATCACACTATATTACAATTTATAACCTCTCTAAACTTATATACATCACCTAGACTCATATATAAACACATATATGGTGAAATACATAGGTTTTAATCAAGTTATTATACATATATAAAGCATAAATATAAAAAACAAGCAAGTATACAATTTCTGTCCCTAGTGATTTTTATTGTGATTTTACAACTAAAAATCCTTTTTTTATGAACTAAAAGACCACAAATAATATCCTAACATGATTATAATCAATAATAGAATCTTTAAAAAACATAAACCCTCAAACAATTCAAGAACTTAAATCAAAAACATGAATTAAAACTCACCTATGCACAGATTTTAGATTCAACTTGCTCCTCATTACTTCCCTTTGCTTCCTTCATTTTTTTTTCTTTACTTGGAATTACTTAAGCGCAATTTCTAACATTCAATATGAAGGTTTTGGAAGTGAAATAGCTCAGAAAATAGTTTTTGATAGTGGCTCAAAGGTAGAAATGAAGAAAGGTTGAGGTGGCAAGGTTGCGGTGTCAAGTTGTGGTTCAAATATGATAATTTTCACACTTTATACAGCCCTAATCTAGTGTTTCTCATTACTTATTTATCTATGTACAACTTACTTTAATCTCCATATGATCGGATAATACATTATGCCCTAATTTCTTAACCGTTCATTCGACCTCCAAATTGATCGACATCCGATTCTTAAATGATTGTCTAGTTTTTATTTTCTAAAATCACATGCACATATGAACCTTGTATTATGACACTTAAATCACATTATATCATGTCCGATATCCCAAGTATGTTAATTTATAGATGTATACCTTTAAAACACCTTGATCAAATCGAATCGAATCATATAAGCTTACCAATGACACCTTTAACACTTCTAAAATTATAACATACCACCTATGAATATCCATTATATTGATCAATCTATTCTTTATCTTATCTAAATATAGAATCACTTAATTAGGTTGTAGGATCACAATTACTAACATCAAGTGATAGCATTGGAGATATAATGACTAAAAATGCTATAAAAGATGCGATGTAGATGTTAATGCAAATTAGCATATAAGTAACATGTAATGCATGAATCATATTGGCCAAGTGAGTAGTGTGAGGCTTGGGTATTACATATTCCCCTCCTTTTTAAAATTTCGTCCTTGAAATTTACTTACCGAAAGAGTTCTGGATACTTGAGTTTCATATCATCTTTCCTTTCCAAGTAGCTTCTTCTGTTGATTGATTTCTCCACAATACTTTAACCAATGGGATTGTTTTATTTTTGAGTTGTTTTACTTCTCGTAAAAGAATCTTTACAGTTCTTTCTTCATAACTCAAATCTTCTTTCAGGTCTATAGATTCATTCTTCAAAATATGAGATGGATTCGCAATATATTTCCTCAATATAGATACATGAAATACATTGTGCCCTTGAGATATTGATCCAAGTAGGTAGAGTTTGTAAGCCACATCCCCAATTCATTCAGTAATATGAAATGGACCAATATATCTAGGACTTACCTTTTCTTTCTTTCCAAACCGCATAATCCCCTTCATTGGAGATACCTTCAGAAATACCTGATCTTCTACAGCAAATTCTAACATTCTTCTTCTTTGATCAGCATAACTTTTCTATCGGCTCTGGGCAGTTTGCATTCGTTGACGAATTTGTGCCACAATTTCTGTTATTTCTCGAATCATATTTGGGCCCAAAAGCTTCTTTTCACTAACTTTATCCTAATGAACTGGAGATCTACATTTTCTACCATATAATGCTTCATAGGGGGTCATTCTAATAGTGAACTGATAGCTGTTATTATAAGAGAATTCCACTAAAGGTAAAAATTTGCTCCATTATCCATGAAAATCTAATACACAAGCTCTAAGCATATCTTCCAATGTTTGTATTATTTGCTCTGATTGTCCATCAGTCTGAGGATGATATGCAGTGCTAAAAGATAATTGTGATCCCAATGCCTTGTGTAAACTCTTCCAGAACATAGACAAAAACCTTGAATCTCGATCAGAAATAATAGATAGTGGTACCCCATGAAGTCTAACCACTTTCTGTATATATATCTGTGCATAACGGTCCATGGAATAAGTGGAACATATTGGAAGAAAGTGAGCAGATTTAGTTAACCTGTCAATGATAACCCAAATAGCATTGTGACCTTTAACTATTTTAGGTAATCCCGATACGAAATCCATTGTAATTCTTTCCCATTTCCACTCTGGAATAAATAAAGGTTGCAAGGTTCCTACTGGTCTTTGCTGTTCTGCCTTTATTTGTTGACATATCAAACATTGTTCTACAAATTGAGCAACATCTCTTTTCATACCTAGCCACCAGTAATACGTTATCAAATCTCTATACATTTTAGTAGCTCCTGGATGCACTGAATATGGTGTTGAATGTGCCTCTGCCAAATATGTTCCCGAATGTTGTCTAAATTAGGCACATATAACCTTTTTCGAAATCGCAAGATACCATTCTCTATCATCTGAAAATCAAAAAACTTTTCTAAAGCCATATCTTTCATCATTTTAGTAACGTATTCATCAACTTGTTGTCCCTGTTGAATTTTATCAATCAAAGTCAGTTGGAGTGTCAAAGCTGCAAATTTGTCCTCTATTGATCCCGATTATACAATTTCTACATCTATTTTTTGTAGATCAATTAACTCTGGTTCTGAGTCAAAGCTAAAACTGCAGTATTTTGTGTTGATTTTCTGCTCAATGCATCAGCCACAACATTAGCCTTACCAGAATGATAGTTGATAACACAATCATAGTCTTTCACTAACTCCAACCATCTTCGCTATCGCATATTTAACTCTTTTTGGGTGAATAAATATTTTAAACTCTTGTGATCAGTATATATCTCACATCATTCACCATACAAATAATGTCTCCATATCTTAAGTGCAAACACAACCACAGCAAGCTCTAAATCATGTGTGGGATCATTCTTCTCATACTCTTTAAGCTGTCTGGATGCATATGCAACTACTTTACCATTTTGAATCAATACACATCCCAACCCATTTTTTAAAGCATCGCTATCAACCATAAAGCCTCCAGTACCCGATGGAATAGAAAGAATAGAAGCTGAAGTTAACCTCTTCTTCAATTCCTGAAAACTTTTCTCACAAGCATCCGTCCATTTAAATATCACACATTTTCTGGTTAATTGTGTCAAATGAGAAGCTATCTTGGAGAATCCTTCAACAAATCTACAGTAATATCAGCTAACCCCAGAAAACTTCGTACTTCTAAAGGATTAGTAGGTTGTAACCAACTATTAATAGCTTCTACTTTACTTAGATCTACAGATATTCCTGCTCCTGATATTACATGTCCCAAAAATACCACTCGATCAATCCAAAATTCACATTTCTTAAATTTAGCATATAGTTGTTTCTCTTTCAAAACCTCTAAAACCATTCTTAGATGTTCACCATGTTCTTTTTTTGTGCTAGAGTAAATTAGGATATCATCAATAAACACAATAACAAATCTATTAAGAAATTTTTTAAATACCCGATTCATCAAATCTATAAAAGCTACTGGAGCATTTGTCAACCCAAATGGCATCACCAAAAATTCATAATGTCTATATCTCGTGCTAAATGCTGTCTTGGTGATATCATCATCTTTTATTTTCAATTGATGGTACCCAAATCGCAGATCAATTTTTGAAAATATAGATGCACCTTGGAGCTGATCAAATAAGTCTTCTATTCTAGGTAGAGGATACTTATTCTTGATTGTAACTTTATTTAAATCTTGGTAGTCTATACACAGTCGCATTGTACCATCATTCTTACGCACAAATAGAACCAGTGCACCCCATGGTGAAAAGCTAGGTCTGATAAAACCTTTATTTAATAATTCTTGTATTTGTGTCTTCAATTCTTTCAACTCAACTGGTGTCATTTGGTATGGAGCTTTAGATATTGGATGTGTTCCTGGATTTAGTTCAATGACAAACTCTATCTCACGGTCTGGTGGTAATCCAAGAAGATCACCAGGAAACACTTCTGGATATTCCCGAACAACTGGCACTTCACTAAAGATAGGATGGTGTTGTTCTTTAATGCTCATAACACTCGCCAAATATCCTTCACAACCACTATCTAATAATCTTTGTGCTCTTAATGCTGATATAATTGGGAATTTGAAACTTTGTACGATTCCAATAAATGTGAACGGTTCCTCACCAGGAGGTTGAAAAGTTATTTTTTTTCTCCGATAATCTATGGTAGCCCGATACTTTGACAACCAATCCATACCCAAAATCATATTATAGTCATTCATAGTCAATACAATTAAATCAGCATAGAGTTCTCTATTTTCAATGGGAATAGCACAATCTCTTAAAACATGATTAGTTTGTTTTGAATCTCCAGAATGGATTATCACATTGTAACTGACCTCAACAGTATCAAGTACTCTACCTAGCCTCTTCACATACTCAGTGGATATAAATGAGTGTGTAGCTCCAGAATCAAACAATACAAATGCTGGGGTACCAAAGATAGAGAATTTACATGTTACCACTGATGGGTTCGCCTCAACATCTGATCTAGTGATGGTAAAAACTCTAGCTGGTACTTTTTTTTATCCTATCGGATTTGGATTATCTGAACATACTCTGGCAATATGTCCAACCTTCCCACACACAAAGCAGGTTCTAGTCTCCGTCGGGCAGACTCCACTATGGTGACCACCACATTTAGGACAAGTAGGTTGTGACATTGGTGTTTTGCCTTGATCAATCTTTGTACGCTTACTCTGATCCCACTGTTGTTGCCCTTATCTAGGTTGGAATTTAGTTGTTTGATTATGCATTTGAAATGGTCTCTTCTTTTCATTTCCAATCCATCGTTACCCCTGTCCTTGCTCAAATTGTCGTCGAATCTCCTGAGCATGAGAAATTCTAAGTTCAGCTTGTTCTGCCACTAAAGCTCTCTCAGCAACTTGTGAGTATGTCACTCCTTGGATTCTTTCTATATTCACATCTCTATATAGCTCTGGTCTCAAGCCTTCAAGAAACCTTTCAACTTTCAATGCATCAGTATTGACCATATGTGTGGTAAATCTGGATAGCTGTTCAAACTTACGAATGTATTCTCCAACTGTCATAGTTCCTTATCATAGCTGTATAAATTCATTCATCTTCATTGCACGAACTGGAGTTGTGAAGTATTTATTTTGAAATAAATCTTTAAATCTATCCTGAGTCATGACAGTGATGTCTTCGATGCTTCTCATTGTATCCCACCAATGTCCAGCACTACCTCGAAGCATAAAGGATGCACACATCACTTTCTCTTCTTCTAAAACTCTATTGTAGTGAAACATATTTTCAAGAGTTCTCAACCAATCCTCAGCAGTTGTAAGATCTAGTGCATCCTCAAACACCGGTGGGTTCAGTTTTCTAAATCTTTCCCCAACTATCTCCACCTGTTCTACTCGGGGTTGTGGTTGAACCATTTCAGCCCTTGGTTGTCTACCCATATCTCTCTACTGGATAAGTTACTGAATTTGTTCTGATTGTCGTTCAAAAAGCTCTATAAGTCGATTGATGATAACATCACGATCATTATTCAGAATAGGTGTCTGCTCTCATGGGATTCTGGCTCCACTACTACTTTCACCCCTTATTCTCACCATAACTGCAATACCATTTTGTTTATAACAAATGACCAATATAATTCATAAAATATATAATACAATATAACATAAAATAAAACTTACTGGCATGGCTGTGCTCCACAAGTTCTAAAATCATATACATAGATAGTCTACAAAATTAAGACCTACCACTCTTTGTCATAACCTCCCAATAATATGTATAAAATATATATATAAACAACCTATACAACATAATTTGTGCATCTATGCATGTGTATAACCTTTTTTTTTTCTACTCAGTTCAACAAAACATTGATAAAAATAAAGTACTTTCATATCCTAACACACTGTATATATATATATATATATGTAGTTATTAAACATTAACCAAGTCTATCAAAACTATCACAAACCCAAACTCTCTATCACAAATGAATTTTTAAAGTGATATACAGGATAAAGTCACTAATATAATACAATAACTGTAAAATCAGAAACACAACCCATAAAATCGCCTAATAGGTCGTCATCCAAATACATTGATCTTTAAAAGCCTGTAGGAGCTCCACTGCCAACCAGTAAAGCAGAGGTCTCAAGTCTCACCATATTCACCTACAATGCATGATCTATATGAGCTAACGCTCAATAAGTAAAAATCATGCATGACAAGAGTATGACATAAAATCTCATGCAACTCAACTCTAAGATATGATGCTATAAATGTATCAAATTGAGTACTCATGAATCAAAGAGTTTTCATTAAAAATCACTTTATTTATTGGGCCATTGGCCCACCTACTATGCACCGGATATAGCTGTGAATAATATCAATAATCACATGGCCATAAACAAATGACTCAGTCCAAGAGCCATCTCCTGGGATCATCAAAGGTCTAAGTGATACCAAAACTAATGGATTTATTGATGTAAAACCAACACCATTCACATAGAACAAAATCTGAATTTCAAAGAAGACTGTTTTGAGCACCTCTGTAATTATCACACTATATTACAATTTATATTACATACATCACCTAGACTCATATATAAACACATATATGGTGAAATACATAGGTTTTAATCAAGTTATTATACATATATAAAGAATAAATATAAAAATCGGCAAGTATACAGTTTCTATCCCTAGTTATTTTTATTGTGATTTTGCAACTAAAAATCCTTCTTTTGTGAACTAAAAGACCACAAATAACATCCTAACATGATTATAATCAATAATAAAATCTTTAAAAATCATAAACCCTCAAACAATTCAAGAACTTAAATCAAAAACATGAATTAAAGCTCACCTATGCACAGATTTTAGATTCAACTTACTCCTTATTACTTCCCTTTGCTTCCTTCATTTTTTTATCTTTACTTGGAATTACTTAAGAGCAATTTCTAACATTCAATATGAAGGTTTTGGAAGTGAAATAGCTCAGAAAATAGTTTTTGGTCGTGGCTCAAGGGTAGAAATGAAGAAAGGTTGAGGTAGAAGCTTGAGGTAGCAAGTTGTGGTTCAAATTTGATATTTTTCACACCTTATACAGCCCTAATCTAGTGTTTCTCATTACTTATTTATCTATGTACAACTTACTTTAATCTCCATATGATCGGATAATACATTATGCCCTAATTTCTTAACCGTTTATTCGATCTCCAAACCGATCGACATTCGATTCTTAAATGATTGTCTAGTTTTCATTTTCTAAAATCACATGCATATATGAACCTTGTATTATGACACTTAAATCACATTATATCATGTCCGATATCCCAAGTATGTTAATCTATAGATGTATACCTTTAAAACACCTCGATCAAATCAAATCGAATCATATAAGCTTACTAGTGACATCTTTAACACTTCTAAAATTATAACATACCACCTATGAATATCCATTATATTGATCAATCTATTCTTTATCTTATCTAAATATAGAATCACTTGATTAGGTTGTACGATCATAATTACTAATATCAAGTGATAGCATTAGAGGTATAATGATTAAGAATGCTATAAAAGATGCGATGTAAATGTTAATGCAAATTAGCATATAAGTAGCATGTAATGCATGAATCATATTGGCCAAGTGAGTAGTGTGAGACTTGGGTATTACAAAATGCGCCAAGAACATGTAAAACAAGAGCTTTACCAGACTTGGGAGAATTTTCTAACTCCAAAGACTTACTCAAGCCCCCTAAATTCGAAGAACTGTCATCAATCTCGAAATGATGCATTCGTGAAGTACACGAAACAAGCATTGATGCTCCCCCAACAAGACTCTGAGAAAATAAGGATAATACAAATTTAAAGTCGAGTAAGTCAACCCAGATCGAGACATAAGCTCAACCTCCGGGGGCTAGGTCGAGCATGGAGCTTGACCTATAAGAGGATCAGGTCGAGATCGAACTCAACCTAAAGAGACCAAGTCGAGCTTCGTGCTTGATCTGGAAAGGGATCAAGTCGAGATCCAATCTTGACCTGCCAGGTGAGCCATGGTCTCGACCTTGGTAAGAAGAGTCGTTCCTAGCTCCCATGATTAGATGTGCCATGTACAACTCTCGACCTAGAGTAAGTCAGACCCTATACTTGACCTACCATTACCAACCTACCCTTAGGGGAAGGTACCTCTCGACTTGGAAAAGCGACGCCTTAATATGGTGATGAAACATCCCTATTTTCACTCAATGCAAAATGTTAGTTAAACACAAAACACCTCCTTAGAAAATACGCCTAAGGCCGAAACTATACAATTTCAAACCAAAAATTTCTTATCTGTAAGACGAAACATACGAAAAAGGAGACTAAGAGATAACTATACTTGGAAGAGGCATATTTAATAAAATATGTACGACACACTCTCAAAAGTGTCTATATAAAGAGTTTTAGCTCGAATACCCTTTTTTAACTTAAGTCTCAAGGTGTATATCGCTAATTGTGCGCAAAGCATTCAAAGAAATGGCTAAGTGCGTCAATCCAACAAAACTTGAGGGGCTCTCAAAGCATTTGAATAAAGGCATAAAGTCCCATCTCTTGGTGTGAAACATCTCAGCCATCATGTCATCGATGTAAGAAGAGGTATAAAGGAAATGAAGAAAATACTAAAGAATCATACGCAAAAATCAGATAGACCCCTGAACAACTTAGCGAATGAAAAATTAATCATTGGTAAACACTTAGCATAGATTGAGAATCATCTCCCTAAGTGAGGTACTCTCAGCCAAATACTCCTCTTGAGAAAACATCAACAAGACATAAGAAAAATCTCGAGTCCTAATCTTATAAGGAAACTACTCCCAAACACCTTTCCTAGCAGAATTCTACTTGGGAATGGGAGAATGTATGATGTGTTATAAATAAAATATAAGCCCAATAAAGACATCCAACCCAACAAGCCCAACAAAAAACCTTTCAAACCCAGGAAAGTTACCTAATCCAATAAAAGTTTAATAAGAAACATTTCAATCTCGTAAATTCCAAAAATCCTGCAATGTATAACTATCAAAGTGCGTACACCATCACTATATCGGATCAGTGTCCTATCTAACATCAGCTATAAGTATCACATCTCAGTTCATTATGATGTAGGTCATTTATTTTTTAGAAATTCATTCTCTCTAGAGCTATATTGTTAACTTGAATATCGGAGGCATCCCTGGTTAAATCCTGTACGCCCCAAATTATTTATATGTTCTACAAGCAGGAGCCTTCTTTCTGTCAATTAATCAACCAACTGCGAAGAAATGAGAGGTGATAGCCAACAGGTTGAGTATTGTGTTGAAAAAGTCAACATTTACTGGTTGGACCAGCTCTATGTCACTGTTGATGGCTCTTTTTTTTTTTTTTTTTTTTTTTTTGTCTTCCCAAATATATGTAGACTAAAATAATTTCTGCATTTGTTAGAAAAAATTGACTTGTTCAAGTAAGGCTTCTAGTGTTGCAAGATTGAGGTACGAGATGCACCTTTGAAAAATAATTACACTTAATTTTATATAAAAAGTAACTAAATGTTTTTCCCTCTATTTCTTTTCTTTTTCTCTCATTAATTTTTTGTTTCTTTTCTACTTTATTTCTCTCAATTCTTTTTCTTTTTTTCGATCATTACTTTTCTTTTTGTCTTGAGAGTGAAAATGAAGGAGACGAGAGAAGGAGAAAATGAAGACAAGAAGAAAAAAAAAAGATGATAGTGTGGGCAACAAATGGGAGAGAGATCAACGAAAGCGAGGGTGAGGGAGAGAGATGAAGGTATGGGAGGACGCGAGAAGGAAAGGTTGGACAGTTGAAGGGAAGGGAGAGATGGTAAAAAAAAGTCGATTTACGATTTTAAGGTTGGACATCTTTAAATTGACTCAAAATAATAAAATTGAATTTAAATTAATCTTAAGAGCTCAATTCCAAAATCTAAACATTTTCTATATGAAATAACAGGTAAGAGTGGGGGGAATGATATTTGCATATAAGATAATTAGAATATTCAGAGCAATAAAATTTAATTCTGAATATATTTTGATGACACCTCTTCATAATACACCCCTCCTAAATATATAAATATTATCAAAACAGTCAAGGATAATAAATTAATAATTTGAATTTTTTTTAATTTTTTAAGTTTAGCGTAAAATGATCAATTTATGATTTTCGATTGAGATTTTAATAGGAGAGGCTTTTTATAATTACGATAGATAAAAGGGAGGAATTGGTAATTTAACTGATTCAAAGAAGTAATAATTGTCCTTAATTAAAAAAATTAACCTACTACGGTTTTCAAGCGGATCAATTGAGTATGAGCTCGTGGATCTGATTGAGCGGATTTATGTACACCTTTGGATAACTTAAAAGAGCAAATGAACCGAAGGACCGATAGCAAGATAGATGCACCACAATTTATCCATTTCCAGATCTAATCAAAAACTACTCAATTTTATCCATTTTCCTAATCCAATCCAAAATAATCCAAACATGGACTAAGATTCACAAAAAAGATTCCTTTCAAGATACTCAGAGGCTACTCAATTTTATCCAGTTCCTACTCCAGTCAAAAACAATCCAGGCATGGACTAAGGATTCACAACAAAGGATAGTAATCTATCCAGCTAGGAGTAATTTATTTCTTTGGGGAAATTAATCCATTATTAGCAGAACATCATGCCTATGTTAAACAGTCTCACAAGAAAGAAAATGAAAAGAAGAAAAATAAAAATAAAAGGAATTAAACAAAACAACATACAACAAAATACAAAAAGAAAAAGAAAAAGAAAAAGAAAAAGAAAGTCTCTTTCCTCCTTATGACTTTTTCACTTGGTGTTTTTGGGAGGTGGGGAAGGTGCAAAGTCGAGCAACTCCTTGGAGTGTAGCCAGGGCTTCACCACCACCACCGCTTCAAAAATATTGGCCGATCCGCCGCCGCGAGTGGCGGCGGAGATCTTGAGGTAGTATTTGATCCCGGAAACCACCTGGGTCTCCGCTTCCACCACCTGTGAGAACACCAGAAGCTTGGCGGCGGAGCTGCTGCCGTTGGCCTTCTGCTGCAGCTGGCGGTTGTACTCTTGGACGCAGTATCTGCCGAGGTCTTGTACTTCCTTGTTGGCTTTGACGTTCTTCACTTCCGTTCGCCCTCCCACTTTTCCTCCGATTGCAGCGGCCTGCGTACAGAATACTGCCATTACCAAGAAAGGGAGCAGGAGAAGAGGGATTGTTGATTTGGTGGGTTTCACCATTGGGGCTGAGAGATTAGAATTTAATTCTCTAGTGTTTTTACAGCGTGCAGTGTGTGTTTTGGGGAGTGAACGAGAGATAGGATCAAAGTGGGGTATTATATAGAGAGAAATTTGATGGGTATTTCAGGAGTGGGGGGTGGACACGTAGGGTGGGGGGTGGCAACAGCTACAGTATGCCGCGTTTTTCTAAATCAATGGGCCCTGTGGTGGGCATTCAGACTGTTTCAGGGTTTTGTAGTGTAGTGAGCCACTCGGAAATTGTATTGGCAATGGTTTTTACTTTAGGTATTCCATCCCTCCCTCTTGATTTCAATGTTTGGTGGAGATAAAAAATTTAAAATAAGAATTAAAAGGCTCAAAATTTTAGATATATTATTTTGCGTTATAAATTGTGAGTTGGAGTTAGTAGTGTAATATTATTAATTTAAATATTTTAAAAAAAATTAATTTAAAAAATTAAGATATTATTAAGTTAAAAAATTGAACATACTGATAAACAAATATAAACTTCGTTAGGGTATTTATAATATCTCAAGTCTATTCATTATTTTAAAATATAAATATTTTTTTATAAATAAGTTAAATTTAAGAGTATTTTTTGTAATTTATCTTTCTTAGGAAACTATTGTTTATAAAATGAAATATTATTTTAGTGGAAAGACCAAAATAAAAAATAGAAATATTCAATTTAGGATGGATGGAGAAGTACGTCTTTTAGACAATGCAGATTTTGCAAGCATTATAAAAAGTATAATTTTGCAAGCATTCAATTTAGCATTCAATTTTGCAAGCATGATATGGATACACAATATATTGGTTGGATATGTATCTATTCACGCAAATATACCATGGTATTCTTGTGATATGTACTTTTACGCATGAATTTAACACGTAATTCGACAAGAATCGTGTTTTCTTGGATTTTTTTTAATGGCCAACATGTTAATATATTGATTTGTTTTGTTGATTAAGTAATGTTGTTTAGTTTATTAAGAAAGTTATCAATTAAATAAATAAAGGGTTGAGCTTAATACACATCTTTTATAGTATTGATATAAGTTTTAATATGTACATCATCATAATAGTTTATTTTATTTATTATAGTGGGTTATAATAAAATAAAATAAGATATTGTATTCGATTGAGCTCCTTATCTATCTATCTATCGATCTATCTATATATATATATATATATATTGCTGCGAAAAGAGGAATATATTTGGAAGACTCCAACTTGTAGATTTTTTATACTATTCAAAAATTTCAGAAATATCGACGAATTCAAGTACACTTTTTATTATGTTCAGTCCTTTCTTAATTGATTTAACACGTCTTCATATTTGGGAATTCAATTTTCCACCATAAATTTTATAAGTATATTGTTATGTTTAATTCCAACATATACATCCTTTTTGTCTATAGTATGTTATATTACCGTTTTAAACAACATTAATGTTTATTTGTCTGATATTAACATGTGTTATTTATATGATAATCAATTTATTGTTTTATTGAATTTTGTTTGCTCGACTTTGAGAAACTATTTTTGATCCAATAACTTGATGGAGTGGTTGATTTGTTCAATAATTTGATTCATGCCATCAATTTGCAATGTTTATCTCTCGGGAAAATGGTGTATGTGCAATCTTCAGACACGTCATCGAATTGGTATGTTGGATGTTTTATATGGTATTTCTAGGTTTTGTCTTTTTTTTTTTTTTTTTTTTTGCAAGTTTTAAGTCAATAATAAAAATTTGAATTTCACAAATGAACAATTCTAAGACTTATTAGTCTTGGTAGACCCCACCATGGATAGTGTCTGAATCTAACCCGCCTGTGATCGGATCTTGGTCAACGAGTTAGAACCCATTCTGACCCGTTGACCACAGTTCACGGGTTGTAACTTGTAATCAATTCGTGATATGAAAATTATAAGTTCAAAACTTGCATGACACATTTTTACATTATTATTTTAGTTTGAAAAAAATAAAAAATAAAAAATAATAATAAGAAACCGTTGAGTTGGGCCCGACGGTTTTGGCCCATTGAACTGGTGGTTCATAGGTTAGAAAAAAATAAATCTCATGATTTATTTTTTTATTTTTTTCCCTCGAATTATTTTTCTTATTTATGAAAATCAATATAATTAGTCTTGTACCCCCTTTAAATTTAATTAAATAATTTCAGATATGGTAAGATACAAATCAAGTCTTATATTTAAGCATTCTATATTTTATTTTAATAATAAATAAAGTTTTAAAAATTATCTAATGATACTACTTTACAATTATTTTAATAATAAGTAAATTTATAATTTTAAAAATATTTAATGATGCTACTTTATAATTATCTAGTGTTTATTTTCTAACTTCTCATGTAATATTATTAAATTGTTACAATATTGCATCGATTTACATGATAAAAATTTAGTAAATTGTGTTTGATTAATGCAATGTAAATGAAAAAAATATTTTTTAGAAATTTCAAAAATTAATTTAGTCATTGTTATTTTTTACCATAAGTTTAAATTTTAACTATTTTTTTTCAAATTTAAGTTCAAATTTTTTTAAAAAATAATAGTAAAAATATAAGGGTCAAAATCGGAATCGAAATCGGGCCAATAATTCCGGAACCTTAACCGTAACCGATCTTGACAATTAAGATTAAAGATCGAAATTTTCTCAAATCGTAGAACTGACGGTTCCTGAACTATAGTCAGGTCTAAGTCTTGAGACTTTTGTATATATTAATTTGGTCATGATGTGATTATAATGAGATATGGCCTAAACACATAAAATTCAACAAAATATCTCATATCGTCCAAGCATACAAAATTCATCAAGATAATTCGAACAAACTAATAAAATGTTTCATTTCAATAGGCCTTATGAGCCTACGAGATTTACACACGTGATGTGATTATAATGAGATATGGCCTAAACACATAAAATTCAACAAAATATCTCATATCGTCCAAGCATACAAAATCCATCAAGATAATTCGAACAAACTAATAAAATGTTTCATTTCAATAGGCCTTATGAGCCTACGAGATTTACACACGTCACACAACATTCAAGTCCAACAAAAGAAGACTCAAATTACAAATAACTCAAGATCTGATGGATTTTAATTCATCAAGAGATATTATAAATACCCATTTCATTAATTTGGCAAGGAAAATAATTCACTAATGAGAAGACATTCTCAAGTTTTATTTTTTGAATTCTCTCTCTAATTTTAATTTGAGCGTTAAAAGATTTTTATTGGGGTAAGTCAATGCCCTAAATGCATCCCGACATTCTAATGACTTGTATATATCCCATATAAAAATACACCTAATAGTTAAAAGCTGCACTAAGCTAATGTTTGAAGGTTTGTATCCGTGGTATATTGCTGGAAATATTCAAACACACAATTCTAGATTCTTTAGCCTTTTTCTTTTTCATCTACTCAAATGATTTTCCCATTCTTAATTGAAGTCTTTACGTTTTATCCTCCATGTTTCACTCATATTCAAGGAGTGTATAAATCACTTTTTTTTTAAAGTGTCCTTACATATTTATCCTTTTCATACACTATTATTTACTTTTAAATATTTGCACTACGTATTTAAGGTAAATTCTTTGTTTAATTCAATTTCAACGTAGTGTTTATTTTGCACCCTGTATTATGGGTATATTGTACTCAATTAGGGATAGTATAAAATTTTTCAATACAAATTTGATATAAAATTATTTTAATACTTCATGTGGTGCGAGCATATAATATACCAAATTTGTTATAGTTATATACTTACTCTCACCATCCCCGAAAAATGATTTTCTAATTATCTTTTAGGTATAACGATAAACAATTTAATTAGATTTTTAACAATTAACTGAATAATACTAAATAACATAATAAATATTAAAATATATAAATTCGATACCATCAAAATTATCAAGAATTAGTAAAATAATTTGGTTACAAAATTAAAGAATTGAATTCCTACTATAGTAATGGAGCAATTACATATGATTAATACACACAAAATACTCCAAAAGTTAAAAGTGTGTGCAAGTAAAAGGCCGAATAAATATGGGGATGTTCAGAGTCACAGGTTTCCGTGACGCACAAAAACAAAAGAAATTCACCCCAAAAGTTCCTCTCCATCAATTGTTCTGTTGCACTCACAATCATGCTGAAATCACATTGTGGCACATAGTTCTATAGTACTACTATCCCCACCAATATTTTCTTTATTTTATTACAATAATGTTATATATTTTTCTGTAAAAATTATTTTATCTTATGCATTTGTATTAAATACTCTCTTGTATAATCAAATTCTTCAAACACCTCCACAATTTAAATTTTTATTAACAAATAAAAGACATAAAAATTTTATGATAGAAATAGCCGTGTTACTCATCGTGGATTTGATTTTGTTCTATATTTAATTTTTTTATAATATTTTTATGTCAAAAATTTGGAAAAAAATTATAGCCCAGCTTCGGCATGCATGTGTAAGAAGTTAAAATTATATGTACATTTAACAGAGACATACAAAAACCTCCATCCCTTATTTAATTATAAGGCAGTATACCAAAAGAAAATTGCCCATCCCGGCTTCTGCCCCACCTGATTCCACCCCACCCCCCTGCAAAGAAAGTTGTTACTAAATCTATGGATGATGCCTCTAACTCAAATACCCAGAGTTTTGTGCTACCATGCAGTTTTTCTATTGCTACAGACATAATTAACTATTATTCATATTGTATAAATGGATATTTTCAAAGCGGTATATATCATTGTGCGACTACTAACCTTTTTTTTTTTTTCCTTTTTTTTTCTCATATATAAGACCTACTCACTAGTTGATTTAAGATTTTGAATTGAATATATTATTACATGTTAGTATATTAGATAGTAATATTTATTTTTCTTCCTTTTCTTAATATTTAATCTTATATGCTATTAGAGCCTATAGGTCCTGTTTGTTTAATCTTATTTGAGTATAGATGTTTAGTATAAGTAAAGACATGACAAATATAATAATATTATTATCTTTTATTTTTTTTGGTTGATTGCAAAAAATTGATTAATACAATAAATTATAAAAAATCATTCCATGCAAGGTGACACAAATTGATGGATAGTTTATATCCTCAATTATCTAAAATAAAAGCATCCAATAACCTACTAGGATTCTATATGGTCCAAATATTTTATTTTTTTTAAAAACTTACTTAAATTCTTAAGATTTTTCAAAAAGAGAGTAAAAAAGTTTCACCTGTAAGGATAAAACAAACAATTATTAAAAAAATAAATGATTAAAAATGTACGAAGCAACACATTTCCTTCTAGGAAGATTTTGGCATATAAATACTAAAAGAATTAGTGCAAGAAAAATTAAACTTTGATCAAAATGAAAGTGGGCATTATATAATACTCAAAAGGGTATTTCTGTCATAACAACTCCATGACTTCAATTTACTAACAAAAATCTAAGTTGAGGGGGATGTTTGAAGATTTCGGTTGTACAAAGAGGTATTTGATACAAATGTATTAATACAATGTGGTAAAATAAATTTTACCCTATATTTTTTAAGCGAGGGGGAGAGGTGCAGAAATAAAATTAGGTAGAAATGAATTATATGAATATTTTTTTCCATGCTTCGAAAAAAAAATAGTAAAAACTAGCAATTTTATTATTTTCAATATTCTTGTCTGAGGTGTGGACTTTTTTTGGAGGGAGGACGTGTGGACTCCTTTGAAACATATTTGCAACCATCCAACAATTGATTGCCCATTCCTTGCATTATTAAAGAAAGAGTCAAGAAGGTATCAATATTCACACTATTTAATTAAATACTATTTATATATTAATAAGAAAAAAATAAAATAGTTATTATTTGTTTGATTTTAATTTCATAATTGATAATTATAGACAAATAATAGGATTTGAATTCATTATTTTTAATGACTAAATAATTATCATTTAGTAGAAAAGTTTAAATTTAAATTATTTATTCAATATCATGTGTTTTTATATATTACTTTGTAAATTCTGATTGAAATCGGAGATGTTGAATTCAATTCTATAGTAGTAGTATTTTAAAAAATTATATGACAATTGAATTATCTACTCAAGAGTTGCGGTGTTCACAATTCGATAAACCGTTTGAATTGAAATCGTACTGAACTATTAAAATTTGGTTTGATATTCAACTTTTTTAAGAAAAATTAGTATTCAATTTGATTTTTATTTTTATTTCAATTTATCAAACCTTACATAATACCAAATTATAGTTTTTACATATTTTTATAAATACTTTTAATATAATATTTTTATATTCACTAATTTTTTATACTAATTTTTATTTTTTGACTCAACAAAATTTAAAGAAATAAATAAGAAATAAAATTATGATTTTATTATTTAACATTTTTAATTATTTAATAATTTTTTTTTATTTTTAAAAAACATGGTTAATCAAATTATCGAATTGGAAAATCAAAAAGGAAATCGATAATAATAGAACCAAACCAATTAATTTAATTTTGTATTTTGTATAGCATTTTGTGTAGGTTTAAATTTAAAAGGATAATTTTGCCAAATTAAATATAGGTGATGATAATTTTGTCAAAAATAGATGTAAGTTCATTCGAGTAAAGGGAAAAGAATATCTAATTCCATAATTTTGAGATTAAAATATACCAATAATGTATTTTCAAATGACTTAAAAATGATCATTTCAATTCACATTCCATTCATCAATACAAATCTGCCATAAGAGTCTATTTAGTTGCATTTTCAAACTCTTTCATGTTTTCAACATTTTCAAAATTAAAAATATTTTTATGAAGTTTTGGTATAAAAATAAAAATATATATGGATTGCCTATATTTCTATATTAATTTTATATATTTAAAAATGAAAAATATATTTATTTTATGATATTTTTGCATAAAAAAGTGACATATTATATATTTGAAAATGAGTTTTAGTAGGTGCATGAAAAGGAGTAAAAAATAAATAGGTTTAAAAATAAATTTTAAAAATGACAATAAATTGTATTTTTTTGGAAAATGGGTTTAACAAATGCATTTGGAAGTTTCAAAATACTAAAAAAGGGAAAGACAGCCATTTGAAACTGAAAACAAACGGGCATAAAATTCAGTTTTTTATTACTATTATAATTTTAATAAGAAATGAATACAACAAATACAATTCATTGAATATAAATAATTAATATTCATCATAAAAAATGTGTATCTTATCAAATCAAAGAAAGTGAATAAAAATTGAAGAATTGGCCGTTGAAACATAACTTACTAGTTCTTATTCGGTGAAATCTTTTTTTTTCTTTCTTTTTTTTTTTGCAGGAAAAGTGTTGAGATGATTTATTAAAAAAATCATCATACATATAAAAAGTTTTTATTTATTTCAATATGAATTAAATTCATGGTCTATTTCATGGAGTATAAATAACTTGTAGATCCTTTGGATAAAGTAATAAATAAAATTTATATGGTATCCTGTTCAACAAAATTTTACACGTGCTATAACTATTGGTAAAAATTGCACGTTTTCCATTTTGTTTTCTTAATGTTATCAGAAAAAATAGAAGGCTGTAAAAAATTTTGGATTGTTAAATATGGAAGAAAAATAGAAACAAAAGGGAAAAATTCGTTGGCAGTACCTTTTTTTTTTTTTTCAAATGTACTAGTTAGGGAAATTGGATATGCTAAACTAAAGGCAAAACAAACCAAAGGAAAAAAGAGCTCATTTTATATGTGGCCGGTATGACTGATTTCTTTACTACGAATTTTCATTTTATTTTTGGCAGATACCCAGGAGAACTAATGAAATAAGTAGTTTAATTTCATTGTATATAATGATAGGGGAAAATAAAAGCAAAAATAACTCGTAATATAGTTATTAAAGAAATTCAAATTCCACAAGTTTACACCATGATTAAAAAAAAAAAGGGTATTTCCCCCTTGTTATTTATGCATGAGACGTCAAATAGAACTTATGATTGAATTACGAACATTCCTCAAATCTAATTAATAAATTAATAAATATATAATATAAAAAGAACACAACAAACTGCTTACGGTTGCTAAGCAAATTTGAGAAATAGAAAAACAAAATAAAAGTTATAATAACTACTTTTTGACAAATAAACTTGGACCCACATGGAAATACCAATAAAATTTCTTAAAAAGTATTATTCTTTTAATAATATTAAAGATCTGAAAATGTACAATGACATAAAAACAATAGATGATTAAACTCTCTTTCGGTAAACATACATGAAAACACATAGATAGAAATAGAAAAAAGAACAAAAAAAAAAAAAAGAACAAAAACTCACTTAAATTATGCCAATGGAAAATAAATAACCCTCTAAATCATCACGTACATCAAAAGAAAGAAAAAAAAAAGAGAGAATCTAATAATAATTATTTGGCACAATATCATAAAAGATGCAATAACGCAATAGAAAATCATATCCCACAAATATCAAAATAAAAGTTGATTATTTTCTAATATTCAACTTAGGTACACAAATATTCACTGAAATTTAAATTATAGTCTTTGAAATTTAATTTGGTCGGTTTTGCTTTGTAGTAAGTTACATTATTATCTTTGCATTTAAGGGATAAGATTGGATTAGGGCTTTTTCAAAGCCGCTGCTTAAGTTAAGGCCCCCAACTTGTGGCCCTTTTATTGCCCCAAAACCCTTTTTTCAGCGTGCTTTTACCAAATTCACCCCTTTTTGTCAATCCAATAAAATAGAAAGTATTTAATTCCGAATATTCCATTCTGCCCTCCATTGGTACCTCATGATATCAAGCTGCAATAATATCATACCTATAAATTTTTAGATCTGTATATATAATAAGTTTTAGCTAGCTTATTTTATTTTCTCTTATAACTTATCGAATAATTAACTCTGGATCCAAATAATAATAATAATAATAATGCACGGAAAGTTGAGTTTATTAGAATTCTTGTCACAATGGAACTTATACGATTGAGGAATTTGAATCTAAAACTAAAAAATGTAAAATTTAGATTCATGAGTTTATGTCATTAACAATGTGATATATGGATAAATAAATAGTTGTATGATAATTTTATAAAGTAAAATATATTCAAGGATTTATCTTAATTTTATTAGGCCAGCATTTTCCTAATATATATTTATATATATTATCTCAAATTATATTACGCTTGAGAGTGAGTGACAACCCCCAAATGGTAAGTAGATACATGTAACAACAATTATGCCTTTAATGCAAGCAATTAATACCGTAATTTATGCAATAAGTTACATATTTCCTATCTCACCCCTCTATCAATTAACGAGCTAATTTGTGTCCACTAAAATAGAGCATAAACAGGGATCATGTCTAATTAATATTCTATATATATTCACCCAAAACATTTCATTTTTATTTCACCGAATAAACGAAGGGGGGAAAATAAAGAAAAGTGGGAAATTGCTGCTGTTTTAATCGTTTGTAAAATGGAAGCAAAGAAGAATCAACTAATTATTTTCTTGGTTTGTGTTTTGGTTGCAATAATGTGTGCGAGTTGTGAGGGGGCAGAATACATAATGGATCCATGCAAGGGAGATATCTGTAATTTCGCGTGTCAGAGAACGAGTTGTGGATTCTATGCTTGCCCAGCAGGAACTTGCATTCCACCCAGTTATCCCAAATATCCCACATGGAGGTGTATTTGTAATCCTAGAATTTGATATCAATCCTATGTTTTTGTTATTAATTCCATCAGTAATATTGCATTGAGGGTTGTGTTACATGTTGATCTTTATGAATGAATATAATTTGGTGGCTTTATATCTATGCCTTTATTACTTCTTGTGGTGAACTACATGTAAAAACTACTTTATTTTAGAAGTCGTCGTTTGATATGAGGAATGACTTTTCTTAGAAATTGATGATGAAAAAGGGCTCATGTCATGCTAATTTGAATAGTATTCTAGTGAGGTTATTTAGCATTCAGTATTACTATAGTGAGGTTATTTAGCATTCAGTATTACTATATGTAATTGATATTAATATCATTTTATGATTACATATTTAATAATTTTAAAATTTATTTGAATAGCATAAAAGTGAGAGCATAAAAATGAAAAAGTGAGAACAGCGCAATTCTTTGGAAGGTCATTCCTTGTAACAAATTTCCTAGACGTCACAAATTAATCTGCAGTTCTTTGTATGACTAAAACTACCTCCTTTGGTTTTCCCAATCCTGGTCCATCCCTGCCTCATCTTTTACTAATATTTTATTTCATTGATCTGCACAATAGCTATATCTTAGATCAACCCCGATAAGAAAGAGCAAGGGGTTTCAAGAAAGTCAAATGGTTAAGATGCCGCCCTCAGGCAATACTCACATGGCATGTCTCTTCAATGCAAGAGATATACATTCATCACGGAGCAACCATAAATTTGTAATTTTTTTTTTTTTGGTCTTTCTAAAGAAAATCACTTATTCAATTTGTGATTTACTAAGATTTCATGAAATTCTTTGACTGAGAGAATGAGGATGTAACATAATTCATTCAATATTATTAGATTAAGGGAAAATATAAAGTGAAAAACACCACCAAAACTCTATCATCCAATAGCCAACAATACCCTAAGGGGCTGATTGGCATGCAACAACAGAATTATATAGGAATGAGATGAAATTAAAAATGGAATGATGATAGGAGATGAATTATATGAGTACAATATTTTCTACTTTTGGTATGTATAAGGAATGAAAAAAGAATGGAATGATCGTTCTTTGTTTGAAAATCTCGTTATTGATAATTAGAAATGAATAGTAAGAATAGAATAAAATTAGTTTTTATGACAAAATTACACTTCAATAGAAAAAATTTTAGAATAAAATTATTATTTGATATATTGTGGCTAGTGGGTTTATTATAATTTTAGTCATTATTAATATATATATATATACATATATATATAAATGTAGACAAAATCTTAGACATTAATTTTTTCCCATTAAAAATAAAAGTATTTTATATTTTTTTTTATTATTGAGTGAATTGAGATAAAGAAAATGATGCAGAAAAATAAAATATTCTTTTATGTTGGTTCAATTTTCTTAAGGATACAATGGGTCTATATCGGATCGCTCGAACCTGCCTCGTTTGTGGTAGGTTTTGAAACCACAAATAGATTTTGAGGTGGGTCTTAATTTTAGTTTTAAGATCCGAACTCGATCCCTTAAAATATTGCATATATTTTTTAATTTATTATGTATGTATTTATGTGATGTATATTTATTTATATATATGAAAAAATATATGTATCTTATATATACTCGTAAAAAATATAAATATAATGCTCATATAAATAAAAATAGTAATATAAAATTAATAAATAGTAATATATAGAAATAACAAGTATATTTGAATTTTTTTAATTTTTTAAAAATTAAAACAGGTATATTAGTTAAATGATTAGTCATTTGTTGTTAATATTATTTTCTCATATTTAGTAATTATAGTGATATTATTTTTAAAAAATATTAATATTTTTAAAATTATAAATTAAGTCTAGTGGGTCCAACCCATTGACTCTTGGGTTTGGGGGAGTTCAGGTTTGAGTCCATAAAAATCTTGGGGGTCGGATTATGGCAAACCCGACCCGACCTGACCTGTTGTCATTCTTAAATTTTATCTAATATTTTTCATTAGTTTAGGAGGATAATTTTGTTAATAATAAATATAGGTTCATTCATTACTGATTGAGAATGACTAAAATCATGGGGGAGGGAGGAAAATGAATATTCCTAATACTAAATTATACCAATTGTATATTTAAGAATAGAGTTGGGAAAGCTCATTCAATTCCTACATATCAATCATGCCATAAGACTTATATTGATGATTCTCTAAATGTCATATTTCTATATTGTAGAACCTAATATATGCCGCTATGCCAAAAGTATGATTGTTAGCAATAATGCAACTCAGCCCAAGCTCCACATTTCCATTCTTACCTTGACATAAGAGCATTTGTTGCCGCGTAGGCGAACAACTCCTTCTCAACAAACATTTCCATTCTTACCTCGCCATGAGAGCAATTTTTGCCGCACAGGCGAAAAATCCCTCCTCAACAATTGTCATGTGGTCCGTCATGAGAGTAATTGTTGTCACACAAGTCAATAATCCCCTCTTCAATAATTGTTCCTTCACTGAATTGAACCTGTGACCTTTGTTGTGAAACCAATTATAGGACCGGGGCACTTATCGTTGTGTTAAAAGTATAGTTATTAACAATGGTATAACTTAACTCTTTAAACCACACAGTAGTCCAAGCATCACATGCTTGATGTCCTACCACTAAAACAATTGTTGCCACATAGACAAATAATTCCTTTCGTATCAATTGCTCTCATGGATTGTCATATGCCTTGCTACAAGAGCAATTGTTGACACATAAGCTAACATACATGGATAAGAATGATAAATGAATATCATGTATATTTTGAGGATGAATAATTGGCTTATAAGCTAAAACATATAAGTAAGTGCTACAAGGGTGTTTTGCTAAGTTTATTTAAAAGATTTTATAAGTTCCTACATCGTATAAGACGTTTTTAGAGTTTATAAGATGTTAGATTTTATTTTAAAATAAGTTGTTGAAATGTTTGGATAAAATAAGATCATGGACCTTTTAAAATATTAGTAATGACAATTTTATAATTAAAATTATTAAAAGTAAATGAGTTTGTTAAAATAACATTTTATTTTGAAAATAATTTGGGATAGAAGTACTTTTTTAGGAGGTTATAAGCTCT
This sequence comes from Paulownia fortunei, assembly GCA_019321725.1. Taxonomy (NCBI): domain Eukaryota; kingdom Viridiplantae; phylum Streptophyta; class Magnoliopsida; order Lamiales; family Paulowniaceae; genus Paulownia; species Paulownia fortunei. Next base: position 9,677,696 of record CM033123.1, read on the forward strand.
CAAACAACTTTTTTGGATCTTATAAGCTCTTTAAAAAAATTACCAAACACGTTTTGACAGCTTATAAGATATTTTGAAAATTTTATAAGTTCAGTTAAATACCCTGTGTCTTTTTTTTTTTTTGGCTTTATGTTTGAAGGAAAATGATATTTTCTTTCATAAGATTAATTATCATCTATTTCACCTAAATAGGGAAATATAACAGCGGTTAAAAGCAAGAATGAGGAATTTAACATTAGTCACAATAGGGCCAATGATGGAGAGATCTTGGTCATGAGTTTGTAATTCTATGAACACGCTCATCACAATCCCCCAGGTACAATTTTGCTCATTCCAAAAGAATGCCGCAACTTAATTGCTTCCCAGGCTGCTAATGCTTGCACTTGTGTTGCTGTAGATTTGAATTTAAGGTTGCGGTGTCTCCATGGGATACTTTGACCTAGATTATCTCGTGCCAACTGTTAGAGTAAATAGAATCGAAAGGAGATTTAGTGTATTTGGAATTTTAGCTGAAGTGAAGTATGCACAAAACAAATCTCTTTAAGACAGATTTTCTTCTTAAACTGGTGCTATAAAAATTTGGACGTTTGTCTCCAAAAATACAATACTTCTATACAAAAATTAATACAATATTATATTAATCTTATCGGACAAACCAAAAACTTACTATATTCTTAAGAATATCACAAAACACTAAATTAATTGAATAAAAGATTATTTAGTAGAAGAAAAAAGAGAGAATCAATTGACTTAAAATGATTGGAGTAATTGAATAGAATAAGAAGGGTCATATTTATAGGATTTTGGATGTCCATTCGAGTAAAGCTATGTCCGTAAGCTTGAATGAGTCTAGACTGCTATATCACATCTTTTGAGATATGATTGTGATATAATGATTCACATTGCATCATTTGTGAAGGTTCACAATTCTTAGTATTAACCTCTTACAACCGAATGGATGTGTCAAATAATCATACCCCTTCAATGTTATTGAATAATTATGACCTTTCATATGTACTTTATCAGCATATTTGTAACCTGTCATAACCATTATGCACCTTTTTAACCTAAATTTTTTTTTTAATTAAATTGAAGAATTTTTAAATTCACACCTATTATTGCAGCAATCATCTATATGAATGAAAGAAGTTGATACGAAATTAGAAAAATAAAGAAGAATAACATCTGAAAAATAGTGAATCAAGATATATAACTCTTATTTTGAACCTATTTTAGTGAAAACTTATCAATTTTAGCATTCATCATCGTATATAGTTAGGCATTTGGACACTCACTGCAAGATTTATATAATTTAAATTTTTTTATGGATTTCTTTAAAATACTTTTTAAATTTTTAAGTGAAAAGTTGCGACCATTTCGACGATCTTGCAATAAAACTGGAAGGATGACCTCTGCGACTGCGACGGCCACCCTGACTCCTACGAGCCTAGGCAAACCCCATCAGAGCCCACACATATAAGGGACATACATTTGGGAAATAAAATCTTTACTTCCGCGGTAGTGACCCGTAGAGCATGTTGATTCCTAGGGCACACAATTCCCCGGCCACTATTAAGGCACTGATACTTGTTGGTTTTTATACTGGGGGGTAAGTTGATTGGTTTAGTTAATAAACTTTTTATTTTAATTAATGTTCAGTAAAAGAAAAATTATTGATTTAAATAATGAAGTAAAGAGATTCATATTCTTGTTGTTACCCTCCCACATTTGCTATATGTGGCTTAAGTTGATTCTCCTGTTGCGTTGATTTATGCTCTACAACATTAGAAATGATTTCAATTGTATTGATTATGTTCCCTCAATGTGAATAATATATTTAATATCCCCGATCATATCACACAATAATCATTTTTTAAGCTAGTAATGAATTTAATAAAGTATAATATGAAAGAATGTCATATTACGATTTCTTTTAGTTAAAAAATGTGCTGCAAATATTAAGAGTATGTAATTAATTATGAATTTTATAATTTGAATATAGATTGAGTAAATGTATTTAAGAAATATGTAAATTGGGTTTGGACTACAATTATTTAAAATATAGTAACTTTCAAACTGTTTATAATAATAAATCGAGCACATATTTTTGGTTTAAAATTGAAAAACTAAATTTAATTTAATTTTAAAGCATGTTATGGGATTGCCATGGTCCGAACCCGATCCAGTCATATGGGCCCAAGCCCGACACCGTTGTGGCCCCAAAAGTAAACGCTCGCGAGATCCCACACAAAAAAAAAAAAAAAAAAAAAACAAATTCCCCAAAAATTCAATTCAAATTCTCCCCCTCCTCCCCCCTCCAACGGCTACCCCACTCTCTCTCTACTGTCCAATTCTTGTGTCTCTCTCTCTAAAACTCTCTCTCCACAAGCATAAATCCTCTTCCCCATATCTCCACCTCCAGAATGAAGCATTTCACGATGCCTAGAAATCAAATCTTGAGAGAAAATCATGACACTGTCACAGCGTCTCCGAACCCTAAATCGAAGCCGACCACACCAAACCCTAGCAATCGGAAGCTCAAATCCAGTAAAGAGAACGCGCCGCCGACGCCTGCGTCAGATCCGAACTCCATGACATCGTCTCCCGCTGCCAAGATGAAGAGTCCGCTTCCGCCGCGCCCGCCGCTCAAGCGCAAGCTCAGCGTGGAGTCTGTGGGGTCGGAGAATTGTTCGGCGGCCGCGAATTCATTAGATTCCGGTGTGAAGGTGAAATTTAATTTTTTTAAATCTTATTTTGTTGTTGATTACTGTGCATTTTTCGTGGTATCGAATTATTTCATTTGTTTGAGCGGAGAAACTCTGAATTTTTCTTGATGAGGTCTTGTAGGTAATGTTATCTTGGGGTTTATAATATGAGGTACAATCTGTAAGTTTTAGTTCCGTTTACTTTATTTTGATATTAAGGCTCAATTACACCCTAATTTCTGTTCTATGTGAAAGCAGTGCAATAATTGGATTTGTCTTCTAACAGCTTCCCCCCTCCTGATTTGAAAGGATTTTATCAAATAAATCCATGCAGAGCTGCCGCCTCGTTGTATTGTTGCATTACCTTAGTTATTTTATTTAGATAATATTATAAAGGAAGATGAATTTTATTTCTATAGAATATGTCAATACACTAAATTAGTTAAGCTCTTCTTTTGGTTTGACCAACTCAGTTGTCTCAATTCATACAATTTGAACTGAAAAATATGAAATATGCTGATGTTACAGTTCAATATCTGGAATAACTATAACTACTTTTTTTCTGTTTGCTCTTACCCAGCTTAATTATGCTGAGGATATATGGAAAACATTGTTTGTATTTGAATAGAGTTATGCATAAGAATTTTGTAGAATAAAACATGAACTTCTACAATCTGGAAATTTGGATTTTTATACGGTCATCTGAAACTTTTGATACTTTTAGACACAACTTTACTGATATGTCCAAGTGAAGCTACCTCTCAATATAGTTGGATACTTATTATCTTTTCTTATCTCTGCTTTCATTTGTTGTGTTGGACATTATGATTGCACTTTATCTCCTAAAGTGAACTTTGCTTTCAGCACAGTTTGTTGATGAAGTTTTCCTGCTTGTAACTGAAGAAATTGCCACCATGCGAGCATGTATAATTTGGGATTTTTTAAGCTTATAATGTGTGCTTTAACTACAAAAACTAGGTAATAGTGCGTGTGAGACCGCCAAACAAGGAGGAAGAAGATGGAGGAAATGTCGTTCAGAAAATTACAGAAGATTCTTTAACAATATCAGGGCAAACCTTTACGTTTGACTCCATTGCTGATATTCACTCAAGACAGGCAAGATTGGACTCCTATTGATCTTTTTTTTTTTTTTTTCTAAGCAAACTGATAACAGCAAGGTAAGATAAAGAATGGAGAATTGATGAAACTTTATTTTGGATTCCTTTGTTTCAGAATGATATATTCGAGCTGGTAGGTGCACCACTTGTTGAAAATTGTCTTGCTGGGTTTAATAGTTCTGTCTTTGCGTATGGACAGGTATATTCATCTCCACTTATGGATTTTATTATAGTACCCTAGTAAAATTCTTTTTATAGCAATACACACAGTAGTGTCACATACACATGGATGGTTTATGAAATGATTAGTTTAATACATGAGCATCATTTGATTGATCAGACCGGGAGTGGGAAGACATACACCATCTGGGGTGCATCCAATGCCTTGTTGGAGGAAGATCATCAAGGCCTAGCACCGCGTGTATTTCACAAACTCTTTGAACGGATTGATGAGGTGGCTTCCCAATAATTTTGCTGCACTAAATTTGTTATACTACAGGATGTATCATTCTATAATTTGGTTGCTTTGATAAAATCTCTTTATACCTTTTCCATGCAGGAGCAAATCAAGCAAGCTGACAGACAACTGGTGTACATGTGCCGCTGCTCTTTCCTCGAGGTAGGTGGCTATTGTCTCTTCTATGCTCATCTAAGATTTTTATTACTTAGTTATCTTTTTATCATCTATACTGAATACTTGAGCATCATGTTTACAGATCTACAATGAACAAATAACTGATTTATTGGATCCAAGTCAAAAGAATCTCCAGGTAAAGCAACAACATATACCATTAAAAGTTTTACTTGGTGTCTGATTTCATTGCATGCATAATTTTATTTTTGTTGTCTTTCTCATTCCAGATTAGAGAAGATGTCAAAACTGGTGTTTATGTTGAAAATTTAAGAGAGGAGTGTGTAAGCTCTATGAAGGATGTCTCACAACTTCTGATAAAGGTTTATTATGCTTTTTGGCTTTTTCATCAATTAAGTTGTGAACTTCACTACTGTATGCTGAGAATACAATCCAGGCTATTTCAGAAAGCGTGCATTTGGTTGACTTCTACTCTTGTAAATATTCTGATTGCACTGATCAAATTGTTTACAAAAGCTAGCACGTGATATGATTTTATTGCAGTAGATATTACACACTACTACAATGCATCATTTGGATCCTTTGAGTTTGGAAAGAAAAGAGAAGAAAATCTGAAGGATCGCGCATATTTGCAACAGCATGATGTTTTTTACCAATGACGCAAGTTGCACGGAAAAATGGAAAATTGACCAAAGTTTTTATCTAATTTACATTATTTATACTTTGTTAATATATACCCTTCACTTCTAAATCACTAAGAAGAGATAACAATTCAAAAAGATGTTGAAATTTTGAAAAACAAGATTATTCAGAATTTTAATTCTTTTATGAAAAAGTAAATCATACGTATAGAAGAAAAAAGAGGCTAATTTTGACATTTTAAAGTTCTACACCTTAGGTAGCATGAATGCTAGTTGACAATTCCCTTCATTCGTAGATCATAAATGCTGCCAAATTAGATTGATATATATATTGTTAAGATATAGTGGTGATAGTCATGCCTAAACCATCTTCTGAGTCAGATTAGATTTAAATGCCAGTTTCATGAATGCTTGCCTGGGACTATGCTAAAATAAATGAAACTTTGTTGGTTGTAACCTATGTTGGCTTCAAATTCTAACCCTTTCAGAAGATGACTGGTTGAGTTGTATCTTACTGTTCTTTTATTTAGTTTTCCTATTGTCCTTGAGAATAATGTCAATTGAATAGGTTGTGGAGTGGATTCACTTATTTTGTCTGCATAATTGTGCAGGGGTTGTCAAACCGGAGAACCAGCGCCACATGTGTAAATGCTGAAAGTTCACGTTCCCACAGTGTTTTCACATGTGTGATTGAATCACGTGGCAAGGTAATGGACTCCTTGAATTGAGATTTTATTGCTCCACCCTTAGTCGATTCATGTATTATGGTTGTCTATTCATTTATTGAATTTCTGAGAGTTGATGAACAGAGCATGAGTGTATCTGTGAGTTCATCTTGAATCTCTTCTTCTTGGTGCTCTGCATGACGGTGAACGTCCATATGTTGTGTGTGTGTGTGTGCGTGTTTTTGTTTTTTTGTTTTTTCAGTGATCCAATTGTTACCTCATGATCTTCTGCTAAATCGTAACTGATCAAATCTTATCTATTACAGAGTGCAGCTGATGGTTTAAGCCGCTTGAAAATGAGCAGAATAAATTTTGTTGACCTTGCTGGATCTGAGAGACAAAAGCAAACAGGTGCAGCTGGAGAACGCTTGAAGGAAGCAGGGAACATTAACCGTTCGCTTTCACAACTAGGGTATGGTTTTTGTTATTTGTTATTTGGCCATTTCCAGAGAACAATTTGATTAACAAGATTAAAGGACAGTTTCGCTCATAAAAACAGAAATGCAGTTGAGTTTTGGTTTGATTTATGGAGCACTGGATGATTTCTCTTTGAATGCATGTGCCAATTATTGTTTCGGCCTTTATGGAGCTCATGATTTGCTTATTAGTTTCTGACAGTTAAGTGGAAAGGGTGAGTTCACGCGAAGGTCTTGCTGAGACTGATACTTGAGAAAATTACTTCTACCAAAACTTCTTAGGATGGTGAGAATAGACTAAGGTTCTTAATTGTGAAGTTATACAAATTGGATGATTTCATCTGACTTGGTAGGATTAATGGATACATTTTATGCAACTTTATTGGAAAATATACTGTCCAAGGGACCTTATCTCTATCTAATGGCTACTTTTTTATATTCCGACAAATGGATGCACGTTTACAATTGTCTCCGAACTCTTGTTCAAGTTCATCTCCAATATTTATAAACCAGTAATGAATTTTGACTGCTCACTTCTAAAGTTCCCTAACTTTCTTAAGATTCTGTCTTGCTAAAGGAAGCAAAAGAAAGCAAGAAGTGGGGTCATTGCATATCTGATTATGTATGGGTGGTATTATTAGATCGGCAATAGTCATTCTGTTTTTAAGCAGAGGTAGGAGTTTCATGTTATCACTGTTCACCATTTAGTTACCTTTATTTGGCTTAGATGCTGTAATGAATTACAAATTTTGGAGTTATTTAATATAGAAAAAGAGTCAGAAATTGTAAAAAGGATTCGGCAGTGATTTTTCCTTTTTTTCTGCTATAGGAGTTACATATGCTTGCTGCCATTTGACATATGGTCTTTTATGATGATCCACCTGTGCTAATGCTGCAGTATGATTTCTCTTATTATTGTCAATCGGGATGTTAATGGAATTGCAGAAGTTGTTACCTGTGGAATACCCACTTTGTTCTAAAAATCTTAGAGATGATAGAATACTGACCTTGTGCTACACGACCATTACACATATAGTAACAAAGTTGAGCTGTCTAAGATCGAGAACATCTCTTCAAGATGTGGATTGCAAATTTGAAGTGAATTAATCCACTTGAAAGCATTTAAGTGAGAAAAGAGGAGGGGAAAGGAAGCTGCAGAAGGAATTCAATCTGATATTTTGCTACCATTATCTGTTCTGTTTCAGAGAAACTTCAAGCTTCATGGATAAGAGTAGTATTTCTGTTATTAGAACTTGGAGATCGTAATGTTGTCAAGGCTGGGCTGCATGAATATCGTTAATAAAGGGCTGCACGCTTTCTCCTTGGCTAATTTTATTCTGGTTTTGGAACATTTTTTCAGTTCTGATTATTTGTTTGGCCATGATCACATGATTATCTTCATTTCAAATATAGCACAGCCATTATCTCGTGTTTGATGTATTTAATTTTCATTTATCTTATGTCTTGACTTTGGAATGAGTGTATGTTGAGATATTATGTTCACATCTGTGGCTAATTGGGTTCTCTTTGAGATTTGCAGGAACTTGATAAATATTCTTGCAGAAGTTTCCCAGACAGGAAAACAAAGGCATATTCCATACAGAGATTCAAAGTTGACTTTTTTGTTACAGGAATCTCTAGGGGGCAATGCAAAGTTGGCGATGATATGTGCCATTTCTCCATCTCAAAGGTGATATGCAAGGCTTGTGTGTCATCAATGAGTTTCAAGAGGGAAAACAAATCTACTCTACCATAGATCACATGTTTGGTGCTGGTGGGGGTCTCCTCTTTACTGCTCGGATCATGAATTAGGGATCTGAGTGGGGGAGCAGTGCTATAAGAAGCTTTAAAGTTTCTCAATTTCTATAATTAAATAAGTATGTAAAATCAAAGTAGGAGAATCTTAGATGGTTGTATTGCCTTATGAGAAACAATGCTGTCGGTGGTGTAGTGGTAGTCGGCCACTGAAGGCAGATGGTGGTGGAACACTAGAGTGGCCATAGAGAGTGAAAGGTAAAACTGATAGAGAGAGAGAGAGAGAGAGAGAGAGAGAGAGAGAGAGGCAAGTTGAGAGTGAGGAGGGTGCGAAGAGAGAGAAAATGAAATGATAGAACAAGGCTTTCTACTTGCTAACTTTTTCCTTTAGTAGTAATGAATTTGTTCAAAGTCTAGTAATATAATTATGACTAGAATAGAACTATGGCGGTTCAAATAATATTTCCTCCACCATCACAAAGGTCTGACAGCAGTTTAATTGAATTGGACAGTATGATATATAGCTCCTCTAAAGGCACTCCCGCTTCTAAACAATTTCAACACCATCGTAGTCCTGCAACCCCATCCCCCACCCAACACGTGCTGCATCTTTATGACGCTTTGATTACCTGTATAACTCTTACTGAAAATTAATTTTGCAGCTGTAAGAGCGAGACTCTCAGTACTCTAAGATTTGCCCAACGAGCTAAAGCAATCAAGAATAAAGCAATCATTAATGAGGAAATGCAGGAAGATGTAAATGTCTTGAGAGAAGTGATTCGACAACTGAGGGATGAACTGCATCGAATGAAGGCCAACCATGATCAAACAGGTCAAAATGGAGCTTACGCAACTGGATGGAATGCGCGGAGAAGTTTGAATCTCCTCAGATTTAGCCTCAACCGGCCGATGATGTTACCTCATGTTGAGGATGATAGTGATGAAGAAATGGAGATAGTGGATACAGATGAGGCAATGCCTGTAATTCCTGAAGAAACATGTGTGTTTTCACCTGAACAAGGTTATGAAGATACAGATGTTAATATGGAAGATGAAGCATTTGAAACAGTTGACAAGGATAAATCTAATATCATCAGTCATGGACTGACGGGAAGACAGACAGAGATGTCACTTGAAAGAAAGTCAGAGATAGCACTTGATAATGGTTCTTGTGGACAGTCTGAAGATGGAGAATACACTCCCTCAGATTTTGAAAAATTGCCAAATGACGATCTATCTAGGAAGCCAGTGGAGCAATCCCCCTCAATGCAACTTTCTGCAGACGCAGAGAACACACCTGAGAAATCCACAAATTGCATTGAAGATGGTGCAGATTCTGATCTCAGTATTGTTCCAATTGATGTGTCCCCTGTTCTGAAGTCTCCCACTCCTAGTGTTTCACCAAGACTGAACAGTAGCAGGAAAAGTCTTAGGACCTCATCAACAGTAACTGCTTCTCAGAGTTTTCCCACTCAGAGTAACTTGAAGGCTGCGAAAGCATCCATTGCAAAGCCTTCTAATAGCATCTGTTTGAATTCTTTCTCTAATCGCAAATCTTGTTTTGCATCAACCGAACATTTGGCTGCCACTCTTCACCGTGGTCTTGAAATTATTGAGAGTCAACGCCTCAGTCCTGCTCTGAGACGGTCATCATTTAGATTCTCTTGCATGCCGGCCGATGTTAAAGCAGCTATACCAGTTGTCAAAGTTGATGTGGGTGTTCAAACCGTTTCTCATGATGACGAATCAATGGACAAGGATACTGGAGAATCTCTATGTACTAAATGCAAGACGACAACCTGCCAGAAAGAACTCATAAATGATGATGATGATGTCCAAAATATGCAGTTAGTACCTGTCAATGGGTCACCATCGCATGACAAATGCAAGAATCAAGTTCCCAAAGTATGTCAGCTCGTTACAGATGGAACTTTTACATCCTTTTCTTTTCTCAATTCTTATCCTGTTTAATCTCTTCTTTCAGGCAGTAGAAAAGGTCTTGGCTGGAGCCATTCGGAGAGAGATGGCATTAGAAGAGATGTGTGCCAAAAAAAACTCTGAGATCATGCAACTTAATCGTTTGGTAGGTTTATCAAGTAGTCAAACACCTACTATTTGAATTGCGAGTTAATTGATACGATTTCCATTCCTGACCATGAATACAGATCCAGCAATACAAACATGAGAGAGAGTGTAACGCTATAATTGGTCAAACTCGTGAAGATAAAATTGCTCGCCTTGAGAGCCTGATGGATGGAATATTACCTACTGAGGAGTTCATGGAGGAGGAACTCTTGTCACTAACTCATGAGCATAAGGTATAACTTATATAACAACTGGATTATGGAAATATTTCTGCTAATCTATCTAAATGTTTTCTCATATATGCAGATTCTTCAGGAACAATATGATAATCATCCTGATGTTTTGAGAACAAAAATTGAGTTAAAAAGAGTTCAAGATGAATTGGAAAGATATCAAAATTTCTTTGACTTAGGTGAGAGGGATGTTTTGTTGGAAGAAATACAAGACTTAAGAACTCACCTGCAATCTTATCTGGATTCTTCAGCCAAGACGTCAAAAAGACAAACCCCTCTCCTACAGCTAACTTCTTGTGAGCCAAGTGTGGCTCCTGCTATGTCCACAAATCCAGATTCAACTGAGAATGCTGAGGAGAGACTTCAGCAGGAGAGAATCCAGTGGACTGAAGCAGAGAGCAAATGGATTTCACTTGTTGAGGAACTTAGAACGGAACTTGCAGCCAATCGATCAATTGCTCAAAGACAAAAGCAAGAGCTGGATATGGAAAAGAAGTGTTCTGAAGAGCTTAAAGAAGCAATGCAGATGGCAATGGAAGGCCATGCACGCATGCTTGAACAATATGTCGAGCTTGAAGAGAAACACATTCAACTGCTTGCTAGACATAGGAAGATTCAAGATGGAATTGATGACGTTAAGAAAGCTGCAGCAAAGGCAGGGGTAAGAGGTGCGGAATCTAAATTTATCAATGCTCTAGCAGCAGAAATTTCAGCGCTTAAAGTGGAAAGAGAAAAGGAGAGACGATACTTCAGGGATGAAAATAAAGGGCTTCAGGCCCAACTGAGGGATACTGCTGAAGCTGTTCAGGCTGCTGGGGAATTACTTGTGCGGCTTAAAGAAGCAGAAGAAGCCATGGCCACTGCAGAGGTGAGTTCGGACTTGATTACTGATGTGCTTTCTTGTTCTTATTTGATGTTCCATTATACCATGAGTCTTGGTTAAGTGGTCAAGAGGGTTGGAAAACTAACTTGGATGCCCTGGTCCTAAGTTCACTCCCCCTCTCCTTTTCCCAATCTTTTAAACTAAGCTTGCTAATCTTCCACCCTCACCTTCTTCTATAATGCTAATTCTAGCATGACAGTGAGGGCACTCAAAATAGGCTGCCCCTCATGTTTATTTCAGCTCATAGGAATGAATTTGGCTCGCAAAAGAAATATATTTATCCTTTTTGATCCCTTTAATAGTGAGTTGAATTTATGCGCAATTTGCAAGCTACAGAAATTTATACTTACTGCCTTTCTGGAACATAAATGCTTTGTTCATCTCCAATGATTCATATGCACATTACGCTTGATCTCTTAAGGTTAATTTGTAGAACGGCTTAAGCTCAAAATAAACTTTAGAGCTCTCTTTTTTGCTGAGGCACACAAACTCCACCTATCAAGGAAAATCTGTGGTCTTGTTTTTTCAGTGGTTGAACGTTTCAACCAAGAAAGTTGGTTTTGTTATCCTGAAACTTCACGACATTGAAAGACAAAAAAAGTTAAACAAAGGCCTGGTACCTGTCAAGAAGTGGCTTGTCATCTAGAATTGCAGGGTCATGAGTCGAGATGCCAAAAACTTTGTCTCAAAACTTTTCGTAATTTTTGTTGGCATAATTGATCAAAGTGATTACACGTGACCTCTCTCTATTATTGAATTAAACTTGTGTCATTGATCGAAAAATATATTTAAAATTGTGTTTGATTAGAATTGCACAGGCACTTAAAGAAATGCTTGTGTGGCATGAAGTAGATTCAAATAAATTTTCAAGTTACTGTGTAATACAGATTGGTAGGTAAATGTTACCATGTGGCATGTTAAAATTAGGTTCGATATTCAATCTGTTTCTAGCACTGTGTTTTTATATTTCTAACGATTTTTTAATGAACTTGACTTCTGAATCTCGCATTAATGTGTTCTGTGATAGGTTATAACTTATAAGTGAATATTTTTTCCCTTGAAATTTTGTCAGAAAACTTTTTCCTTTTTGGTTCTTATTGAACATTGCCAAATTTTCCTGTTAATTTTTACTTGTATGATGCTGTGTTCTTTTTAGTAGACATTATTTTCAATACATAACTGTAACAACTACATGCTTAATTTCATAACATGCAGAAACGAGCTATAGTGGCAGAGCAGGAGACTGAAAATGCCTACAAAGAGATAGATAAATTGAATAAGTTGCTTGCAGTCCCTCACATGCCTAAAGTGGAATTTGCTGCTGGGGAGAGTCAGGGAGCCAGTGTTGATCAGCAATGGCGAGAGGAATTTGCACCATCTTATGGTGTTGAAGAAGAGCCCTCGTCATGGTTCTCTGGTTATGACCGTTGCAACATATAAAACTCAAATCTTTTCGCCGTGACATTGTGTGTGGGCCATTGTTGTATGTAGTACAGTTTCTGTCATATATGAAAATTGTAGTTCTTTCATGACCTTCTAATGATACAAACGATCTCACCAATTGTGAGGAGTCTATGTTGTTCCTTTGTATTTAAAATTTGAACTTTCTCTTCATAGAAATTCAGATTTCTTTCATCCTAGAAAAAGTTTAAAATCTTTTATCCTTTTGGTCCCCTCAGTTGCACATTTTCAGAGACTTGTTCCAGTTTCTTTCCAAAGGCTTGGGTAGTGGTTATGTTCTGCTTCTGACGCTGTTTGAATGCAGGGTTAAGCTGTTGATATATGTGGCTACCTTTTCACTTCACAGACACAACAAAACTTACCCCCCCCCAGCACACACACAGACTGAAATGGACAAGGTTTTTATGTGCAGCAAATGCATTGTTTGTATGCTGTGGATAGGGTGGACCCAATGGTGAGACAAATGGGACATGTTGAGAGATCTGAAAAACGAACATGATGTTAACTAGATCAGATAATTTATTTGTTTGGTTTTGGTGTCAAGAGGATAGGGGGCAATCTTCAAGTGGCTCACAGCAACTATATGCTAAATTTTCATGGATGCAAGGAAAAGCAGAAGACAGTCCACAAGTACTTAAAAATTTGGTATCAAAGTCTATATCATTTCATGGAGACCATAAAACAGGTAGCTTGTGCCATTGTCTTCTCCTGACATGTATCTTTGCTTACTTGTGGACCATTTCAACCAGAAGAATTTTTTAGCTTAAAAGAGAAGATAGAACAGAACCAAGTAGGCCTCCCACCCCAGCCATTCATTGGCTACTCGAATTCAACAAATATCCATTTTTCCTTTATTCTGGGAAGAATTGAAAATAAAACCTTTTTAAAGTGTATAGCACAAATTCAGTTCTTTTGGGGAGGGGGGGTAAGATGGGTGTGACTTGACTTCAATACCACAACAGCCATTGGTTCATGAGTCAAGAAACAATGTCATATAATATGGATATGTAAAGTTTTTAATTTCTTAAATAATCATTTTAAAGGAAAAAAAAAACATTTTACATTCAAACTTTTGTTCGAATTTAGAACATCAGGATTCATGCGGCACAGTCGTTACCTGTTCTTTATTATTCTTGTAAACTTACAGTAAGTACAATTAAGTGTGGAAGGGGGCCATATTTGTGTGGATGGAATTCCTTGGTTCTCCCACTATACAACTAAAATCTTGTTACACATTGAGGAGAGAGCAACTGCTAATAATGCCTGGAATTGATGATACGGTTGGTAAACAGAATGATAATATTTCACTTCATAGTGGTGTTTTCTTTCTTTTCATCAACACCCCCCCCCCCCCCCCCCCCCCCCCTCAATCAAATATCATACCGAACCCTAGTTAAAGCAAATGCTTCTTGAGTTGAAAGAAAGGGACATAAAGTGAAGGGAAGGTTGATTGTAGGAAGAGTGACAGGCTGGTTAATGGACCCTTTTCTAATCATCATTTTCATATTAACCCCACAAGAAAGAAACATTTAACATCAATCTCTCCTGGCCATTGCTCTCACTCTGTGGACCCTTTTGTTCGTTATGTCCGGAGTAAATCATGGAAAAATCCATCATTCTTTTCTTTACTTTTTGCAGTCAAAATGCATTATTTTTTGATCCTGCCATGTAATGAATCTAATTGACTTAATTTATTGATTTTACAATTGATTGAAACCTTTTTTTTTCACCAACCATGTTGACTTGCTTCATTTTTAAGATATAATCTTTCTTTTTTCTTTTTCATTTCTTTTAATAAACTTGATTTCTATGGTTAAATAATTTCCACCATATTATTAAGTGTTGCGTTTAGAAAGGATATGCATCACATCCCAAATACATTTTAAGATGAATTTGACAGCTAAAACTCAGCAGCAGTTGCGGTGTAAATATTGGATAAAAATATTGAAACAGAGCTTTCTAACCAAATCAATTAAGCACTTTGTTTTCCACTTTTCCTCCAATGTGATTTTTTTTAATACTTATTTTTGGATTGATTCTTGAATTTTAAATCAATTAAGCACTTTGTTTTCCATTTTTCCTCCAATGTGATTTTTTTTAATACTTATTTTTGGATTGATTCTTGAATTTTAAATCAATTAAGCACTTTGTTTTCCACTTTTCCTCCAATGTGATTTTTTTAATACTTATTTTTGGATTGATTCTTGAATTTTAGTCCCAAATACCCAATTACTCTTCACGAAATCAAATCTTCTAAAACAAAGTGCAATAATTTATTCTTTTAAAGATTTGTTCTTCAACCCCTTTTGCTATACCCATCCTCTGAGTCTTATACTGATCCTTGAGGAACATAGCTGTACATGGAGCAATAAAGGTGAATTGATTGTTCCAACTGTTAAGTATCAATTTATTTCTTATAATAGTACTTGTTATGGAGAATAAAGTATGCATGCACTTTAAAAACCATAGGTTGAGGACCCATTTTTTATCATGCCAACTTAATTGTTAGGTACCAAAAAAGCAACTTACGGAAATTTTAAGATTTGTTTCTTAATTTCTTAAAGGTTGCTGCAATTTATTATATACTTTCTCATTTCAAATTTATTATTTTTATTTATTTTTAGAATGTTCAAAAATAAGAATTTATTGTCTAAATTAGATTTTTTTTCAAAAGTTATTATTTTAATTAAAGTAGTAATATGACATAATGTCCACTTTTTTGAAGGAAAAATTTGGAAAAATATTTAAAATTTATATTTTTTTTCAACTCGTCTAAAATTTTATGTCGGATTTAAATAGCGACATAATTTTGAGATGGAGGGAGTAATAAATTAACTGAAGATTAAAAAAAAAATTGTGAGATTTCTAAGTGTTAGCAGAGTGAGAAAAGCATGTTGGTGAAAAATGTGAACTAATTTGTGATGAAGAAATGAGGAGGTATTGACTCCAATGTCATTTATTTTTGGGGAGGAGAAACGGTAACTTATATTGTTCAATATATTAAGATAGCAAAAACTGAAATTATAAATCAAAACATATATTTAATAAGACGAAACTAAAATCAAAGACTTATTTCTTTAATTCAATTGTCATAACATTAATGTCGTGTTTCACACTGATTAGGTTATTTTTCAAGAATTAGATATTCAGTTATAAAGCCTAAAAATATAACAAGCAGACCATATTTTCCACGCATTTGGTTTAAAAATAATGAAATTTAAAATTTCCATATTTTGGCTGCATGACTGCATTACATGAGTGAAACATATATAGTTTCTCAGTAAGGTTTCCCCTTTGAACACAAAGGTGTAAAAGAGGAATGAATCAAGAAAATACAGCAGTTTTCCTAAAACTAAGAAAAATGAAACAACCAATTTAGAAATATTGACAACCTATGGTTATAAAAAATTATATTTTCAGGGAAAAACTTAAAACTAAAAACAGAGTATGGTGAGATTGGGAATTTTCTTTTGTTGAAAATTGAGAAGGTTAGGATTTCCTGACAGCCCTTGATGGAAAAGGCTGTCTATATCTTGTACACACTCCACTAATTTTATTCTTCTGCTTATCCTCTCAGGCTTCCTTGTCATTACTTTGAAAAAGTTAGATGGGATTTTGAATGCTCTTTCTGATTCCTTAGCCAAGTCAGAAGTTCACCATTGCCAACCTGGGATTAGAATTCCCAGCTTTCATTCCCATTATAAAATTTCAAAAAAGGGGCAAAGCCAAAAAAAAAATAAAGTCATTGTTTGCTGCCTGTTTAATGCTTAACAGTAAAATAGGCCTGAATGTCAAAGTGACTTTGGATTCCAGCTCAATGTGCTGCATATCATTTTTAATCAACCAAATCATTTTTAAGACAACATTTTGTCCCCACTAACAGCTGGTTACAAGTATAAGAATCTAATCTTGTACAAGTCACAAGATTTATGGTTAAAATGGTTTTATTATAAGGTCCCACTATGAAATTCTTCCTTGAATGTGACATTTGTGGGAGAAAATTGAAATGTAGCCACTCATCAATATTGGAAGGCCTAACTCATGCTTCCCACTTTAATCTACCTTTGTCCTTACCACCTTATTTTCAAACCAAAAAAAAAAATGGAAATGTCATAACAAATAGATGGAGCAGTTAGTCATGCAGAGGAACTAGAAATGAAAGAAAAAAAGACAATTGCAATTAATTAGTGATAAAGATTATGAATATCCTCAGGAAATAGGGAAAAACAAGGTTTGAACAAAAAGGTTACATGAAAAGATTGTCTCTCATTAACCCATAAACACACTTCTTTACCTTGCTTAAAAAAACATGTTACATTTGACTTTCAAAGTCTTCCCATATCTGGTGCAATTAGTTCTTGATTTCACAACTGTGAAATCAGTAAAAATTCCTTCCAAAGAATTATCTGCCAAATTGATCATCAAATACAGAGCAAGAATCAGAGAGAGGAGGCTCCTTTTTGGGAGAAATGGTCACCAGATTTTGGTTGAACTAGAGTTTGCCACTATATACAGAAGCCACTCTCACTCGGGGCCTCAAATAAATAGAATGAACAATGCTGGTGATGATGATACATGTTGATCATAGCTCAACTTTCATTTGAGCTGTGGGGAGAATCCCTGAAATAAGAACCAAGAACAATGATATCACAATCGCAAATTTTCCAAGCAAAACTACACCAAATTTATCTCACTTTTTGTTCTAACCATCACTAACCATGAAAATTTTGTGTCTGGTTTTGGCCGAATCCCATCTGCACAACACTATGGAGATCGTCCTCCCAGAATGTCGAAACCTAAACGATGAGGTTGATACAGCATTGTTAAACTGTATAAGTAGAAAATTTCTAATACAGTTGAAAATTTCTCAAGATTTAGTGTTTACCTGAGAGGCGGTTTCGTTAAAATTGTCCATAGGAGGCAGTTGCATGCTTTGGTTTCTGACCAAAGCAGCATTAAAATTGTTAGCTGGGAAGGGTGCCTCTGTTCCACTATGAATAGCAGTATGCAAATTTGGTTGAGATTGGAAAGGATAGCTTTCTGAAGGGCATATGTTATGAGGCAAAGATCCGCGAGACTGAAACATCTGCAATTTCCAAATCAACCGAGATTAATATAATACAACTGCAATTTGCAAATCAACCGAGATAATTACAGCCAAATTCAAGTGGGGTTTGAGACATTAACAAGTTTTTCAAATGCTACTTACATCCTTGGACATAAGGGTTTCCATGTTGAAGTCCATTCTTGGATTGACAGTAGCCAATTTCATTGAAAGGAACTACAAAATCACATAAGAAAAACATTAGTAACCAATCTAAATTGCAAGGAAAATTCACCTCTTTTGGAAAATCTTGATTTACCTCAACTTGCCGTTGTAAAGACTGCACATAATTAATGATCTCATCAAGCATAACAGCTTTTCCAGTCACCTATGGGAGAAATGTAATAGCACTTCAGAATTTTGCAGAATTCAATCATTCAAACCTTGTAAAAATTTAATTGCCTAACACTAGAATACCTTATTGCAACCTGGTACAAGATCTTGTAGGACTTTCATCCTTTCACTGATCTTCTCTCTTCGAACCTATACGAAAATGTAGACAGAAAAATGATGAAATTTAGTATTTAAAGAAGGTAGTGGAAGAATGAAACAGAAGAAGTTTATAAGTTTCATACTCTTTCAGCAAGGCTGTGGGCATCTGTAGCCTGACCCCTTCTAGCCCTGACATGAATATAGTCCTTTGGAGGCTCTGGAGCCTTTGAATTATCCTTTGATTGCTTTTGATTTGTATCAGCCTTAGTTTTTGCAGCATCCTTTTCATTTGCACTGCCATCTTCTGACTTGCTTCTTTTTGCACTTGATTCACTATTCTCTGATGCAACCTGCATTAATCAACTAAAATCAGTCCACTTCAACAATTTAAATTCCAAGAATTCTCGAGAGGAAGTAAGATTACATTGGCATCTTTAGCTGGGGTTGCTGCAGGGGTTTCTTTTCCTTTCCCCTTTGGAATTGATTTCCTCTTTCTAGAATTGGCATCATACTGAACATTCATGCCAATTTCCCCACCTGGGATCTGTTCAGAAACCGAAGAATTCTCCCTGGAATCACCAAATTCCACATTTTCAGGTGTTGAAGATCTCGAGAGCCTACTGAATTTCTTATCAGAAGCTGAGATTCCAGCTTCTTGTAATGCTCCATCCTTGTTTTCTTGAACTGCCATTGGGTGAGATCCAGAAATCTTGATAGACTGATTACTGGAAACATTGGAAATTTTACCAGAATCCAATTTTGGAGCCATTTCATTCAAGCCCAGCTGGGCGCTCAAGCCCACTAAACTCTTGTTAGCAAAACAAGAAAATCTTGCGGCCCTTTCAGCAAACCCTGGATCAGTGGAAAATGGTGCTAAGCTTGGAAGGGAAGTGAAATGGTTTCCAGGGATTTGCAAATTCCCTCTGATCTGCTGACTTTCCATCATTGACAGATTGAGCTTGGGAGGAGAATTCAGAGGGGTGCTGTAGCATGAAGTATTGGCACTATTATTTCCGTTGATGCTGTAAGGCTGCTGAGGTGAAATCTCCCCTGAATTGCAAATGCTGCCAAGCCTCCCAATAAGTTCCCTTAGGACAATGTTTTCACCATTGTTGCCATTGCCATTTGCATTTGATGCAGTTGGAGAGGAAACCATTGAGCTCAATGCTGACTCAAAGGGATCACTTTGATCCATCGAATTCTCCCAATTGGGATTGAAAAAGCTGCAATTTAGCTCATTGTTTGGATGCATTCCTGAAATCCCATAAGGGATTGTGCTGGTTTTCCCGTCATTGAGAAACATATTCTCCTTCTCCATGATAATACTGTTGCAAGAAAATTTGGACAGTTTATTGCAAGAAAAAAAAAAAGAAACAGAAAAGATTTTGTAAAGAAAACAAGAAATCTTTCTTGGGATATATAGTGTCTGAAAGTGGAGAAGTGGGCTACTTTTGGAACAAATAAGAAAACAAAAAGTGGAACAAAGGGGCAGGGAGAAAAAAGGTGATTGTATCTTTGATCTTTTAGTTCACTTAAATGAGAAAGAAATGAGGTGACAGAAGATGGTTATAATGAAAAAAAGAAAAGGAAGGGGGAAAGTGAGAGAAAAAAATGGAGGAAAGAGAAGAGGAAGCAAGAAAGAAAGATAAAGAAATCAGAAATGTTTGTTTGACCTTTTTTGAATGTATAATAATGTATACATATATATGGGTGTACGTATAGTGTATGTAGGGGTTTTGTGTACTAATATATAAAGAAATCTGTGTCCCAAAACTCTGCATTATGTGGGTAAATAGGGTCTGTAATTGCTTTTGCCGGGCCTTGAACATTGAACTAGCTTATGTTTCTTTTGATATGGAGTAAGGAAAATGAATAGAAAGAAAATTTATATCCGAACCTAGTTTAGCTAGATATATCAAAAGTATAATAATATTTGTCTTATAATTAATCAATTATTATTTCTTTAAATTGTATGTCAATTACAAAATAAGTGTAATAATTTATTATAAAAAAATTTTGAATTCGATTATACCTTATTCAAACTAAAAAGTACTTAAAATATTTGGAACTAATATGCTTCCCAAATTTCTTTTTTTGCTTTTTTTGGACTCCACTAAAATAAATGGAGAGAAAGCTAAAAAAAGATATGTCAAACTTTGAAATATTAATATTGAGACTGATAAATGTCATGCAAAATCAAGTTGGTAGTTTAGTTGGTTCAGTGTATGGCTTTTCAAAAGTGGTCATATATTAAAATGTAGCCCTTTGAAATAACTGAATTATCAATTCATCTTTTAACTTTTTTGATAATTATAAAAATCTTCATTGTAAATTTATCACGTTTATTTTGGATGCAAAATAATGATGTCAACGAAAAATTAAAGTCTATTTTGTCCTTATCCAACCAAGATACCCTTTGTAAAATTTGAAACTTAAATGCCATGTAAATATAATAATTAGATATGTAAAAGGAGAAAATATAATGAAATACTATTATAAAAATATCAGCATTTGATGATTAAAAATAGTCAGCTTGAGGCCAAAAATTAACCATTGGTGTCTGTTTTATTACATTTCGAATATATGATATACTAACAATTTTTCTTGCATTTGTCAAAAAGAAAATATATTCAAGTACTTTATTTTTTAGTGTTGTAAGATTGAAATATTTAAGAAAAAAAGTGCCTTCAAAAAAATAATTTGACTTAATTTTTTATATAAAATAATTAAAGAATTTTATCTCTATTTTTTCTCCCTCTCATTTTTCTTCTTTTTTTTTTTCTTTTTCACAAATTTTTTTTCTTTTTTGGTCATGACTTTTTTTTTTCTTTGCTTGAGGATGGAAATGAGAAAGATAAGGGAGGGAGGGGGTGTGCGAGTAGTGAGAAAAAGAGGATGCAATGGGTGAGAGATGAGAGAGAGAGAGAGAGAGAGACAGGTAACGAGAGTGAGGGAGAGAAGAAGCAGGAGGAAAGGTTGGGCAGTAGAGAAGAAAGAGGGGGAAGAGAGGAAAAGAGAAAGGAGATGGCGAGCCAACAATGGAGGATGAATGCAACAGGAGAAAAGGAGAAAAGGCGACGATGGAGAAAGAAGGGGAGAGGAACGAGGAAGAGGGACTGTAGAGATGGATAGAGAAGAGGCACTGGTGGTGGTGGTGGTAATTTCGGGTTGAATAGGATTATATTTTTTTAAATTTAGTCAAAATAATAAAATCTTAAATTATATTTATTTTAAGTGCTCAATTCCAATTCCAAGATTCAAATATTTTTTGTATAATTAGAGTGGCAAAAATGACATTTACCTTTAAAATAATTTGAATTATTGTGATAAATTTAACTATAAATATATTACAAATACACCATTTCAACTATATAAATATTATAAATAAACTCTTTCTAAATATATAACAACCACCGATGATACACGTTGAGACAGAATGAGTATTTAACAAATAGATAATTTGTAAATTTTTTTAAAAAACAAATTAATCCAATGGTAAAATGATGAATTCATGACTTTAGTTTGTATTTTTTAAGGGAGAAAGATTTTTATAATTATAAAAGGAGAGAAGAGTTGATAATTTAGCTATTTGAAAGAAAAAATAAATATAATTAACTCTTAAAAGTAAGACGGTATAAATCACATGATGTAGCCCCTCATTTAGGTAAACAAATCTATTTTGACTCAACATAAAATTTAAAATAAAAAGTAAAAAAAAGTGAAAGTTTGGTTCACTACATCATTATTTAGTTAAGAGGGAATTGTGAGAACACGTTGAATTTCTTATTTTCAGATATTTTAAAAAAAAATAAAAATAGAAAATTTAGAAAATATAAAAGTATTATTTATTGATTCTCAATAATCCAATTTTCTTTCCATTTGTTGTACTACTTAATTATTATTACTTGTTTTGGCAAAAAAAAAAAAAAACTTGTGATGAGAGGAAAGAGAGAGGAAGGGAAATAAATAGCATGTGTATTTTGTATTGGGGGTGGCGGTGATGGCTAACTTTGCTTGCAACTGGCACACAACTCTGATACACACTGGCACTGTTTGTCTGTCATATGGTAACATACATCAATCATTAATGCACAGTTAAAATAAAAATGCCCTGTTTTTATCTGCTTTCTCTATTCATTTTTTTACTATTGTTTTATTGTTGTATCTTGTATGTATGTATGTATGGATGTCCATGTGTTTTTTCACTGTGTGTGTGTGTGTGTGTGAGAGAGAGAGAGAGAGAGAGACTATTTTATTTCATTAGTTAGGTGATAATGTGGAGAAAATGAAGTTCTGCAAATCAAGAATTTTTCTTTTTTTTTTTTTCTAGTTTTAAATTTGACTATTTGCTTCTAGATGCTTGCTAGTGTGTGGTCTTTCTTTTTCTGAAGGTATTTAAGAAAAAAAAAATTACATTAAAGAGTATGGTAGTTTTAAGTGAATGAAGGAGGAGAAAAAGAACTCCAAAGGACTTGGATGAACCACAAAAATTTAAAAGTTGATGATGTATCCTTTATGTTATTATTTTTTAAAGTAGTGGTTGAACAATTGTTATTTTAATTGTAAAAAATATTTTTAAAAATAAAATCTTAGTTTAAAGTATTTAAAAAAAATTGTGAACAATAAATTAGAACATATGGAGTATTTGGTTTCCTCCATTATATTTGAAAAATTGAGATGTAAAAAAGTCTTTTTTACTAAATGTTTGGTAGTTGTAAGCAACTCAAAATTGTTTTGAATTTATATTTTAATTTGATATTTTATTTTTAATTTTTTTTATATAGTAAATATAAAAAATATTTTATATAATTAATGTGCATTTATAATTTAAAATGCTTTTAGACAATAATTACTGACTCTTAAAATCAATTCGAACTCCAACAATAACTTTTAGAGGGGTTTGGTAAGCTTTAACTAGAGTCACTTTTTAGTTGCCCATGTAATTAAATCAGCATTTTGCAAAAACAATATGTTAATTTTTGGCCAATCACAGTTTTTGTGACATTAACTTGAAAAAAAAATCTATTTTCTAGAATCTGTTTCAAAAAATAAAACTGAACCGTTGAGGTTTTTGTTTGTTTTTTTTTTTCAGAGTCGATTTTAAGCAAGCTTGAACATGTATTTTTTTTTTTTTTCTCTTTGATAGGTAATTTTTTTTGAAAAATAATTACTTGTTCGTATAATTGTGCTTGTGGCTTGCAGTCATGATCAGTTGATGCTTAAGAACAAAGAATATGTCTTCTTTATCTTCTTTGTCATATTTTTTCTTTGTTATTACTCAGATTGTGTTTGGATATATAAATAAGGCTCATAAAATCACAATTGATAAGAAATCTGTTTCAATTTTGATATAGAAGAATTCCTAAGTCCAAAAGGTTTATAACCTTTTCTTAATCCTTTCACATATGTCTAATAATATAATATTCTTAATTTTAATCTTGGTTTGATCATATTATTTAACCTTTGCTTAGCTAAAATTAATTACTTAAGGATGTTGCCACGTGTCTCGCTTTTGTATTCCTGGTGGGTACATAATATGGCTTAATGTTGAGGGAGAAAGGGACAAGATTGAAGACATAAAATTGGAATTTGATATACTTTTAGTCAAACTTCAATCGAGATTTCTCATTAATTCCAACTATAAAAGCTCAATTCTTTGAATCCAAACGCACTACTATAATTAACAAGCGTTGATCTATATATTAGAAGGGTATAATTTCTACAACCAAGATATGATTAATGATTAATTGTTGATAATTTATATTCCTAATTTAATAACGTGTGTGAGTGTTGCTCAAAAAAATAAAAATAAAAATTCATATACTCCTACAGCAGAAAGAAAAAAAAATGTATAATATAATACACCGACTAAAATTAAAAGAAATATGGTTTGGTTTCAGATATAAAAGAGAACAGATTCAACCAAAACAATTCCGGCCCATAATTTAAGACTGTTTTAAGTTCCAACTTAAGCCCAAGTTACACAACAAATTTCATGAACCCCACCCCCACCTCCCCACAAAAAAAAAAATAAATCCAAAAACAAAACAAAATAAAAATAATGGTGATAATAAAAATAATAATAAATAAATGGAAGTAGTAAGTGATTCTTATCTCAAAACAATCTAAACATGTTTTTTTTGTAATTTGATGTCTGCATTGCAGTTAAAGATTCTGCAGAGAGTAAAAGTAGTACCCATCCCTGTACTATATGGGCTTATTTAGCTCTCCCCCACCGTCCACCATTTCTTCCTAACTTGCCCACTATCTTTCCTTTATCTTAATTTTTTTTAAAGAAAAATATTGATTGGTTATAATTTTTTTGAGTGATTCAAAGGTGATGAAGAAGTTGCAGATGAAAGATGTTCACCAATAAATTACATAGACTCATTCTCTTCATTATAATATATATATATATATGTGTGTGTGTGCGCGCGCGCGTATTTGTGAATGCAAGTTAGTTTTAGTATGTGTTTGTGTGTTTATGTATGTTATTAATAGATGTATATATATATATACATGGGATGGATGGAGTAGGAGCATGAACAATGTACAATGCCCATAAACATTTCACATTATTTATTTTAATTTTATGTTACATTTTATATGTGATATAATATATGCGTGATAAGTGTATATAATTAATTTTAAATATATATTTAAAAAAATATTTATTACATATAGCGTGTATGTGTTATATGGAATATACGATACAATAAAAATTGAGATGAAAGATCAAAATTGGCTTGTGAGACCCAACTAAAAGTTAGTGTAATTTTCATATTTAATTTTTTTAGATATAGATTATGTCACCTATATACTAAAATCATGATCCTATTAGGACATACCTGTATGCATGTGTGAGCATGTATAAATGTATTTATTTTTTATCTTGAAATAAGTAGTAATCATAACTAATTATAAAGAGTACTTTTACATAATTTGTAGTAGAAAATAAGGATTTAAGAGACTAGAAAGCAAGAATAAAAGCAATATTGAGAACAAAAAAAATTATATTCTTACTCTCATAACATATGCATGTGGTCGTTATGTATGTGCGTGGGAAAGCATGTGGAAAAATATTTGAAAAGTGTATTTATATCCCTCCTAATATAAAAGAATTATATGACATTATGACTGAACTTTAACCTTGGTATTGTTCCTACACATGGTTTGTTATGTCTTCTATTCCCTTTGTTATTGTGATCTTCTCTTAATATATAAACATACAATATAAATTACATACTACAAAAGTCTCAAATAATAGTAATTAGGTGATCATTTACGGTACCATTTTATTATTCAGTGCTCACTATTGAATTATAAGGATAATTTTTTTTACCATTTACTCTTTATTCAATTTAATGGTCCAGTAATTGAAATTATAATACTATCTTGACCCTAAATTTTATTTCTTCTATTTTCTTTTTGAATTTTTCAAAATAAGAGTGTATTTTAAAAAAAAATAATTCTGAAAAGTATTATGTCTATTAAAACAATAACGTGACATTCTAATCTCTCTACTTTTATTTTAAATTTTTTTATGGTGGGCGAGGGAGTAGTTTTTATCAAGTTTAAAATATGAAACTTCAATGATATGCCTCAAGGTCGGCAGGGAGGTCATTTAATACAAGTCAGACACAAAGAACACAGAAAATGCAGAAGGGAAGAAATTAAATAAATACCTATAATACTCCAATTGATCTAACGTGACACTCAATCATTGTAACACACAAACATATGCAACTTCCTCTTACTTTAATTTTACCAAAATAAATATATATACGTAGACGAACATTTGTTACTTCACCATTAGTCAAACTTCACAAATATCGAGGTGGCGGCATTATTCTAATCAAATTTTCAGAAAATAATTACTGACAACTTGCTGTATTTTTTTTTATTTTTTTATTTATTTATTTTAACATTTTACTTTTGTTTCAAGAATAATTTTGACAGAAATGATGAGAGAGGTCTCCTCCAATTAAAAGCAATGTAGAAGGAATCATGCACAACAGGATCAGTGGTTTATTGAGGGTTTAATTTAATTTTTTTTTTCTCACTACAAGATAGGATGCCTTTTATTTGAGGGACAGTTATGTCAGAAATTTATTGTAAAATTTTTGTTTATTGCGGAGGAATTAATATATAAAAGAGGGTCCTTGTTTTCTTGTGTTCCAAGAGAGAGATACAATTACTTTATTGCCTAATTATTTAAATTTTGTTGGGTGTGAATAAAAAAAAAAAAACAACTGGCAATATTTGGATTCAAGTTTACTTTGAATTGGAGTTAACATGTAATTAATGTTTGGCAAATTATTTTAAAAATATATTTGTTGAACAATACTTGTTGTCTCGTTAATACATTGAACTAGTTAGAGTAACTTGTCCAAACTCCAAACTAAGGGGTAAAATTATTTTTCTATAATGAGATTTCTCAATTTGGATTATATTTTATGTCATACCAATGACATCTTAATGTATATGCAAGTTAAAGAATGATGAATTACAAAATAAATAATAATTTTATGATATGATTATTTTTGATGTAGATAAGATTATGAAAAATTATATGTAATCTAAACATATACACGTATAGAGACAAAGTCAGGAGTCTGGCACTAGAGGCGATTACCCCTTCAACTCCATTTTTTTTTTAAATTAATACAAATTATATATATAAAATTATTGAATTTTAAAACTGCCCCCTCTAAAAATTAAAAATACTTCTATATTCACTGTTTTCAAGAAAAAATAAAATTTTGCGTCCAATCTCTATGGCTCTATAACTGCACACATATGCTTAATTTTATCCTTACCTTGTCTTTTTATTGATTACAATGATTCTTCCTTTAATAAAAGATGCAGTATTAGTTAAGTTAGTAAGAATTATTAAAATGCACGTTGTTGTAAGAAAGTAAAAAGGATGCGTACGTGAATTGTACAGCACTACAAACCCAAACACACATAAAATTAGTGTAATAAAACACAAATAGAGAGAGAGAAGAAGAAGATACGTCGTCCATGCATGGGAATATTCGGAGTTCTAGTCCACTACATAACATTTTTTTTTTAAATTACAAACAAATACTAATAAAGAATGTTTACCGGCAAAACCGTCCAGTTTTTGCGGTTAAAAAAGTAAAAAAATAAAAATAAAATATTGCTTTTTTATATTCCGAAACGATTGCTCTATTTATTGCTGTATAAAGTCAATACTCTCCAAATTTTATTTTGTGAACTTTTATTTTTATTTTTAAACTGAGAAAAGTGATCATGTATATTATTACCTGTGAGAATTTATTAACAATAAGATAATAATCATTAATTAATAATTTATAATAATTAACTATGAACAAACATCTATTATAAGAAAGAGACAAACACCCATATTTTTTATGGGACTCCAAAAAGTATTAGAATCTCAACTCACTTTATAATTGATGAGTATGTTTATTTTATTTTATTTTATCTCAACATATTTAATTTCAATTCAAATAAATTTAAAAATTTAAATTTATATTAAATGCTCATATTTTAATTAAATTTTAAATGGTATTTTTATTTTTATTCTAATATTATTAATACACGCAAAGTGTATAAAATGATATTATCAATTCATTTACAAGAAATCCACTTTATTTCTCGCTTTCATTTGATAATTATTCTCTTTAAAATTCTTACTAATTTAAGCATCGATAGATTTCGTGGAACAACTACGGAACCTAATCATATGTTCAACTCTAGAAGCAGTAATTAAAAAATAAGTAGTGGAGCAAAATTATCACGTATTAACATATAGAATTAATCCGCATCAATTATTAAAACAAAACTGTCTTGATTAGAACTTTCAAATCTTGATATTAATTAACCAAGTTATTTTACTTGCAACAATAATTGAATTGATTTCTCAACAACATCAAACAACAAGCATTTATCAGGGATAAAAATAGTATAGATCTATATTATTTTAGAAATAAATGACAGATGATAAAGTCATCTTTTTCATCATCCCCAGCTAGAGGAAAAATAAAATAATACAAATGGGATAGTTTAGTTACACATAAATTGAGTGCATCCAAAATTTTCAATTTCATTGACGTTTGACTAATTAGTAATTAATTTACACCATCACTCGCAGCACACAGTTGTGCGGAAATCTGTGTGCATTTCCCCACGAATTTGTAACATTTCCCACTACTACTTGCTGTTTTTTTGTGGCTGTTGATGACTTAAAGCATATTCGAAGTTTGTAGGTTTTGGACAGGGATTTAGATTAATTTTTATTTGAACTGATGGTTAATATTTAAACTTAAATTTAAGCTAGCGAATTTAGGCTCGATTTTAGTTAGAATTGTGATTGAACTAAATAAGATTAATAATATATTGTTATTTTTCATCAGTCTTATTTTATAGGTTCAATTTGATATGGCATGTAATTTTAGATAAGCATTGTAAAAATAAAATTTTTAGAATTTAAACTAACAACATAAACAAATTAAATCGAGTTAAACAAAGTATTGTTCAAGATTTGTTTGAATTTCTTATCGAGTTTGAATTTGAATTTGATTTTATTATAAAACGAGTCAATGTTCAAATGAATTTTAATCGAACTGAAAACGAGTTCAATTCGAATAGTTTTATATTTTTACATATATTTTATTTTATTTTTAATTAATCCAATTGAATTCGAGTTTAGTTTCAAATCTTATCGAATATAAAAAAGGTATTCAAACTTAATTATTACACTTAAAAAATTAAATTTAAACGAATTTTTAATAATTAATTTTTAATTAAGTATCGAATAGTT
This sequence comes from Paulownia fortunei, assembly GCA_019321725.1. Lineage (NCBI taxonomy): Eukaryota > Viridiplantae > Streptophyta > Magnoliopsida > Lamiales > Paulowniaceae > Paulownia > Paulownia fortunei. Next base: position 9,706,656 of record CM033123.1, read on the forward strand.
TGATACTAAATTATATATATTTTTTAATTACAGACTTGAAAAGATCCATATGAATTGCAAGGGCATTTAAGAAAATTTAACATATTAAAATCTCAAACAAAAGCAACACTAATTGTACAATCAATATTTTTCCACTCTTCACATTATATACTCTTAACTAGTTCACACTTGTAGGGCAGACATATTATGCGATGTCGGGATACTTTTAAGTCGGCAATCCATTGATTTCTAAATAATTTCTTATTAATCTTATTTATGCTTTATTGAGTCTAAGGTTATTCGTTTCTCCGTTGAATTACTTGGGTTTATATTTATTTTGAATTTTATTTTATTTAATTGGTTGATCCTATTTGTTATGTAGTAATTTAAATTTATTGCACTAATCTTCTTGCATGTTCGATTTGAATGAATTTTGAGTTTTGAATTGAAAAAACTCTTGTAAAATTTCTCCTTGAAGAACTAGTTAAAAAATACAAATAAACTCTGACTCGTTCTAATAGATTGTTTGTTAGGAATATAGTTCTATTACATACAGATAAATGGCCGCCGCCGCCCAACTCCACAAACTTTTTAAATTAAGTATAAAATTTATATATAATTAATAAATTTTATAAATTTGCTTCATCCTTAAAAATTTAAAAATATATTTTTATTTATTATTTTTTCAAAAAAATAAATTTCTCCCTCAATATTTATTTTTTAGCTCCTGATCACACAAGGATACCAGTCAAAGAAGAAAAGTGACCTGAAAAGCACAGAATAAAGCAAGAAAAATTGAAAGGGAAATGTCGAAAAATGTTTGTAATTTAAGTTTATGAGTAACTGAATGATTAGGATTGATTTACAGGTTGCCTAAGGCCAATTTAGCATTCAAGCTAGTACTCTCTAGTACCTAGGCAGTCTAATAAAGTAGAAAAAGATATTTATAATGCTCTGCTCGTGTTAGATGATGCATGGTTCAATTAGGGCTACGGGCCCTTTGGAATGAATTATTTTGTTAAGTCTCTAAAATTTATTTTTTAAATTTTATATAGGGCTTACGAGCCCTTTGGAATAAATTATTTTATTGAATATCTAAGAGTTATTGTTTGAATTTTGTGTTGTTGGACAATCACTAATAGCATCTAGTACTTGGACAATTGCATGTGTGTCTAGTACTTAGACAATTGCATGTGTGTTTACCCATAAAATTAAAAATGAAAAATTTATGTGTTTGAGGAAAGTAACAAAAGATATAGAAATAAGAATATAATGATTGAGGAAAGTAACCAAACATGTTAATCTACTAAAAGAAAATCTAGTATATATGCTCTAATTATCAATAAATTTTAACAAGAAAATTTTATTGTATATCTCTTCATTCATACAATACTTAATTTTATCGTAATTTAATTGTACTTCTGCCATGAATGCAACAACTTCCTTGTTAAGCACATATCTCTATCCCCAATTCCAAACAATATTTTCCCTGCAAATTTTTTATTTATTTTTTGGGGTGAAATAATCAAATAAATGATTAAATCATTATTCAACAATTTATAATTATCAACCACCAATTACAATAGAAGTGAACAAACATTTACACTTGTAATGAGATTCAAAACCAAAGCTTTGGACCTCAACCTTCTCATTTCAACAAAACTGGAGCCCAAACCTCACAATAAGCCTTTGGGTCATACATATTTGTACAAAAGTAAACAAGCACGTTGCACATTTAGCAAAGTTAGCCCAAACCCCACTTCTGACTATGTGGGTGATTCTGACTGTGTGAGTGAAGTTGGTGTAATCGCACCAGGATATATCAACAGATCTTAGTCTAATTAGTTGATAATGTTAACCATTCTGATCAACTAGCTTTGAGCGGCTCAATTGATGAAAAGTTTTTGGGCTGTATTTGCCACCTCTGAACAAAAGTTATGTTTCTTTATTGTTGTTGGCCAGCCAAAATTACTGTTTTCTAAAAATAATTTAATTATCAAACCAGAGTTGCTTTATATAGTATTCAACTATATACCAAACATCAAAATGCTCTGAAACTTTTATTCAATCAAAGTTATTGAAGAACCAATGTTAAGAGTTAGCTAAAACATTAAAATCACACTTTGTAATTTAGTTGATGGAACATTCATTTATGGGACAGAGGGAGTATTTATTTTTAAAATAAAATTATATAAAAATACTAAAAGTTAAATTAAAGTTTGGTAGCTAACGAATAATAATTAGAATGTGTGAGTTCAGTAAATTCAAATTCGATTTTAAAAGCTCAAAATTCAGGTTAATTAGTTTGCATTCCTATAATTCATATTAACTTTCTGTGGGATCCTTACCTGTGCACTAAGCTTCTTCTCTTTGCGTATTTAGGTGTGGCTTGTTTTTGTGCTATAAGGGTGTTGTGTCGATGAGCCTTTTCTCGTAGCTGGTGCTCACTTCTGGAGTAGGGAGGATCTATTTTCCCATTTGGCTGTGGTTAGACGTCATATCATGTGTGTCTGCTATTCTTGGGGGTTTCAGCCACCGAGAAGCGTTGTTTCCCCTTATTATGGTCTGGACATAACTAGATCCGAGATAGAGTTATTATTGGAATTATGTGATGTTTTACCAAATATTTGGGTATATCCCAATATTCATTTTATTCGGATAAATGATTGATTATTTTTTACTCCGTGAGTAGATGATTGTAGTATATTTGATCTTCCAAAACTATTTCTGATTGAATAAGAAATTATTGCTTAAAGGTGACAACTTAATATAGAATTTGGATACTAAAAAAAAGTGGAATTTTGGCATCCCATGCTGGAAAAGAAAATTGAGTTAACTTATTCATATATTCTAAGTTGAAGAATTGGGCTTGGACCCCAAGGGGCATCCCAAGTGAAGGGAGACATACATATTAGTGGGTTCGGTCCAAAATCCACACAGGCGCGCCGCTGCTGGCCCATCGGCCGACTTGGTTCGAGCCCGAGCACGGGTCATAGGTCATGGCTCTATCCACTATAATCTTTTTTTGACAAAAAATATTTTAAATTTTATTTTTAACCTTCCAATTCCACCACGAGGTAGGCTTCTTTTTTTGTAGTTAATCTACCCCTTCCACGTTTAGGGTTGTGCAATTTGTGTGGTCCGATCTCTCATATATAATAGATACGAGCTTTTTTGTCCGACAAATCCTTCGTACTTATACGATAGTACGTGAGTTGATTCACTGGTTTCATTGCTGGAAAGAGTGTAACTTTCTGGTCTTGGCTGGACAATGCTTTCCTTATGACTAGGATTGAGGCAACAGTCGATTTTCCTGGATGGGATGAGTCCAACATGTTGCAGTTACGGCGCCGATTGCCTGAGGTGAATTGCATGAGTGTTGAGTAGGTCTTTCTGAGTAGAGTTGCCCGATGAGATAGGTTTAGGCCTTAGACCTCTAGAAATAAAACAAAATGAGACGTATTTATGTAAAATTGTGACTCTTATTTAGTAGTAAAATGAACTTTCTATTTACATTGATAGCATTTCCCTAAAACAAAATTGGTTGGGGGTGTTCAGGCGGAGTAGCTGAACTCCAAGTGATTTCTCTAGTTGTCTTTTACAGAGGCTTTGCCATTTTCTAACTATGCTCAGATTTAAGTTTTTTCCCCTTGTTTCATTTTTCTTTGTATTTTCTCTCTATTTTGGATTTTTTTATTTTTTCTAATTTTTTCGTCCCCTTTTTCTTCCTTTTTAAGAGCCAAAAATTTTCCTAGACCGCCTGCTTTAAGGTTTGCAGCTAATAGGATTTTGTGAACATTTCTCTCTTTTTATGGGAGGTGAACAGTCAAGGAACATGTAGTTAGGATAAAATGGGAAGGAAGGGAATTGCAGACTAGACTTGATGCATAAAATGACTCCTAAATGCCTCCTTAGTTGGCCAAGATATGTAGGTGCCACAATTGTCAAACATGCTTCTCCACCAGTCCCAGCCACTTGATACCATCCATCTTAAAATCTTCTATCTCGCACAGGTTCAGAGCTTTGTGTGTAACGTTCTTGATCCCATGCTAAATAGGGTCATATTCTTCTTCATCTACGACCATTTTCCCTGACCCAATTAGCAAGGGCAATGATTCTCCATCCCCACTTGTCAGTAAAATCCTCATTAGTCTGACTATGTCTCCCCATATCCTTGAAGGAGACCACCCACCACATTTGGAAGAGTTTTTTCTTTATGGAAGCATACAATAATGTCATCTTGTGCGGTGACATCAGTAGTGGAGTTGGCATTAGGGAGGATCTCTGGCATATACTATCCCCATTCAACTAACCATTCTAGTGGGTCGATTGGTTCTTCAGCTGGTGTCTCCTCTTCAAGCTTAATCTTGGTTTCACTGAATTTTCCTAGTGCATAGTCCCAGTCCATGAAATTCAACCACTCTTTTCTCATTGGGAGACCGAGGTTGCGCTTGTGTCTCTACTAGTCTCCTGCATATTTCCAATCATCAGTGGTTTGATCCCTTAGTTCTAGCGCTTTCCAGACCCTAAGGCATTATGGGACTTCTTAAGACCCTAGGCATTATGGGACTTCTTATCCAGATTTCTCTCTTCTTTTTGCCTAAGTGATTTGGCGTCTCACACTCTTTAGCGAACATCTTGGTGTGTGCAATGTGCAATACGGACTAGTAAGTGCACTAGTAGCAAGTAATAGAGTGTGTGAGATGTAGGGTTATCGTCTCCCAAAGGATTGCATATAAAAATACTAAATTATGAAACTCTAGTTGTATTTTACCTATTGAATGATTGAAGATTGCTTAAAAACTAAAGTGAAATAAATAACAATGAAAAATTTAACATTAAGAAGAGCACGAACTTAAAATCAAGTGATGAATGGTCAACGAATCGGGTTGCCAATTTATTTCATCTTGAATTTCCATGGATCATGGGTTGGATGAAAGTGCTAATCTTCATCTTGTACTTGGTATTGATTCTCGCGATATATTAGTTATATCTTTAATAGGCAACTCATTATATCTCTAAGTCGATTAAACCAATAAAAGATGCATTAAACTCTTATAAAATTTACTAACTTTCAATATAACCAAGTTATGCATATCACCATTGCATGTACTAATTCATATTTCTCTATATAATCTAGTTCATAACATGTTAGAGTAGTGCTATACGAGCTAATTAGTGATGAGCTTTTATACTCTTATAAAAAGAGTCTTATTCATGATGTTTATTTATAAAAAGGTATTTTTTTTATCTTTAATTATTTTCTCAATTAGATAAAATCTTAGATTATAAATAATTATAGGGTATGGTCGCGCATATGATGACGATCATGGAACATGCTTATGTAGCTTTGATTTTAAGCTTGTTTCAGTTGGGTTTTTATTGAAACGAGATATCGATAAGCTCGATAGATTCACACACACAATACATGCTCGAAAATAGACATCGGTGTAGGTATTGGGTTTGCTATAATTATAGGGGCATACGCAATGAAAAATTAAATTTTTTATCAAATATAAATATATATATCCCCTCGATTCAAAAATGGTTCTAACAATCGTGCTAATTCAAGTGAAAATATAAATAAATATTAAATTCAGATTATACATTTCTCGTACTTAGGTTGTTATAGGGAATGAATCAATCAATTGCTTATCCTAAATTTTTAGAACTCGCAGGGATCCAAGTGTGTAACACCCCTTAAACTAATTACAATACTTAAACAAGCTAATACAATTAAGTCAATACTTGAGTTATGGTTTTAATAAAAGTTCCTCTTTTTGACTATAAGAGAAAGAACTTGAATTCATTTGTTGTTTCATTTTGTTGTAGACATACCATATACATAAATCAAAACTAAGTACATATGTTTACAAAATCATAACAGAACGACTTATTAAAAACAAAACAGAATTTTCAAAATAGACTACAAAACAGCTCGAAGCATGGCATATGAACAAATCTCTGTCTGGTCGATTTAGAGACTCAGTCAACCTCTAAACCTATACATTTCCACCTGCATCACATGGATCTAATAAACTAAAGGCTCAGTAAAATGAAACTGATGCAATAACAAATAGCATACATGCAAATCACATAAATGATTAAACGCATTATTCAATTTAATAATTTTCTTTTATAAATCATGCTTTAGGGCCCCTGAAGTGTGGTACCCAACTAATACTGATAAACCATGATTGACCAATAGGAGAACTAATACGGGGTTTTCATATTTAATTTTTCAATATCAGGTATTAGTCGTATTCTATCTCATTTATTGTGGCTTTCCTATACTGATTTTTCAGCCTCAAGTATTTGCCACCATTTATTGGGTTCGCCGGTCCCTCCCGCATCCCTTGTCTACCCGACCATCAATCAAGTACCATACTTTATTTTCAAAAATCTCATTATATTCTTAATAATGTCATGTTTCATGAACCATAAATGCATCAAACATTACATCATTTGACAAATAATAACAATGATATTAAAACATGAAAAACATTATATGATTCTTGTGATACAATAAATAAAAGTTTCAACTTGCCTCAAGTCCACTTTGTGCTAAGTGAAAAGTTCAATCTCTTTGGAAAATAGGATGTGTTAAAGGCCTAATATAATTAAATCATGTACCTTTTAATATCTTTTTAATAGATCACATAATCTATTCTAATTAAAATCATATATACTTTTTAATTTTTTTGTAAACAATTCCATATCGATTATATTACTTAAAAAACAATACATAGTCCATATTTACTAATAATTCAATACAATAAAATATTAGGGCAACTATTAAATTACTATTAGGGCAGTCCCCAAACCTTGAGTACAATCTCAAAATATCGAAATTAACATGGGGTGAACTTGATTCTAACTTAAATTGAGTCTAATCATTAATTAAGCAAACTAATTGCTATTATTCACAATCATTCATAGAAACTTTCAAACATGATATAAGCATTACAACATCAACAAGAACAAGTAAATTAAGCATATTTCATAAGACTATCAATTTTGCTAAAAACTAGATTAACTAGCTTGATTTTGGCTTCAAGTGTAATATACTTAAGTTTTCAATCATACAAAAATATACTAAAACACGTAACCATTCAAGATACTACAAATTTATCATAAGAAACATTGAAAAAGAATATATCTTGATTAAGTTGGAATTAAACTTCAAAATCAACGATTTTCAAGTTTAAAAGGGTAGAAACTTATTCTAGTTTGTGTTCTATGGATTCCTATGGATTGAATTCAATATTTGTGAGTATAAGAGTGTAGAAATTTGGGAGAAACTTGGAGAAGAAGGGCTGGTCGTTTTTGAGGTGCTTCCACAAGAAAACATGGCTAAAAATGACCTGTTTGACATTTCAAATAAAGATAAGTGGAGGGTGATGATTGGTTGACTCATGCTTGGTATCTTCTCATACAAAGAGCCACGTTTATGGGTTAAGGAGATGACAAAAAATGATGTTTTTGCGTTATAATCAAGTGCAATGCGGTTTAGAATGGTTTCATGAAACCTAGTCAACCAACCAATCAAATTGCTTCATTTTACATGCTTTTAGTTTTTAGCCAAATGTAACATATTTCAAGCAAATATTTAGGCAGTTAATCACTTTAGAATGTAACAAGTGTGGAGCAATACGAATAATTTATTTAATGATCATTCAACACATCAATCTTCCTTAATCGAGATATCGAGCTTTTTACTGCAAAAAACCAGTTAAGGAATATGTTAAATCAAGAAACAAAAGTTTGATCTCATATTTTTATGCACTAATTCATGTTAAAGCATAAGTGGAGCATATAATAATAATAATTCATGTTCGTGCAATCATGCTATTTGTATGTCATAATTCGATAATGTGCATTGATTAGATGCATATTTATGCAAGATGCTTACTATTAGCTATGTAGGAGAGAATTGAGCATCATCATCATCATCATGCTTACTACTCCAGAATTTATGCAAGATGCTTACTATAATCAATTGTCTCCCATCATCATCTCCCTTTATAAACACAAACTGTTATTTTTCGGGTGGCTGAAAAATCACAATCCTCTTGTTATAATCAATTGCTGCATGATATTTGGTAAGTCAATCCATACCCAGAATAACCTCAAAATTTGACATCGATAAAATAATGAGATCTGCATAAAGAGTCCTATAACTAATTTGAATAGAATAAGCCCTTAACATTTGGTTTGAATTCATTTCTTCCCTGGATGGAACAGTTACACTGTACCTTATTTTTAATAAATCTAGTGTAATGCCCAATTTTCTCACAAATGCACGTGATGTAAATGAATGCGTAGATTTATAATCTATCAATGCAATTGCAGGTATCCCATAAATTAAAATAGTACCTGTGACTACGGAAGCATCTTCATCAACTTATTCTTGTGTTATTCCATATACTCTCTCCTGCACTGTTAGACAATCTTTTGCTATATGTTCAGGCTTTTTATACTTAAAGTAGTGATTAGTACCGCTATAGCATTCCCCAAAATGATTCTTTCCACACATAGCACATTTAGGCCTTTCAATTGTAGTAGAAGTTTGCCCAACTCTAGGATGCTTTTCATTCCCTTGGTTTGATTTTTGCTATCCTTTCTTCCACTGGTTCGGATTTCTTGGAGTGAATACTTGCTTCTTTTGTTGATGGAATTTCTCAATCTCTTTCTCATTTAAGTCAGCCATCAAAGTCTTGTCTACCAGTTCCCTAAACTCAGTTACTGAAGACATTCTCACATCCCTTCTAATTTCTGGATTAAGGCCCCTCAGGAAATGATCCATCTTCTCATTGTTATCTCTGGCGATGTATGGCACATACATGCAACCCACTTCAAATTTTCTCACATAATCACATACAGACACCCCTCATTGTTTTAACTCCAAGAATTTTTTTACCTTGAGAGACCTAGCATCTCTCGTGAAATACTTATCATAAAATATTGTTTTAAACCTCTCTCAAGTTAGCTCTTCCATATTCACTGCAAGCTTCTTCCCACCAAGTTCTAGCATTCTTCTTCAACAAGAAAATTGCACAGAATAATTTCTCAGCATCATCAATTTGCATGTAGTCAAAGATTTCACCCATTCCTCTGCAACCATGGGATCAAACCCACCATTAAAATCAACCAATTCCATCTTCCTAAATTTCTCATACACAGTTTATGAATGATCCTGTCGAGCTTGTGGTGGAGGAAGTCACTGATTCTATTCTTGGGTTCTTTGTTGCATATTTAGCAATTTTTGTATCTGTTTACCATGCATTCTAGTTTGTTGTTGAATGAGATAAGTCAAATTGCTCACCACACTATGATTACCCTTATGATCATCCATTGTCTTCCTTTTTGGTGCTATGACCTCATATGCATTGTCCAATCTCATTCCATTCATTAGCCAATAATAAATGCATAATCATGACAATAACATGAAATGAAATATAACCAAATAAACATAAAGGCAAATAAATAAATAATTGATCGAGTCTCCCAGCCAGGATAGTTTAGTATGCCTTCTTCTGTCTACAGGAATGACTAAACCTCCACTCTGATACCACAAACTGTAACACCCCTTAACATAACTGCAGAACCTAAACAAGGTAATACAATTATGTCAAGAAATGCTAATTTTTTATCAATGCTAGAGTTATGGTTTTAATAAAAGTTCTTCTTTTTGACTATAAGAGAAAGAACTTGAATCCATTTGTTATAGACATACCATATACATAAATCAAAGTACATCTATTTATAAAACCATAACAGAGCGGTTTATTAAAAATAAAATTGAGTTTTCAAAATAGACTACAAAATAGCTCAAAGCATGGTATATGAACAAATCTCTGTTCGGCCGCTCTAGAGACTTAGTCAACCTCTAAACCTATACATTTCCACCTACATCACAAGAATCTAATGAGCTAAAATCTCAATAAGATGAAACTAATGTAATAACAAATAGTGTACATACAAATCACATAAATGATTAAACACATTATTCAATTTAATAACTTTCTTTCATAAATCATTCTTTAGGGCCCTTAAAGTGTGGTACTTAACTAATAGTGATAGACTGTGATTTTCGAAACCTGTTTATAATGATTGACCAATAAGAGAACTAATACGGGGTTTTCATACTTGGTCTTTCAATCTCAGGTATTAGCCATATTTTATCTCATTCATTGTAACTTTCCTATATCAATTTTTCAACCTAAAGTATTTGCCACTATTTGTTGGGTCCACCTGTCCCTCCCGTATCCCTTGTTTATCCGACCATCAAGTATCGTACTTCCTTTCCAAAAACCTCACTATATTCTTAATAGTGTCATGCTTCATGAACCATAAATGCATAATCACATTAAAACATGAACAACATTATATGATTCTTATGATATAGCAAATGAAAACTTCAACTTACATCAAGTTCACTTTGTGCTAAGTGAAAAGTTCAACCTCTTTGGAAGATATGATGTGTTAAAGGCCTAATATAATTAAATAATGTACCTTTCAATATCCTTTTAATAGACCACATAATCTATTCTAATTAAAATCATATACACTTTTCAATTTTTTTATAAACAATTCCATATCGATTACATTACTTCAAAAACAATACATACTCCATATTTACTAATAATTCAAGATAGTAAAATATTAGGGCAACCATTAAATTACTATTAGGGCAGTCCCCAAACCTTGAACACAGTCTCAAAATATCAAAATTAACATGAGGTGAACTTGATTCTAAGTTAAATTGATTCTAACCATCAATTAAGCAAACTAATTGCTATTGTTCACAATCATTCATAAAAACTTTCAAACATAATATAAATATTACAACATCAATAAGAACAAGTAAATTAAGCATATTTCACAAGACTATCAATTTTGCTAAAAACTAGCTTAACTAGCTTGATTTTGGCTTCAAGTGTAACATACTTAAGTTTTCAATCATACAAAAACATACTAAAACATGTAACCATTCAAGATACTACAAATTTATCCTAAGAAATATTGAAAAAGAATATACCTTGATTAAGTTGGAATTAAACTTCAAAATTAACAATTTTCAAGTTTAAAAGGTTAGAAACTTGTTCTAGTTTGTGTTCTATGGATTCCTATGGATTGAATTCAATATTTGTGAGTATGAGAGTGTAGAAATTTGGGAGAAACTTGGAGAAGAAGGGCTGGTCGTTTTTGAGGTGCTTCCACAAGAAAACATGGCTAAAAATGACCTGTTTGACATTTCAAATAAAGATAAGTGGAGGGTGATGATTAGTTGACTCATGCTTGGTAGATTCTCATACAAAGAACCACATTTATGGGCTAAGAAGATGACAAAAAATGATGTTTTTGCGTTATAATTAAGTGTAATGCGGTTTAGAATGATTTCATGCAACCTAGTCAACCAACCAATCAAATTGCTCCATTTTGCATACTTTTAGTTTTTCGCCAAATGTAACATATTTCAAGCAAATATTTAGGCAATTAATCACTTTAGAATGTAACAAGTATGGAGCAATATGAATAATTCATTTAATGACCATTCAACACATCAATCTTTCTTAATCGAGATGTCGAGCTTTTTACTGTAAAAAGACACTTAAGAAATATGTTAAATCAAGAAAGAAAAGTTTTATCTCATATTTTTATGCACTAATTCATGATAAAGCATAACTGGAGCATATAATAAGAATAATTCATGTTCGTGCAATCATGTTATTTGTATGCCGTAATTCGATAATGCACATTGATTAGATGCATATTTATGCAAGATGTTTACTGTTAGCTATGTATGAGAGAATTGGATATTATAAAGTGTCTCCTTTATCAGGTCCACAATATGAAAAAATAACACCAATTAAAAAAATTCGCTAGTATCCTTGTAATTATTTACTAATCTAGATCCGGAGTAAATCTTGTCTTTTGATCCAATTGATGGATTTAAAACAAACTTTCAAAAACAATAAAGATTGATTCTTTAAATTTTTGAAACTTTAATATAAAAAGAATATCAAGATATTAATTTTCTTCTAAAGAACAAGAAAATCAAGATTTCAAGAAAATTCCTTTTCTTTTCTTAGAGAGAAAAATAGAAGATTTAACAAAACAATTTTTGCTTATTCTTTCTTGCTAATTTTCGGTCATCCATATTAATGGGGGCTGAAATTTTGCTCATACTCCAACTCTTGGAGAGTTTGTCAATTTCAAACTATTTCAAAATTTTATCTTGGAAGGATTTTAAATCTTCCAACAACTATTCTATTTTTTCTCTCTTATGTATGTGGACTTATTTGGGATTACATTAATCATCAAAATTGTCTATATACATTCTTGATTTAGTTTGAACTTTTTAAATAATTATCAAGATAGATATATATCAAATATATATACGATAAACATATTTATATATTAAATAAAATTAAGATGATCCAGTTCTAATGTGATTCAAACTATTGAATTAAATTAACTAATAATAATTATTTAACTTGAGCTAAAATTAATTTAAGAGGTTAAATTAATTAATTCAGTTAAATAATATAATTATTTAATTAGGCCTAATAAGAATTAGGGGCACATGGGAGTGAGTTATTCAGTTGAATGGATCAATTAATTAACTGGCTTAAATTAATTTAATCAATTAAAATTATAGTGTTATTTTAATTAGACTAATTTGATTAGATGGCCTTTATGGAATTATAGTTGATTTGATTATTTAATTAAATTGAATTTTTATTAATAGATGGAGATTAATTATTTGGACTTTAAAAATTAATTAAAGTCCAAGCCTATAGGATTAGAGGCCTGTTGGAAGTTTTAGTTATTACAATTAAAGACTCCTAATAAAAAGATGGAAAGGTATAGACCTTTCCATCTTTTATTAGATTAGGGCCACACAAGGATGTATAAATACAACCCTACAACCCAAGTGGCCGAAAATTACAAGTAATTGGGACTCTAATTTTCAGTCACCCCCTATCTTCTTTCTCTTGTTTTTCTTCTTTTTTATACTACAAGAAAAGCTTTTCCATTCCATCATTTTTTTTGTAAAAGCACAATTCTTCTAATCACTTATTGATTTGAGAATTACGCTACACTCTGAAATTAGATTAGAAACAAAGAGACTAAATTTACTAGCAAGGATTTAGTGCTTGTGGGTTTGCTCGAGGTGTGGCTACCATTAGAGAAGCTACACTAGGAGTTGATGATGAACCTTTTGGGAGATTCCAACGAAGAAGTACGTGAAGAGTTTTAGGAATTTGAATTCTTTCATATCCTTCATCAACCAGAGTGCTTGAAAGGTATAATCTCACGAAACTAAATTATTTTATTATGTTAAGCGAATAATCATAAATGCAAACCAAAAATTGCTTTGAATCCGGGATTAGCTTTTATACATATGATGTATTTTTTTGTTTCAATAATTGAAAATTTTAGATTTCCACTGCATATGCTATTCCGTAATTTTGCGAACCAAGTAGTGATATTAGAGCCTAGATTGTTTTTGTGAAAATATGCTTGAATTTCATATGATGAGAAATTATGTTTAATTGCATTTTTATTTTAGGAATTAAAATTCTGAAAAATTTTCGCATGTTAAATAGTTTAAAATTATATGTCACAAAACAAAACAAAAAATAAAGAATGTTTAAAAACTCACGTCGGGGCGTAGCGGCACCGACGGGCATGATGTAGGGTGTCTTGGCACCGTACTGGGCACCTCAGTGTAAAGCTAGGTAGACTACCTAGCACCTTAGCGCTAGTCGGGGCAATTTGCTAGGCAACAACTTGTCTACTGCCTGTTTTGTGTCATATGCAGATAATGTAAATTTTTAGATTTTTTAAAGTTAATTGTTAAATTTCAATTTATGAAAAATATCTTTTTTGTGAAAAAAAATCATGAATTAATTTTCAAACTAGAAAAACATCAATTTAAATGATAAGTAAATTTACATGCTTTATATTTGTATCGTGTGATGATTGAATTTGGTATATAAGGATTGGATAATCATGAGGCCTAGACTGTTTAAATTCTATGTGATGGTTTAAGATAAAAATAGTGATAAAGAAGAGAGGGTGAAACCTTCATGTTAATCTTCCAAAAGAAGTTTTTTTGGGTCAACCTACAATCGACTAAAACATAGGCTAATACAACACAATAGACTATTTACTATAGTAGACGTAGTCTATAGTTTCAATGTACAATATCGGTATTCTATTTACAATATTTTTTTAATGAAGTATATTTGCTATTTTTTCTTTTTTTTGATCTCAAGAGTTCTTTCATCATGAAAAATGGGGAAATTGTTAAGTATTAACTTGTATATATTTGTTGGTGAAAAGGTTAGTCTAGATTAGACCAAAACCATTGAAGTTTTTATGTTTTGATACAATCTCTACAAAAGCTACTCTATTTGGCAATCCTTTGAAAGACTTAGCCTGAAAACAAAATAAGATATAGAAGAGCTGACAATTAGAGAAGCGAGGAAGAGTTCTAAACCAAGATAGCAAAAGTACAAGACCAAAAGTGAAAACTTAGAGGGGTTAAAGGTTTTAGGGAAGAGAGGCCAGAGGCCATCAAGTGAGGATTTAAACATCAAAGGATCAGTGAAATCAACCGAGTGAAGGAGCTGAATAGAAAAGTAACATGATTATAAGAAGTAGCCAAGTCTATAACTAGAGTAATGCACTTAGCGAGGCTAAAGGGTCACAACTTAGTCAGTATAGGATTTTTTCAACGGATCAAGTTACAATCATCAAACTCATAATGATAAATATTATAGTCCACAACAACGGGCAATATGGCAGATGCTTCTCTAAATCTAGGACCTTTAAAAGAAACTGGTGTTACCATACAATTAGCTGATAGATCTAATGTATATCTAATAGGGGTTGTGGAAGATGTTCTTGTGCAGGTGAATGGATTAGTTTTGCCTATTGATTTTAATGTTCTTGAGATGGAGGATGGCAAATTCTCTAATTCTACACGCATTCTTTTGGGAAGACCATTCATGAAGACAACCCAAAGTAAGATTGATTTTCATGATGACACTCTTACTATAGAGTTTGATGGCGATGTTGTAAAATATAATATTTTTGAAGCCATGAAATATCATACTAATGTGAATGTTGTTTCTACAGTAGACATTATTGATGACAAGTCACAACAAATGCTTGAGTTCACTGGCAAGGATAGAGTGGAGGTTACTTCACAAAAACATCTCTTTATGGAGGATTTGAAAGAAAAGAAGCTGGATGTGTAAATGTTGGGGATGTGGAAAATGATATAACGAGACTAGATTCATTGTCAAAAAAATCAAGGTATGATGTCTCTTATGTTGAATTGACAATATCTAATGAAAAACTTCTACTTTCTGTGGTGCAGTCACCTACAATGGAGCTCAAATCAATCCTGGACTATCTTAAATATGTCTACTTGGGTGAGAAAGAAATATAACTAGTTAGCATTGCTAAATACCTCATTCAAGTATAAGCAGACAAACTTATTTGAGTATTTTGAAATTATAAGACGGTGATTACATGGACCATGACTTTGGCAGCATATGTTGATGCGTGATGAATGAGGTAATATTGGGTTGAGAGCATTAAACCAAGCGCTTGATGGGAGCAACCCAATGGATAGAAAAAAAGGCTATGAGATCCGATAATTACAAATTTATTTTCTCTAACTCTCATTTTCTTTTCTATTTATCCATTTAATTTTTTTACTTTTTTTCTATTTTATTTTGTCTTAATTGAAAATGTGTGCTAAAATATGGTATGTAGTATTTTTTAAAATTTTGTCAGGCAAGAGCACATGGTAGCTACTTTTTGATAAAGAAAATCGTTGCAAAAATCTTGCATTGTAGATTTTGTTAACCCATTTTTTTCAAAGACACTTGCACTTTTTGCAAAAGTTGTGAAAATTATAAAAAATTGGGATTCTTCCCAATTAAATGGTGGATAATGGTACTTTGTGGCTATTGAAATTGAACTCATCAATTTTCCAAACAACTGATACAAAAAAAAAATGCAAGTTTCTTATGAGTGATTTCTAAAAATTGTGAAGATAAAATTCAATTCATTAAGAATTGACCGAGTAAGGAGTCTCTAGATAATATTCGATTAAGTCTTGAGACACATTATATCAATTAGTACATCGTGCAATTCTTGATTTATGAAATCACTTTCGGGATGAATACGAGCATTATAGTTTTGAACATCTAACATTACAAGACCTTGTTTGCTAGTTTATAGGAAAACTAGATTGGAAACATATCCTCGACCCATAGAGGGTGTTTAAGTCATTATTGGATGTAAAACTAGAGAAAAATATAAGCCACAGTCACAATTATATATATATATATATATTCATGTGTAGTAGTTATTTTTTTTTCAAACATTGTGTCCTTATTTTCAACATATCTTACAAAAAAAAAAGGATGTGCAATATATGCATTCCTTATTCACACCTTAATAAATAGCACCGTACTCATTCCATTTTTGCACAACTCATTCTCTTCTAAAAAAATCAAAAAATCAAAAATAAAAATGAAAGAGTCTTTTATTTGCAAGTTCAACTCTATTTGTGTTTTTTTGTGTTTTTTGTGGAACGAATCTAGGAGCAAATGGTGAGTTTAAAGGGGTAGCCAATAATCTTGGCAGAATGTTAGTAGAAAGAAAAGTTCATTTAGTGTATGGGGGAGACAATCTGGAGTTAATGGGGAGTGTTGCTATTTCTACGCATATAAGAGGAGTCAAAGTTTTCAAAATTATCCCAAAACCTCTAACAATACAGAATATCACAGGTATGATCATCGAAGATGAGTTAAATGTGTCATATATTCACGACAGAATGCAACATGTTAAAAAATACAGATGCATTCATCACTCTACCTGGTGGTTTTGGTACACTGGAGGAATTATTCCAAGTTATCTATTGGACACAACTTAATATTCACTAGAAACATGTAGGTATTCTTAATGGTAATGATTTCTTTGATGATTTGCTATCTTTTATAGATCATGCTGTAGAAAAATATTTTATTTCATTATCTGTGAGACGAATTCTCATTTCTGCTCTAACACCTGACCAATTGATTGATCAACTTCTCGCATATGCGCCAGAACCTAATCCAGCCTTGACTTATGTGGATTGGTCCAATAGGGACAATGGTCGAAAACACAAAATGAATTTGATTCTCCACCTGTTAAATTTATCCTTAATGGTTTCAAATAATAATGTGTATATTTCGTTGTTTCAGTTTTATTTTCG
The DNA here is from genome assembly GCA_019321725.1 of Paulownia fortunei. Classification (NCBI taxonomy): domain Eukaryota; kingdom Viridiplantae; phylum Streptophyta; class Magnoliopsida; order Lamiales; family Paulowniaceae; genus Paulownia; species Paulownia fortunei. The sequence continues at coordinate 9,723,922 of CM033123.1, forward strand.
AATAAGTCACATTTCATATAATATCTTATAAACTCTAGTTTTCTATCTATTTTCGATATTAGGGACAATGTCTTGATTAAGTTGGGGGAGAGGATAGTCGATATCATGTCTTGTGTGTTCAATATGTATTTTGTTTAAAATTCAAGCGTGTTTTCTTTTGAATTCATTAAAATCATGAAAAAGAATGGCAGAGTAAAATGTATTTAACATTCTTGAGATGTACCCCTATATTTCTTTTTACATCACATGATAAGTTTGTGAAATTTTTAACAAAAAATTGTGAATTGTCAAATTTTTTTGAGTCGTAGATGTTCTTCCAACTTCAATGATTAAACTTAAGTACAAATAATGTGGTTTGATTGATGATGAACGTTATTTTGGACTTTGAAGTTGTTCTTCGGTTAATGTATTTTTGTGATAATTATACTCAAATCTATTTGCACAAATAATTATGTTATTTAGTGTGGACACAAGCATGTCAAAATAATTAATGTTAATTTTTATTTTCTTTTGATGATTAATTAATCAACTAATTATAATTTATTTAATCAATTTCAATGTTAATTAAAATTATACATTAAATGTCAAAAAATTAATCTAAAAGTAAGTTTTTTTATTAAAAAGGATATCATTTTTTTTATTTTTTATATTCTAAAATAACTAATGTTAATTTTTATTTTATTTGAAGATTAATTATTCAATTAATTAGAATTTATTTAATGAATTTCCATATTTATTAAAGTTATACATTAAATGTAAAAAAATTAAGGTGAAAGTAAGATTTTTTTATCAAAAAGGATATCACTTTTTTTAATTTTTTTATAGTTATAAATAATTAATGTTAATTTTTACTTTCTTTTGATGATTAAATATTCAATTAAGTAGAAAATTTATGAATTTCATTGTTAATAACAGTTTTACATTAGAATGTCAAAAAAATAAGCTTCAATTAAATTTTTTATTAAAAAAATTATTTTTTTTCCAAGTAGACTTATTTAGGTGTGTTGTTTAAAACCCACTCATTATATTAATTTTTTCACCTAAGCGCCATTTCAATTGGGTAATGTCCACATAAGCAAAATTATTTGGAATCTCCAAAATTTTCAATTTTTGACTCTCACGTGCTATTTTCGGTCATTTTTTAAAATTTCAGCAAAATTTGGATTCAAACCGGATATTTTTATTAGTTATAGGACAAAATTGAATTTTTAAACTCACACTAGATTAATTTTGGCACCCCTTAATTAGAGGATCAATTTTATAATTTTAAATAAAATGATGAATTGTCAAATTTATTAATAATGATTGAAAAAAAATTATTTATACAAAGATTATTATAAGAGACTAATCTAACTGGATACTACTCTAATATTTTCTTAGTTGGAGGGGATATGTTTACAATTTAAGGGGCAAAACAATATTTACCTTTTTTATTTTTGTGGGCAAATACCAGTGCATTGTGTGAGTGTGGATGTGAGGATGACACATGGATGATCCAGAACTAGTTGCACCATTTGTATGCGTTATAATCACACGTCACCTAACCAAACCAAATCCACACACAAACACAAACCCTGGAAGAAAGAATAACGACCCCAGTCCCATAATCCATTCGTCGCAAACCAAACTCCATTTGCCACCCTCCAAGATCCTTCGCACACAATACACTCCTAACACCACCCCCACCCGCAACACACACACAACCCACACTAATCAATCTTGGAAATGCCTGTTTTCACTGCAGCCTCAGTTTCAGGCGGCCTTGCATTTCTCTCCCATTTCTTGAGCGCCGATAACACTTCTCATAATGCCCTCATTACAAACCCTAGAACCCCACTGAATTTCACTTGCAGCTTCTCCCACAGTTGTTCGACCAAGCGGCCAGCTTTCTTGAGCGCCCCAAAAGTGTCGGTTTCAAGTGGCAGCAGCACGAGAACTGATGATGGGGTCGATCAGTCTTTGTTTACTGATGATGTTAGACAAGCCCGGGTGTGTTTCTTTGGTTTTTGGTTTATCTTCATTGCCCCTTGCCAAAATTCTTTTACGTTTTCCCATGTGTAATATGTGTGAATGAATGAAAAATATGTTATGTTAGCTGGGGTGGATGTTGGAAGAAAAATATGAAAATCTTGAGCTATTGGTGATGATTCGGGTCGATTTCTGTTCTTAACCATGATGGAAAAGAAATAAAGATTGCATTTTGTTGACGTTAAATTGTTTGTTTGTGATTATTTCCCTATGATATCATTTGGAAGATTTGGGCTATTGTATGAAGTTTGGTTCTCTTCTGCTTCTGGCAAGAAAGGAAAAGATCACTTGATTATGTTTAATTCTTTCTAATCATGATGTGGACTAGTAATTTGGGCTGGTTTTTGCAATCCAAATTATTTGAACTAGGTTTATTAATGATTACTAGACCGAGGAATTGTTCATAGATCCCAATTTACCTGACTGAAAGTTCTGTTGCATCAGTGTCTGTAACTAATTTTATTCATGTGTTTCTGCCACAATTCTGCACAAATTGAGCCCGTGAAAAATGCGTCGACGCTGACAATCAGAGAACTGAAATGCGCATTTATGATTTGTAGAAGTGATTTACCATTTATTGGCATACATTATTTGAAGGGAACTTTTATTATTTTCTACGGAGAGGGAAGTGGAGTGACTTGGTTTATTTGGGGCATTGTTTTCAGGGTAAAGTATGACCATATTGTTGGATTTTACCCAAGTACATGTATATTTTACCAGCAAAGCACAGCAAGGACAACCTTAGTCTACTCATCACTTCATTTCACTAGCCGTCTATTTCTTGTAATACAAACTGAAGCCCACCTGCAACTGGAAGCATCATATTAGGAATCTTAAGACTAGTAGAGACATCATAAAAATACTAGACATGCCATAGACTGGGTCTTGTATTAATAACCTGTACAATTTTCATACAATGTCTTTGCTTTTTGTCCATCTTTCTACATGAGTTGTCCCTATATTTGCGAACCAATGATTATAGACAGGAGTTTAAGTATGTTATTTGAGAAAGTGGAGGCATTTTCCCTGGTTTGACTGACAGAGGTCTTCTGGAGCATAAGTATTTTTAACTGTTTGTCTTAATTGTTAAACTGATTTCTCCATATTACTTTTGCAGAATTCTAAAACATCATTTGTTATATAAAATTAGTTTTTGACTCATAAGCACGTGGGTGTGTGCGTGTGCGTGGACTAGTACCAAATAACTTTGAGAGAGAAATTTGGAATGATCTTTCTCACCATGTGCAAGTTGGAAGTATTGGCATTCAGACATGTATTCAAAACTCTGCCCCAAATTGGCATATACCTGATAAACTGGTTGAATTATTGCATAGAAAATGGATTATTTGATTTGAATTTAAGCTATAACATGGACAGCACAACCTAAAAAATTGAGAATATTGGAATCGTTCCTTCATCCATGCCTTAGGTTGTGATCACATCAGCACTAATGCACTGGATCCTATTAGAATCCTTCGTCCATGCCTCTTCCTAGTGCGATTTTGACCCCTTCATGTTGCAATATATATGCCTTGAGAGTTGTCATAAGCTCAAAGAGATGAATTAACTTTTCACTCCATAGTATCCATTAAATTAAGAGAAATCTTGAGCAATGAAAGCTGGGTTGGTTCAGACAACCAAGCGACAATAAGAGTCTTTTAGGCTCGCTGGATATGGCAGCTTAATTTATACTACTTTAAGAATTGAGTACGATGCATAAATGTTTATAGCTTAATTTTTGTTGAACCCATGGATATTGTATTGCTGAATTTTATCTGTTTGATTGAAACATGAAATGCCTCTGTCCCATTTCACTTTCGATCATAATTCTCTTGCCTGTTTTAATCAGCAAAAGTTGAATGTCTGGGCAAAGTTTGAGCAATTATACCTCTGTCTGTTGAGATATATTACAAAAATATGTGAAACTTGTAATTCGAGGTCTGTCCTAGTTTTGAATTGAAACTTAATGGATCCAGTTCATTTGGCATGATGTTACATGCCTTTTGCTAGGGATTTCATCTCACAAACTCTGGAATAATACTTTTGGCATTGATTGGTAAATCTTTCCTTCATTTCCACTATGTTTGAGTCCCTTCACTTTTTACAGCTAAAAGTAGAGTCACCAAATTTCTATATTTGTTCGCTTAAATTTATTTCCAGGTCATATGTGCTTACAGGAAGAGAGAGTAGCATCCAAATACGATGTTGTAAAAGAGGTAGTGGAAATTGGGATTTTCTCTCCTCTTTTGTACCCAGTTGATTGGACGAAATACTTCCTGAACAAAGAACAACATTTATTGACCACATCCTGCACGTCCATGCTCACAACAATGTGGGTGATTAGCCCAGTGCTATAAGTTAGTGAAGTAGTTGAGACAGCTTAATAAAGATATAAGTCCCCAAAGAACAGGACAGTAATAACAATTATTATATATCTTGTTCAGCTGCTGTTTATTGGATGACTATGCTGCTGCATGCACACATAATTTACACAATGTTGATGGCCTACATATTAGTCAGAAAGATATCCGGTCACTTATTTTAATATTGCATTGTAACGGCTCTGACAGAATTTAAAACTATTTGATACTGTTCAAGATCGACCCCCAACCCCCCCCACCCAAAAAAAAAAAAAAAAAATAGTTATACTGATCCAATTAGTTATTTTTTGACTGGATGTTGCAAGCTTCTTACCTATTTCTTTGTTATGCAAAGAAGTAGAGGTCTGCGGATTGGAAAGCAGCAAGGGCATACCATGAGAAGGGACTCATCTACGAGGGAAGAATTGAAGGATTCAATGGTGGTGGCTTGCTGATCAAATTTTTTTCTCTCGTTGGTTTTCTTCCATTCCCACAGTTGAGCCCCTCTCATACATGCAAAGGTACTAAGTCTTGAGGTCTAGATTCACCCAGAAATTACTTCCCTGGTGTCCAAAATAAATTCCGTCAAACCAATATAGTTTCATAGTTCACTCTATTGTTATGAACATTGGTATTTCACTTAATGTTTGACTATGGTTATGTGAAGCCGAAAAAGCTTTCTCTTGTGAAGGTTTAATGTTGTTTTGGGATGAGATAAGCATGTAAACTCAAGTTACAGACAATTTTATACTTCCTCCACCCCTAAATGAAATGTTCTATTGGTACTGTGACCTTTTTTTTAGTGCAATTATGAACAATCTAGTTAATTTATTTAAGAAGATATTTTCATAATTACTAAATAGCATACCTTCATGTTAAGATTGAACGTGTTATACTATCAGAAATTTCAAAAAAATTATTATAATAAGTTAATTGAAAGATTAAACAGTTTGACTTTGTACATTCAAATGGAGGATTCATTATGGGACTGAGGGTAATATGAAGGATGTTTACTGAATTCCACTCCATGGGAAATCAATTAAATGACTACAATAATTTTCCAAAAAAGTTACTCTTTGCACCTTGTAAGTTTAAATGTTTTTCAATTTACAAGTAAAAGTTATATTCTCTTATTCGGGGCCATTATAGGTATCACCTTATATATTTTCAGATATTTTCTATTTCGGTAAAAGGAGTCCTAATTTTCCTCTTTGAGCATAATTGGTTGAATTACTCACAACACGTTATGCTCTCTGAATCCGTTTTGTTTAGAAAACCTGAATAATTGGACTTCTTTAAAGTAAGTATTTGGGCTTAATGAAAACAATGACATTCGCCAAGACATCTATTATAAAACCAATTGGCAAGGTGTAGAGAGGCCGACCCTGGTTCATATAATAGTTCTCCCACTCATGCAACCTGCTTGCACTTGGGGGCTAACTAAAGATGGGGTTCCTTGTCACAATCAACACACAATAACTAGGATTTATTAGGGTACAGGTTCTGATGAAGGTGCGAACACTTTTGCGAGTAAGTGGGGAACATGATCAAATTAATTGAACACAACAACATATGAGACTTTTCCAATTACATTTGATGCCTATTTCTGATACCATGTCAAGCATCACCTTAGAAACAATTGGAAATGACTAACGGCATTGCATAGGCTCATATACTAGTTTGAAAGGTTACACATGAACTAGATGAGATCTCTGCTTTGACAACATGTTATATTTTTGGGGATAAATTATGTAAAATGGAACAAATAAGTCTTAGACACTAAATTTTATCAAACTATAAGATACAAAGTATAATTTTTCTTGTTCAACATATTTGTTGTGAGGACAACTTTGTCTGAGTTCATGACAATGTGTTAATTATTCCAGTATGGTAATTATTTTATACCTTTAATAATCTTTGCCTTTCTGATACCCAGCAACTCTGATCACAAACTTAATATTTTGATTATCTCCTCTCTTCCTTTGTCTCTCATTTTCATCCGTGTTGTAACTTTTTCCTATCCATTTGTGAACTAAATGATGACAAACTTTTACTTTCTTGCCTAACTCTTCTGTATCTTCAGCTTCATTGGTTATTTTGTTGATCAATCAGTATCTGTTATATAGTTCAGCAAGAAATGCTGGCCTTCTAATGTTAAGTTATCATGCAGAACCTCACAAGACCATCCAAGAGGTTGCAAGAGCTTTGGCAGGTTCTATTATTTCCGTGAAGGTATGAGTTTTGTAACTGATGTATACTTTTTTTCTGATTTTTTCCTTCATGCTAAATACTATTGCATGAACTTTGAATATAATCTGAATTCAGTTTTTAATGCTGAGTACTTTTTTTATTTGAGATAATTCATGAGGTGAATTATGGGGAACTTTATTTGCTTAAATCTAGCATGTAATCCTCTGTGAGTTGTAAGCTTTCTGCTAAATGTCATACATAGAGATCCAAATTCTGTTCTGTTTTTGAGAATCTACTGCTATGTTTGGTTTCATTCCCCCTCAACAATTTCCCTTCTCCGTGTAACGAAAACATGTTTGCTACTTGCATTTTCTGGGAATAGCATTTTTATTCTTCAGAATACCAATCATTCATTACAATATTTAAATATACCTAAGCCCTACTATACACCCATAACTACAACAAAACAACATTAACAAGACATCTATAGTGGAAAATGTATCCCACTAACCAATCTTTCAAATACAGAACACCATTTTTCCTAACAAAAATACCAAACACATTTTCTTCCTCTACACATTCTTTGAACCCACTACTGACTACCGAGAATACATTCTCCCATAAAACTCTCATAGAAATGGCCAAAAACAATACCAAACATAGCATACATTTTTTTCTTGCTTAATTAGATTATCACTTGAGTCCTATTGGTACAGCAAAATTCCAACCTTTTTATGTAAAAGAATCATTTGATTTCAGATCTGGAGGTATTCAAATTTCGAACACTTATTTCATAATGCTGACACAAAAAGAATAGATTCATTTTTTAATTTTAAATGTGAAATATGGGCAAAGAGGCTGATTACTATCTAAAATACAATGCCATAGACTATTTATGAATTTTTTGTTTTACAATATGATTTAACTATTATACACCAAAAGAAAGGTAGCAAGAAATATGATCTATATACCATTTAGAAATGGTACTTTAGGTAAACAGTTTGGAAACTGTGACTTGTATGCATTTTTTAAGGAAAGAACTAGTAATGCCTAAATGAGACGGCAATTAGAGGAATTATGGGCATGAACGGGATACATAAAGTTTTATGTGGTTAACTTGCAATAACATGTTTATGCTTTTGGAACAAGGACAAAATTGAGGAAATTCAGAAAGAAGTTTTGGCTTTATTTGGTGTTATTTATGGCATTTTGGGGAAAGTATTGTTGGGGAATGTATTTTGGGTAGTGAGATTGGGGAATGTGTGGAGAATGAGAATGTATTTAGATATTTTGTTGGAAAATAATGATGTGATGTATTTTTGGAGACATTTTCAACTGATGTCTTGTCAGTGTGTTTTTTTTTTTATTTGGTTACTGGAAGACATTTTCAATAGTAAATATGTTGTTAGTATTGTTTTGTCGTAGTTAGTGGGTTATAATAGAATATATGATAATTTTATTTCAAGTAATGATTGATAAATATTTTGGGGGAATAAGAACGTATTTCCTCAAAATCTTAATCGTTAAACATGTTTTCCATTCCGGGAGAAGGAAAACATTGTGGGAAAACAGCACCAAACAGAGCCTTTGTTTTCTGATAAAGTGGATTAACAGACATGAAGTATATATGGCTTGATCTACAGTAACACAAGTACTAACTTTCTGGAAGGAAAATAATGGTCCGTGTCATAATATTTGTCCAATATAAAAGAATTCTGGAATGAAGCTTCGATTCAGTTGCCTTCTTCTGTTTGCATTGGATAATTACCTAGGTAGCCTTGCTTTTAAATGAAGAATTAAGTTGAGTGCTTTATTTATGAAAATTAAAAACATATTTCTCTTTCTTTCGTTGGATTTTACCCATGTTTAATTTTTTTTTTATTATTTTCCTTTGGGGGAAACAGTGGAGTGAATAAATTTGTAGAAACTGATATAGAATAATTTCTTAAATAAATATATATATTTTTGGATTTGCATTGGATTCTCCAAAGAATGTTTCCTTCTCTTTAAACGTACCAAAAGTTTGGAAGGGTTTGAAGCAAAAGGGCGACGGACGTTGCCTGGTTTAGTTCTGACTTCTGACATACTCTCCCATGTCTCTTGCTATATTGTTTCATTTCTTTGTTCAGCTTGATTCTTCCGATGTCTTGGGACTTTAGGAGGATATTTGGCTTCATTATAGATCCTCTGTGCTTGTACATATGCTCATTAAAATATGATGATTATTGTGCATTTATTCTTTGAATTTAGCTTCTCTAATTCGACTCTTGTCTCTGACAATTGATTCTTGTAGAAGAAATGACTTCTCACTCCGTTGCAGACTGAATGGACTCTTTGACTCTTTCGTGATCTGTTCGACTATGTTAAAAATGTTTTTTTCAAAGGAAAAATATTGACATCATTGCAAATTCCAATTAAAAACTAGATTTGGTGAAGTTGTCTAGCGTATTAAATTTTCATCTGAAAATTTGGTTATTTGACTGTAAAATTGAAGGAGGGATTACTAAGTTATTTATCACATGTGTTTGAACATAGTTGGAAGTAAAAGGTTTTCAAAACAGTATTGTTGAGCAACAGATTCTTTCGAGAGAATCGGACTATAGGTAAGCTGAATATTTTCTAAGATAGTTTGCCTTTTTTGAGAAACACAGAAAATACTTATTCTGACTGGGGAGCTGACGCTCTTGTACGGCAGTAATTTTCAGGTTACCTTGTTATTTTGATGACCAACTGTAGTGCTGAATAATTAATAATATGTTTAAGAAGCACTGGAATATTCTGAACTTAGTGCTGGTGAAACTGTAGTTATACATGGTTTTCTATTCTTTCGATCTTGGAATCATTTATAGTCTCCTGCTAACTGTTGTGATATCCTCAGAGATGGTACTCTTATTACCAAACCGCTCTTCATAAGTAATTGGCAAAATTGTTTTTTATATCTTTTGAGTCGGACTACTCAGAATTTTGGTCATGTTCAGTCTGAAAAATTGAATTTTGTCCTTTTAAGTGAAAAAATTTAGACATTTAGGACATCCACCACCTACTGCAGGTAAAAATAACTGGTCATGTTGACCTGGCATTCAATTTGGTGAAAAATTACTTTTGGAGGGAACATTGCCTTGTGGCTGCTTAGGTGGAGCTTGGGAGGGGAGAAAAAAGGCCAACTTGGCATTTAGGACATATGTGGTACATTCTTATTCTTTCATCTACTTCCACCACCCACGCCCACTGTCGCCATCTGCTAGCCACCGCCTCCCCCGAACCATCGCATCCCGCTCCTACTACTACTTCTTCTTCTTCCATCCACCACCTACCCACCTGCCGCCGCCTGCCTACGACTGCCACCCTCCTGCTCCTTCTTCTCCTCCCCTTTCTTCTTCTTCACTTTCTTCTCCTTCCACCCTCCACCTACCCACTCATTGCCTCCGCCCGTGACCACCGCCCCACCATTGCTTATATATATTTATATAGATGTACATATATGCATTTATGTATAGATTTTTATATATAATAATAATAAATATAGCAATATAATATTTGAAAATGGGAAAAACAAAAGTAAAATTGAAGAGAAAAGAAATAGAAGGAAAAAAAATATGATCATTTTTCTAAATATTTTAAATTGGAGAGAAACTATTTAAATTAAGATATTGTGTTACTATAGAGTTAACTATTTTCTATTTTTTAAAGTTGAATTTTAATTATTTTTTATTTTTAAATTTGAAATTTATTATCATTTAATAATTTATTTAGATTTATGAAAAGTAATTAAAAATATAAAGTTTAAACTAATTTTTTCTTGCCAATTAATAATAATCTAAAAATATTATCTAAAGAAATTTTCTATATTGTTTAATTAGATTTTGAATTTAGATATAGTAAATTCTAATACTCAAATTATTAGTTTTATTTATTTAAAGTTTGAATTTAATTAATAATTTCTAGTCTTCAAATGTTAATATTTGTTAACATTTAAATATTTATTGGGTTTTTGTTATAAGTAGTTTGAAATATAAAAATCTATAATTTTTGTGCAATGGTTATCAAATATATTTACATTCTAATTATATTGACTTTTTTAAAAATTTTACCAATGAAAGAAGAATAAATCCATTTTGTCTACAATCCCAAGTTGGCTTTGTTTTTCTTTTTATTTTCCCGTGGCCACTCAATAATTTTCTCTCCAAAATCAATTTTTCCCAAATTGAATGGCAAGTTAGGAAAGCTGGTCATTTTTACCTGCGGTAGGTAGTGGATGTCCTCCATATCTGAAATTTTCCCACTTAAAGTACAAAATTCAATTTTTTAAAATGAAGAGGACCAAGGTCTAAGTGGGCCAACTTAAAAGATGAAAAAAGCATTATACCTACATAATTAACACACGAGAACCTTTGCACCCGCTTAGGTGATCCAAGCTGATGAGGAGAATAGGAAGTTGATATTCTCAGAAAAGGAAGCCAGCTGGTCAAAGTTCTCTCCTCAACTAAATGTGGGGGACATTTTTGAAGCCAGGGTAGGATCTGTAGAGGATTATGGTGCCTTTGTTCATCTACGCTTCCCAGATGGTATATGATTTTGTAACACTTTTAGTTGATTCAGTATGCAATTCTGTACTATCTGCTATACCAATCTCACTTCTAAATCTTTACAGGTTTTTATCATCTCACAGGACTAGTGCATGTTTCAGAAGTGTCATGGGATTTAGTGCAAGACGTGAGAGACATTCTAGCCGAGGGTGATGAAGTGAGAGTCAAAATTGTTAATATAGATAGGTGATTCTGCAATAATGCTGCTCTATATGTCTCGTGTATTTCTTTTATGCATAAATGCATGTACAGAGTTGCATACAAGTACAGCATTTAAATATTACTATAAAGATAGAACTCACACACTCGCCAATAAAATTCTTGCACTAGATAAAACTATATTATGCCTTCTCTACATCCATTTTTGAATATACTGGTCATGAACATGAGCTTATCCTATATAAATTGATCTAGGGATTTATATGATAACCAAACCATTTTACTGTCAGTTGGAAGATACATGACACTGAATTTCGTATTTTCAGTAGAGGTCTAGAGTCAGGTGACTTGGGAATTCTTACATCCTTTATTCATCGTTCAATTGAATGCATTTATATACATGTGTGTGTATATATATATTGACCATTTTCTGTGAAATTGGCACCATGTTGCAGGGGAAAGTCAAGGATCACATTGTCGATAAAACAACTGGAGGAAGATCCTCTTTTAGAAACTTTAGACAAAGTTATTCCTCAGGTTTGGTTACTTTACTTTTTCTGCTGAGGGATTTTTGGTTTTCAGTGCACAGTTAAAATAGTGATGATTTTTATGCGTCACAGGACGTCTCAGTAGATACTGATGGTTTAAATGCAAGCGATCATTTTACTATAGAACCTCTTCCTGGGCTTGACACAATCATTGAAGAGCTATTGATGGAAGATGGGTATGGTTAGAATTTATGTTTTATACTTATTCTTTATATAGTGATTTATCAATGCACCATTTAATTCATTCTATTACACATCAGTTTATTTAAGACCTGATGATATAATAATATTTCATCTACTTATACCAAAATCATTATCTTGAACTCAAAACCTATTCAGAATTGAGTCCCAATGATAAGTGCCCCCATACATTACAGGCATGCATACACAGAAAAGCAACAACACATACACAGAGGGAGAGGGAGAGAAGGATAGAGGAAGATTGATAAGTTTGATTGAGATCTTTTAATAGATCTGATGTTGCTTATGCGATACTTAGGACAAGACAACCTTAAAGCATTGGTACTTCATATTATTTTTTCGATCATTCCAGTTGAAAACATCATTTACTGCTTCTGACTGTAGGCTCAGTTAGCTATCCATATCTAAGCAAAGTGGTTTTGGTTTGGTTATTTGTTAACCTTTCTTTGCTTCCTCTAACACTGAAACTGCAGAAGTTTTCTTATTGGGTTGCTTGGGGTACTTGAAAGACAATGTCCATAGTCTACGCAAATCTGAAGACCCTTGTTAGGTTTCATTTTCAAAGGGTATTTTGCATTTTCTGTTATTTAAACTACCAAAAACATGTTTCTTTTACCCAATTTTCAACAGAAATTGAACTTCTTATTTTGTGCTTATCTGAGTCAACGTAAGAAATTGCGAATGGCCATTTTCAGAACTATTGCAGGCATTTTCGAAGTTATCACTCCTATTTTGTCATAGTAGGACCCACATCATTAATGCTTGAGATCATGTTCCACTATTTTTATTAACTATAATCCTCTAAAAATTGATAACAACTTCTCCTTCTAATCTCACATGTTAGATGAGACATAAAGAAAGTAGCAGGACGTACAAGTTATCACTGTTATTTCAAAATATTCTTTTGGAAACGCTAAAACACATGTTTTTGTATTTCGTGTGTTTTTCAACTTGGAAACAAATAAGACCTAGCACATTTTAGTTTTACACCTAAAATTTGAGTAGTCAACCTCACTACTCCAAGCAAGATCTCATTTTTGCGACCCCCCACCAAAAAAAAAAAAAAAAAACTTAAACAAAAAACACAAAAAATATTTTCAACCCCTGAAAATATTAAAAATAAAAACTGAAAACAAAAATAGTAACCAAACGGGGCCTTACCTTCTAGAATGAGTGCTTCTTAATTTTTCTTGTTTTCTTGATTGTATATAGCTAAAAATGTGGGCACTTTCTGTCGAGATAATAATGTACTTTATATCTAAAAGTTTTTTTGGGGAGAAAAATAATAACTTCTTATTCAATTAATTGTTAAGAACAAAAATACAAGAAATATATGAGAACTGAGATCGGGAATTAATCTCAGCATCCCTTAGAATTAGAAATTGAAAAGGAAACCTAACCACCTTCCTAGAATACAAACATTGCATTCAGATTTTATTGATTATTCTACTAAATAAATTACTAAATTAATTGTTTCACACTCCCCCTCGAGTTAGCATAGATATCAATCATGCCAACTTGCTGATTATATGCTCAAAGTTAGGCCTTGCAAGCCCTTTTGTCAAAATATCAACTATCTTTTGACTACATAGAACAAATGATAGGCAAACAACTCCAGCTTGATTCTTTTCTTTAATGAAGTGACGATCAATCTCTACATGCTTGGTCTTATCATGTTGAACTAGATTGTGAGCAATGCAGATGACTGCTTTATTGTCACGGTACAACTTCAAAGGATGCTCAACTCTTGTAGAACTCGGCTTAGCCATAAAACTTCACAAATTTCCTGTGTCATTGCTCTAAATTCTGTCTCTGGACTGCTCCGAGCTACCACACTCTGTTTCTTACTTCTCTATATGACTAGGTTGTCCTAAACAAAGGTGCAATACCATGAAGTTGACCTTCTATCAATAACTCATCCTTCATCCTGCCCAATCCGCATCAATTTAGACCTCATCAGACCTCAATATGCCTTTGACTATTATTCTCAAACAATTGTCCCTTTTCCAGGAGAACTCTTCAAATATATCAAAATACAGTAGACTGCTTCAAGGTGCTCGACATGGTGAATGCATAAATTGGCTCACAAGACTAATCGGGAATGCAATATCAGGTCGAGTGTGGGACAAGTAAATCAATTTTCTTACCAACCTCTGACATCTTCTAGTATCAACAGGAACTCCCCCTCTCCTTTATCTCCAAGCTTCACATTAGGATCCATAGTAGTTTCTGATGGTGTACAACCACCCATAACTCTCTCCTTCAAGATATCTAACACATATTTGTGTTGGGACACAAATATTCCTTTCTTGGAATGTGCTACTTCCATACCCAGGGAATATCTTCGAGAACCCAAGTCTTTAATTTCAAACTCCAAAGCAAGCATGACTTCCTTCCATTTTTGAACTTTAAAAGCTTCCTGTAAAGTCTTGGGAATTTCTACACTAGACACTTGTGAGGTAAACATTGCAAGAGATGGAGACAAAGGATACAAACCTAGACATAGGATGCTTGGTGCTTGGTGTAAGACCTAACACCCTTTCGACATGTAATTGGAATATCAAGGTCAGCGAGAGACTCAGACTCAAAAAGGAATTTTAGATCCCGGATCAGAGTTATGACCTTCGTGCAGAGTTGATTTCTCTCTTTCTTGAATCTGGTCCTTTCTTGAGTAGACAATTCCTTTCCAGGTTTTGTTTCTATTATCAGTTTCCTTAGAACAAGTGTCATTAGGTAATGGCATCTCAGTTGGCAACCTCACATTTCCTCTACCTAAAAAACTTAATCCCCACAATTGAAGAAGGATGAACATGAGTCAGGAAGATCTTGTGTTCCACTACCCAGACCTAAACTAGGTGATGGAGGAGATGGAAGAGATTCAACCTGTGTAGCTGTGTTGGTGTATTACTATTACTCGGTGCAATAGGTTGGAAAAGACCAGTGTCATGTGATATAACATCAAGACCGTTAAAGAACAAATCTTCACATCTATACTCCTCTGAAGATGAGTGCTATCAGAGTACGATCTATTTTCGAAGAAACTGACATCTATAGTAACAAAAAAACTTCTTTGGAACTGGATCATAACACTTGTATCCTTTCTGAGTAGGATAGTATCCCACAAAAACATATATAGTCGCTCTAGGGTCGAGTTTTCCTTGGTCATGACTGTGATTGTGCACAAAATGCTATACACCCGAAAACTTTTAGGAGCAAATCAGCAGATATTCGTGTGTTAGGAAAAAAAAGTGTAAAAATTTGGAGAGGAGTTTTGAACTTCATAATTTTAGATGACATTCTATTAATTAGATATGCAGCAGTTAGAATTTCTTCACCCCATAGACACTTAGGAACTTTTGTTGAAAAAAGTAATGAATGAGCCACCTCTAAAAGATGTTTTTTTTTTTCCTTTAAGCAATTCCATTTTGTTGAGGTGTGTCGTTACGTGAACTTTGATGAAATATACCATTTTTAGCAAAATATTTTCCTAAGACCGCTTCGAAGTATTCCCTTCTATTCACTCCTAATATTTTATTTTTTTAAAATTGATTTTGAATCATTTTGTGGAAATCTTTAAAGAACTTCTTGTTTTCTCGTAAGAGATACATACAACACAATCTTATGTGATCATCAATGAATGTAATGAACCATCTTTTATGTGTAAGAGTTTTTATCTATTTGGACCCCTTATATCACTATGTATGATCGAGAAAGGTTTTGATAGCTTCTATGATTGTAAAGGAAATGAAGCACGATGATGTTTACTAATTTACACATCCCACATTGAAATAAAGATGGATCTTTATTAATGAATAACTTAGGAAATAGAAATTTCAAATACCGAAAGTTGGGATGACCTAATCTAAAGATGCCATAACATAATTCCCTTGTTATTGGAAACTGAAGTAGATTCAAACATGTACTTTGAGATTGTCCACTCTATCCAGATCCATCTTTAAAAAATAGAGTCTAGCACTGCCAATCGTCTTCCCCAAGTCCAAATCCTTTCTGGGCTAAACACAAAGAATTGGGAAGACTCAAGGAGCTTGTACATTTGATCTATTTGTCATTAGTAAATGGAAAGGAGTTTGTACTTGAAGTAGATTGCTGTCCTTGATCAGTAACTCCAACCTGAAATGAAATGCACGACCGTCTGCTTTTTCTTCATATTTGGGTTCTTCTTGTGTATTTTCCAGCATGTTTCCCGAGTATGCCAGGGATGTTTGCAGTGGTCGCACCAAGGCTTATGAGTCCGCTTGCCATCTTTTCTTCATCGTCATGAAATCTCTTGGTAGCTAGGGCTGAATTATCTGATTCCGGGTTTGTCTTAAGTGTGGGTTCACCCAACATGACAAGACTTTGGCCTTCTTCTCTTGGAATCTCTGAGAAAACTTCCCTAATTGATGGAAGTGGTTTACGACCTAGTATTCGTCCTCTCACCTCATCTAAGCCTTTGTTGAGCCCGGCTAAGAAAACATAAACCTTGTCATTGTTTTCTTGTTTCTAATATCAAACACTGTCTGTATGGCAATCCCACATATCATCATAGCAAAGATCCAGTTCTTGCTACAACGCCATCATCTGATTGGAGTAGGTGGTGACATCTCGATCTCCTTGTCTGGACTGCCATGATTTTGTCTTCAATTCGAAAATCTAAGAGTTCTCACGATCAAAGTATATATTACAGATTGCATCCCACACGTCTTTAGCAATTGGTAAATACATGAATTGTCTTCCAATTGCAGACTCCATAAAATTAATCAGCCATGCAATTATCTGGGAATTCTCAGATTTCCAAGACTGCAGGGTTGGATCTTTAGCCACAGGTTTTTTAATCTCTCTTGTGAGATAGCCTAGCCTTCCTTTGCTCTGTGCTCTAATACCATTAAAGGTTTTTTGGGAGGAAAATAATAACTTCTTCTTATTCAATTAATTTGTAAGAACAGAAATACAAAAAACATTTAGAGAAGTGAGATATCAGGAACAACATCACTTAGAATCAGGAACAGAAAAGGAAAGCTAACCACCTTCCTATAATATGAATGGAATATGAATATTGCGCTCAGATTTTATTGATTATTCTACTAAATAAATTACTAAACTAATTTTTCCACAATATCTGATGAAAAGCAGAACTTGCTCTGCATCATGTCTCCTCAGATTCACTGAAAGTTCTCGTAGATTTCCTCAAATTTGTATATCGATGCATGATATATTTGGTACAGCATGCAACTAGATTATCCCCAGGTTTATAATTTGTTATTGTTCACATATTTCATGAAATAATGCTCTTTACTTCCTGTTGGTTTTCTGATTGCATGCTAAAGAAGGTTTTCTCCTTTGGCTTGCCTTTCTTCTGATCTTCTGCCACTGTATCAAATTAGTTTGTGGAGTCAATTAGAAGGTGAATGGCAGATATATAAGATTTAAAATAAAGAAAGATACATAACAACCACATCCCATATATGGATATATTTGTATCAAATAATCATGATACAAATGTATAAGTAATTGTATGTAATCCCTTGCCCAGAGTTGTTGGATTCTGAAATTGTCTGCTAGCAATCCAGTTTAAGGGTAGTATTCTACCATGAAGTGATGCGGCACAAGGCATTTGGCGATGTTGTCTTTGAAGCTTTTCATCATCACAGCCTTACTTAGCATATGAATCCATTATGAGGTTGTCAAAAGATTTCTAAAATATCTTCCCCATTGATCAGCAAATAATAAAATGCACAAGTAGAAGATTGAAGTGGTTACTTCTTTACACCTTGCATCTTGATTAATGAACCTTTTGCAACTTCCTGTTTCTGGATGTAGTTTCAATATAATGGCTAATTAATCTACAATTCTTTATTAAAGTTTTGTTTTTGGTGGTTGAATTCTTCCTGCAGCCTAACAGAGTAGGAAACATAACCAACACTAAATGAGTGAATATCTTAGTATGTGCACTAATATTATACTATGTCACAGAAATTTCAGGACTACATACTATATCATTACTAGACTCTGTTCTACGCTACTTACGCTATGGATTAAGGTTATAGTACATCTCTTTAATATCAAAACTAATATCTCTGACCTAAACTAGCTAATTGTACTCTATATCTGAAATTCTTAAACTTCCAGAAAATTCACAAAATAAGGATTTATGAGTTACTGATGGGAAGTTTTGAAAAAAAAAAGCCTATGCTTAAGAGCCTTGAGTATTTTATTTCTAAAACTTGACAGTTTAATCCGTCTGCGATCATTTATCTTGTTGGAGATACTGCCTGAAATAAATTCTGTGTCATGTCTGGAGTTTTTTACTTTCTTTTTGTCGTGGATATCATAGTAAAATAGACTTGCTTGGTTTCTTGAGCAACATATACTTCAATAAATAATGGCATGAATGAAAACTTAACAATTCTCAGAGCAATGCTGCTAAGTTTTTAATCCCCTTATCTGCTTTTCATCCTGTTTAAACCTGTCAATTTTTCCTGGTGCTTAAGTTTGCTTCCTTTCATCAATTTACAGTAACTAGCTATACATAGTTTGCTGTCCTCAATATTAATCATTACCTCTCCCTATCTTTGAGCTTCATTTAGTTTAAAGCTTATGTTATGTTCCCCCAACAATAAATAATTGGCATCTCATTTATTGTTTGAGCTTTTTGTTTCTGCTCGCCAGCGTAGATGGTGTGAAAATTAGTCGGCAAGGATTTGAGAAACGGGTGGTTTCCCAAGATTTGCAGCTTTGGCTTTCAAATGTAAGAACAAACTATGCCATCTCGTCTTCTAATTATTTTTTGATAATGCTGATTTTTCTCTACATTTCAGTTTCAGCTGCAGGAGAAGAATATTATATACTAATTCCAAATCTTTTTCTCGCAATCTTACAGGCACCACCTACTGGAGATCAATATACTCTTCTTGCTCGAGCTGGACGGCAGGCATGTACCATGACTCACTCTCTCTCCCTCTCTCTTCCTCTATCCATCTTTCACACAGTATAAATCTGTGGTTCAGGTGCAAGAAATACAACTGACAACGTCACTTGATCAAGAAGGAATCAAAAGGGCATTGCAGCGGGTTTTAGAACGTGTTCCATGAATCTTTTTCGCCTTGCTCGCAAATGTTACAGGTCCAACATCAAGCTAAAAGAATTGAGAATCTTCTGATTGGTGATACCAATTTACCAAGTTATGAAGCATTTATTGTACGGCTTTAAATCAAGGAAAGCATCATCAATTAACACCTGTACATAGTTCTACAGTATTAAGTTATTTTTCAAGGAACTTTGAGAAAAATGTGATTTTTTTTTTCCTTTCTACACGATTATTGTTCCGCTACGTATATGCTTACATGGTATATTCTACACCCACTAGAGCAATGTTTACTATGAAAGTTCTACATGTAACGATTTATACAACTGGACTTGTCAAAGAACTCAGGTTCTCTATCCAAGTCCTCATTTTGTAGTGGCTCTTGTTTTCCATTTTAAGGTCAGTCCATAGGGCTTTGAAAGTAGCACAAGTCCTTTAGAGGACAGGTTGAGTGGGTTGCACGGACGCCCAAGTCCATGGACATTTAAATGTACTATCATTGTAAGAAGCAATAGGACCCAAAAAATAGGGCATGTTCTTCCCCTTTTCTTTCTTTTCCTCTCCACCTCAATTTAGAGATGATAAACTTTGTTATTGGAAAGATGGATTAATACAAAATAGTTCGCCTAATATTCGGTGGAGGGATTGGAGGAGGAGAGGAGTATGCACCTATCTTTTTATTAAGAGTTAATTGTAAGGGCCTTTTTTAGAAACAGTAATAATTGATTATATATCTCTATTCTCTGAAATTATCAAAGCTTCCCTGTAAGTTTACTCGTCCCATTTAATTAGGCTTTATTTACTTTGAGAGTTTGGATGATAATTCATAGATAAATTGTGTGAATAAAACAAGAATAGTGGTTATCTAATCTGTAAAATACATGTTTATGATCAAATCAAAGGATAACAAATAATATTTTTATCTAGTAATAGATAATATGAGGTGATTAAATTTAGAAGTGTGTTGTGAGAATTACCCTTGCCCATTATTTTTATTTTTTTCCTTCTTTTCCCTTTTTTATCACTTCTCATTCATTTTCCTTTTCCTTTTTTTTTCTTTTTCTTTCCTTTTTTTTACTTTATCACATACCTCTTCAATTCTTCTCCACCCCAATAGCCGGCAACCACCCAGCCACCGCCCACCTTCCAATTGCAGCCACCACCCAACCACCCAACCCACAACCCAAGCTAATCACAACCACCACCCTTCCCCATCCATCCGCAGGCCGCAGCTACCAACCTTTCCAACTGCTGTGCAACCACCATCCTCACCTACAAATTCAATTGATTTTATTAATTAGTCACTGACATTACTTTTTGACTTTTTATCTAGCTTTTTCACCTAAAAACAATGATGTCTTTGATGTCAATGTAGAATCATAACAAATAATGATCCCTGAGAAACTAAAATTTTTTGGAAGGTTGTTCAATTGCTACCCCATGCATGATTTCTTACATTGGTGTAGACCATACATGAATGAAAAAGGTGAAGACATTAATATGCCTATTACAGCATATAATGAGGTAAGATACATAACATTACAAGGAGGGCTCAAATGGATGATGGTTTTGAAATTGGATAAATATACAAGTTATTGGCACTAAATCTTGTCATACTAGCTACGTACATGCTATTCCAGCTGAAAATGTCGTTCGCAAAGTGAAATAATGAAGCCTCAATTTATTATAAGGGTGTGATAGCATAGGGATTAGCCCTAAGATTATGGGGTCGAGTTATTGGGTCAAGTTGCTGAGATTGTAGGGCACACGAAACAAGATGAACATGAATGGGCTAAAGCCCATGATCGTGACAATGGTTAGGATGGGTCATCTTTATTAGTCCATCTTAATCCGTGATAAAGGCCCAATTGTTGATCTTTAGGAGGCCCAAATGTTTAGAGTTAAGTCTTATTGGGATGCAAACTTCAAATTAGCTATGGTAGGAATGACTTTGGTCCAGTAGGATGTTGAGTCATAATAAAACAAGGTTATTCTTATCTTATATATAGGTTTTCAAACAAGGTTAAGATATGCATTCAGTAAACAATATTATCTCCTAAAGAATTCCTATATAAGATTGATTTTTACTTAAGTACCGATTGATTTTCGCTGGGTCAAAATCCAGAACTCCTAACATTTGATTTGTAGGAATTCTTGGAAGATATTTAAACTAATTCATTTAGGAATATCAGTGGTAGTTTGGTGATGTAGATTTGCTATGCATCAAACAACATTGAGTTGAGGTGTAAGGTTATGGCTTAAAAAGAGAATCGAAGTCAAAATCTAGAAGAAAACGAGGAATTAGACCAAATCACATTGGCCAATCCTCCTCACGAAGTGATGAATGTGCCAGAATCCGTGGACCCTCCCTCGAGAGGTCCTGCTAGGGAGGGTGGGATAGCTCATGGTGGAACAATTATCATAGTTGATTGTGGCAGCAGTAAAAATTGCTCACAAAAGAGAAAGGCAATCCAAGTTGTCATTCCTCCGTCATTGTATAGAGAGAGCGGGCGAATGATAAAGTGAATGTAGATATGGTAGCACGAAAAGGGCCAATCCACGGGAATATGTGCGACATGAAGAAAAACTATACTTTTGTGTGGCATAGGCTTAGAGGCATAACAAGATCACAACTGGATCTCACTAAGAAGATAGAGGACCTCCATAGAGAGATGAGAGAGACGGGGAGGCACATAGTTGGGAAGATTGTCAATTAAAGTATAAGAATCCCATTTGGAGAATGAATCATGGCGGATGAGTTGCTTATTAATTTTAAGAAGTAGAACTACAATGATGACAAGACTACCAATCCTTGGGAACATTTGTGTGGGTTTGAGAATTTAGTGCAACTTTATTCGTATTCGGATGTGGTAAAGTGTAGGGTTTTCTTAACCATGCTAGCTAAAGACGAACAATAATGGTTCAATCAATTGTCATCTAATTTGATGCATTCATCTGAAGAGTTTAGTTCAGTATTCATTCTCTTGTTTGCTGTAGTCGAAGATATCATTAAATGGTGGTGACCCTCTTCCACAAGCATTAGGAGGAGGATGGACCTTTATGAAGACTGTAGCTCTAGAGGTACCATTGGCCACGCAGGATGTATCAGTCAAGGCCTTTACATAGGGTCTCATTATTAGGGAATAATTTCATTCCTTACCCAAGAAATTAACTAAGGACTTTGATGATTTGCTAGCTCGAATAGAGAAGTATGTGAATATGGAGGAAACCTACTAGATAAAGAGAAAAATGAGGAAGACGCTATGCCTAAAAAGCCTAAATTTGAGCATGAAGAGAAGGCTACCTCATTTCTCCAAAAGTATGAGCACTATACTTCCCTAAGCATACCTAGATCATAGGTCTTAATAGCAATGGAGGGCAAGGAAATAGTGAATAGCCTCAAAAGAGCAGTGATAGACCTACAAATCTTAAATCAAACAAATTTTGTAGGTTTCATAATGAATATGGCCATCTGACTGATGAGTGTGATCACTTGAAGGATGAAATAGAGGTGCTAGTTAGGGTTAGGCATGAAGGAATTCAGTTACAAAGAGACAGCGGCACCTGACCCTATCAAGGAGGAAGGATCCTCCTAGAATACCCGAGGATGGAAGAAGGATGTACCAGGAGGGTGAGCCAAAAGTCAGGAATGATTTTCTCAATGATGTCATGAGGCTCCTAGATAGTAGGAAAACCTTGTAGGAATTTATATTTTTTAAGATTGATTTTTGATTTCACCTAGATTTCTAGATATCAAGATGATTGAATTTTTTTCCTCAATTATATGTGTCTTTGAGCCTCATCACTAACTTATAAATGGAATACCTCATTTTTTAACATAAGATGTTGAGCATTTAACCAAGCTTAACCTTCCTGCAATTTATAAAGTCGAGCTCAAATAATTAAAACTTGTTGATTACAAGTGTTTGATATGAGGCTTTTTTATTAGAAGCATTTGAGCTGATCGAGCTCCACCTTTCTGTGATTCATGCAATCAAGCTTAAAAAATTAAAACTTATTGATTACAAGTGTTTGAATTGAAGCTTATTGATTACAAGCATTTGAGCTGATTGAGCTCGCCTATCCTGTTATTCATGGAATTGAGCTTGAAAGATTGAACCTTGTTGATTACAAGCATTTGAACTGACTGAGGTCAACATTTCTATGATTCATGCAGCCGGCTCAAGAAATTGAAACTTTTTTATTACAAGTGTTTGAATTGAAGCTTGTTAATTACAAAATTTGAGCTTACAGAGCTCGATCTTCCTATAATTTATAGAATTGAGCTTGAAAGATTAAACCTTATTGATTACAAGCATTTAAACTATTCGAGGTCAACCTTCCTATGATTCATAGAATCGAGCTCAAAAGATTAAAACTTTTTGACTACATACGTTTGAATTTAGACTTGTTGATTACATGAGTTTGAGCTGGCCGAGCTCAACCTTTTTGTGATTCTTGGAATCGCACTCGAAAGATTAAAGTTGTTGATTACAGGTGTTTAAACTGAGGCTAGTTGACTATAAACATTTGAGCAGATTGAATTGACCTTCATGTGATTTATGGAATTAAGCTTGGAAGACTGAAACTTCTTGATTATAAATGTTTGAGTTGAAGCTTATTGATTACAAGGATTTGAGCTAATCGAGTTTGATCTTCTTGTGATTCATGGAATCAAGCTCGAAAACTTGTTGATCAGAAGCATTTGAGCTGAGTGAGTTTGACCTTTTTGTGATTCATGGAATTGAGCTCGGAAGATTGAAACTTGTTAATTATAGGTGTTTGAATTGAAGCTTGTTGATTTCAAGCATTTGAGTTAACCGAGCTCGACCTTTCTGTGATTCATTGAGTGGATCTCAAAAGATTAACACTTGTTATTGCAAGTATTTGAATTGGAGCTTATTGATTACACGTGTTTGAGCTGACCATGCTTGACATTCCAGTGATTCATGGAATTGAGTTTGGAAGGTTGATGTTGATCCCAAGTGTTATGAGATGGTCTAGGAAAGTGAATAGACCATTCAAATTTTTTTCTACAGTATGGAACTTGCACACAGTTTAGTAAAAAGTTCAATAGCCTATTTTTTGAAAAGTTTGAACTCTAGTGATGGCTTAAACATTCAGTGTACTAAAGACTTAAAATGTGTTAAAGTGCTGAAAGAGTTGTGCAGCATAAAAATGATTAACACTTAGAAAATCTTTCAGGCTACTATTTTTTAATTGAGTACATTTGAGTGAGAAACATTATGCAATGAACAGTAAAGCAATGGAACAACAAATGGAATGCTGAAAATAAAAAGATAAAGAAGTTTTATAGTAGTTCGAAGGTGGAGTAATCCTGCTACATCTACTCTTGTCCAATCTAATAGAGGAATTCACTAGAGATTTATAAACCTTATACAAAAGTCACGCTCCTAATTTCTACAACCTAGTTACACAAACTCAGGTTTACTAGAGATTTACAGAATTTACATAAAAGTCCCACTATTAGCTCTATATAGCCTAGTTGCACAAACACAAGCTTCAGCATTTTCTCAATCTGCCTATACAAAGCTTTGTAAGAGTCTTCCTATACAACGGTTTTTATTTATCCTCATTCAACTATCTTCTATGCTCCTAAGCTTCTCAAGTTCTTAGTTGAGTGGCGTGAAGAAGACTGACTTGGATTTGTCTCAAGGAATTTTCAGCTTTTCTTCAAAGTGTTTTTCTAGAGTTTCAACACTCTTCTTTTCTCTTCTATTTCGGTTGCTTTTTATAGACTTCTCATTAGAATTCCTTATCTTTTTACATATCTATCCCATCCACGCGTCGGGTTGTTTAGAAGTTACAGTCCATTGTCCTTTTGATATTGGCGTTTTCTCTTTAGTATCCATTTTTCTTAAACTTTAGTATGTTTCTCAGTACGTGGTGGCAGTTGTGTTTCTAGTAAACTAAACTATTCCTTATTCTATTGATGACCTTAGCCCTTCTAGGTCCTCTATTTTAGTCTTGGACTCTGTTGTCTTATCCCTGACACATTCTTCACTCCTATGTTATGCTCTGATTGTGACTTGGCTAATCTATTGTGAATTCTACTGAAAAACTCTCGCATTCTTCTCCAAACTAATAGAAATGTACAAGAGTTCTGCGGTTCATATAAATCTACCATAATCATCATTGAAAGTCTATATATATAATGTTCCTAATAGTTGAAACTTAATTACAAGTGTTTGAATTGAATTGAATTGAGCTTGGAATATTGAAAATGATTGAATTGAGCTCAACATTCTTATGATTCATAGAATTGAACTTGGAATATTAGAAATTGTTGAATAAGTGTTCAAAATGATACCAAGCCTCCTTGTGAGTAGGAAGGCAAGGTAGTTTATTATCTTAAGGTGACTGATTATAAGTTTAGCAAGTTGGTGATCTCTAGCAGATTAAGGGACTCTTCCTTAACAAGTTAGTTGTGATAAGGTGTGTCTTGTCAAAGTTTAAAACTGGTTCTTAAGTTGAAAGTATGTCTGCCTGGTTGACCTGAAGTGTTGATGTGGAGTTGATACAGGTATACATGGCAGCTAGGATAGTCTTTCACTTTTTTCTACATGAAGTAGGTTGATGAATATAGAGTGGGGGGACTTGTCGCTAGAGATTAGCACTAAGATATTGGGGTCGAGCTATTGGGTCGAGCTGCAAAGATTGTAGGGCAGGCCAAATAGGATGTACATAAATGGACCAAAGCCCACGATCGTACCTAGGGTTTAGATGGACTGTCTTTATTAGTCCAAAAATTAATTATGACTTAAGTATCAAAAAATTTTTGCTAGGCCAAAATCGAGTATTCTTAACATTGATTTCATAGGAATTCTTGGAAGATATTTGGGCTATTTAACAAGGAATATCAACGGTAGTTTAGTGCTGTGAATTTGGTATGCAAGATGAAAGGTGAGTCGAGTTATCAATGGTAACTTGAGCTTGAGCCAAAAATTTTCAAAGCTCAACTCAACCTCAACTAACTTACACCCTTAATTTATTTTATACCAATGTTATTTTTTAGTACTTCTCTCTGTGAATCAATCCTCAGTACATATATAAGGCGAAATGCATTATAAGTTACAATTCAAAAGTAATGATTATAACATGTATCCCCATCTGCAGCTTTCAAACAACATCATCTCTACTTCACCTAAAACACTTGCAATTGCTTTCCATTTATTTTTGGAAACCGAACATTAACGCCCCCTCTATGTTCAGAATGTTACTAAAGTTTTCAAAAGCCGGCACATCTAACTAACTAGATTACCACAGTTGGATACAAATATTGTGTAGGCAATAAACCAATCAACCATGGCTAAAAACATTGTTCCAAATTTACAGCCCTTTAATCGAACGTCACAGTTATACCCCTCTTGAAAGAAATTACACTCACAAGACCCTTCCCTTACAGAATCAAATTTGATACCTGTCACGTGCAAAAATAAAATGTTAAACATATAACAAACATAAGAAAACTCTCGTGCAAGAACATACTATAATTATGGAATTAAATGTAAAAGCAAACAAAGAAAATCATATTACTATGTTCATGCTAAGCTATCAAGCCCTAATTGCAAGAATCCACAAAACTCATTTTTGATTTCACTCCACAATTTATCTTTTTGGGTATAGGATACTTTTTCATGGATTAAGTCACTTATTTCCACGTTTATTATACGTCATTAAAACCTCAGGGCTATTGTGAAAATCCTAAAGTACAAAAATAAGAAAAAAAGTGCTTAAAAATCTTCCCAGAATGCAATAAGAGTATTCATAGTTCAGTAAATTAGTCAAACTAAACCGAAATAAAAACTTCAAAATACATCGAAATTGAACCGAAAAATTCAATTTGTATTCAATTTTAACTTTTATGAAAATTCGGCATTCGGTTCGATTTTGATTTTTTATTTTGCTTAATCGAATCGTATTGAATACCGAATTATTTTTATATATTTTTATGTTTAGTTTTTATATGCATATTTTTATATTAATTATTTGTTTTTATACTTTTTTTTTATTTTACTTAGCAAAAACTAAAATTAGTAAATAAGAAATATAATTATGGTTTTAAATTTAGTTTTTTTTGAAAAATGATTAACCAAAATCCATAACGGAATTACTTAAAAAAATCCAATAATAACCAAATCAAACTGATCAATTCGGTTCGGTATTCACTAAGGCATTTTGGCATATAATTTTTTATTTACCGAAATTTTGTTTCAATTTGGTTCGATTTTATATGATCTAATATGAATTATTATTCCATCTCATTATTCACTTATGAGCACGTACTCCTTAGATTATGTGGTATATCTTCTAGAGATACATTTATTTTCTCTAGGATCTAATTTTTCAAAGTTGTTCGAAAATTTTATGAATTAGAGATAATTAATCCCAACATTTAAGGAAGACTATTGTCATGGTCCACCAGTCCAAGACCATTTTCACTACAGTCTTTTGGAGCTTGGAGGCTCACTCACAACTTTCTACAATCTCGCAGATATTGTAAGAATCTTGTAGATATTATAGAGAACTCTTTTGTAAATATTTAGTAGCATCTACTTTGAATATTCTTTGAAGAACTTTAAAGAGTCTCCCCATAATATTGGATCAAATTAATCTTCCCCGTCCATTCGAGGGGTGGAGTAGTATAAATAGGAATAGAGACTTCATTTGTATCCATCCAAGTTTTAAGTGAGTTTGAGTGAATAAAGAGTTCTTTTATAAGCTCTCTTGTTCTCTTGAGTGTTCATAGTCTTCTAGCCTACTTCCAACACTTTTTCACACACAAGCATTATGGAGCGAGGCTGACTTAGCTATCGCATGGGGTGGTTAAAGAAGCTAAGGGATTAAGCTGACTTAGCTACCACACCGCGAGGGGTGGTTAAAGAAGTTAAGGCCGCATAGTCATTGTTAAGGGAATAAGTCTATGACATTAAGCTAGATCATCTACTTACTCATAGCTCTTATGAAATGAAAATATTGATCATGAAGGCGTTTTTATTCAATTGTGGACTTTAGTTAACAAAAAAATATTTCTTAAAGAAAATCAATAAGTCTTATGGATCTCATTATATCAAAATAATTTTTTTTCCTTCTCTTAACAACACCATTCTATATAGGCGTGTTAGAAATAGTTGATTGCCTTGTAATACTTTTTTGATCGAAAAAATATTCACAACGTAGGTCTACTCTCAAAGTTATATCGATTTCATTCTCTACTCCATAATCTCTAAAACACTCTAGTATTTTCAGATTTATGAGATATCATATAGCTATGATTAAAACATATTAAAATAATTTTCAAGTGTAATGAAATGCAAAGTTCCATACCCAACCTTCATACTAATAAAACTATGGAAATTTATAAAGAATTAATTACAATGAAAGCTCAGGTTTATAACCTTTAAATGGTTACAATGTGAACTTTCAGTTCAAATTGGTAATCAAACATAAAAGGTTAGTTTAACTACGCTGTCTGTTGTGACCTAATCAAGAACAAAAAGTGCATGCATTGATCTTTACATTACTCAAAGATATATTGGTTGCAACAAGACAATCAATGTAGTAATTAAATATATCTTCATCACAATTCATAAGCACAACACAAACTATTAAAAAATATATAGTACCACAATAAGTATCTTTCAGTAAATACTGATCAAATCACAACTCAAATTCAAGCAAAAGTAAATTGTTATTTTGAGGGAAAAATTGTAAAAATCAAGTTCTATAGATTCTTACATTGGATATTTTGTTAGAAAAATAGTTTGGCCATCTTGCAGTTCCAACTTACAAGAACAGTTATTTTCGTAAATTAATCCACATTAATTTCGACATACATCCATCTTTTACCAAAGTGAGATTGATAGGATTCAACAATTGCCTTTCTATCACTAGTTAGTGTAAAACTAAATCACATATGATAAGATTTAGTAACATAGTGCTTGATGTGTAAAGTTCACTTATAAAACCATCGTAAAGTACTATCTTTTCAACTCAATGCATTCACGAGTAAAATAAGCCAATTATATGGCTACTATAACATTTTTAAACCTATGACACTTCTTTTTATTTAGTGTTTAGATTTGTTCTTAGATCAATTTGAAGTCTTCTTTTTATTGTTGCCTTTGTTCTGATCTTATTTATATTAAGAGCCCGAAACTCTCTTAAAACTAGAATCAGTCACAAGGCACAAGCTATTAGGCTAGTAGCAACAAGCTACCATTCAAAAAGCTC
The DNA here is from genome assembly GCA_019321725.1 of Paulownia fortunei. Classification (NCBI taxonomy): domain Eukaryota; kingdom Viridiplantae; phylum Streptophyta; class Magnoliopsida; order Lamiales; family Paulowniaceae; genus Paulownia; species Paulownia fortunei. The sequence goes on from CM033123.1 coordinate 9,753,332, forward strand.
AACATGGTAAACATCATCTAAGAAAGCCTTTTAACAATGATTAGATTAAATTGACTTATAGATGCTCCCAATTATTAGAACAAGACAAATTAAGCTTGAACTTACTACTTATTAGAGAAGTATTATTTGCTAACTATAACCTCTAATAATGTTTGAAATCACTTCTAAATACACCCATTTTTTTATGTACAGAATGTTTCTTGCAATTATCAAACCCTATCGTCAACTATCTTATATCAGTCTCAATTCTACCGATATACTTCTCTCTGGATACATTTAGATCAATAGTATGGTTTTCTCAATTGCACATGCAATTCACCAAGTTTATTCTCTTGCCCATTTTTGATAAAAGTATTGATCTTTTCTTTGTTAAGTATTATGATCCACACTAATTCTGATATGATTTGGTTGATTCCCTCTAGAGCATCAAACACAATCAAACGTCTAACAAATCTATTAGTACTTAGTGTTACAACTATTGTCAATAAGTACTTTTTTACAAGTAATTATATGTATGAGATTCGGTTACCACAGTCTATCTATCCATATTTGATTTAATACTTAACAAATTAATATTTATAATAATTCATTATAATAAATAGATGTAACATGTCTTAGTTCCCAATCATAATCTATATCAAAATGTTAATTATTATAAATTTATTTTCATTGTACAAAAACTCTCAAGTTTTAGGTGAGAATAACTTAAATTCTACCAACCTTGGAACTCCCACTTGACTACATGATCTAATATACATCAACTAATACAAGAACATATCTTGCTCTTCACATAATGGGATACAAATATATACCATATATAAACATAAAACTTAAACATAATCGTGCATTCATGATTTCCTAAATTCAAATATATATATATAAGTATATATAAATATATATGTATATATACTGCACATAACATGTTAACATAAGTTACTGAAAATGTTCATTTACAATCAATATCTCCTTGGAGGCTTTCAAAACTTTTCAACTTTTTATACGTTTAGAATTGTTCTCACTCTAGCTTCTTGCCAAGACCATTATAAGCGCGTCCAACAACAACCAAAATTAATTTAAAAATAGAAAAAAATCTATTAGATGGGGTCACGAACCCAATCTTAATATCCAGATCTCATCGTGCAAGTATTTAATACTTATAATCACAATATTTTAATCTATTCTAATTTCATAAAATTTTGATGAAAAATAATATTTTCATATGCACTATAAATTGAGTACAATATGTATAAGTATTTTAATGCTCCCACTAAGTAGCTAACACCACAAAATATTTTTTCAGAATTTAGAAAAAAAATTCTGATTTTTCTCTCGTTCAATAATTTTTTTTTCTATAATTTACAAAATTTTTTAATTTAAGATTCATAACAAATATTTTTATCTACTAAAAAGTTAATTTTAATTTATAGAAAATTTTAAGCGTAACGATATTTTTCCAACAAAAAAGGGCCATAGAAAGACCTTTCATGCGCCAGCATGCGTAGGAAGTATTAATGTGTTGTTTAGTTGTGGCTATTGTTCCTCACTTGCCCATGGTGGTGCGTGTACTACATGCCGCCCTTTCGGATTTTTCAGCCACATTTCATTGGCTAGTCCCCCATTTTGGTGTCTCATGAATCCAAAAGTGGTGTTAGTTTTATATTTTGGGCATTGTTTATTGTCTTTCTCCTCGTGCTAAAATCTAAAATGCGACTGAATTCAAATAGTCATATCTCACTCATTTTAAGGTCATTTTTCACATTTAATATGTGACTGAAAGCTCTTGACGAATATTATCTAATCATGTAAATTTCACATACCAAAATACAATATGATGAGATTCAAAGAAAGTTTCGGTCTGGTTTAAAATTTTCTTAATTTTTTTAAAAAAAGCAATTCCATAAACTTAGCATATCATGTCAATCATGTAAAAATATGATTATGTTAAAAAATTATGGCATCATATGAAGTATGTGATGATTTGCTACTAAAGAGCCACCAAGCATTCATAATTGGGTTGCATGTGCAGTGGTATGAAAAGATGCATTTTATTACATGAAAAAGAGCCAACTAATTAAAAAAAATACAACATTATAAGGATGTGATACCAATAACAGAAATATAAACAAGTTTTATAGAATATAAGTTCAAGACTTACTGAATATCTTGCTTTAGTTGAATCATGTATGCTTTTTTATATATGTTGAGGCTCATTGATCCACAATTCAAGTGGCTCAATTAGAAGTATAAACTTGACTAAATGATCACTCTTTGCCTTCAAAATTGAGTCCTCTCTCTATGTATGAAAATATATTTTCTGCTTCTTTTTTTTATTTTTTATTTTTTTGGTATTTTTCTTGCATTTGTTGGTTTTTTCAACATGTGGAAGTTATTTTACATTGGGAGATGGAAGTTATTTAACATATTGATAAGGATAATGGTTATTAAGAATCTTTCCTAATTAGACTCCAAGTGTGATATAGATAGAGAAAATCTTTTTGTTATCTCTCCTACAGATCATAAGATATCATAATCAGACATACTCTTAACTAACAGAATACACTCTTTCACCTCTAATTTTCTCTCTACATTTTTTTTCCTTAGAGTATCACCAAAAAACTTAAAACCAGTGAGGGCTTAAGGTGTGTAGAAAATAATTGGTAAATGCTCTGGTAGTGTTCATTAGAGTGAGAAGAACCATGGTTCCATTCATTTGGAAAGTTTGTAGGTGAGTTGTTCATCAAGTGAGAATCAAATAAATTTTTGCTGCTGAGGTAACATTGATGATTCATGTATATTAATTATCTATATGTGATTATAATTGCTTACAGTGGTATTAGAGCCATTAGTGCTCGATCTTGCCTTCATGATATAAAAGAATACATGGTTTATGCTTGATATTTATGAAAATTCAAGATTTAAAGTCAAATATGAAAATAGACCTTGAAGATTGCATATGTTGTACTTGTGCATATAGATGCATGTTAATATTTGATTTAGAATTGGATTTTTTTAATTACGGAGTTTTTTTAAAACTCATTTGATTGATGTTATAAAAAATCATATTTATCTTTTAATTTTTTATGCATAATATTGATGTCATGTTGTAGAGCATGAAAAAATGATTAAATCAATTTATTATGTGTCAAAAATAGGTTAGTAATGAGATAGATATGATTTTTTAAAACGTTTTGCTGAAAAAATAGTGTTCGCTAGAAAAAGAGAAAAAAGATGTTGTTGCACCATGTGGCGCTGTAGGAAGTGCAAACCAAGCAATTTGTTGGCGTGTGCAAGTAGAAAGCCACTGGACACTTGCTAGCTGGCCGTCTAGTAGCATGCAGGCCCCAACCCTAAAAAAAATTGGAAATTTTGCCAAGTGGGTATAATTTTAATTTTATTTTTTCTGGCCTATTTGAATATTTTAAATTTATTTTTTTAAGCCTGGAATTTTTTTTCTTCATTTGTGGTGGGATAGAAATTGGTATAATGTTATAGGGTTAAAAAATTACATATTTTTAATTGTTTTTTTTTGTAATTATGTAATTTTATGCAATGTGACTATTTATGAATATACATGAAATGGGAGTTGACATTTAGGGTGCTCATGTATGTAATATTTTTATTTATTTATTTGAGAGATAATTAATGGAGATAGTGGTAATGCGTTATCTCAATTTTATATTTATGTATTAGGTCTTGAAAAATATAATCTCATTTTTTTAAAGACATGTATTAATGGGGCCATTTTTGGAGGCCATTTATTTTTTTTGAGTGGATATATTTCATTAATTACAACCATAGGCTAATAATTATCTCGACATGAGACACTAAATGTCAACTCAAGTTTATTATTCATATTTGGCATATGCATATTATTTTTTATGGACTTCATTAATTTTATTCGTGGATCAGTTTTTTCTTATTATGATCTTTAGTTTAGTGGGAGATGACTACTAGCCTTGGTGGCAAAAATTTTGATCTTACTAAATTAAAGAAAATACAAAAAATTTACTTACATCTAAATAAAATTTTAGATTAGTACCTGACATATTGTGCGTAATACAAAGTAATGGATGTCCAAATAGAGTTTTTTGACCTTTATGGTACTAGCAAACTAGATGGCAAGAATTATGCAATGTTGCATAGAAAAATTTAATTTTTGTTGGACAAAGAAAATATCCTTGATCATCTCACTACTACTATGCCAATGCCAATTGAGCTAAAAAATAGACCAACTGCCTAATATTGTCACAATATAGACACGTAAAATTAGTGGATGGATCAAGATAAGAGTACGCCCTTTACTGTGTTGAGCTGCATGCACAATAACCTAATCCATGAGTTTGAGAAATATCCTACAGTTAAAGAGCTGTGGGATGTGTTGAAGGTCAAGTACTATAGCACTTCGGTTACAAGATTGAGGGCACTTACCCTTAGCGTCATCATAAGTAGGTTTTATACCAACTATTTCATATCCTTTTACTTAATAATTAATTTATCTTCAAGAATTTTAGGACAATTTTATGGGTTTTTGTATTATTGTGTAGGTCTCATGGAAAGGAAGAAAAATCGGAAAAAGAAAACAAAAATTCGTAAATGTTTTTTGAAAGTCATGCCACAACTTATTAGATTGGAGTTGCGGCTCTGAACTTGATGATAATACATTTTATTTGGTGCCACAAAACCAAATTTTCAAGCACTGGTGTCGAAAATATCAAATTTACAAAGGAGAGCAAACCACTTGGAGCCGCGGTGCCAATTCAATTTGTGCTTTGTACAGACAGTTTGGGTCGTGGCCCCTAAAATCAAAGTTGCAGCCTGACTTTGTGAAAAAATTAAAATGCAATTTTTTTCTGATTCTACGACTTTCTTTTGGAGAACTATAAAAGACAACTTCCAAGATAAATTTGGGGACTTCTTTTGACCAAAAACATGGAGAAAAACAAGAGAAAAAAGGAGGAAGAGCTTTAAGATTCAAGATCTGGGTTTCTCTTTAAGATTTTAGAGTTCTTCTTTTCTTTTCCTTTTCTCTTACATATTATCATGAATTTAGATTTGTCTGTGAATTTGATAGACATGATTAGGGCCTAAGTTTTCTAATCTATGGTTTTTGATGTAACCTAATTAGGATGATTTGAATTTTTCTTACAATTCAATTAAATGTTTATTAGATCTAATTGAGTTTTCTATATGGGTCTTAATATTTTCAATTACTTGGCCACTAATTGAATAATTTTCTAATCATATAGACCTGTGAGGTGATATATGTGTCTAATTTTATGTATAGAAAATCAAAAATTACATGTAAGATATTAATATACTTGTATAGTTTGTGTAGTCTTAGTGGAGATCCATAGAGCTCAATGATTTATTGACTGTTTAATTCACATAGGAATATAATAGGTTAGTAATTGGTAAAATTTTTATTAGACCTTGAGAGAGACTATTGAATAATTGACGGATTCTTGATTATCAACTAGGAAAACAAATTGAGATTGATACGATTGATTATTCAAATTGACTAATTATGGTGAAATCATAAACCTTAGGTCTGTAAGTTATAAAAATTAATTTTAATTTGATTTTGCTGATTAGTTTAGTATTTTCTTAGTTTGTATTAATCACCACACTATTACGATTGTTCAAATAAAATTAGGGTTAACCCAATTTCCATATTTGGTAATTCAACAGTTTTTGTTAGAATTTTATTCTACTCATCCAATTTATTACTTGTCTACGATAACGTGCACTTACGTCCACAAATTTCACAATAAATTTTTTGGCGCTGCTGCCAAAGATTATTTGTCTTTATTAATACCGATACCCAATAATTCTGACTTTAATTTGAATTTTTATTTTATTTTCTTTTGATTGCCGCTCTTGATTTTTCCAAGTTTTCTTAGGTGTATGAGAAAATTTGAAAGCGAATTCTTGATCCCTTTTGATTCGAAAATTGAAAAGACTTGCAAATGAAACCAAAAGAAAAAGAGAGAAGCCTCCAAGTCACCTCAAGACACTATAGAGGACGAAAAGGTAGCTGATGGTAACAACAATGTGCCATAATTGGCACTAGGGGTCAACAATAAGGTGTTTTGTGATTATGCATTACCGTTGGTGAATGAGAACCTTACTGGAATCAGACGCTCTACAACTCAAGCTAATAATTTTGAGATCAAGTAGGTTATTATCTAAATGGTTCAAGCTAATTAATTATGTGCATTAGCCAACGAGGATCAAAATACATATATAGCCAGCTTTCTTGAAATCTGCGATACATTTAAGCATAATGGCATTACCTATGACACCATTAGATTGAGGTTATTCCCTTTCTCACTAAGGGACAAGGTGAAGATTTGGTTGAACTTACTGCCATCAAGTGCAATCACTACATAGGCCAACTTATCTCAAATCTTCCTAGCTAAATACTTTCTGCCAGCTAAAACGACAAAGATGAGGAACAACATCACCACTTTTACCCAATATGACTTGGAATTACTGCATGAGGCCTGAGAAAGGTAAAATGATTCATTTAGAATATGCCCCCATCACAGTCTTCCAGAATGGTTGCAAGTTCAGACATTCTACAATGGATTGAGTAGAGCAACTTGAACACTAGTTGATGTAGCTGTTAGCGGAGCTCTTATGGGCAAGACACATAAGGTGGCCTATGAGCTTCTTGAGACCATGGTTGCAAATGCTTATCAATGGCCTTCTGAGAAAGTTACACCAAAGAAAGCATTTGGAGTGCATGAAGTTGATGCACTCACTGTCTTTACTGGTCAAGTTGCTACATTATCTCAGTAGCTTAGCTATTTTATAGCTAATCCGGTTCCCATATCAGTTGAGGTATGCAATTTTTGCAATGGACATCACCTAAGTATAGAGTGTCCAGTTGGGAACCCCTCTGCCCCACCTCAGCCAGAGCAAACATAGTTTGTAGGGAATGCTAATCAGTAGAACAACCCATACTTGAACACATACAATCAGGGATGGCGCAACTATCTAAATTTCTCGTGAAGAATTGGGCAAAATATAGTAAAACCACCAACAACAGCAAATTTTCAACCTCAGCCTCTAAATTAGCTTCCACAACCACCCAAAATCTCACTTGAAGAAGCTCTTGCTCAATTGACAATGAACACAAATGATTTTATATCAAGAACAAAGGTGGCTTTGCAAAGGCAAGAGTCTTATATTTAGAATCAAGCAGACTCTATTCGAAACCTGGAGGTTTAATTGGCTCATATTACCAATATGCTGAGTGCAAGACCCCAAGGTTCATTACCTACTAACACCGAGATAAACCCCAATGAGAATGTGCATGACATTACTCTTTGTAGTGGTAAAGAGTTGCCAAAACTTGAAAGAGAAGTCATTAATCCAAAGAAGCCGACAATAGAGAGTGTAGTTGAGGAGTCTGATGAAACTTCAAGCAAGAAAGTTGAGAAGCCTAAGTCAAAGTTGTTTCCAGACAACCTTCCCCCATATGTGTCTCATATCCCATTTCCTCAGGGCTTTCAAAAATAAAAATTAAATAAGCAATTTTCTAAGTTTTTGGAAGTTTTTTAAAAGTTGCACATTAATATTCCTTTTGTAGATGTCTTAGAGCAAATGCCCAGTTATGTAAAATTAATGAAGGAGATCCTCTCCAACAAAAGAAAGCTAAAGAAATATAAGACAGTGTCACTTGCTGAGGAATGCAACGCCATCTTGCAGAACAACCCATACTCCAACACTTACAATTAGGGGATGGCGCAACTATCTAAATTTCTCATGGAGAATTAGGCAAAATATAGTAAGACCACTAACAATAGCAAATTTTCAACCTCAGCCTCCAAATCAGCTTCCACAACCACTTAAAATCTCACTTGAGGAAGCTCTTGCTCAATTGACAATGAACACAAATGATTTTATAGCAAGAATAGAGGCGACTTTGCAAAGGCAAAAGTCATATATTTAGAATCAAGCAGCCTCTATTCAAAACCTGGAGGTTCAAATAGCTCAAATTACCAATATACTGAGTGCAAGACCCCAAGGTTCATTACCTAGTAACACAGAGACAAATCCCAATGAGAATGTGCATGCCATTACTCTTTATAGTGGTAAGGAGTTGCCGAAACTTGAAAGAGAAGTCATTAATCCAAAGAAACCGACAATAGAGAGTGTAGTTGAGGAGTCTGATGAAACTTCAAGTAAGAAAGTTGAGAAGCCTAAGTCAAAGTTGTTTCCAGACAACCCTTCCCCATATGTGTCTCATATCCCATTTCCTCAGTGCTTTCAAAATAAAAATTAGATAAGCAATTTTCTAAGTTTTTGAAAGTTTTTTAAAAGTTGCACATTAATATTCCTTTTACAGATATCTTAGAGCAAATGCCCAGCTATATAAAGTTAATGAAGGAGATCCTCTCCAACAAAAGACAGCTAAAGGAATATAAGACAGTGTCACTTGCTAAGGAATGCAGCACCATCTTGCAAAAGAAGCTACTACCTAAGTTGAAAGATCCAGGGAGTTTTATGATTCCTTACACCATTGAAAATTTATTTTTTAATAAAACTTTATGTGATTTAGGTGCAAGTATAAATCTAATGCCTCTCTCTGTATATAGGAAACTTGGGCTTGGAGAAGCAAAATCAACCACAGTCTCATTACAACTTGCTGATAGGTCCATCAAATACCTAAGGGGAATCATTAAAAACATTTTGGTTAAAGTTGAAAAGTTCATATTCCTAGCGAACTTCATAATTCTTGATATGCAGGAAGACCAAGAGATCCCCATCATTTTTGGTTGACTTTTTTTAGCTATTGAGAAAGCTTTTATCGATGTGCAGAAGGGTCAATTGATTTTGAGAGTTTCAGATGCACAAGTTTCATTTAATATGTTCAAGGAGATAAAACATCCAAAGGGATTTGATAGTTGCTTTCAAGTGGAGACCATTGACAAATACATGAAAGTGACTATTTTAGAAACACAACTATCTCAACCCTTAACAACTTGTTCATTTTGATTTTCAAATAAAGTTGACCTTGAAACTTAGGAATTTGTGTGCCCAGTGAGTTGGCGACGATTGAAAGGATATATTGATGGTGGTGAGAGCCTCAATGAGTATATGATCGTTTTAACAGACCAGAGTGATAAGATCCAGAGATAATCTGGCTACAGACTATAAATAAGCGCTTCTTGCGAGACAAACCAAATTATTTTACTATTTTTATATTTTTAGTTATATTTGTTCTTCTTATATTTATTTTCTTTATATAGTTTGGGAGTCAATTCTATATCTTTGATCCCATCTTCTTCGTTTTGATTGAAGGTTCTAACTCGAAAGTTGATGATTCACAAAGCACTAATTATACAAGCAGCAGCTCAAGTTGACAGCTTGTAGACATTTCCAGAAGTCCCCTGAGTTGCCTCATTTCTTTCCTGAGTCGCTGCCAGCAGATGATGATGCTTGCTAATACTTTCACCATATAGGGAAGTCCTTTGTTCTTTTTTGTTCTTTCTTTGTCATTAAAGACAATGTCAATTCTAAGTTTGGGGGTACTTTTTATCTTTTTGTTGCTTTTCAGAGTGTTTTAGCTTTTATATTGTTTCTTTTAGTTTTTTTTTTCTATTGGCATATTTAGTTATGTTAGGTGGTTTACTTTGTTTGCTTTTCGTATGTAAAAAAATGTTGAAAATTGAGTTATACTGCTATGAATCATCTGTGCCAATGATAGAACTTGAATGCCAGGGTGATAAATTTTGAGAATGCTGAAGTGTGTTGTGTCAAGTTGTTAGTTTTATGTGTTGATTTCAGCTTACGTTGAGATTCTTGTCTATATTAAGCACTAGCCAGTTGTTGAATTTTGTTTGGAGTACTTAGAGATATTTTATGAGGATAAGTATTTTCCTAAAGATTCCACCAATTATAGAACTCATTTGATCATTGGTTGAGACAAAATCCTAGATGACATAGCATGAAGGAAATGATTTAGGCCATCTTTGGACCGCTAGAGCCTACATAGCCTACCAAATTATCATGATTTATTCCTATTATTCCCTTTGAGCCTAAACGAGCCTTATTCTTTGTCCCCTCATAAATTATCCCTAGCCTCACAATATTTTTATCCATGTTTTTACCTTTTACCCAGCACATTCGTTTAGAGATCATGTTCAGAAGTGGGAGAAATATACATGGATTGGATAATATTGATAAATATTATGTATAATCTCCCTAAAAAAAAGAGAAAAAGGTATAAACAAAAGAAGACTTAGAAGAGAAGAAATTATTATCCCCTTGTTATCAAATCAAAACAATATAAATTAGGGGGTTTACAAATTCTTGAAAAAAAAAATATAACAAGAAAAAAAGAAAAAAAAAGGCAAAGTGTGGATGATTGAGAGGCTTGTGTAATCAAATATGATTTTTCTAATATTTGTGTTTGGGTGATATTGAGTCACTTCACTATCTAAATAATCTACCCTTACGTAAGCCATATCTTACAAGATATTAGTGGAGATTAGTTTAAAAAAATGAGCCTATGGAGTTGAAAAGAGTCATCGCATCAAAATTAAAGTGGATCTTTTAGAAAAAATTTTACTTTATAAACCTATCTAGGCGACAAACTTGATTTGATGTATTGGCTATACACACACACTCATGAGGTTAAATCGAAATTTGCATATATATCTGCATTATTGATATAATCACCTTTTTGTTATTCTTTTTGAATAATTACTCTTAGTAATTTTTGAGGTTGGATGATGATTCAATGGTGATATGACTTAGATTTTTGTTAGGTTATTCTTGTTTGGGTTTGTCATCTTTTGTTTTTGTCATTTTGGTTTTGTGTTTTTGCTTGAGGACAAGCAAATATTTAAGTTTGGAAGTATTTGATAAGTTGGTTTTATATCAACTATTTCATATCCCTTTTACTTAATAATTTATTTATCTTCAAGCATTTTATATTAATTTTATGCATTTTTTATGTTATTGTGTAAGTCACATGGAAAGGAGAAGAAAAATTGAAAAAGAAAATAAAAATTCATAAAAAAATTTGGAAGTCATGCCACGACTCAAGAGATTGGAGTCGCAGCCTTGAAGTTTATGATAATCCAGTTTATTTGGTGCCACAACGCCAAATTTTCATGCCCCTGAGCCGAAAATGATCAAATTTAGAAAGGAGGGCAGACTGCTTGAAGCAGCAGCACTAGTTCAAAAGAAGAATGATAGATTGTTTAGCGCTAGTTCAATCTATGCTTTGTAAAAATAGTTTGGGGCCTCGGCCCTTGAAATCAGAGTCGAGGCCGTAGCTGGCAAAAATTTTAAAATGCGTTTTTCAGTATAATTTTGGGACTTTTTTTGGAGGACTATGAAAGGCAACATCTAACATAAATTTGGGGACTTCTTTTGGCCAAAAAACATAGAGAAAAATGAAGAAAAAGCTTCAAGATTCAAGATTTGAGTTTCTCTTTAAGATTTCAGAGTTCTTATTTTCTTTTACTTTTCTCTTACCTTTTATCCTAAATTTATATTTGTTTATTAATTTTATAGACATGATTAGGGGCTAAGTTTTCTAATTGAGGGTTTTGATGTAACTTAATTAGGATGATTTAAATTTCTCTTTCAATTTAATTGAATGTTTATTAGATCTGGTTGAGTTTTGTGCATGGGTCTTAATTCTTTTAATTGTTTGGCCACTAATTGAATGATTTTCTAATCATATAAACCTATGAGGTGATATATGTGTCTAGTTCTATGTATAGAAAATAAAAAATTATATGTAAAATAGGAATATACTTGCATGGTTTATGTAGACTTAATGGAGATCCATAGAGGCCAATGATTTATTGATTGTTTAATTCACATAAGAATATAATGGGTTAGCAATTGGTAAAAATCATTAGAACTTGAGATAGACTATTGAATAATTGACGGATTTTCGACTATCAACAAGGAAAACAAACTGATATTGATGCGATAGATTATTCAAATCGGACTAATTGTGGTAAAATCATAAATCTTGTTCCAATATTTGTCTTTGTTGGACTTATGTTGTCTAGCATGTGCGACAAGGGCAGCTGCTTGTGCTCACTTGACTCTTAAGGGTCATCCTCAAGCTTGATATGATTAGCTACACTATAGAATGTCTTTGCTCATTATGTGCTTAACATGCCCCCAAGTCTGTGTAGCAACCTTAGGATAACCAAAACTTGTTGTTCATAAGTTCACCTCCAACATTTTGAAACCCCCTAATCATATCTTTCATCACATCAAGAAGCTAGGTCATTGAGTGCTTTGGGTACTGATTGAATTGTTGCCAAATTTGTGAATACAAGTATATGTTATTGTAGATAAAAAATAAAGTGGATGAGTAGAATATCACTCTCACGAGAATTATTGAATTACTAAATACTGGAATTGGGTTAACTCTAATTTTATTTGAACAATAGTAATAAAGTGGTGATTAATGCAAACTAACAAAATACTAAACTAATCAGCAAAATCAAATTGAAATTAACTTCTATGATGTTAGAGAAAGCAATGGTCAATGCCAAAACTTGGCCCCACAAGGTGACAAGGCTATGAAGCGTCACCGAGGCAAGATGGGTGGAAAGAAGAAAGACAAGTGTTTAAACATCGGCAAGTTAGGTCCACTCGAATAAATGTGTACCCATGAATGTGAAGGCATGACATGGTGCATCTTAATTTCTCACTTTCATTGATAATTATTCGCACGTGGGTCAGTTTATCTCATATCTCATCAGACAGAAGTGCTTGATTTTTTTAAGCGATTCTTGGCAGGGGTTGAGAACAAAAGAGATAGAAACCTCAAAATTCTACGTACTAATAGAGAACGAGAATATTTATCTAATCAATTTAGATAAATGTGTGAGGAAAAAGGTATCACAAGACAATTGATAATTTGACACACTCCGTAACAAAATGGATATGTCTAGATTAATAATGGCATAAGTAAATTTTCCAATATCATTTTGGGGAGATGTGATGTTGATTGTTGCCTACATATTGAACTATGTGTCTTCTAAGTCAATTTCTTCGACACCCTATGAGTTATGGCATAGCAAAAAGCCTACTTCAAAGGCTTACACTCTTAGGGGTCGATAGGGTTTGTTCACAACACTTCTCATAAGCATAGGAAGCTTGATCTTTAGAGTGGTCAAACATAGATAAGGTATTGTGATTACTCAAAGGGCTATGTGATGTATGGTGAACATCTTGATAGACAAATGACTGAGATTAAGTCCAGTGATGTGAATTTCCTCAAGGAGGATTTTTCGACCATTGGTGAAGTTAAAGGGGATCTTAAACTATATAAGTTACAAGATCCTCAAGGTGGCACTCTAGTTCGTGGCGATGGTGAAACTTCACAGCCTCATCCAATAATTGATGGGGATAATGTAAGCAACCCTAAATTCAGTGGGAGTGACCCACTGGAAGAAAATTCTTAAAATCCACAAACGCATAGGAGCAAATGTGGAATAATACCCCATTGGCGGTATGAGATTGAAGGGAAATCTTTAATGTGTGCTTCTATGGATGTTGGTGAGCCTGCAACTTATAAAGAGATTGTGACTTCTCCAAATATAAATGAGTGGATAACTGTTATGGAAGAACAGTTGAGCTCGATGGCGAAGAACTATGTTTGGAAGCTAGTTAATCTTTCGTATAGACGCAATACCATTGGGAACAAGTATGTTTGAAATTTCAAGTGCAAGACATCTAGATCAATCGATAAGTATAAAGCTTGACTTGTGGTGAAAGATTATACCTAAAAAGGAGGGTATAGATTATGAAGTGACATTTTCCCAGATGGTGAGGTTTACCTCTATTAACCTTATATTAGCTATTGTTGCCCACCTAGATTTGGCATTGTTCAGATGGATGTTAAGATAGTATTTCACAATGGAGAGCTCAACGAGGAGATCTATATGGATCAACCTTTGGGATTTCAGAAAATAGGATAAGAGTGTAAAGTATGCCACTTAATACGTTCCATTATGGACTGAAATATTTGTCTAAATAGTGGAACCATCAACTTCACAGAGCTATCACTATGATAAGCTTTACGATGGTCGAGGAAGACCATTATGTGTATGTCAAGAGAAGTTGGAGGAATTTCTTGATACTCTCATTGTATATGGATGATATTTTGTTAGTTGGGAATCAGTGGAGATGATTGTCGCCATTCAGAAGTGGTTGTCCTCTATATTTGAGATGAAAGACATTGAAGAAGTTGAATACTTACTTGGTTTTAAGATATACTGAGATCGTTCTAGAAAACTTTTGAGATTGTCTCAAAAGACTTGCATTATGAGGATTATAGAACAATTTCATATGCATAATGTTAAACATGTTAACGTGACAATAATTATGCTCTTAATAAAAAATGTGCCCTAAGACAAAAGAAGAAAGGGAACACATAGCTAATGTTCCATACGCAAGTGTAATAGGGAGTTTGATGTACGCAATGATGTGTACTCGATTGGATCTATGCTTAGCAATTAGAATATGAGTAAATATCAAAGTAATATTGGACGTGACCATTGGGCTGTAGTCAAAAGGATACTTAGATATTTGAAGGGGACTAGTGATCTCGCTTTATACTACCATGGGGATAGTTTAAAGCTAATTGGATATAATGATGTTGAAGGATCATAGGATAGAAATAAGGGCAAATCCATATCAGGATATGCATTCTTATTAGGAGACATTATTATTGTTAGAGTAGTGCCCTGACGCGCCAATTAGATTGGCCGTTATTTACTCTTGTAATAGACTTTATCAGTTGTAATACATTTATTAGAGGCATTTTCTTTAGCTTGTGGCTCGCATTTATTTATTGCATATTAGATAAAGTCACTAAATCAATTATAGCTATGGGGCATGGTCGCGTATATGATGGCGATCATGGAACATACCTCTATAGCTTTGATCTTAAACTATGTTTCAAGTCGAGGGCTTTTTGAGAAGGGACATCGAATAGCCCAATAAAACTTGTGCATATGATGCATGCTCGTAAGACGAGGATGTCCTATTTCGTGGACATCAACATAGAAACACAAGTGCATGTATGCAGGTGCTTATTAGAGAACAAGTACACTGAACTAACCTGCTTGAAATTCTTAGTTGGAAATCCCAAATGTTGAATTAAGAATTTCTATGTTATGATAGTGTACGATTAGTCCTTTGACTTGAGGCATTATGGTAACCTTATACATGTAATGCCTTACTTAGATGTATCATCCATTGCCTGACAATCATAAAGGGATTATGTTGGGTATTATATTTATGCGTATGAAGGTTAATGAGTGGTCAACAAAAGATCCGTCACTTGTCGGGTAGAACAAGTGAATCTCCTATGTTTTCATAGTTCGTGACTTGGAAGACCTTGGCCAAGGCAGAGTGAATATGATAAAAAGGTTTATGATGATTCATTAAGAGTCACTACAACTTAAAATGAAATTATAGATATTGAGTCGATTAGGGTTTCGACTATTATTCATGCCCTAAACTCAATCAGGAGATTAGTTGATGGAAGAATCTTACATTGTACTCGTAACTTGAATGAATATGATCACTTGTTATTTCACCTAAGACTAGTTAGTCATGATTACTTATTAGGTGTTTTCACAGATAGTGAGATTCTAGGAATTAAGGAGTTAATTTCTAGCGAATTAATTAATCAGAATAATTGTTATTCATAAGTTGCAAATGTTGCAAGCCCACTACTAGCTTAGAAATGAACCTAAAGGGTTACACACAATTTGGAATCAAAACATCTTTAGTCTACAAATCATCCAAGGGGTTGGATATAATTAATTAAAGGATTAAATTAATTCAAAGAATTGAATTAATTATTCAATTAAATAGTAGGACTATTTAATTGGACCTAATGAGATTAGGAATTCAATTGAAGTGAATAAATTAATTGATTGGATCAATTAATTTGGACTTAGACTAATTTAATTAATTAGATTAATTAAATAGACTTAGAGAAGTCCAAGCCCAAGTTTAATTAGACTTGTTGGAAGCCCACTTGAAAATAAGAGAGTGAATAAGATTTATTTATTTAAATAATATATGATATTATACATATTAATTTATGAGATAAATTCATAGCTTGGAAGACAAGACAAAATGAGCAAATGTTGCCCTAATTTTTCAAGCAAAATTTGGCCATAAAGAAAAAAGGGAAATATTTTATTTTGTGCATGTGTTTTTAGTTTGCTAAGGAAAGTAAGACTTTTCCATACAAACTAATTAACATGTGAGGATGAAATTAAGGTTGCCCTAATTTTTGTAGCCTCCTTATATATATATATATATATGATATATTGAAGATAAAATTTATCTATCCAACACTCTTGTAATTTTTGGCCATAGCAAGAAATAGAAGAAAAAATATTTTCTTCATTTTCTTTTCTCTTGTAGTGCTCAAGTGCATATTTTAACTGTTCTTCTTTTACAAGTTAAATTAAGAACAATTGAATAAACTTTAATCTTTAATTCACAGGTTGGATTGAAAGGTTATAAGTTCACTCCACACTAGGCTAGAAAAGAAAATAGTAAAAACTGGCAATTTTATTATTTTCAGTGTTCTTGTCCAAGGTGTGGACTTTCTTTGGAGGGAGGAAGCATGAACTCCTTTGCGGCGTATTTGCAACCATCCGGCAATTGATTACCCTATTCCTTGCATTATTAACGAAGGAGTCAAGAAGGTATCAATATTCACATAATTTAATTATTCTATTTAATTAAATACTATTTATATATTATCGATCATTAAATCGCTTTTGGTTACCCGAGGTAGTACATTAACTGTTATTGCATATTTTTTTATTAAATTTTTAATTTTCGCTACGCTTACCTCATGGTCATAACGAACCCAACGGTGGTATTAGAGTCACGGTTATCAATATATTAATAGTTTATGTGATAAACTAGTTTGCATGATTTGTGTTTTTATAAATTGGGGCATGTTTAAATTTAATTATTGCACATAGAAATATTTTAAATGTTAAAATATTATATATCTTTATTTTTGCTTAAATGTTATTAAAGTTTTGTCAAGGGCAGAAAGAATTCTTCCCTATCAACTTGAGCATGCGTTGAGGTTCCTCCCATGCGCTAGCTTGTTGATGAGAGTTTTTCAGTCCGAATAAAATCAAAATAATAGCCAATGCGTGGGATGAAAGTTGGCAAAGCAAAATGGAAAACCAAATGGTGAAAGTTCCCGGCCGAAGCCGCACAATAGCGGACGGGGTGACAGTAGCTTTTGGCTATCGTCTCCAATTTTGTGCAATTTTTATTTTTAAAAATCTGATTTTAATATTCTGGAATTAATTGTTAATTTTGGAATATTTGAAAAATGGTTTTTCACAAAATTAGATAAGATGCCTAATTTTCAAAAAATACAAAAGTAAACAACTCGGTAAATTTATATGCTTTCAGTTCATGTAATGAATGTGATTGGCATGTATGATGGGATGATCATAGAGCCTTGGACCATTGTGAATGGTTGTTTTTATTTTATTTGGGTTTTAATTTGAGGCCTGCAAGCCTCTTATTCAATTCGATATAATTATACATTTAGTTTCTGTAAGAGAGTATAATTTAGGGGTGAGGTTTTCTTTCTTTTGTAATTGGAGGACGAAAGAAGGAAGAACCATGGAGGCTCGAGATCCAAGGCCCATGTGTGCATGGGATGTATAAATTTAATAGTATAGGTTATCGTTTTATTACCCTTAGATTGATCTAAACCCAATTTTGGCTCGATTGGGTCGCATAGGTAAGGGCTATGATCATCCCGTTTATTTTAATATGTATTAGATGCATGCTAGGATTTATTTAATGTTTGCGCACATGTGATGACATGAATTAAATAAACCAACTAATTAAATTGATGAGGTCTTGGCAATAAACAAACCCCACTTAATTTTTCAAAAATTAAGTTAAAGATTTTTTTATGAAAAATTCTATTTCAATCAAATATGGACAAGTTGAGTAGGACTCATCGATCCATGTCTACTATAAAAAATAAGTGATATGATAATGCTACCACATTTTGTTATTGGCCATAAGTCGTGGGCTAACTTAATGGAGGAAAGTTGTGATCACTCACTAAGCATAGAGATACCCGTGGAATGGACTTGCCTCTACCTCGACCATGAGTCATGGGAGGTTTAGATGCTCCATTTACATGGATGTTTGATAGGTCTTGATTGACACTTAGTACCATATAGGCTCATAAAATTGGGGCATATGGGAAGAAGTGAGGCAAAATATCTTGAGGGTTATATAGTGATATAATCGTTAAAGAGTTAACCATCTTTTGGTGCATTTCATGGGCTCATAAAATTGGGGTGTGGAATGCACTAATTGGACCTCAAGCCCACTAGAAAATAAGATTTCCTGAATGTCCATTAGGGGTGATGGAATTCGATAAAATAGTGGGAGACATTTATGATTAAAGACCTTATTATAAATAAAATGTATTTACAACAGTTTACTCATTTTCTACTATCATCTATTATAGATCGTCTAGTTTTGAAATGACTAAAAATCCTATTGGATCAATACTTGATGCAAACAAACTCACTAATCCAAATTTTGTCAATTGGCTAAGAAACCTCAAGATTGTGTTGCAATCTAAAAGAGAGCATATACACTTGAGACTCCTCTTCTGGCAGGGCCACTGGAGAATGCAACTAAGGAGAAGCTTGCAGAGTATACATAGTAAGTCGATGATGATCTGCAAGCCCAGTGCTATATGATGGCATCGATGTCAAACGAGTTGCAGAGGCAACACGAGGTTCATGCGCTTGCGTATGATATCTATATTCACTTACAAGAGTTGTATGGTGAATATACTAGGCAGGCGAGATATCAGATCTCAAAATAGCTTTTCAGTACCCATATGATGAAAGGCTCTTCAGTTCATGATCATGGGGTGAAAATGATAAGCCTAATAGAAAGGCTTGAGACCCTTGGAGTCGTTATGGATAACGAACTCTATGTGGATCTCATCCTATAGTCTCTGCCACTGTCGTTTAACTCCTTTGTTGTGAACTTCAACATGCATAAGATGGAGACTAGCATCACTGAGTTGGTCAACATTTTGAAGACGGTTGAATCCACCATAAAAAAGAAAAAGTCGGTCTTGATGATTGGATCCTCATCTAATTTGAAGGCTGCAAAGCCCAAGAAGAAGGGAAGAAAGGGGAATGGTTCCTCTAAATCCAAAATATTCAAGGCCAAGGGTGGAGTCTCAAAGGTCTCTAATAAGTCTAATGACAAATGCCACCATTGCGGCAAAAATGGGCATTGGAAGAGGAACTGCAAGGAGTTTCTTGCAAGCCTGAAGGGTACAGGTATTTATTTTGTTGAAGTTAACTTATTAGTTAATGGTGCTTCTTGGGTATTGGATACCGGTTGTGGCTCACATATATGCAATGATTTGCAAGTGATGTCGGGAAGTAGGAAGCTAAGTAGATGAGATATAGTCCTGCGTATGGGGAATGGAGTAAGAGTTTATGCATTAGCCGTAGAAACTGTGTACTTAGCTTTAGATAATGGTTTTAAGTTTGTTTTAAACAATTATTTTTATGTACCAGAATTGATTAAGAATATTATCTCGATTCTAATTTTGTATAAAGAAGGTTTTAAGTTTTCAATAAAAGATAGAAGTTGTTCCATTTTTCAAAATTCTTGTTTGATCTTTTCTAGTGCATTAACAAATGATTTATACACACTTAGTCCCCAAAAACTAGTTATGCAAAGCTACCTGAGAGGTATGGCAGATGGATGTGAAGACCGCCTTCCTAAATGGAAATATTAAGGAAGAGATTTACATGAGGCAGCCTGAGGACTTCATATCCAGTGGGAGTGAGCAAAATATTTGCAAACTCCAGAGATCCATTTATGGACTCAAACAAGCTTCCCAAAGCTAGAACATCTAGTTTGATGAGACAATCAAAATGTTTGATTTTCATAAGAACCCAGATGAACCTTGTATGTATAAGAAGGTTATGGGAGTGCAGTGACATTTGTTGTGCTATATGTTAACGACATCCTACTAATTGGAAATGATGTAGGGATGCTGCAGTCAACTAAGTTTTGGTTGTCTAATCAATTCTTCATGAAGGATTTGGGAGATGCATCCTTCAACCTTAGTATAAAGATCTATAAGGATAGATTTAGAAGGATGATTGGACTATCCTAATCCATGTACATAGATAAGATGCTAAAGAGGTTTAGCATGGAGGAATCCAAGAGGGGGTTCCTGCCGATGAGTCATAGCGTTTCTCTCTCAAAGTCTATATCACCTAAGACTCCTGAGGATAGAGAAATGATGACTCGCATACCTTATACATCTGCTATTGGAAGCATAATGTAAGGTATGCTATGTACGAGGCCTGATGTTGCATATGCTCTAAATGTCACGAGCAGATATCAGTCCAGTCCAGACGAAGAGCACTAGAAGGCCGTGAAGATAACCTTAAGTACTTGAGAAGGACTAAGGATATCTTCTTAGTGTACGGCGATGGGGAATTTAAGCTAGAAGGTTATACCGATTCTAGTTTCTAGTCAGATATAGACGACTCAAAGTCGATGTCTGGATTCATATTCACCTTGAACGGTAGTGCGATTAGCTAGAAGAGTTCCAAGCAAGAGATGACTACAGACTCCACCACTGAGGCTGAGTATATGTTGTATGTGATGCAGCAAAGGAAGCTGTTTGGATAAGGAACTTTATCCAAGAGTTGGGTATAGTTATATCCATTGTTGATCCAGTATTGATATACCGTGATAACAATGGGGCTATTGCGCAAGCAAGGGAGCCAGGATCTCATCAATAGTCCAAGCATATAATGAGACGATACCACCTGATTAGAGAGATTATTAGTAAGGGCGATCTCATAATGGATAGAGCTGTCTCGGCAAAAAATATAGCAAACCCACTGATTAAGCTTTTAGAGCAGAAAGTATTTGACGGACATCTTGAAAAGATGGGCCTAAAATACATAGGCAATTAACGCTAGGACAACTAAGAGATTGTTAGAGTAGTACCCGACGCACCAATTAGATTGGCTGTTATTTACTCTTGTAATAGACTTTCTCAGTTGTAATACATTTATTAAAGCCATTTTCTTTATCTTATAGCTCACATTTATTTATTGCACATTAGATAAAGTTCATAGATCAATTATAGTTATGGGACATGGTCGCGCATATGATGGCAATCATGGAACATACCTTTATGACTTTGATTTTAAACTATGTTCCGAGTCGAGGGTTTTTTGAGAAGGGACATCGAATAGCCCAATAAGACTCACGCATACAATACATGCTCGTAAGATGAGAAAGTCCTATTCCATGGACATCAGTGTAAAGACGCAAGTGCATGTATGTAGGTGATTGTTAGAAAATAATTACACTGAACTGGCCTGCTGGAATTCTTAGTTGGAAATCCCAAATGTCGAATTAAGAATTTTTACGTTATGATAGTGCACGACTAGTCCTTTAATTTGTGGCACCATGGTAACCTTATATGTGTAATGGCTTAGTGCACGACTAGTCCTTTGATTTGTGGCTCCATGGTAACTTTATACGTGTAATGGCTTATATAGATGTATCATCTGATTGCCTGATAATCATAAAGAGGTTATGTTGGGTATTGTATTTATGCGTATCAAGGTTAATGAGTGGCCAATAAAGGATCCATCACTTGTCGGGTAGAACAAGTGAATCTTCTATATTTTCATAGTTCGTGACTTGGAATACCTTGGCTAATGCAGAGTGAATATGATAAAAAGGTTTCTGATGATTCATTAAGAGTCACTACAACTTGAAATAAAATTATAGATATTGAGTCGATTAGGGTTTCGACTATTATCCATGCCTTAGATTCAATCAGAAGATTAGTTGATGGAAGGATATTACGTGTATAGTACTCGTAACTAGAATATGATAACTTGTTATTTCACCTAATACTAGTTTGTTGTGATTACTTATTAGGTGTTTTCATGGATAGTGAGGTTCTAGGAATTAAGGAGCTAATTTCTAGCGGATTAATTAATCAAAATAATTATTATTCATAAATTGCAAATGTTGCAAGCCCACAACTAGCTTAGAAATGAACCTAAAGGTCACACACAATTTGGAATGGAAACATCTCTAGTCTATAAATCATCCAAGGGGTTAGATATAATTAATTAATTAGATTAATTAATTAAAGGATTAAATTAATTCAAAGAGTTGAATTAATTATTCAATTAAATAGTAGGACTATATAATTGGACCTAATGAGATTAGGAATCCAATTAGAGTGAATACATTAATTAATTGAATTAATTAATTTGGACTTGAACTAATTTAATTAATTAGATTAATTAAATGGACGTGGAGAAGTCCAAGCCCAAGTTTTATTAGGCTTGTTGGAAGCCCAATTGAAAATAAGAGAAATTAAATAAGTGAATAAGATTTGCTTATTTAAATAATATATGATATTATACATATGAATTTATGGGAAAAATTCATAGCTTGGAATACAAGACAAAAGGAGCAAATGTTGCCCTAATTTTGCAAGCAAAATTCAGCCATTAAAAAAAAAAAAGAAAGATTTTATTTTGTGCATGTGTTTTTAGTTTGTTAAGGAAAGACTTTTCCATACAAACTAATTATCATGTGAGGATTTTTTTGTAGCCTCCTTATATATATATATATATTGAAGACAAAATTTATCTATCCAACACTCTTGTAATTTTCGGCCATAGCAAGAATTAGAAGAAAAATTATTTTCTTCATTTTATCTTCTTTTTCTCTTCTCTTGTATTGCTCATGTGCATATTTTAATTGTTCTTCTTTTACAAGTTAAAAGAAGAACAATTGAATAAACTTTAGTCTTTAATTTACAAGTTGGATTGAAAGGTTATAAGTCCACTCCACACTAGGCTAGAAAAGAAAATAGTAGAAACTAGCAATTTTATTATTTTTGGTATTCTTGTCCAAGGTGTGGACTTTTTTTGGAGGGAGGACGCGTGGACACCTTTGAGGCGTATTTGCAACCATCCGGCAATTGATTGCCCCATTCCTTTCATTACTAATGAAGGAGTCAAGAAGGTGTTAATATTCACACTATTTAATTATACTATTTAATTAAATACTATTTATATATTGTCGATCATTAAATCACTTTCGGTTATAATTAAATACTAAGCTTTGCGAATAGATGTGTTCCAAAGGCATTTTAGTAGTATGGGGCTTTGTAGGATTTGAGTTTATAATTTTGTATGAATATTTTTGTTGATTAATGAGATTTTTTTTCTTATTAATTTGTTAGTGTACTGTGTCTATATATGATATATGTGAATGTCACCAAGCTTAGACTGGCCCACTCATTCGGGTAATTGCCTTAACGCTTTGATAGTGAATAGGATGAGACTCATAGATTATGTTCACACCATTGGAAGGGATGCGAATGATCATCTTCGTGCTTGGAATAGTGAGGAAGGTTAAAGTTTAACTTATAATCACCTTAGCATGAGGCCAAGATAAGATCATACTTGATCAATTATGAAGTATGTCCAAACTTCATAAAAGCTTATCTGTAGCTGAATATGTGAACTACAAAATGACACTTTAGAGAGTGACTTCTAGTGGTGTGCATGCCAGGTGCTTGAATAGTGACTGACTAAGATTTATATGATGTTAAGAGCGTCATATGCCAAAATTGAGTGGAAGCTCCATCATAGCATGTATTCATACTACATGTGCTTTGAGATGACCTTGTAAGTGGAGTAAATGAATAGATCTCTACTTTGTGATTGTGTGAGTCCTTAAAATATTTTTAGTACCCTTAGGATTCTAAACCTTGTCATGAGGTGTAAGGTTGATGACGTTGTTTTAGCTTGTAACCAATAGACATGTTTGATCCGATCTGTGGGAACATGACTATGAAAGCTGTCACGACCAAACTAATTGACGTGAGAGGTCAACGAAAAGCTAAGTTGGTAACGAACTTTTGTTTTATGGCTCATAAGTCGGCCGACTAAGTCAAAAATACATTTGACATAATCATGATCATAGATGCGTAACTGATATAGTCAAGCATGCTCTATTTATTATAAAAGGGTCAGAGATGATTGATGTGTGGTGCGACCACATAGTTGGGATACATAGTAAGTTTAGAGTTGTAGAGTCACAAGTTTTATTCTCTATATGAAAGAAATGACTCGAGATGAGAATTGTGGTGATGTGATTTGAATGAATCAAGTCAAATATGTATGAGTGAGAGATATTGGTGCATTTATTGCATCTATATTTGTGATAACTTGGAATTCCATTCTGATAAGGATGATAGTTATCAAGAACATTTCCTAATTGGACTCCAAGTGTGATAGAAATAGAGATAATCATTTTGTTATCTCTCCCACAGACTATAAGATATCACAATTATACGTACTCTCAACTAACAGAACACTCTTTCACCTCCATATTTTCTCTCTACATATCTTTTCTTGAAGTATTACCAAAAAACTTAGAAGTTTTTAAAGGTTTAAGGTGTGTAGAAAAATATTGATGAATGCTCTGATAGTATTCATTGAAGCGAGAAGGACGGTTCCAATCATTTGAAAAAATTGTAGGCGAGCTTTTTATCAAGTGTGATCAAGTAAATCTCCAATGTTGAGGTAATATTGATTATTATATATTAATTATTTATATATAATTAGAATTGCTTATAATATCATTCCATGCATTCAAAAATCCAACTGCTAACCACTCCTTCCAATGTATATGGAGTTATATTTCGGTTGAGTCAGGCTACCCAAATTCTAACAATATAAAATCTTATAAATACTTAAAAAATATATTACATTGCGTATTAAATTGTTCATATCCAAAAAATTTAAAAATTATGGTGTTTTGCTTCTATATCGCCCGTGCATCATAGACTGGAACCTTTTTCATTTCTCTAACATGCCTTAGTTATAAAAGTCCACGCGGATAAATTATAAAGAATTGGAAAGTAGTGTCCATTTCATTTTGCCAGGTTATGGATGGGATGGTCCAGGCCTTAAGCTGCGTAGCCTGTCAGCCAGACCACGCTTGGTGAACTGGAGCCAGCTTGTTGACTTGACGAAATATAATATATCAAAGCAATTTAATTGAGATTTAAGATGAATAAAATATATGAAATACACTAGATTTAACAAAAAAAAAAAAAAAGTCCTACTTTTCTAGTTGATTGGAATCAGTTAAAGCAAGCAGAAATTGTTTCTCATGTAGAATTTCTTATTTGAATTTTAGAATTTAGTTGGAAAAAAAAATGCTGAAAGTTTTTCAGTTTGGATTTTGATTTATTTTGAGACAAAATACTAATGATCATATTCTTTTACTATTCTGTTTTGAAGGAAAAATACGAAGGAAATGTGTGCTTGGATTTACAATTTTCAGTACTACCTTTTTTCTCATAAAATTTAATTTGCTTATTTCTCTGACAGAGTTAATACAAACTTTTGATGGAATTTTAATGAGAAGTAAACACAGCTTTTTTGGTGCCAAAGTAGTAGTCATTTAAAAATAGTGGCAGTTTTAAGAATACTACATTTTATGCCACACGAGTTGTGGGCATAATAAGAGAACCCACTATCTTAAAAGCCAAAAAGTATCCCTCCAAAAGTGAAATAAATGAGTATAAACGTTACATCTGTATCAATTATGAATGGTAATTTTTAAAATAAAAATTTTCTTTTCAAAAATACCTCTCACTTTAAATAGTAATGTAGCATCACTATCTGTCAAACATTGATTTTGTAGGCAATATTATAAAAATATTTTAAATTTTTACTTTTTTAATCATCATCCTAAATTTTGATTGAGTACAATACATAATTTTGGATGAAGCGAATAAATTTTTTGCATATGCCGATAACATACTTTCAAAGAGAAATGTGTCGTTTTAAAACCAAAATATTATTTATCATAATAACATTTTATTTGAGAAGATATAATGTCGTTTTAAAATCAAAATGTTATTTATCATAATAACATTTTATTTGAGAAGATATAATCTTGATTCCATAATCAGGTCATTATATAATGTCCAAAATACTTAAACAGATGTATTTTGAAATTTGACAAGAAGATAATTGTTTAGGTGGGAGCAGCGACCTGGACCTGTCAGAATCAAAGAGACCTATATACTACTACACTTGTGGGAAAAACTCTCATATCAGACCAAATGTCAATTCTTTGCAATAATGTTTCATC
This sequence comes from Paulownia fortunei, assembly GCA_019321725.1. Classification (NCBI taxonomy): domain Eukaryota; kingdom Viridiplantae; phylum Streptophyta; class Magnoliopsida; order Lamiales; family Paulowniaceae; genus Paulownia; species Paulownia fortunei. The sequence goes on from CM033123.1 coordinate 9,779,606, forward strand.
ACGAAGGTGTTTAATTAATGCATGGAGCAAAAGCGCGTTTTCTCCTGTCCAAGATTTTGACACCGTCTACAAAAACGTCCACTAACTAAAAATTGTAAATGCAAGGACAGGAATACGACTTTTCGTCTTTCCACATTCAGAAAATGTCAATGTGTTGTTTTTTTTCAACCATGGCTGCTGGGAAAAGTAATTCAATAATTAAGTGTAATTAATTTGGAGGTCACAAACATTAATCCGCCGATAAGTGGTTGTACATTCAAATATCATAAATATGAAAAAATGAATTTTGAGATAGAAGATGACCGACATTGATATTTATTCAGTAATTTTTTTTATTAAATTACCAAATAGTCTTCATAAATTTATTAGAATCTAATGTGTACATGCAATAGAAATTCACATAGCTTAGCATAGAAGTTTCATGCATACTTCATTCCCTCATCCCACCAGGTTATTCTTGGGTGGAAACGTGTTGGTCCAAGTCCTAGGTTTTGTTTGGTATTATTTTGAGTTGTTTTGAGAAATTTATTTTAAAATAATTTATTTTGATAGTGGGAATAAAAATATGATTGAATATTTTGTTGGAAATAAATCATATGATATAATTTTTGGAATAATTTTTATATAAATGTATTGTCAGTATTATTTTATTGTTGTTTGTGGGGTTATAGTAGAGTATAAAATTATTTGAATATTATAATGGATTATTATCATTTTTAGAAAATATAAGTAGCAATGCATTTTTATTTATGGAGAAGGAAAATAGAAATTTTGAAAATAAAACCAAACAAAGTCTTAATCTTCTATTAAGCGAATTGAGTCGAGTCTGATAATTTATTATTCAAATTTAATTTAAAATTTTTATCGAGTTTAAAATTGTATTTGATCTTAAAATGTTAAGAGCTGAGCTTAAAAAGTAAATTAATATAGAAAAACACGAATTTGATTAGTTAAATATAAATATACATTATCATTTTTTATTAATCAAATTAAATTTGAATTAAATATATATTCAAATTTAATGGATTATATTTCACAAACCAAATTAAAATAATAATAATAAGAAATCTCTGAATTAGATATTATATAATTTATTTTCTCAACCTCCTTTCCTCTTCCCCATGCTTTGAGTAGATCATGAGTAAATATCCCAATATCCCCCACCCCAAGAAAAAGTAATAGAAAAGCTAGTCCATGAATGAATTATTTGTCGGTTAAAGAATGAAAACGATTCTAACAAATGAATAGTTTGCGGATGCCGACAAAGCTTTCTAAGTACCAATTATCCTACTTATCAAAAAAAAGAAAAAGGAAAAAGTACCAACTATCCTCTGATAACGACACAACAGTCCTAATCATAGAAAGTAAATTAAACACATCTTAAGACAAGGCATGCAAATAGTTAATTCTTAGTCAAATCAAATCCTTGAATTCAACTTGTTATCTACACGCAAAGTACGTTGAAGTATTTGAAAATGAAAGTGGATGATACCCATAAGCACTTGCAATAATAAACTCTACATAAATTTGCATTTAAGGAGTGAGCTAATTGGGTGGATCGCTAAATTATTGCGCGCACTAGCATGCAGGCCTTATCAATTGTATTTAGGGATGGTTTCGTTTTATTTGATGTTGATTTTTACTATTAGGTGGATTTAAAAAAAAAATTTAATCCGTCCATTTGGAACCCATTATCTTTATTTTTATTTTTTAAAAAAAATTATTTTATATATATATATATATATGTATGATGTTTTTTTAGAAGTGTATAAAAGGTTTTAGTGCAGTATTTTTAAAAATATATATTTTAATATTTTTAAAATAATAAAATGAATTTTATAGATCTAACAAGTCTAACCTATAAGGTCCAAATTTGCGGCATATGCGGGTGTGAATTTTAAAAATTCTTAATGGGGCAAATCTAGGGTTTGGTCAAATCCGACCCTTTGTAATCCTTAATTGTGCTTCAATCTAATTAATCGGGCAACTCTTTTATAGTTTCGTGATCATATATAAAAGGTATAAATTAATTTATGGATCATTTTTTTTTAATCCAGTTACCATAGATTTTGTTTGGAGTTAGCTCGATTTCAGTTTTAGTATTTTTGTAAAAAACCACTATAATATTTATTATATTAAAATATATGAAGATTGTGAGATGTGTTTTAGGTTTAGGGAAGACAACTCATAATATAGATGTCTTGTTTTGTAAGATTTTATTTGATTAGTGATGTCAGGTCATCATTTTATATTATTATATATTATATTTTAGATTAATATAATAATTCAACAATTAATTTTTATATTTCTTATTGATAAGTTGATTTGCACACGTATGGAGATGTAAATATATATCTATAATAATAAATATAATTTTTTTTATAATATTATGAAAATAGATGAAACTGTGTTTTGAAAGATTTAATATTTAAATATTTTTCAAAAAAAATAAAATTGCTTAAACTGAAAATAAAGTAATTCCAAACAAACTTATAATGATTGGAGGGTCACAAGTGGAATCCGCATGATCGAAAAAGAATTGTGAGTCTATGGGCATTGCATTATTTAACAATGCCCAAAAGTACCTTTCAATATGTAACCAATTTATTGAAAAAACGAAAAAAAAAAAGGCACACTTGTATATCAATTTTACTGATTGAGTGGGATTTGAGTTTAACCTATCTTGTCCCACTTGATATCATATAGTCCTAATCAAAGCATTTGGAAAACTGATTTCAAAGACATATAGGGTTTGTTGAAACTTAACATCATGAAAACTGGCTACGCGTTTCGATTGAACTTCAAAAGTAATGTTTGAAAATAAACATTGTTGATGTAATAATATGACTCTGATTAATCCCCAATAACTATTTTTAACTGTAAACTTATAAAATTTAACTATTTTTAAGTTTCAATTGGAATTTTTATTAATTCAATATATATTATTACTAGAAACTAGAAAGGAGGCAAATTAGAAGGGAGCATAAGAAGTACTCCCATTGCACAAAGGGTGTGTGGTAATCTATTTTTGTTGGTCAGAATATGATTGTCTTTACTATAAAAGTAGAGATTTATGGTACTATGTGACTATTTTATCCTTTATTTTAAATTAAAAATTGAACTAAATTATTCTATTCATAAGCACAATTGTTTTGTTTATGGAAAGAAAGTTTTATATATAGATATAGAAAACAGATACAAATCAAACTAAAATTATGCCACAAATTTTGCAATGTAAGTTTTTTTTATACTCTTTTCAATCCACCAATAATTCCACAAGTAATCCATTTTATTCATGAAAGAGCAATTGTGAAAGAAAGTCCTATAACATTGACATTTGCTAATTCTAAATAAAAGTGAAACGATAATTTTTTTTTTTTGGATATAATCCCAAATGGCAATGGAGACAAAATATCCAGGTAATAATATTGCAAGTTTAATAATATTTTTAAATATATGATGCCAAGTGTAATAATACTTTCTGATGACATATGATGATGTTATGTATATATTCAACAATTGATATTCATTTTATTTGGTCAGATTCAAATAATTTTATTGCAAGTACAATAATACTTTATAATATATGATGGTAAGTGCAAAAACACTTTATAACATATGACGATGCTCATGTGCATATTCACTAGCTGAGTTCCCATTTAGATTTTCAGTAAGTGTAATTCTTGTATAAATGATTTGAGGTTGATCCAAAATCTTTCAATCAAAGGGGTTGTATAGTAAAACATCTTTGTCCTTATATGGCTCGCTTGCTATATTTGATAGTATAAGGTTTGATGGAGTGTGGTATATATCAAGACATCTTTGTATATTGTTTGGTAAGTTGTTTTAAAATATTTGATAACCATATTACAATGAAAAATTTATTTAGTTGGATAAAGCATATTATACAAAGTCAAAAATACTTTCAGCCTTTACACATATATATTAGTATATAGCCTTTACACATATATATTAGTATATAATCATTAATATAATATATATGTAGGATTTATATATATTTATATAATTATATATTTTTTTATCTAAATTTATATTTATGTTTATGAATATTAACAAATACTATTAATAATAATTACATACTATGTTATAAATATATATTATTTACATAAATATATATATCTATACGTATATATTAATATTTATATTTTGAGTTGGAGTTTTCATTTTAATTACTCATCACACCTAGAAGGTATAATCCACTATCAGGAAGGGAGTTGATTCCATGTTGCGCCAACTCATTTTCACGGGCACAACAAGTTTAAAGTAAACAATGAATTACAACCATTTATCCCAACCTAATCCTACCTAGCAAACAAGTAATATAAACTAATAGTGAAATATAGGGAGTCCACTGTAGAATAACTCATGGTGCCGGATTTGAGAGTTGACTACTTTCATAGCCACTTGGATTAAATAAGATCTTTGAAATAGATTCGAAAACTCAGAAAATCTCACTGAAATGAAATGACCCATTTCCTTGGCCAGGAGAATTTGTTACACTGGACTGTGAGGCCTTTTTTGCCGAATTGCAGAAAGACAGATTACCGAATCTCCGATGGAGTTGAGTCAGTGAAAATTCAATACATATATATGTGCAAGGGCCAAGGCACACTTTTCTAGACATTTCTCATGCAATAATACCAAGTTACCAACTCCGACATTCACTCTGGAATAAATGACTTATTTATGAAGTTTGGTACATAAATTCCTCCTTATTTTTTGATAATTTTGGTACATAAGTTGAGGAACTTGGGTGGGCCGTGGGTATTTACTCAAATTATTTAGAGCTACCTCACAAACATGTATTGGGGAATACCAATCTCTTGAGCCATGTTTTAGTGCTTTGTGCCCTCAAAACAATGAGTAATACTTTGGGGTCTGGTTTGCATAGTGGGATGAGGTGGGATATCAAATTTGACCTCATCCAATAACCATATTTATTTATTTCTGGTGAAGTCAACCTGGTACAAGTTTATAACCCAGCATTTAACATCATTTTTCAGGAATGGGGCATTACTCGTTGTGGGGTGTGATAAAAAAAATAAGTGGGGGTGGCCAAGTTGGATGTCATGATTGTAAATCTAAAAACTCCTTTAAAATTACACATATAGCCTTAGACAAAAAAATCCAACCACACGACAAAATTTGATGTTAACCCTTCTTCCCCAATAGTCCTGGCGGCGGGGAGTGGAGGTGCTGTGCTGCCTCCTCCACTGAGCAAACAGAACCAAAAAGCACAAAATGGAGAAAAGAAAAATGGGGAGAAGAAGAAAACAACAAAAAGCAAAGAAGAGTGGCGGTGGGGGTACTCGGCTGCGGCGGTGGCGGGGGTTTGGTGACAAGTCAGGGATGAGAAATGGAGAAAAGAAAAAGAAGAATTTTAAAGAAGCAAAGAGGAAAAAATGAGAGAGAAAGGGAATAAGGAAAGGCGAGAAGACAGCATGTTGCAGAATAAAAAACGAGAGAAAAAGACAGGAGAAAAATGAAAAATATTTGTTTGAGGTATTTTAGACAACATAATTTTAGTCTGATTATTAAGTTCATCAACATAAACATAATATAAAATAAATAATCTCATATCTCGCAATTTAAATGTATGAAGTAAACATGGCATTATTTAAATAAAATAACTGTACTTTTCATCAAATCACATATTTTATTAGCCACTCCTTCGTCCCATTATCAAAGTAAGCGAGTTGTTAAGTACTCATTTTATTTTATTTTTTTTGTATTCAAACCATTCGGAAGTGTTAGAGATAATTAATGGCATTTAATTAGTTCCCTCTAATCAAATATAGATGTTCTACCTTAGAAAAAGGTGCCACCAATTTAAGAATGTATGAATCTGAGAATAACTACTGATACACCTTATAACTTTTGAATATAGGAACTCCTGCATATGACTTGATATTTGAATATAGGAACTCCTGCATATATATATATATATGACTTGATACTTAGTAATGCAATGGCTAATATATCAAAGATAAGGGTGGGAGTCTAGACCAGGCAGCCACCCCTCAAATACGTTATATTTTTAAAATTTATATATAAATTACATAAAATTCAATAATTTGATGCCTTTCTTACCTATTTGCTACAAATCGTGACCCATCCCTCAAGTAGATGCATGCATGGAATCAACAGTCTAATACAATTCAAGAAAAACAATGCAAGCGCTATGATGTGGCAAACCAAAGAAAGGAGGGCAAATTCATTTGATGTACATATTATGTGCAATATATATATATATATATATTGTATTTTGAACCCACTGTACACGCCATTGAAAATTCTTCACACATTATACATCATAATTGTACTTTGACAAGAGTGTATGTCACATTATGCCCCACTTTCATGCATCAAAGTTTGTTGTACACTTCTCTACCCAAGACAATCTACTTTAATAGCAGCCAATGATTTCTTGAATATCAATTGCCATAGAAACAAAGAGGTATGAAAAGACATAAAAGTGAGATAGTCCCCAAAAGGCAGCATGAAATATCACTTAAATCAATATCCCGCAGAGATAGTAGTAACTAACAACAGATCAAAGGCTAAGGTAAGCTTCAAAATCAAACTCTAAACACCATCCTTGGGTACAATAAGATCCTCATTATCCTTGCTGTTATGGATTTCATAATATTTTTGGGAAGAGCCTTTGCAAAGGTGAACTGGGTATTTTTTGCCATTGAGTTCCAGCTTTCTAAGAGCAGCTTTACCAAGATCAATGCCACAAATATCAGATAACCTAACAAGATAAAGTAGAACATCAGAAAGCTCCTCACCCAAGTGCAGCTTCTCTTCTTCTTGCCAATCAGGCAGGCCTCTTGGGACCTCACCTTTCCACTGAAAGATCTCAGACAACTCTCCCACTTCACCCACCTGACAGAACCACCAAACATGCAATTAAAAAAGAGATAATACTAGAAGAAAGCAAGAGCATAAAAAGACTCAAAAGGAATAGTGATGCCACTTTTGGATAAAATTAAGTTGATCCTTGTGTGGCTAAATGGGAACTTTAGTGTGGCCTTCTGATGCTGTGATGATGATACTTTGGACAGTGTTTTCTAGTGCAGTGTTATTATAATATTTTGGGAAACAAATAAAATGATAAAAAACCACTCAGTCTACGTACAAACAAAACGGATGAATATAAAGGGACCTACAATTATCCTAGTTAGCCATGCCCTTCACATTTCCTCACAGTTGATTATATTCTCAAGAAAAAGATTTGATAAAAGTAATCTTTTATATGGGCAACCAAACAAAATTTCTCATTCTTACTTCTTCAAAATTTCCAAGAAGAGAAGTAAACTATAACTAGCCAAGAAAGAAAATATATGCAAGCAATAGTACAATGTCAAAGTTTTTTTCTTCATCACACCATTTTCACTCTCTCAAACTCCAGAGTAAGACTATTATACGGACAATATGCTCCCCCTCCACCTCCTCCTCCCCCTCCCCCTCCCCCTCCCGCTCCGCCCACGCCCACCCCAAAAGAAAAAAACAAAACAAATTTCTTGCTGCGAAAGTTAGGAAATGAATAAAGAAAACTAAATTTATCCACTATGCATAATTGGTATGGGGAGAAACTTGCAAAAGAGGATCAAAAATCAAATGTAACGACATTTGATGGGTAAACCCTGAAAAACCAAATATCCTAATTTTCATATGTGCATGGTATGAAACAGCATGTTATTTTGCGCGGGTACTCAAACAGGAAAAAATGGAACATCACCCACCATTAAAGGGTACAAAGAAAAACAAGAAAAAAAAATAATTCACAAAACTAAAAGAGAAGTTGACGGTCTAATTAATATTTAATAAAAAGAGAGAAAATTTCCCAAGGGTTTGATGCACACGCTGAAACCCACATTTTCAAATGATACCAAAAGCCCAGACAAACACAAAGAGATAAGAAAAAAAGAAATAGAAAGAATTTAATGGCTGCAAGGACCACGAAAAATGGTAAGAACCAGGGCCAAAAGCAGATTTCTGGGGCTATGGAACTGATCCCAATCTCTTTCTTTGGAAAAATTTGCCATTTTTTCCTTCAAATCCTCGAGGGTCACCCCTTCTCTCAGGCCTTCTGTTTCTGAAGAGACTCCCTTCTTCATCTCTCACTCTTTTTCACACACGGATTTTCTTTTTTTTTCTTTTTCTCGAGAAATCACACAAGGAGATTGCAAGTTGTTTTGCAACTTGACCGACTGCTTCAGTTGCTCGCTCTCACGTTTTATGTGTGAGCTCTTATGAGAGCAACTCTTATTGTTTGTGGTGTATGTGCAAATTTTGGGTAGTGATGAAAAAGCTATGCCCCGTTTGGTTTTATTCTCATTTTCAATTTTCAATTTTTGATTTTCATATTTTCATGTTTTTTTTTTTGGATTAGTAGTATAAAATTATGGACTTGTAGAATTGGAAATGATATTTTAATGCAATACTAATAATTTATGATATCTAACATTTTCTTTATGTTATATTATTCAAATAATACTGAAATAAAAAATTGTTATTTTAATATATTATGAATCCCATGACTATATAAAAATAAAAAAGAAATTATTATGTAATTAGCTATAGGATTTAACTAATTTCAAATTAGGAATGTTATATCAATTATCAATTATATGGGTCCTACTTCACAAAATAGGTATATTAAATTGAAAAATCACGTGTAGGTATGAAAAAAAATTCTTTTGTTCAAAAAGATAAAACAAATATGTTTTAATTATTTAAATAATAAAAAAGTTAAAAATAGGAAAAGAAAAACAGAATCTTACTGGTTTAAGAAATTTTCGGTTTATTGGATTGGGTTGAACAATAATTGTTTCATCGGTTTGAATATAGAATTTAGTGTAGGTTGCCAATCAGGCTTGGTCAACAAGTAAACTTGAGGTTTCAACCATTATTTTTTTAATTAGATTTTTGATTAAATTAATTTTGTGATTGATTGCTTAGATGTATATTCAATTGTTATTTTAATTAATTTAATAAAAATTAATTATATTTTTTATTAGGATAGATAAAATAATAATTTAATAGATTAATTATTATGTACAAGGTAAAAAAATAAATAAATAATCAACTAAAAAATATATTAACAAAGTACAAAATTTAAATGATCACATACATATAATTAAATATCAAATTTAAATTTAAAAAAAAAAACAAAACATAAAAATTTAAAAAAATTTGGACCGGTTTGATGAATTTTTTAATTGATTTGATTGATTTTTTTGCATGGTTTGACCGGTTCAATAGAATTTTTGATGTTACGTAGCCAATCAAATTTTTGACTAGAATTTTTATTTTTTGCACTTAAATGAATCGAACTGATCACCAATTCATAATTGAACTGATCGAATTGAACGATTTAATCCGATTCAAAATATTGATTTTAAGGGTTTGAATTCCACAATACGTGTGGTTACTTGTCAACTTTATAATAGTGATTGTTGCTTGTTAGAATTTGTAAATCGGTGATTGATGATTAATAGTTTATTGTTAATTAATTGATGTATAATATACTAATATATTTAATCGTTGTACTAAAAAAAACTTAATTCAGATAAATCTATCCAAACCTCTCATCTGTATGCAAGATTTTAATGATCATGAGAGTTTTTGTTAGAAAATTAAGTGCATACATAGACAAATAATATATGAATCGATTTACTTTTCTATGACAGCAAAAAATTAATCGATTCAACCTGAATTTATAATTTGCCTACAAGCCTCCCCAAATACTGCGAACGGAATTATGCTAGACTCTTTTTTTGCTCCAATGAATACTACCAGAGTATCTACCATATTTTCACACACCTTAAACTCTTGGAAAATTAATTTTGGTAATACTCTAAGAGAGACGTAGAGAAAAAAAGGAGAAAGAGTGTATTCTGTTTTTTAGAGAGAACATAAAATGTCATTGTTTTATAATATCCATTAGTTGGGAGAGATAATCTTAATTAAACACATATATCTCCATCACTATCACAGTTGAAATTCAATTATGAGAGGTACAAAATAACCATCATCCTTATCATAATATGATTCCAAGTTATCTCAAATACAGATGCAATCCAAATACACTAACATCTCCCACTCATACATATTTAACGACTTATTTGAATCACATCCTCATAGCTCTTATCTCATGTCTATTCTTTCATACAGGGAATAAGACGTGCGACCAAGCAAGAAAGGAACATGTGAGGACAGTTATATTAAATCATCATCAAACTAACATAACTCTGTAACTTAAAACTCGCTATATACCCCAAACTATGTGGTCACGCCAGATCAAGCATTTCTCAACTATGAATCTATGCTCATAATTATGTCAAACACATTTGTGACTTAGTTAGCCGGCCTACGAGTCAGAACATAAGTACGTTACCAACTTAGTTCTTTCTCAGCCCTCTATGCTAATTAGCTTGGTCCTGACAACTTTTTTAGTCATGCTCCGACAGACTTAGATCAAACATAGCCATTGGACACATGCTAAAGTAGCATCATCAAACTTACACCTCATGACACGGTTCAGAGTCCTAAAGGGTACTAAAAACATATTAAGGGCTCTCACAATAACGAAGTAGGGATCCATTCAGTTAATCTACTTACAAGGTTGTCACAAAGTACATGTAGTATGAATACATGCTATGATGGAACTCCCACTCAATTTGGGCATATCACACTCTAAACATTATACGAATCTTAGTCCACTCACTACTCAAACGCTTGAGTTGCACATTACTAGAAATCACTTTCCAAAAGCACATTCCAATAATTTGCACATTCGGCTTCAAATAAACTTTTATGAAGTTTGGATCTTGGCCTCATGCCAAAGTGACTATAAGTATTAACCTTCCTCGCTTCTCCAAGCGCAATGACAATCATTCACATACCTCTATTGATCTATGAGTCTCATCCTACTTGATATCAAAGTGCCAAGGCCATTGCCCATGTGAGTAGGCCAATCAAAGCCTGGTGACAACTAAAAAATCCAATACCAAACATATAATGAGAACTCAAAAATATCTCATTAAACATTAAATGTTCTCAGAAGTCACATTTAGCTATAAATTGTTTGAATCATCATTCAACTTGCAACTCTATTTTCCTCATTCATGTGTCTAAACTATTTAGACAATATATTCTCGCTTTCTATTAGTACATTGAACCTCAATGTTCAACTCCTTAATGTTCTCCACCTTTGTCAAGAATCGCTCAATATAGCGCTTCTGACTAGTGATAGTGGAAACATGAATGTACCAACTTATTGCATGAATAGATAGAAAAATAGAATGCACCATTTAGTACCTTACTCATAAGTCTGTACTCGCCTTAGTGAACTAGTTCTAGAGGATAAGTAACCCATTTTTTTTCTTCCAGCAGACTTTTTTCCTAGAAAAATTGTGTAGAGGGAGATTGACCTTAACGAGTTAGCTAATAATGCATCCTCAAGCTAACACAATCATTCTCCTAACCTTGTATGCCATGATATAATTAAATATAATAATAGAAGAAGTATAAGAAATACTACCTTAAGTTAATCGCATCATAACAAAACAAGGACCTACATCGTAAAGGTTTCTTTGATGAAAAATAGACAAATCTAATTACTCAACTAATATCTTACAAGTACATCAATACAATTTTAACTATATCAATCTAGTGCACCTCAAACGAGTAGCTCATACCAACTGTTGAGTTTGAGGTAGCTCTTTTTAGCTTCCTTTGTATGCTAAAATATAGTTGCACAACACTTAATAATAATCTATATATTTGCTCAATCTCCAACCACTTGCTATGTTATACCAAAATATACTATCCATTTAAGGAGAGATTTGGGAATATTAACCAAGGCTCATAATCATCTCCCACAAAATTAAAGATAACAATAAAAATTACCAATCCATGAATAAAATCAACAATGTCCATAAATGACAAGCATGCATACATCATAGTACAAATAATAATTTTGGGTTGACATTTAGTGCATCACGTCGAGATAATTATTGGCCTGTGGTGGTAATTAATGAAAAATATTCCAAAAAATATATGGCCTCCAAAAATACCGCCCCCGTAATACATGTCTTAAAAATAACGACATTACATTTTCAAGATCCACTACATTAGTCTAAAAAATTGGGATACCGCATTATCATCATCTCCACTAATTTTCTCTCAAATAAATATGATATAAAATCATCACAAAATAAACATGAGCACCCAAAAAATATCAACTCCCATACCATTTCACTATTATTCATATTGTATGTAATTAAAATTAATTACATAAAAAATTATAATTAACAAACATGCAATTTATAAGCACAAGTAAAGTATTTTAATCACATAACCAACCACATAGGAAGGTAAAACATATATTTCTATATGCCAAAAAAATATATTGACCCAAATAATAATTTTGCATGCACCCTAATGCGCAATTTTTTTTTTATGCACCCTAATGTACAACAAAATTTTTGCATGCCTTCTATAGCATAAAAATATTTTAATTACTTTCTATTGAAATTATTTCAATAAATTCCAAATTCATCAATTAAAGGATCAAAAATAATAATTCAAATCATAAAATAATAAAAATATTACCAAAATTGGCCACTAATTGGCGGTAAGGGATATTTTTTTTATTATTTACATTATGGATATTTGGTAGTGATTAGACAACGTAAAGAGCAATGGTCTAGTGGACAAAAGCCTTTTAACAACAAGAATGTCCAATTTTAATTTTTTTGAATAGTAAACATAGCTGCCAAGTTGGCGCTAGTAATGCGCCATGCGGGTGCCAGCAACGCGCCTTATAGGCGCTACTTGACACTCCATGGCTTCCATAAGGATGCTAGCAGTGCACCACATAAGCGTTAATTGTGTAACAGATTGTACCACATCATCTATCGACATCATCTTCGATGTTAGCCAGCGGCCAACCAATTTCCGGCGACTATGCATTTTTCGGTGAGAGTACTAATTTTTTATTAAAAATTTCAAAAATCATATCTCGCTCACTTTAAATCCATTTTTGATGAATTTTATATAGTTTCAATTATATTTTCATGCTATACAATATGGTACTAAAATTATACATCAACAACATAAAAAATTAATTCAATTTTGAGCAAAAAATAAGTGGCTCTATCAAAAATTACTTCAAATGACTGACATGATTGACACCAAATTAAAATTATATTTATATGCACAAATACAACATATGGTGCAAATCTCATTGTCTGATTTTCATGCTTGAATTAAATTACATTTTATTTCATAAATATTAAGCATAAAAAATACACATGCATTCGGGCATTTAAAAAACGACGAGGCCAAACCCTAATGACTCTGATACCACTGTTAGAAAATTAAGTGCACACATAGACAAATAATATGTGAATTGATTTACCTTTCTAAAGTAGAAGATTAATCGATTCAACCTAGATTCGTAACTCGCTTATAGGCCCCACAGAATACTGCGAACGAAATTGCGTCAGACTCCTTTTCACTCCAATGAATAATACCAGAACATCCACCATATTTTCACACATCTTAAACCTTTAGAGAACTAATTTTGGTGATACTCCAAGAGAGACATAGAGAGAAAGAGATGAGGAAAAGTGTATTCTATTTTGAGAGAGAACGTAGTATGTTGTTTTGTGATATCTATTATTTGAGAGAGATAATCTTATTTAAAAGACATATCTCTATCCTCATCAAAGTTGGAATTCAATTAGGAGAGGTACAAAATAACCATCATCCTTATCATAATAGGATTTCAAGTTATCTCAAATATGGATGCAATCCAAATGCACCAATAGTTTTATTAGACTAAATGATCATGTTCCTGTCACACTAGTAATCATGATTGTTTCTTATTTTTTTTTTATTAAAGAAGGATATTGATTCCTTCCCTAATTCTCTTCCAAATAACTCAAACCCATAATCCAAGAGGTCATAGGTATAAGACTATGAAGATGCGATATAACGATCCCTGTTTCTTAGTTAAAGAAGACTTGATTCATATAAACAATTCTTTTAACTCTTACTTAGAAATTGGGGAAATTTGACCAAAACTGAAATATCTTTCATTTCTAAATTGATTTAAGGTTTGCTCAAATCTCAACTTTTAAAAAGTACATAATTTATCACGTCTCTCCAATTTAAACATGTTTTTTTCTCTCGCCTATCACATTTTTCTTTTATAAATTGAGTATCTGTGAATATGATAACAATCTCTAATCACCCTATAATAATGTTCTTTACAGTAAAATTATTACATGAAATATGATTGATGAAACTTTTATTTCTTTTAGTACGAATTATGAAACAAATGAATGATGTAATTTAATATATCCATGATAAAAATAAGCTGCATACAATTAGATTGTTCTCAGTCACATACATTGGATTGGAATAATAAAAATAAAAATTATATTAAGACCTTTTTACTTCTAAAGATGGGAGTTTATTTTTTCAATCTAAATTATCTTTTTGTTCTTCTTAAAGGCATGAGTGATGACGTGGCACACCTATACACCACGTGCACTAAAGAAAATTATGTTTAATAATTATGTTGGGTTCGTATGTTTTGAGATGGTTATGCAGCAAAAAATTAAAAAAATAGATTTAAATAATAAAGCATGCATTTTGATGCGCTCTTGTCTATAAGATCCAATAAGTCAAGTCCAAAAAAATGATAAATCATCAAAGCAGATGGGCTACAATACTTAGCCAATTACATGAAAGCCACAAGGCCCAAGCTTGCAGGTTCTGTTGGAAATTGGTTTAGAAAAAATAAATTTTGACCCAATTTTGATCAATAATTAATTGGATTCCATTTAATAATAAATAAAAATAAATTATTTAAACAAAATCTAGGCCGCAAGTAGATGAATTTAGTATAATTAATTTCTCAAAATTAATTTTGAGTGAATGAAAAATTAACGCATAAAGTAATCCACATAAAAATATTGATTGTTGAAATATAAAAAGGTGGGAAGGTGAAACATTCCCATATTGAAAAATGTGCAAATATATGACCACTTTATTAAGCTCAAGTTGAATACTTGGGTTTGGTTCCCAAGGGATACAATAGTCTTTAGGTGGGGGGAGACCTACACTATTGTGCCTTTGAAACAAAGACCCACACGCGCACGAGCGATCGGCTCAGGTTGGCTCGATTGGTCTTGAGCCTGGACTTGAACTTGCTTTCTTGACCTATCCGGTTTAATCTTTTGATACAAACAAAATTAAATTTTTTTATTAAAATTTTAAATTATTTTTTTCCAATTTGAACGCGACAAGTGGATTGATTGAGTGGTGACATGTGGCTCTGTATGAAATCAGTTGATGAGGTGAATGGGCGTCCAATCATCAAATAGACAGCCAGTTAGTGCCAAATGGTGTCTGTTAGGTGACGGTGCCTGTCTACTCAGCATTGAACAAATATGGCCGTCTAGTAAGCACCAAGCATCTGCCCAGTTATCGGATTTTCCAAAGATTGTGTCTCCCATCCACAACCTTTCAACAATTATAAATAGACCTCCACTTCGCCCATTTTTATTCACTTCAATTCGAAATCACTTCATATTCTCCTAAGTTATCTATAAGAGTTTAAAACATTTCTTTTCATTGTTCTTGTGTTTTGTAGTGCAAATGACAAAAAAAACTACTTGTTGTATCTTGGAAGACTATTACCAAATACCATAAGCATCGTGTGCGGTGTAATTTTGCCTTAAAGATAAAGAGTAAAACTCTTGTCTCAATTATAAAATTTTAGTTATTATTCTACTCAAATTAGCTCAGTCATTTTACACCATATATTTCAAAAAATTTAAGATGAAATTCTGTGTAATTTAAATGGCTTCAACATCAACAACATCCATTCTAACAACAACAACTCATGTAGAAAAACCAGAAAAATTTACCAAACTAATTTTAAAATGTGGCAATAGAAAATGTTGTTCTACTTGATTACCCTGAACCTAACGAGGTTCTTGTGAGAGTATGCTCCCACTGTGGGGGAGAAGGAACTAGATCCTCAAAAAAAGGCAGCGTTCGATGCATGGAGTTACAGTGACTTTCTATGTAGGAACTATATCCTCAATAACTAGACAACACACTATATAATATGTATAATTTAGTGAAAATAACTAAAATGCTGTGGGAATCTCTGGCAAAGAAGTGCAAGATAGAAGATATTGGCTTGAAGAAATTTATAGTTGGCAAGTTCCTAAACTTCAAGATGGTGGATTTCAAAACAGTAACAAGTCCAAGAGCTGCAAATAATCCTACATGATATACATGACAACTTAGTGAGTCGTTTCAGGTAGCTGCCATTATTGAGAAATTGTCACCTCTATAGAAGGACTTCAAGAACTACTTGAAGCATAAGCAGAAGGAGATGGGCCTTAAGGATTTGATTGTCATACTGTAAATTGAAGAAGACAACCACATGTTAAAAATAGAATCCAGAAAGTTGTCCATGGAGGCTAAAGCAAACTTGGTGGTAGAAAAAACAGCACTAGGGTAATAGTAAAAAACAAGGCTAAGAAGTTCAAAAGGAACTACTACAACTGTGGCAAGCCGAACCACAAGACTAAGGATTGCCTTCTTTCAAAGAAAGGCAATCACAACCAGGTGCATATGACTGAGGACAAGATAGTACTAGTTAACATAGCGAACCTCGATCTCTTATTAGCTGTGTTTGAAGCTAATTTGATGGATAACTTAAGAGAATGGGTTGACACAAGCACAACACACCACAACTATTCAGACAAAGAGATGTTATCATCTTATATTCCAATCAATGGAAGGAAGCTATACATAGAAAACTCATCAACTTTCAATGTTGTTAGATTAGGTAAGGTTGTGCTGAAGATAACCTCGGGCAATGAGCTAATCATAATTGATGTGCTGCACATCCTAGATATTTGAAAGAATCTAGTGTCTCGCTCGTTGTTAGTCAAAAGTGGATTTAGACTAGTGTTTGAATCTGATTAGTTTGTACTTACTAAAAGTGGGCA
Source organism: Paulownia fortunei (assembly GCA_019321725.1). Lineage (NCBI taxonomy): Eukaryota > Viridiplantae > Streptophyta > Magnoliopsida > Lamiales > Paulowniaceae > Paulownia > Paulownia fortunei. The sequence continues at coordinate 9,796,678 of CM033123.1, forward strand.
GTTTACACGAAAGGAGTACTTAGATAAATATCTTTTTTAGATGAATTTAATGACTATATGTTCGTGAAATATTTTGCAAACCACAAGTGCACGGTGTTAAATTTTAATATAATGGTGAGTTGAGTATTGCATCTACAAGGATTGTAATAAAAAAATTGCAGCAAGTATTGTAGTTCAAATAATCTCAATTTTATGTAGAAAATCAAGTGATGATTAAACAAAGTAGAATATAAAATTGCAAAACATAAGAGTGAGTTCTCAGAAGTAATACAACAAACACCTTATAAGTAAGAAATTCTAGAGGAATGACTCACATAATTATCACATATGTTCTTCCTTCCAAAACATACCAATTCAAGTCAACAACACATATAAGTTAAGAATTCCTAAGCTCATCAATTCTCTCTCTCGAGTGCCGAATTGATTATGAGTTCTAATATGAATTTCAATATCTCTATAAAAACTTAAGAATAAAACTCTACAAAATTTCAATAAATTCTTCTTCAAAACATCAAAGGTTTCATAAGCTTCTCAACTCTATGATTTCTAGGTTATGTTATCTTTATGATCATGTATAATATTTTCTTTCTCGAGTATCAAATCTCATACATCAAACACTCTCAATTAATGGTCAAATAATCAAGATGTAATACTAAATAAGATAATATAAACAAGATGAATAACTTGAACTAATATTATTTGGATTTCAAAATATAGGATCAAATAAGGTTACATCATCCTCTAGAAAGAAAAATTTAGTTTTCATGTATGAATATAACTTCAAGAAATACATAAGAAAGAATATGAAATTTGTTCACCAGTTTGTGAAGTGAGAGGAATGATTGAAACTTTTCTTGTCTCCAAGAATGACTCTCTTTCTCTTCCAAGAATAGCTCTCTGTCCAGCAGCACCTTTCTATCCAAGAATACCTTCTCATATTTAGAATGCCTTTAGAGGCTCTTTAGAGTCCTTAAAATCAGACGGGAGAAGCCCTAAAGAGGGAAAAAAAACCCATTTTACCCTTTTTATCCATGTGGCAACGCGTGGGTGCTGACTGGACAACTAGGCACTGAACATTTTGTATTTACCATCTATAGCCTATTTAAACCATTTTTGCACAACCTGCTAGGCTGAAATGATTTTTGGTGTCTTCATAACATTTGTATCCCTATTGCTTATTTTCTATATCATCATAAAGCATCTCAATAGCACATCTATGGAGAGAGTTATGCCTAAAATACTAAAATATGTCATACAAGAAATATTCAGTCTAGTGTTGACTCTTAAACTTGAAGTTTCTCATTAAAATAGTAGGATCTGGATTTTTTGGTAAACATAAAAATTTTAGATCTATTTCTTAAATTTCTAATGGATTAAGAATCAAGTCAATATGATATTGGAGGAAAGATTTATGATTGAAATACAAACACTGCCATCAGTAGTAGCACAATTCGCATTTTCCAACATTTCAACCAAGTTTTTGGCTTCTTTCCATTTTCTTCCCTTTTTGTCATTACCTACAAGATTTTAAAATAAATATAGAAAAAGTAATTGAAAATAAACCAAATGTTAAAAAAAAGGTATATGTATTATTGGTATAAAACTAACTTATCAAATACCCCCAAACTTTACCTTTTACTCATCCTCGAGGAAAACTCAAAATCAAAAAATGATAGGCTCATAATTTGATCATGAATTACTAATCTTGATCAACCAATTCAAATGCCTCATCAATTTTTATTGCATATGAATCTAAAGGTTAGTTACAAAGCTAGTCGAATTACACTACAAAACTTGTGCTTGATCAATCTAATCACGAATTCAAAATGTGTGTGTGTGAAGTGTCAAGCTCAAGTTCCACGTATGCATTTTAGGTATGAATTTCACAACCAAAATTCTCATGATCTAAGAAAAGGAGTTCTAGGTGTTCCATAGGCTTCCTTTTCATACACATTCTCCACTAATATAGACACTTGCAAACTTGGATCAAAAGGACTTCAATAAGCTTGTAACGTAAGGCCTAGGTATTGGCTTACAAAGAAAGATAGGGATAAACAACGTAAGAGAGCATAAAGCATTGTATATAGAATCTCACTCTCCTCCTTTTTTTTCTCTTTCCTAATTTTTTTTCTTTAGGATTCATGCTTTTCTTTTATTTTCTTTTTCACAAATTTTTTCCTTCTTTTTTTTATGAATCCCAAGGCTTCATTTCTTGTTCTTTTGCTTTCACAACCCTAAAACGTATTTCTTTTCATTAGCTTGAGTTGTAATTTATTTATTTTGCATATTTTCCTTGCTCATGCTCCTAAATACATTTACCCATGTCCTCAACATGTCTCTATTTGATCCCTTGATAATATTGTGCACAAAATATCATAATTTAAGCTCTCTTAGGGATAATCTTTAGTTTTTCTGGCTATAAAGGGTCGGTATAGTGAGCTTCATGAAATTAAGTCGAATAGTGGTCATTTATATGCCTTGTACATACCATTCTTTGAAAAGCAGCTCAAAGGGGTAACTAGTGAATAAAAATATGATCATGGTAGGCTTGAATGGCACAAACGAGTCAAAAATGGCCTAAATCATTTCCAAATTTGTAGTTATCTAGAATTTTATCTCAAAGAGTAATCAAGCAAATTCTAGAACACCACAAAATGACCAAACAACTCATTGGAACCAAAATCCAACACTAAGTAGGACATAATTCACAAAATTTTGAGTCGACGTGCTCAATGAAAATTCATCATTCATAACAAGGATCAAATACACATAAGAATTGACATGTCACAAAACTAGCAATCTTTCTTCCCTCTAGACTCCATAAAATATCAATTGGTGTCATCATAGGTAATCGATAATTAAGTTATTCATTCAATCACAAAATATGAACTCAACTAAGTTTATCAACAAAGCATGCTTGCTCATGGACTCTCATCACTCAACATGGGTAATTCAAATTCAAAAATTTGGCTTAATTTTTGATATAAAACTCAAACACACAAAATACAAATCCTACACCTAACTTTAAAATTAACATTTTCCTCAATGTTTAAAGAATTAAAGCACATAGTAGGTGGAAATAAAAAACTACATTTTCTAATAGATGATGCACTCGGAGTTCATGGGAGATCGATATATATCACCAAGGAGACATCTATCTACATAAGAAAATAAAGCATGAAAGCATATGGATTAAAGCAACGAAAGTGAGAACATAAACAAAGACACAGAAACACAATAGCTAAACATGCTTAAATCTAGAAAATGAATATATTTCATAAACTAATTAAGAAATTATTTAAAAAGCAAATGAAAAAAAAGGGCTTGGGTTGCTCCCAAGAAGCACTTGGTTTATAGTCATCAGCTTGACTATCTTCTTTACTCATCCCAGATCTAAAAATAAGTATTTATCATGCCACATCTTTGTGTGCTCTAAGAGTATAGGTGATCCTTCTGGATAGGCAAGGCGAGGATAATCCAGACTAGCATCAATGGTCTGTTGGACATCAACATGTGTATCCCCTATTACCGTAAATAGTCTTCTAAACATGGTGAAGATGTACCTATCTTTTTCCATATTAAAAATAAAAAAATTTGCAGAGCATAAGAATTGGTCACAATTCCCAAGCATATCTTGAGTCACCCTAGTAGGCCTTGCTTTATCTAGTGCATGCTTTCCAAAATTAAACAATGAAATTGAATAAGTGCTTGCATCTAGATCACATAATACTATTTCACCAAGTAGAGTTTCCAATTAAATAAGGGATAATAAAACTCCTTGAATTAGTAAGCACTTGAGGTAGCTTCTCTTGCAAGATGGCATTGCACTTTTCAATAGCTTCACACTCCTCCATTTATTGTTGTTGGATGTCCTTGCAATGCTCCCTTTCATTGATTTTCATATCAATTGAAAAGTTTCATTATGTTTTTGAGCATTAATTTCAGTCGCAAGCTGTCCAATTTGATTTTTTATTAAATTCATTTGAGCTCCTAAACTTGAAGCTAGTTGTCCCATTTGAGTCTCAATGTTGTCAATATTTACTTCATTCTTATTCAATCGGACTCTTATTTCACTAATGAAAGTACTTAGAAAATCCTCCAATGATGCTTTTTTCTCAACTCTGGTTTTCATAAATGAAGTGCTAGTGGATGCCATGGAATCTATTCCTCGAGAAGCTCCATTAGAAGTCCAAGTTGCAAATTGGTTGGAAAGAAAAGAAATTTGCGGAGCTAATTGTGTAAATAGATCTACCTCAAGAACACCGGCAAATTTTTTAGTGGAAGACATCTTGATAGGCTATTGATAGCTATTAGTAGCCATCGCCTCAATACTCCTAGCCATATGCATACAAATACGTATAACCCAATGCAATACAAAACATCATCAAAATATGGATGAAAGTATAAACCATCTAAACTAAAATCAAGACTAAGTCATATCAATATTGATGCAATTATGATAAAATAATCCCAGGCAACGGTGCCAAAAACTTGTTTGTGAAATATTTTGCAAACCGTAAGTGCACGGTATCAAGTTTTAATACAACGGTGAGTTGAGTATCGCATCCACAAGGATTGTAATAAAAAACTGTAGCAAGTATTGTAGTTCAAATAATCTCAATTTTATGTAGAAAATCAAGTGGTGATTAAACAAAGTAGAATATAAAATTACAAAAGATAAGAGAGAGTTCTTAAAAGTATACAACAAACACCTTATGAGCAAGAAATTCTAGAGAAATGACTCTCCTAATTATCACCTATGTTCTTTCTTCAAATACATACTAATTCAAATCAACAACATATATAAGTTAAGAATTCCTAAGCTCATCAATTCCCTCCCTTGAGTGCCGAATTGATTATGAGTTCTAATATAAATTTTAATATCTCTATAAAAATTCAAGAATTAAACTCTACAAAAGTTCAATTAGTTCTTCAAAACTTCAAAGGTTTCATAAGCCTCTCAACTCTACGATTCCTAGATTATGTTATCTTTATGATCATATGTAATCTTTCCTCTCTCGAGTATCGAATTCATACATCAAACACTCTCAATTAATGGCCAAATAATCAAGATGCAATACTAAACAAGATAACACAAACAATATTAATAACTTGAACTAATATTATTTGGAATTCAAAATATAGGATCAAATAAGGTTACATCATCCTCTAGAAAGAAAAGTTTAGTTCATCATATATGAATATGACTTCAAGAAATACATAAGAAAGAATATGAAAATTGTTCACCAATTTATGAAGTGAGAGGAATGAAACTCCTTATGAGCTATAGAAAGGTCATAAACCTTCCTATAAATACCTTATAGTGTGGGGGGTATTTGGCTAAGGTAGAAATACCTAAACCAAAACAAATCAAAATAGGGCCTAAGACTATTGATTGTATATTCATTGAATATGCTAATAATAGTAGTGCATATTGATTTTTAGTGCACAAATCAACAATTTATGATGTACATGAAGGTACATTTATTGAATCAAGGAATGCTGTAATTTTTTAAAAATGTCTTTCCTTGCCAAGAAATGAAAGAAATTAGTTTTCATAAAAGAACTTATGAATCTGCGAATGGTAATCATCAAAGAGATGAATAACCAAGACACATTAAAAAAGCCAAAACAACTAAAACATTTGGTTCGGATTTTCTAACTTATATGTTACAAAATGAACCAAAAATAATAAGTGAAGTATTGTCTAGTCTAGAAGCTATCAACAATGAAATAGAATCCATTATGCAAAATCATAATTATGAGTTGGTAGATCTTCCACCAGGTAATATGCCTTTAGGATGCAAATGGATCTTTAAAAGAAAATATAAGACTAATGGAACTATTAATAAGTACAAGGCCAAACTGGTAGCTAAAGGGTTCAAACAAAAGGAAGGTCTTGACTTCTTCGATACATATTCACTAGTAACAAGGATGACATCTATTAGACTACTCATTTCTATTATTGCACTGTATAACTTGAGATACATCAAATGGATGTGAAAACAACCTTTCTATATGGTGAATTGGAAGAAGAAATCTACATGGAACAACTAGAAGGATTGTTGCTCTTGATAGGAGAAAAAGTTGTGTAAACTCGTTAATTTATTGTATTGACTTAAGCATGCACCTAAATAATGGCACGGGAAGTTTGACAAAACTATGTAGTCAAATGGGTTTAAAATTAATGAGTTCGATAAATGTGTTTATATAAAAGGCACACCGAATGCTCATATTATTATTTTTTCTGTATATATACGACATGCTGATCATGGGTAGTAATCATGATATCATCATGACTACTAAGAAAATATTGACAAAATAATTTGATATGAAAGATATGGGTGTAGAAGATCTTATTATGTTGAGACAATACTTAGAAAGCTTAATGTGTGTGATATTTTTCTAGTAATAAAACACCAGTGGACTTAAATTAAATTTGACTAAAGACCATGGTGAGCACATATCACAGTTAAAATATTCTCAGATAATTGCCAGCTTGATATACATCATGAATTGCACACGCCCAGATATTACATACTCAGTCAATAAATTGAGTAGATTTACGAGCAATCTAGGCAATGGCTATTGGAAAGTATTTATAAGGGTTCTTAAATACTTAAGATTTACCTTAAATTATGGATTATATTATATAAAATATCCAGCTATACTAAAAGGGTATAGTGATGCAAATTGGATATCTGAGAAGACTTTAAGTCTACTAGTATTATGTTTTTACCATTGGTGGGGGAGCTGTGTCATGAAAATCCTCTAAACAAATTTGTATAACTTGAACTATGATGGAATCAGAGTTTATAGTTTTAGATTAAGCTGGAGAAGAAATAGATGGCTTTGCAATTTCTTACAGGATATTCTTTGTCTGCTTTAACTAGTGCCTGTTATTATGATATACTGTGATAGCCAGTCGGCTATTGGAAGGGCACAAAGTAGTATGTACAATGGCAAGTCTTGCATATACATCGAAAACATAATACTACAAGATGGTTTATCTCAAATAGAGTTATCTCCATTGATTATGTAAAATCGAAGAAAAACTAATGGATCCACTAACTAAAAGTTTAAGAAAAGATCAAGTATACTACTTATCAAAGAAAATGAGGCTAAAACATACATAGTAAAGAATTTTCATAGCGGTAACCCAACATTGCTGATTGGAGATCCTAAGATCTTGGTTTAATGGGACATTTAAGTTATGAATGTTCAAACGAGCACTTGGGAAATATTTTCTTCCATTTCTATGATAAATACATGCTAGTTGCTATACGTAGTGTGGTTAAGTCATAAGCTTTTAATGATTCATGTACTATAAAGTAGAGTATCGTAGAATACTCTTAATAGGAGGTCACATATATAAGTGTTTATGAATCTAAGATGTTGCCCAGACCAAAATGAATAACAACCACGAGAACTAAAGGTGTTAGGAAAGTTATTGTGTAGATACTATTGTCTTAGTTTACACAAGTAGTTAAATAGTTCAAGACATTGTGCCACTAAGCAGCCTAGTAATTTTGATAGTTTGCTATTAAGGAAGGTTCAAAGCCATAAACTACCTCACCCTATGTAATAGCTTTCCGCTTGAACTCTCTTAAGTGTTTGCATACTCACATGCATTAATTTTATTCATATTGGGGATTGTTGGAAAATGGTTTAGAAAAATTGGGTATTAACTAAATTTTGATCAATACTGAAGTAGGTTCTATTTAATAATAAATAAAAATAATTTTTTTAAACATAATCTACGTCGCAGGTAGATAAGTTTAGTATATTAAATTTCTCATAACCAATTTAGGGTGAATATGTGCAAATGTATGACCACTTTATTGAGCTCAAGTTGAATACCTAGGTTTAGGGCCTAAAAGGTGCCAATAGTCTTTAGAAGGGAGAGATCTACACTATTGTAGGTTTGGACTAATGACCCAAATGTGCGTGCACGCATGGCCTACCAGCCAGCTGGCTTGTGGTCTGAGCTTGGACTTGGGCTTGCTTAGTTGGCCCATTTGGTATAATCCTTTTATACAAAATAAATTAATTTTTTTTTGTTAAAATGTTAATTTATTTGCTTTCCAATCTGAGTACGACAAGTTAATTGATTGAGTGGTGATATATGGCGCTGTATGAAATGAGATGATGAGGCGAATGAATATCCAGTCAATGAACAGATACCTAGTTAGTGCCAAATGGCATCTATTTAACGATGGAGCCCATCTAATTAGCACTAAACAGATGTGGCCATCCAGTAAGCACCAAGTGTGTGTTCGGTTACATAATTTTCCAAAGGTTATGTCTCCAGCCACAATTTTTCAATAATTATAAATAGATCCCCACTTCGACTATTTTCATTCACTTCATTCTGAAATCACTTTTTATGCTCCCAAGTCTTTTAAGAGAGTTTTAAAACATCTTTTGTTTGTTGTTTTTGTGATTTGTAGTGCTACTATCACAAGAAACTAGTCGTTGTATCTTAGAAGATGATTGTCAAATATTTAAGCACTAAGCTCGTGTTTGATGTCTCTGAACTATTTAGGCCTCTTACGTGACTTGGGGCTCTTGGGCTTGCATGTCTGGTTGGACTGAGGTTGAATTATGCCCATCAAACAACTCCCAGGCGCATTGATATTTTTGAGTTGGTTGGGAGTTAAGAGTCTGCATAGGAATGTGAGGAACTCAAGTGAGCATTAGAGAGATATGTCATTTTGTCCACACGACTGCATGCTAGAAGTTAGGGTAGAACATGATTAAGCTTTGCCCATGCAAGTGCACATCAGCAACAAGGATAGAGCATGCTTATTTTTTATTTATGTGGTTATATCTCAATAGTAAGAGGAAGGCATTTGAGCGGCCGATAAAGAGATATGTCGCTTTGCTTGAGAGATTGAAGTTAGTACCTGGGAAAACTTGTCCATCCTTCTAAGGAGTAGCGATTATGTTCATGATGTCAGATAATTTCAATCATTTGTCCTTGTGTCTTTTTTCCTTATCTTTTCTTTCTTTTCTTTATCCTTTTTTCTTTCTTTTTTTTGCAAATATGTCCACAAGGGTCATGTGGGTGGAGAGTAGTTGTCTAAGCGATAAAGTTGTTAGCAGTGCTGCACGGGAGTGGACCTCTATCCAAGATAGGGTATTCCCTATCCTATTTTCCCTTTCCCCAATCGAGGCATATGTGCCTCGAATGGCTTCACTTTTTTGGCTGAGGTGATGCCTCGGTCGGTTTTCTTTCGATTGAGGTAATACCTCAATTGGTTTTCTTCCGACCGAGGTGATGCCTTGGCTGGCTTCTACCCAGTTGAGGCAACGAGATATTGACACCTCAACTGATTTTTTTCTCCATCGAGGCTTGCTTGTCTATGTTGGCTTTCTTTCCCATTAGGGTGCTTGCTACTGTTTGTTCTATCCTCAGATGTCCAGGTGTTTTCTTTACTCAGAAAAGGATTATCGAGTCAAGTGAGTTCATACCAATTCATCTTTGTACCTTTTCCTTTCTTATCTTTCTCTTTGTGTTAGTTAAAAATATGCATTCCAATGAATAACTTAAGAACATTTATTCAAGACATCATTTTTGAAGTGACTTTGTAGTCTAACAGATTTGATAGAGCGCGGAGACTTGAGGTTCTACAGTGAAAGTTAGCGATGTTATTTCCACCTCTACGTGACCTCTGATGTATAGAGTTGGATTTCGAGTTTTTCTATATTATGTAGGTCTCCCTGGATATATTATTTAGGTTAAGTCATCTCAAGGGATGTGGGGGTTAATGCTAGATGGTGTTGAGTCTCTACAGACAAGGCATAGTATTGTGTCCAGGATGGTATTAAGCCAATGCTTGCAGCACTGTATGCCTAGGATCGTGCAAAGCCATCATTTAAGGGATTGTGTGCCCAGGATGGAGTAGAGCTATTGCTTACGGGACTGTATATTGTTCAAGCTCACCTGTTTTCTTGTTATTGGAATGATTTGTCTTAAAGACAAATAGTTAAACTCTTATCTCGTCTTTAAAATTTTAGTTAGTGTTATGCCCAAACTAGCCTAGCCATTTAGATATTACATCATATATTCTAATATGCTCATAAAATTCAAATAGTGTGTATGCTAAACTGTACTAGATTTCACCATCCGATATATATGTATAAATACCCCCATATTCTTATATTTTAAGATATGCAATATAATGTAAAAATACTATTTTTCCCTCAAACTTGAATTAACTTGGGCATTAGAGGGGTATTCTTAGGCTAACCTCGGCAACCCCTAACCATTTGTTTGTGTTGCAGGTAGAATCCGAATATATTACTCAGTTTCTAATAAGAAGGAAGATCGCGAATCGACACCTTTGACAAGGTCCAAGGTATGATCATCTTACCTTGACCGCATCACATTTCTATATGCAAATTCTAATTTCGGGATCCGATACGATTGATTGGTTTGAGTTTACTAATTATTTGCTTTAACTAAAAATTCAAAGCTTGTGAATATTACCTGAAAGCAATCCTGGTTGTAACACCCCTTAACATAATTGTAGAGTCTAAACAAGTTGATATAGTTAAGTCAAGAAATGTTAATTTTTCATCATTAGCAGAGTTATAGTTTTTAATAAACATGAACAACATTATAGGATTCTTGTGATACAATAAATGAAAGTTTCAACTTACCTCAAGTCCACTTTGTGCTAAGTGAAAAGGCCAATCTTTTTAGAAGATAGGGTGTTAAAGGCCCAACATAATCAAATCATGACCTTTTAATATCCTTTTTATAAATCATGTAGTCTATTCTAATTAAAATCATATACATTTTACAATCTTTTGTAAATAATTTCATATTAATTACACAACCTTAAAAACAATGCATACTCCATATTTTACTACTAATTCAAGACATTAAACATTAGAACAACCATTAAATAACTAATAATTCAAATATAATTATTAGGGCAGCCCCTAAAATATGTACACAATCCAAATTAACATAATGTAAATTCGGTTCTAACTTAAATTGATTGTACCCTTCAATTAATCAAACTAATTGTTATTATTTTCAATCATTCAAAGAAACTTCCAAACACAATATAAGCATTACAAAATCAATAGAAACAAATAAATTAAACAATTTCACAAGACTATCAATTTTGCTAAAAATTAGCTTAACTAGCTTGGTTTTGGCTTCAAGTGTAACTTACTTAAGTTTTCAATCATACAAAAACATTCTGAAACATGTAACCATCCAAGATACTACAAATTCATCATAAGAAACATTGAAAAAGAATATACTTTGATTAAGTTGGAATTAAGCTTCAAAATCAATAGTTTTCAAGCTTAAAAGGGTGAAAACTTGTTCTAGTTTGTGTTCTATAGATTCCTATGGATTGAATTTAATTTTTGTGAGTATGAGAGTATAGAAATTAGGTAGAAACTTAGGAGAATAAGGTTTGGTCATTTTTGAGGTGCTTCCACAAGAAATATGGATGAAAATGATTTTTTTGACCTTTCAAAGAAAGGTAAGTGGAGGGTGATGATTGGTTGCATCATGGTTGATGTCTTCTCATGCCAAAAGCCACGTTCATGGGCTAAGGAGATGACAAAAATTGATGCTTTGGTGTTATAATCAAGTGCAATGTGGTTTAAAATGGTTTTATGCAACCTAGTCAACCAACCAATCAAATTGCACCATATTGCATACTTTTAGCTTAGCCAAATGTAATATATTTCAAGTAATTATTTAGGCAATTAATCACTTTAGCATATAACTAGTATGGAGTACAAATAATTCATTTCATGGTCATTCAACACATCAATCTTCATTAATCAAGATATCGAGCTTTTCATTGCAAAAGACACTTAAGGAATATGTTAAATCAAGAAACAAAAGTTTGATCTCATATTTCATGTACTAATGCATGTTAAAACATAACTAGAGCATATAATAACAATTATCAAGTTCATGAAATCATGCTATTTGTATGCCATAATTCAATAATACACATTGATTAGATGCATATTCATGGAAGATGCTTATTATTGGCTATGTAGGAGAGAATTGGGCATTGCAATCCTTCATTCCTTATAAAAATTTTGTCTTCGAAATTTGATGTACCAAATAATTCTGGATACTTGCTCTACATTTCTTTTTCTCTTTCCCACGTGGCCTCTTCTGTAGAATGATTCATCCACAATATTTTAACAAGTCAAATCTTTTTCGTTCTCAACTCTTTTTCCTTCTGATCCAAAATTTGCACTGGTTTCTCTTTATAGGTTAAATCAGGAGTCAATTCCAACGGTTCATAACTCAATACATGAGAAGGGTTTGAAATGTACTTTCTCAACAGAGACACATGGAAAACATTGTCAACACTAGATAATGATGGAGGTAAGGCCACTCTATAAGCTTTATCACCAACTCTTTCGACAATCTCGAATGGGCCGACATACCTTGGGCTGAGTTTTTCTTTCTTTCCAAATCTCATAACATCTTTCATGGAAGCTACTTTTAAGAACACATGATCCCCAATGGCAAACTCTAGATCTTTTCTCTGTTTATCTGCATAACTCTTTTGTCTACTCTGCGCAATCTTCATTCTCTCTTGTATCTTCTCCACTACCTTAGCGGTATGTTGAACTATTTCTGGACCAAGTAGGCTTCGTTCTCCAACTTCATCCCAATGAACTGGAGATCTACATTTTCTTCCATATAATGCTTCATAAGGCGTCATTCCAATTATTGATTGGTAGCTATTATTATAAGTAAACTCCACTAACGGAACCTTTGCATCCCAACTCCCTTGAAAATCTAGCACACAAGCTCTTAACATATCCTATAACATATGAATAACCCTCTTTGATTGGCCGTCACTTTGTGAATGAAATGCTATACTAAATGCAAGTTTTGTTCTCATGGCACTGTGTAAACTCTTCCAAAATATAGATGTAAACTTAGGATCTCTGTCAAACACTATTGAAACTAGCACCCCATGTAACCTGATTATCTCTTTAATATATTGTTGAGCATACTGGTTCATATTGTATGTGGATTTCACTGGAATAAAATGGGCTGATTTAGTTAATCTATCAACAATCACCCATATGGAATTATACCCCTTTTGTGTTCTAGGTAATCTAAGCACAAAGTCCATTGTAATGTGCTCCCATTTCCACTCTGAAATCAACAAAGGCTTCAACAACCCTGATGATCTTTGATGTTCAATTTTAACTTGTTGATAAGTTAGACATACAACCACAAATTTTGCTATATCTCTCTTCATTTTAGGCCACCAATAATGTTGTTGTAAGTCCTTATACATTTTTTTGCTACCTGGGTGTACTGAGTAAGGAGTAGTATGAGCTTCTTCTGAAATATCTCATTTCATGGCCTTGTCAAATGGCATACACAGTCTCCCTTTATATCAAATAATCTCATCATCAGTAATAGAGAGGTTTGGCCTCTTTCCAACCTCAATTATTCTTTTCAATTTACACAAATGTATGTCCACCTTTTGACCTTCTCTGATTCTATCTTGAAGTGCAGGCCTCAACACTAAGGCTAACAATGAACACTTTTTCTTTTTAGATACAATTTTAAGCTCTAATCTCTACAAAAGAGAAGACATAGATTTTCTGCTTAATGCATCTGCTACCGCATTTGCTTTATTAGGATGATAGTTGATCACACAATCATAATCCTTCACAAGTTCTAACCATCTTTTTTGTCTCATATGCAGCTTTTTTTGGGGTAAAGAAGTACTTCAAACTCTTATAATCTATGTGTATCTCATACTTCTCACCATACAAATAATGTCTCTAAATTTTCAAGGCAAAAACCACAGTAGCATGTTCCAAATCATGGGTTGGATAATTCTTTTCATATTCCTTCAATTACCTTGAAGCATAGGCAAAAACCTTCCCATTTTGCATCAAAACAATACCCAAATCATTTTTTGAAGCATCGCTATACACCATGAATCCACCAATTCCAGTTGGAATAGTAAGAATAGGAGCTGTAGTCAATTTATGTTTCAGTTCTTGAAAACTTCTTTCACAAGCATCGGTCCACAAGAACTTCACATTCTTTCTTGTCAACATTATTATTGGGGTTGCTATTTTTGAAAATTCCTGAACAAATTATCGATAGTACTCTGCTAATCCCAAGAAACTCCTTACTTCTGATACATTTTTTTGTGTTGGCCACTTAATGACAGCTACTACCTTGACCGAATCAACAGAAATACCATGCTTTGATACTACATGACCTAGGAATACCACTTGTTCAAGCCAAAACTCACACTTCTTGAATTTAGCATACAACTGTTTTTCTTTAAGAACTTGCAGCACAATCTGCAAATGTTATTTGTGCTCTTCTTTATCATGTGAATAAATTAGGATGTCACCAATAAACACAATCACAAATTTATCAAGATATTGCTTGAACACCCTATTCATTAGATCCATAAAAGCTGCAGGGGCATTGGTTAAACCGAAAGGCATCACTAGAAATTCATAATGTCCATACCTTGTTCGGAATGCAATCTTTGGTATGCCTTCTTCATTGATCTTCAATTGATGATACCTAGAGCGCAAATCAATCTTAGAAAATACAGAAGCTCCCGGCAATTGATCAAACAAATTATCTATTCTTGGGAGTGGATACTTATTCTTGACTATTACTTTATTCAACTCTCTATAATCAATGCACAATGTACCATCATTCTTTTTCACAAACAATACAGGTGCTCCCCAAGGAGAATAACTAGGGTGAATAAAACCCTTGTCAAGCAATTCTTGCAATTGAACTTTTAACTCTTTCAATTTTGTTGGTGCCATTCGGTATGGTGCTTTAGAAATAGGAGTAGTTCCTTGCGTAACATCAATCACAAATTCAATCTCTCGATTTGGTGGTAGTCCCGATAAATCATCTGGAAATACCTCAAGAAATTCTTGAACCATATCTACATTTTCTGGCTTCAATTGTGCTTCAACTGAGGTGTCGCCAAATATCCAACACAACCTTTATTCAACATCTTTTATGTTTTCAAAGCAGATATAATTGGTAAGGACCGTGAGAATGAGATACCATTAAACATAAATTGTTCTTTCTTAGGTGGCTGAAAAATCACAATCTTCTTGTTACAATCCATTGTTGCATGATATTTGGTAAGCCAATCTATACCCAGAATAACCTCAAAATTTGGCATTGGTAAAACAACAAGATCTAAATAGAGAGTCCTATCACTAATCTGAATAGAACAAGCCCTTAACATTTGGTTGGAATCCATTTTTTCCCCGGATGTAACAGTCACACTGTACCTTACTTTTAATAAATCTAGTATAATGCCCAATTTTCTCACAAATGCACGTGATGCAAATGAACGTGTAGATCTAAAATCTATCAATGCAATTATAAGTATCCCATAAATTAAAATAGTATATGTGACTACGAAAGCATTTGTATCAGCTTGTTCTTGTATTATTGCATACACTTTTCCCTGTACTGTTGGGCAATCCTTTGCTATATGTCCAGGCTTTTTACACTTAAAGCAATGATTAGTACCACTATAGCATTTCCCAAAATAATTCTTCCAACACTTAGCACATTTAGGCCTTTTGACTGTAGTAGAAGTCTGCCCAACTGTAGGACGCTTTTCATTCCTTTAGTTTGATTTTTGCTTTCCTTTCTTCTACTGATTCAGATTTCTGGGAGTGAATACTTGCTTCTTTTGTTGATGAAATTTCTCAATCTTTTTCTCATCTAAGTTAGCTATCAAAGCCTTGTCCACCAGTTCCCTGAACTCTATTATTAAAGACATTCTCACATCTCTTCTAATTTCAAGATTAATGTATGGCATGTATTTGCAACCCTGTTCAAATTTTCTCACATAATCACATACAAATATCCCTCCTTATTTTAACTCCAAAAATTCTTTTACTTTGACCGAGCATCTCTAGTGAAATACTTATCATAAAATATTATTTTAACCTCTCACAAGTTAGCTCTTCCATATTCACTGCAAGTTTAGCTCATTCCCACCAGGTTCTAGCATCCTTCTTCAATAAGAAAATTGCATAGAGTACCTTCTCAGCATCATCAATTCGCATGTACTCAAAGATAGTGTCCAAAGATTTCATCTATTCCTCTGCAACCATGGGATCAGACATACCATTAAAATCAACCGGCTCCATCTTTTTAAACTTCTCATATACAGCCTATGAAGGATCCTGTCGAGCTTATGGTGGAGGAAGTAGCTAATTCTATTCTTGGGTTCTTTGTTGCATATCTAGCAATTGTTGTATCTGTTCACCATGCATTCTAGTTTGTTGTTGAATGAGATCAGTCAAATTGTCCACCACACTATGATTACCTCATGATCATCTATTATCTTCCTTTTTGGTGCCATGACCTGATATGCATTACCCAATCTCATTCCATTCATTAGCCAATAAAAAATGCATAATCATGACAGTAACATGGAATGAAATATAATCAAATAAACAAAGAAGCAAATAAACAAGTAGTTGATCGAGTTTCCCCGCCAGGATGTGTTCATATGCATTCTTCTGTCTATAGAAATGGCTAAACCTCCGCTCTGATACCACAAACTGTAACACCCCTTAACCTAACTGCAGAGCCTAAACAAGCTGATACAGTTAAGTTAAGAAATGTTAATTTTTCATCATTACTAGAGTTATGATTTTGAATAAAAGTTTCCATTTTTAACTATAAGAGAAAGAGTTTGAATCATTTTAAACACACCATATGCATATATCAAAACTGAGTACAACTGTTTACAAAATCATAATAGAGCGACTTATTTAAAAACAAAATAGAGTTTTCAAAATACGATACAAAACAGCTCGAAGCATGACATATGAACAAATCTCTGTCTGGCCGCTCTGGAGACTCAGTCAACCTCTAAACCTATACATTTCCACCTACATCACATGAATCTAATGAGATAAAGGCTGAGTAAGGTGAAACTGATGCAATAACAAATATCGTACATACAAATCACATAAATGATTAAATACAGTATTCAATTTAATAACTTTCTTTCATAAATCATTCTTTAGGGCCCTTGAAGTGTGGTACCTAACTAATAGCGATAGACCATGGTTTTCGAAACCTGTTCATAATGATTGGCCAATAAGAGAACTAGTACGGGGTTTTCATACTTGGTCTTTCAATCTCAGGTATTAGCCGTATTCTATCTCATTCATTGTGGCTTTCCTATATCAAATTTTCAACCTCAAGTATTTGCTACCATTTGTTGGGTCCGTTGGTCCCTCCCGCGTCCTTTGTCTACCTGACCATCAATCAAGTATCATACTTCCTTTTAAAAAACCTCATTATATTCTTAATAGTGTCATGCTTCATGAACCATAAATGCATCAAATATTACATCATTTGATAAATAATAACTATCACATTAAAACATGAACAACGTTATATGATTCTTGTGATACAACAAATGAAAGCTTCAACTTACCTCAAGTCCACTTTGTGCTAAGTGAAAAAGGTCAATCTCTTTGGAAGATAGGATATGTTAAAGGCCTAACATAATCAAATCATGACCTTTTAATATCCTTTTTATAAATCATGTAGTCTATTCTAGTTAAAATCATATACACTTTTTAATTTTTTGTAAACAATTTCATATCAATTACATAACCTTAAAAACAATGCATACTCCATATTTTACTACTAATTCAAGACATTAAACATTAGGGCAGCCATTAAATAATTAATAATTTAGACATAATTATTAGGGCAGCCCCTAAAATATGCACACAATCCAAATTAACATGACGTAAATTTGGTTCTAACTTAAATTAATTGTACCCTTCAATTAAGAAAACTAATTGCTATTATTTTCAATCATTCAAAGAAACTTCCAAACATAATATAAACACTACAAAATCAATAGAAACAAGTAAATTAAACAATTTCACAAGACTATCAATTTTGTTAAAAATTAACTTAACTAGTTTGGTTTTGACTTCAAGTATAACTTGCTTAAGTTTTCAATTATACAAAAATATTCTAAAATATGTAACCATCCAAGATACTACAAATTCATCATAAGAAACATTGAAAAAGAATATACCTTGATTAAGTTGGAATTAAGCTTCAAAATCAATGATTTTCAAGCTTAAAAGGGTGGAAACTTGTTCTAGTTTGTGTTCTATGGATTCCTATAGATTGAATTCAATTTTTGTGAGTATGAGAGTGCAGAAATTTGGGAGAAACTTAGGAGAATAAGGGCTGGTCATTTTTGAGGTGCTTCCACAAGAAATATGGATGAAAATGATTTCTTTGACCTTTTAAATAGAGGTAAGTGGAGGGTGATGATTGGTTGCATAATGCTTGATATCTTCTCATGCCAAAAGCCACGTTCATGGGCTAAGGAGATGACAAAAATTGATGCTTTGGTGTTATAATCAAGTGCAATACGATTTAGAATGGTTTTATGCAACCTAGTCAACCAACCAATTAAATTGCACCATTTTTCATACTTTTAGTTCTTAGCCAAATGTAACATATTTCAAGTAATTATTTAGGCAATTAATCACTTTAGCATATAACTAGTATGGAACAATACAAATAATTTATTTCATGGCCATTCAACACATCAATTTTTATTAACCGAGATACCGAGCTTTTCACTGCAAAAAGGCACTTAAGGAATATGTTAAATCAAGAAATAAAAGTTTGATCTCATATTTTACGCACTAATGCATGTTAAAGCATAACTAGAGCATATAATAATAATTATTTAAGTTCGTGCAATCATGCTATTTGTATGCCATAATTCAATAATACACGTTGATTAGATGCATATTCATGCAAGATACTTATTATTGGCTATGTATGAGAGAATTGGGCATTACACTGGTGATGTTTGAAGCTGGTGAATATTACCAAAGCAGAAAGCAATCAAGCTGATGTGGGGAATGAAAAGTGTCAAATTGTTAACCTACAAGAATTTGATTCATCCAATGTTACAAGTGTTACCCCTCTATACGCACCCATACTTCAGGAACTTCCACAAATCATGAACTTATGCTAGTAAATTGTAATATAGAATTTTGAGAGTTTAATGGAATTCTTAATTTAATTAGGTGAAGAAAGAATTAAATTGATGTAAAAAATACGGAATTTTTTCATGAGACAAGACTGCAAGAAAACAAGAAGAATGGGGCAGATTTTTAAGCTTATGGCTGGAAATTTTCATACACAAAAGTGTGTAATTTTCCACGCTTAAGCTCTCTTTTATAAGTATGTTTCAATCATAATCCAATTGGGCTTTCTTAGCACTCATTCCTTATCTTGTATCTTGTTGTCTATCTAAAACTAAAAATATTTGACTTTCTAATCAAGATTTTTATTGGGCTTTCCTATAAGCCCATCAAACCTTGGGCTTAGACTTTAATTAATTCAATTAAATTTATTTTATTGAACTTCACCAATTAAAGAAACTTAATTTAATTAATTTATCTAATCAACAAATTAAATAGTTTCATTAGGCATCGTGCTACAATTTTAAGGTAGCAAATCTAAGTGCAAGTTGTGTCAAGTAATATATTTTTTGGGAGTTTGAGGTCGATCCATAAGGAAGTTATTTGAAGTTTTCGAGTTTATATTTCTTAAAAGATGGATTGAATGTGGTTTAGATTATAAAGAAAGATTTGTGCTATAACTAAAAAATTAAAGTAATAAAAGTATTGAGGATTAGGGATCTGCTCTTGAGTTTTGGATAGAGGAATGATCATTTATTATTTGTTGCCTTTTTTAAATACCAATATTGGAATCCATACATAGTGAAGGTTCCAATGGGAAGATGTTATCAAATAGCTCATGCATTAAAGTAATCATAATATTGTCTTACTATTTTATAAATTATCTCTTAACACTAATAATTATTTATGGGATCAAGCATATATGCACACTTTTGTCTACAACAAATCAATATTTCACGTTAGCAGTCGGTGTAGTAGAACCGTACAATAAGATAAATGAACCCAAATATTTATTGTGTCATTGGTGATACAAAAATTAAGAATCGCCACTAAACAAGAAGGGTTTTAACACCAATAGTTATTTATGTGACTAAGTATTTATGCACACCTTTGTTTACAACAATCAAGGTTTCACATTAGTAGTCGATGGAGTAGAACTGTACAATAAGTTAAATGAACCCAAGTATTTGTTGTGCCATTGGTGATACATAAATCAAAAATCACCACAAAACAATGAGGGTTTTAATGCCAATATATATTTATGGGATTAAGTATTTGTACACACTTTTGTCTATAACAAATTAATATTTCACATTAGCAGTTGGTGGAGTAGAACTATATAATAAGTTAAATGAATTCAAGTATTTGTTGTGCCATTGGTGATACGTAAATAAAAAATCACCACAAAACAAGAAGGGTTTTAATAAAAAATTAAAGCAATAATACAACAAACCTAAATATTATGCATCTTTATAACTGTTACTCTTTCTCTATCAAGAGGTTTACCTTTTTTCATCAGCTAAATAAAATTTAAAAAGACGTAATGAAAGTAAAAAACACTAAAAATAGAAGAAAAACTAGAGAATATATTTCTATTACTACTATAAAACTTAGCCTAAAGAAATACAATAACAAAACTTTCTTTCCCTCTCTAATAATTTTTCTATGTCTTCAATGACATCCAAGAGCCCCTATTAATTATAGAAGAGTGTATAATTGGAATCTTCAAATTCACTCCAAATGCACTCCAAATTAGCTTCAATTGTGCTCTAAATTCACACGCCTTTGTCATATTTAAATTTTATTATACATTTTTCTCTACACAATCTACTGATTTTTGAAAAGTGACCAACTTTAAAGTTGTAGATTTATCTGTTATCTTCATTTTTCAACTTAAATCACCTAATTCTGACCAATAGAGAGAAAATTATGCTTGATGTAAGAAAATATATTAGCATAGATAGATCATTTCCAATACACATACTTGGACGAATCGTCTGCTATAATCAAAGTTGAGTTTCCAATAGAAAAGTTATAGTTCTATCTCTTGCTTTTAAATTAAGTAGGATTTAGATCCATAGGGCTTTTGACATGGAGTTATGGCTAAAATACGAAAACTACACAAGTTTGGAAACATGTTTATTTTGAATTTAATGCAAGTCCAATAATCACTTGTAAAATTTAAGTGATTTTGGGTATAAATTTTAATCTACACGTGATAGACTTAAGCAAAAATGGCTCTTTTCTTCCAATTGTGATGCTTTTTTGATTCAATAAAATATTATCTCCCAATTTTATCACGAAACGTGTATCTTCTTTGGTTATAATTTGAATCTTTTTTTATCTCTTTTTATTCATTGATTCTCTAATACAAAATATTAATAACATTATAATACTAACAAGAATAAAGCAAGAAAAGTATAAAGAATTTGATACAAAAATATGTCAAAATATGCACACTTATCAAATTTCCCCACACTTAACCCTTGCTCATCCTCGAACAAGCCTAAAACAAACTTAAACTAATCTACTTTCGTAGGAAATCACAATTGCTTTTAGCATATGCAACACGCCTTTAAACCCCTAAGTAACCCATAGAGGATAAGTTATGGTCTCACGAGGATTTCCAATAGTGATACCCACAGACACCTATGATAACTAACTTCTAACTATTATTTTCAAAAAGCAACAAAGTAATATGGAAATAAAATTAAACAAGTATTGAAGTTAACTCTTAGTCATTCAAAAGTCAATACATTTCCACAATAAGCATATTCAAGTGTGTGCGTGTGTGAATAGGTAATGTCAACAGTGACGAAACAATGCATGCTTCAAACAAGTAAATTCATATCGAACCTCACAAAAACCATCACCAATATCTAATGGAAGAGTTAAACATCATAGGCACTTTCTTTAGTACAAATTTCCATTATTTCGAAGACACCACATAAAATCAAAAGGTTTTCAACAAAGATTGTAATGGGGCCAACGGGTAGTAATGTGGCTATGAAATAAAAAGATATGATGCAAAAAAGTTCTGAAGTAATAAAAGTACTGAGGATTAGGGATCCACTCTTGAGTTTTGGATAGACAAATGGTTATTTTTTTTTTTACTTCTATTAATTGCCACAATTAGAATCCATACATAATGAAGGTTCCAATGGGAAGATATTATCAAATAACTCGTGCAATAAGATAATCATGATATTGTCTTACTATTGCAAATTATATCTTAACACCAACACTTATTTATGAGATCAAGCATTTATGCACACCTTCGTCAACAATAAATCAAGGTTTCACATTAGCAGTTGGTGGGGTAAAACCGTACAATAAGCTAAATGAACCCAAGTATTTGTTGTGCCATTGGAGATACATAAATCAAGAATCACCACAAAATAAGTAGGGTTTAGATCAAAAATAAAAATAATAATACAACATACTTAAATATTTTCTACTCTTATAACCATTCCTCTTCCTCCATCAAAAGGTTCACCCTTTTTTCTCAGCAAAATAAAATTTAAAAAGACATAATAAAAGTAGCAAAGATTAAAAATATAAGAGAAACTAGAAAATGCATTTCTATTACTACTAGAAAACTTACAATACTAGAAAACATACAAACTAGATAACTTAGCCTAAAGAAACCTTCTAGCCCTTCTCTCATACAAGCTTAATATATGGCCTATTCATAGTACTTGGAGTAAGTTAGAGGCCAAACAAATAATGGAAAGGTTAATCAAGTGGTATGCTAGTTGCCAAGAGTTGGTAAGTTGTCACACCAAGTTCTCACCTATTGAATTGAATTGCATTGTTTGGTCAGATACAACCAGATTTTGAAGATCTGTAAACAATCAAAATTGTAGATATTTTGGCGCTGATATATTTTCATATATCCTTTGTTAAATTTGGCAGTTGGACGAAGGAAATATGGTCAAATTACCGAGTCATGTCCAAAAGTCGTCCTTTAACAGCAGTAGCAACTTGCAGCCTATATGTTTACCATTTTGACACATTTTCACACCATCTTATTTTCAACAAATTTTTTATTACCTCTTGTGTATAACATATCCAAATTTCAGCCCAAAATATATTTGGGCTCAAGAGATATAACCAAATTGGTAAAATAAGTCAATATTGGGCTGAACTCTGATCCGAATTTTGGTGATCCATTTTGAACAACTACTTGGACGAATTTTCTACTATAATCAAGACTAAATTAGGCTGAGCTTCCAACAGAAAAATTGTACCTCTATCTCTTAGCTTTCAAATAAATAAGCTTCAAGTCTATAAGACTTTTGATCATGAAGTTATGCTCAAATTACAAAAACTGCACAAGTCTGGAAACATGTTTCTATTTATTCCCTAACATAAAATATTAATAAAATAATAATATTAACAAGAATAAAGCAAAAAAAGTATAAAAGATTTGATACAAGAATATGTCAAAAATATGCACTTATTAAATTCCCCCACACTTAACCCTGGCTTATTGTAGACACACCCATTACTACACAACTATATATATAATATAATTTGACATGATAGAACCTGTGTTCATGCATAGAATATTTTTTTTATAACACCTTAAGAAAAGATAAATCACTTTTTACATGCACAACCTTCTTTAAAATACTTTTTAACACATATCATGTATATAGTAGGATCAGTATTTATATAAAAGCACAACACCCACAATGACCCAATATTTACATACTTATTTACAGTAAAGTTTTAAAAGCGAAATATAGTACCAGTTTAAAAATATAATACAATAAACTCAAAATATAACAAACCAACAAAATAGTCCAATATGTCGTCATCATGTACATACTCTCTCAGACACCTGCAGGAGCTCCAACAGCCGCCCAGCCAATAAAAGATGCTTCAAGCATCACCGTACTCACCTACAATGCATAAACTATATGAGTTAATGCTCAGCAAGTAATGATTATCCATGTCAAAGAATAATCCATGATATCAAGTCATACATCTCAACATGCTATGCCCACAATGCAATTTTATACATCAAAATATTTCTCTCAAAATCATTTCTTTCTTGGGCCCCTGACCAATGCTACTATCCTATGCATCGAAAAAAAGCTCTGTACACCGCTATAATCCAATGACCAATAATCATATAAGCATGCAAATCCATGCATACTCATACGCATGCAAATCCATGCATGCAAACCTGTAAATTCATGCATAAAACCATGCAAATTCATGCATGCTTCGGTGTACTAGTAGTGGTCAGCAAAATATTTGCTTTTCTCAAAATCATGTCGTGCAATGCAAGATTTATCACAATACGCGTATATGATGCATGCACGTGCCAATGACAATGCCCATGTATGTATGCTCAATTGAGAGCCCTCTACTATGCACATATGATTTGTGATATTACATATAATTCACACATCTACTATGTCTATGCATTATAGTTGCAAATGAATCTTTACTTACCTTCCACATGGTTGGTGGCTTAATCTACATTTGTTTATTATTCCCCTCCAATCTTAGATGTAAAATAACCTGTAATATTATCAACATCAAGCACCATTCCCAATTTGGCAAGTGGAAAGCATAAAATATCATACTAAGACCTTAAACACCAAGTTATCTAGGTTTTACAAACTAGAACCTAATCTAGTCCCTCCAATACCTTAATTTCTCATATTAGATACATGTAAACATCATATAATTGAATTATTATAACTCTAATATCATGTACCTAATTGTTAACACTCAATAGCAATATGTCTAGGTTGAAATATACTAAGTTATCAAATGGGACAGATTCACATTTTCATATTTACTTGCTG
Source organism: Paulownia fortunei (assembly GCA_019321725.1). NCBI lineage: Eukaryota > Viridiplantae > Streptophyta > Magnoliopsida > Lamiales > Paulowniaceae > Paulownia > Paulownia fortunei. The sequence continues at coordinate 9,821,517 of CM033123.1, forward strand.
TCCAATTTAGTTGCACGATAATTTTGACATTCCTAAACATATCCAATCACTCCTAAATTTTTACCACACTTAGATAACAAGTATATAAATGTAATCATATCATAGAATTGATAAAACTCATGGATATAGCTTTCTAAGTTCAGCTCTTTTTGCACACTTCATGACATTAATGGTTTTGACACCCTCACGTGCCAAAACTAATGGATTTAGCTCCCCTAATCCAGTCTCCTTCATAGCACACCAAAACAGATTTTGCTACTTTGGCAGTTTGAGTTTTTCTCCAATATCATTCTCTATTTCAATTTCTAACCGATCAAAATTCATTCCAATACTCTTAACTCATATATAAACATGTATATGATGATAATTACAGGTTTTATTCACCATGCCATACACTTTTGAAGCGTAAAACACAAGAATACAACAAGGTGACAGTTTCTAGCACAATTGTTTTCTATCAAATATTTCCAACCACGAACCCTTTATTTATGCATCAAAGCCCATCTAATAACATCCTAAAACATTTATAATTATTATTCAAAGCTTAATAAGCCAATAAACCTTAAAATAAATCTGAAAGTCATGCCAAACCCATAGGTTAAGCTCAGCTTGCATAGTTTTCTACTTGAACTTGGTTATTTCTCCTTTCCTTTGCTTGTTTTGCCTTCTTTTTTGGTTGGAATCACTTAGGACATATTTAGAGATATTTTCCATGTATTTAGAAGTTGAAATGGTTCAGAATAAGGTTCAAGTCGTGGCTGTTAGCTTAAGAGTGAAGAATAGGTTGAGGTGCTAGTTTGATAAGTCTAAGCATGAGGTGGCATAAGTTTGAGGTGGCATGTAATGGTATAATCTGATTTTCTCCCTTATCTTGCAGCCCTTATCTTGTGTGTCTCACATATTCTTATTTGGTTGCAACCTATCTTCATCACCATTCATTCCCGTAGCAAATTCCTATGTCCGCTCATTAGGTTCTTTACTCAAAAAATCATCGGTTCTTGCCCGATTGATAAGTTTGTGCACTGAAAGTGTTACAAGCCTATGAACCTAGTTATATAAAATTTAAATTATAGTATTGTATGTCTAGTTGTCCCAAGTGTATGATTTAAATATACATATAATATTAAAATTCATGATCGAACCGACTCCCTTTCTATAAACTTTTCGGTGACACCTTTCGAACTCCTAATATTACCACGTGTAACCTAGCAGATACCTAAATTTTTTCTTATTTCAATACAAAATCAACCACTTAGGTTAGGGGATTCGATAATCAATACCGTGTGAGAGCTTCAAAATTAACAATGCCATATAAAATGAATTATATGATGTCACACCAACGCAAATAGCACATAATTAACATGTAATGCATGAATCATATATGGCCATGTGAGTAGTAAGAGGCTCGGGTATCACACTTATCCTTGAGTAAGCCTAAAACAAATATAAACTAATCCACTTTTGTAGGAAATCACATTTGCATTTAGCATATGCGACAAGCCTTTAAATCCCTAAGTGACCCATAGAGGACGAGTTATAATCTCGTGAAGGTTTCCAACAATTATACCCACAAACACCTATAATAATTATCTTCCAACTATTATTCTCATGAAGTAACAAAGTAATATGGAAATAAAATCAGACAAGTGTTGAGTTTATCTCTTAGTCATTCAAAAGCCAATACATTTCTACAATAAGCATACTTAAGTGTGTGTGGATAGTTAATATCAATAGTGATGAAATATGCATGCTTCAAATAAGTAAATTCTCATAAAACCTTACAAAAACCATAACCCAATCTCTAACAGAAAAGTTAAACATCATAGGCTCTTCTTTTAGTACAAATCTCCACTACACTGAATGTACCACACGAAATCAAAAGGTCTTCAACAAAGATTGTAATGGGGCTAAAGAGTAGTGATATAGCTAAAAAATAAAAGGATAAGATGCAACAAAGGTTCTAAAAACTTCATGGAATTAGAGACACAAAGTTTATTGATGAAGAATTCTCAAACTCCACAAATTTCAACATTGGGGTTTATTGTTATTGAATTGGACCTTTCTTATTCATCTTGCAACATCGCATTTTTAGTTGCAACTCATAGCACTTTGTAATTTTTTTTTCTTTCTATTTTTTTATTATTGTTTTTCTTTTTATTTTTGTTTTTGAAAGAGAAACTCCCCCACACTTATCTTCTATTCCAACTTGAATTTATTTTGTAAGTTCACGCTATCAATTGAATGTCTCTTAAACTCCAATCATTTTTAGAACAAGAGTTGATAATAGTATATTTAGGCTAGGTAAAAATATATGATTACAAAAAAAAAATATTTATTAAAAGGTTTAAAGTGGTTCACTAGGAGGATATTCTCTTGAAACATCACATGGGGAACAAGTTGATTTGACAATAGTGTTAGAAAGCCTAATGCCTTAATCATTTTTCTAGTGGTGCACTATCAGTCGTTCGCCTCGACAGACCCAATGTAAGAGTTCCAATACTCAACCCCTATATGTTGAAGATCTAAGTGATGATTAGAGCAAGGGCATAAGAACTTTCTATTTTGATATGATTGTCTTCACACTGAATAACATAACTATTTGTGTAAAAAAATTAAGTATAATTATCACAAAAATATATTAACCAAATAACAATATCAAAGTCCAAAACAACATCCATCATCAATCAAACCATACTATTCATACTTAATTTTAATAATTGAAGTTGGAAGAACCTCTACAACTAAAAAAATAAAAACAATTAGTAATTTACAAACTTGCCATGTTATGCAAATATAGGGATGTGTTTCAAGAGTGTTACAATTACTCTTTACTTAGCCACCATTTTTCATGATTTCAACGGACCCATAAAAAAACACGCTTGATTTTTTTTTATTTTTTTAAGATAACATACTAGAAAAACACACATTGAACACACAAGTCATGATATCAACTATCCTTCCCCCCAACCTAATCGAGACATTATTCCCAATGTCAAAAATAGATAGAAAAGTAGAGTTTAAAAGATATCACTTGAAGTGTGGCTAAAAAATAAAGCCGAAACAACAAAAAAACACACATATTATTAGATGAAACCATTAATAATAGGTATCATAGATTGAGAGTCAAATTCAATTTGTATTTTCGACCATTGTTCCTGTTGGACCAATCCACATTGGCTAAGGTTGGATCAGGTTCTGGCACATATGCTAGAAGTTGATTAATAAGCTGGTTAGGTGTTGGAGTAGAAATGAGAATTCTTCTCGCAGACGGTGAAATAAAACCTTTTTTTACAGCATGATCTATAAAAGATAGCAAACCATCATAAAAACCATTAACATTAAGAATACCTATAGGTTTTTGGTGAATGTTAAATTGTGCCCAAGAAACAACTTGAAATAATTCCTCCAGTGTACCAAAACCACCAAGTAGAATGATGAATGTATCCGCATTGTTTAACATGTTAGGCATTCTGTCCTGAATATGTGACACTTTTAGCTCATCTCCAATAGTCATACCTGTGATATTCTGTAGTATTAAAGATTTTGGTATAACTCCCAAAACTTTCCTACCTCCTACATAAGCAGAAATAGCAACACTCCCCATTAACCCTAAACTGTCTCCCCCATATACTAAATAATTTTTTATCTATATTAAAGTTCTACCAAGGTTATTGGCTATCCCTATAAACTCACCATTTTTTCCAAGATTGGATTTACAAAAAACACAAATGCAATTGAATTTGTGAGTTGAAGAAACTTTTATTTTTTTTACTTTTTGAAAATAAGTTGTGCAAAAATAGAGTGAGTAGGGTGATATTTATTGAGGTGTGAACAGAGAATGCATTTATTGCATGTCGTTTTCTTTTATCAAAAAGGTTGAAAATAAGGACACACACAAAATTTTAAAATTACCTACTTACACGTGAATGTACATGTAGTTGTGATGGTGGCTCACATCTTTCTTTGATTTTACGTTCAGAAACAGCTTAATCGCCCTCTATAGATCAAGGATATCCTTCCCATCCAGTTTTCTTATAAACTGGCAAATAGGGTCTTTTAATGTAAGATTTTCAAGACTATAAAACTCATATTCATTTAAAAAATGATCCCATAAATCAAGAATTGCACGTTGTACCAATCCGCATAAATGTGCCTCAAGAGTTAATATAATATGATATAAAGACTCCTTACTCAGTCCATCCATAATGAATTTAAGTTTATCCTCTTGATTTTTAGAGATCATTCCTAAAGAATGATATTTTTTGTTGCAAGTCCATCTAGCACAATTGTGACAAACTTTTATTTTTTTCGCCCTTTGTTTTTTTGAATATGTGCTTTTATTAAAACTAGACATGTATCTAGTAAGCAAATCTGGAAACTCATGTGAAAACTCACATGCTCTTACCTTTGCTTCAATTATCCATCGTATGTCCTCTGGGATGCCCTTGTGCATAAGCATCCTCAACCTTTCAATTCTGATTTTATAAATTTTCAAAATTGTATTTTTAGGAAGAAAAGGAAATCACTTCTTGAGAGTTAGAAAAATGTCACCAATTTTGAAAAGAATAAGAAAAGAGAATGAGAAAAGCAAATAAAATTTTGTACAAAGATTTCAATTGTTTGGAAAACTGACAAGTCTAACTTTTATAGCCACGAAGTACCGTTATCTGTCATTTCATCGGGAAAAATTAAATAAAATAAAAAAGAGAGAAAAAAAGTTTCAAAACAAATAAAGTCAAAGAAAATGAGTATATACAACACTAATCATAACAAGGGTTAGAAAGAAAAAGAATTTCCTCTTGTGAAAATTGATTTTCTAGAAATTGTTTAACTCTTTGTCCATTTACTTTGAATATGTTAACATTTCTAGGATTCTCAATGTCAATCGCCCCATAAGGATATATATTTTTTACGAACCAATAGAATTGAAAGAGTTAAAAGTTCAATTGCAAGAATTGCTTGATAAGAATTTTATTCGCCCTAGTTATTCTCTTTGGGGAGCACTTGTGTTGTTCGTGAAAAAGAAGAATGGTACATTGTGGTTGTGCATTGATTATAGAGAGTTAAATAAAGTAACCATCAAGAATAAGTATCCATTTCCAAGAATAGATGATTTGTTTGATCAATTGCAGGGAGCATCTGTATTTTCTAAGATTGATTTGTGCTTTTGGCATCATCAATTGAAGATCAAGGAAGAAGACATATAAAAGATTGCATTCCGAACAAGGTATGGACATTATGAATTTCTAGTGATGCATTTTGGTTTAACCAATGTCCCTGCAGCTTTTATGGATCTAATGAATATGGTGTTCAAGCAATATCTCGATAAATTTATGTTTATGTTTATTGATGACATCCTAATTTATTCACATGATAAAGAAGAGCACAATGAACATCTAAAGATTGTGCTGCAAGTTCTTAAGAAAAAACAGTTGTATGCTAAATTTAAGAAGTGCGAATTTTGGCTTAAGCAAGTGGTATTCCTAGGTCATGTAGTATCCAAGAATGGTATTTTTGTTGATCCAGGCAAGGTAGAAGTTGTCATTAAGTGGCCAACACCGACAAATGAATCAGAATGAAGGAGTTTCTTGGGAATAGTAGGGTACTATCGAAGATTTGTTAAGGGTTTTCAAAGATAGCAACTCCATTGACAATGCTGACAAGAAAGAATGTGAAGTTCTTGTAGACCGATGCTTGTTAAAGAAGTTTTCAAGAATTGAAACATAAATTGACTACAGCTCCTGTTCTTACCATTCCAACAGGAATGGGTAGGTTTGTGGTGTATAGCGACGCTTCAAAAAATGATTTGGGTGTTGTTTTGATGCAAAATGGAAAGGTTATTGCCTGTGCTTCAAGGCAATTGAAGGAGTATGAAAAGAATTATCCAACCCATAATTTAGAAATTGCCGCAGTGGTTTTTGCTTTGAAAATTTGGAGACATTATTTGTATGGTGAGAAGTGTGAGATTTATATAGACCACAAAAGTTTGAAGTACTTCTCTACCCAAAAGGAACTGAATATGAGACAAAGAAGATGGTTAGAACTTGTGAAGGATTATGATTGCGTGATCAACTATCATCCTGGTAAAGCAAATGTGGTTGCAGATGCATTGAGTAAAAAATCAGCGTCTTCTCTTTTTGTTATACAAAAGTCAATATTATTGGATTTGCAAAGATTAGAGCTTGAAATTGTACCTAAAAGGAAAAAGTGTTCATTGTTAACCTTAGTGTTGAAACCTGTACTTCAAGATAGAATTAAAGAATGTTAAAAGGTGGATATGCATTTGTGTATATTGAAAAGAATAATTGGGGCTGGAAAGAGGCGAGACTTCTCTGTTACTGATGATGAAATTATTCGATATAAAGGGAGACTGTGTGTGCCATTTGACAAGGCTATAAAAGCAGACATTTTAGAAGAAGCTCATACTAGTCCTTACTCAGTACACCCAGGTATGAGGACTTACAACAACATTATTGGTGGACTAAAATGAAGAGAGAGATATAGCAAAATTTGTGGCTGAATATCTAACTTGTCAACAAATTAAGATTGAACATCAAAGACCATCAGGGTTGTTGAAGCATTTGTTGATTCCAGAGTGGAAATAGGAGCACATTGAAATGGACTTTGTGCTTGGATTACCTAGAACACAAAAAAGGGTATAATTCCATATGGGTGATTGTTGATAGATTAACTATATCAACCCATTTTCTTCCAGTGAAATCCACATATAATATGGACCAGTGTGCTCAACAATATATTCAAGAGATAGTCAGGTTACATGGAGTGCTAGTTTCAATAGTGTCCGACAAAGATCCTAAGTTTACATCTATATTTTGGAAGAGCTTACATAGTGCGATGGGAACGAAATTTGCATTTAGTACAACATTTCATCCACAAAGTGATGGGCCATTAGAGATGGTTATTCAGATATTAGAGGATATGTTAAGAGCTAGTGTGCTAGATTTTCAAGAGAGTTGGGATGCAAAGCTTCCATTAGTGGAGTTTACTTATAATAATAGCTACCAATCAAATAGAATGACGCCTTATGAAGCATTGTATGGAAGAAAATGTAGATCTCCAGTTCATTAGGATAAAGTTGGAGAACAAAGCTTACTTCATCTGAAAATAATTCAACATACCGCTAAGGTAGTGGAAAAGATATAAGAGAGAATGAAGATCATGCGAAGTAGACAGAAAAGTTATGCAGATAAATGGGAAAAAGATCTAGAGTTTGCCATTAGGGATTATGTGTTCTTAAAAGTAGCTCTCATGAAATATGTCATGAGATTTGGAAAGAAAGGAAAACTCAGCCCAAGGTATGTCGGCCCATTTGAGATTCTCGAAAGAGTTGGTAATAAAGCTTATAGAGTGGCCTTACCTCCGTCATTCTCTAGTGTTCACAATATTTTCCATGTGTCTATGTTGAGGAAGTACATTTCAAACCCCTCTCATGTGTTGAGTTACAAACTGTAGGAATTAACTCCTGATTTAGCTTATGAAGAAGAACCAGTGCAAATTCTGGATCAGAAGAAAAAAGAGTTGAGAATGAAAAAGATTAAACTTGTTAAAGTATCATGGAGGAATTATTCTGTAGAAGAGGCCACATGGGAAATAGAATAAGAAATGCAGAGAAAGTATCCAGAATTATTTGGTACGTCAAATTTTGAGGACAAAATTTTTATAAGGAAGGAAGGATTGTAATGCCCAATTATCTCCTACATAGCCAATAATAAATATTTTGCATGAATATGCATCTAATCAATGTGTATTATCGAATTATGGCATACAAATAGGATGATTGCATGAACAAGAATAATTGTTATTATATGATCCAGTTATGGTTTAACATGCATTAGTACATGAAATATGAGATCAAACTTTTGTTTCTTGATTTAACATATTCCTTAAGTGCCTTTTTGTAGTGAGAAGCTCGGTATCTCGGTTAAGAAAGATTGATGTGTTAAATGTCCATGAAATAAATTATTCGTATTGCTCCATATTTGTTACATTCTAAAGTGATTAATTGCCTAAATATTTGCTTGAAATATGTTACATTTGGCTAGGAACTAAAGGTATGCAAAATGGTGTATTGTGATTGGTTGGTTGACTAGGTTGCATGAAATCATTCTAAACCGCATTGCACTTGATTATAACACCAAAGCATCAATTTTTGTTATCTTCCTAACCCATAAATGTGGCTGTTAAAGAAGTCATTTTTAGCCATGTTTTCTTGTGGAAGCTCCTAAAAAACGACCATCCTTCTTCTCCAAAGTTTCTCCTAAATTTTTACACTCTCTTATACACAAAAAATTAAATTCAATCCATAGGAATCTATTGAACATAAACTAGAACAAGTTTTCACCCTTTTAAGCTTGAAAATTGTTGATTTTGGAGTTTAATTCCAATCTAATCAAGGTATATTTTTTTTCAATGTTTCTTATGATAAAGTTATGGTATCTTGGATGGTTACATATTTTAGTATCTTTTTGTTTGATTGAAAACTTAAGTAGGTTAGACTTGAAGCCAAAATCAAGCTAGTTAAGCTGGTTTCTAGAAAAATTGATAGTCTTGTGAAATATGTTTAATTTACATATTTCTATTAATCTTGTAATGCTTATATTCTATTTGGAAGTTCCTTTGAATGATTAAAAATAATAGCAATTAGTTTGCTTAATTGAAGGGTACCATCAATTTAAGTTAGAACTGAGTTTACATCATGTTAATTTGGATTATGTGCATGTTTTAGAAGCTATCCTAATAATTATATTTGAATTATTAGTTATTTAGTGGCTGCCCTAATGTTTAATGCCTTGAATCAGTAGTAAAATATGGAGTATGCATTATTTTTAAGGTTATGTAATTGGTATGGAATTATTTACAAAAGATTGAAAAATGTATATGATTTTAACTAGAATAGACTATATGATTTATAAAAAGGATATTAAAAGGTACATGATTTGATTATGTTAGGCGTTTAACACATCCTATCTTCCAAAAATATTGACCTTTTCACTTAGCACAAAGTAGACTTGAGATAAGTTGAAACTTTCAATTGATGTATCACAAGAATCATATAATATTGTTTATGTTTTAATGTGATTGTCATTATTTGTCAAATGATGTAATGTTTGATGTATTTATGGTTCATGAAGCATGATACTATTAAAAATACAATGAGGTTTTTGAAAATGAAGTATGGTCCTTGATTGATGGTCGGGTAGACAAGGGATGCGGGAAGGACCGATGGACCCAACGAATGGTGGCAAATACTTCAGGTTGAAAAATCGGTGTAGGAAAGCCACAATGAATGAGACTGAATATGGCTAATACCTAAGGTTGAAAGACTAACTATGGAAACCCCGTATTATTTCTCTTATTGGCCAATCATTATGAAGAGGTTTTGAAAACCACGGTCTATCGCTAGTAGTTAGGTACCACACTTCAAGGGCCCTAAAGAATGATTTATGAATGAAAGTTATTAAATAGAATAATGCATTTAATGATTTATGAGATGTGCATATATGTTAATTGTTGTTGCATTAGTTTCACCTTATTGATCCTTTAGCACATTAGATTCATGTGATGCAGGTGGAAATGTACAGGTTTAGAGTTTGACTAAGTTTTTGGAGCGGTTGGACATAGATTTGTTCATATGCCATGCTTCAACCTATTTTATTTTTAAATAAGTCGCTCTATTATAGTTTTGTAAACAAATGTACTCAATTTTGAATTATGTATATGGTGTGTTTAAAACAAAATAAAATAACAAATGAATTCAAGTTCTTTATCATACAGCCAAAAAGGGGATTTTTATTAAAACCATAATTCTACTATTGATGAAAAGTTAACATTTTTTGACTTAACTTTATTAGCCTATTTAGGTTCTGCAATTAGGTTAAGGGGTGCTACATAAGATAAAGAAGGTGTCTCTTTTATTAACATTATTCCCAATAAGATTATCTTTACAAAAGAAAAGAGTACAATACACCTAATCTAATTGGGGCGATGGGCATCCTACTCTAACAATCTACCACTTGCCCTAGCCCCAATTGCCAATGTATCTGAGGCCTATCTTCTCCAAATTCTGTTGAATCCCTTCTATGCTATGGGCTTAGTGAGTGGGTCTACTACATTTTTTGCTAAGGCAACTCGATCCACAATGACATCACCTCTACCAATGATTCTTGTTTGGATTCCTCTATGCTAAACTTTTTTAGCACTTTATCTATGTACATGGACTGGGATAGGCCGATCATCTTAATGGATCTATCTCTATAGATCTTTATCCCTAGGATAAAAGATGCATCTCCCAAGTCCTTCCTGGAAAACTCATTAGACAACCCTGTCCTCATTGACTGCAACATTCCTACATCATTCCCAATGAGTAGGATGTCATCATCGTAGAGCACAACAAATGTAACTGCACTCTCACTAATCTTCTTGTAGACACATGGTTCATTCGGGTTTTTATGTAAATTAAATATTTTGATTGTTTCATTAAATTGGATGTTCCAACTCCTCGAAACTTATTTGAGTTCATAAATAGATCTATAGAGCTTACAAACCTTTTACTCCCCCCTATTGGATATGAAGCCTTCTGGCTGCTTCATATAGATCTCTTTCTTAATATTTCCATTAAGAAAAGCGATCTTCACATCTATTTTTCATATCTCATAGTTATAATATACAAATATGGCTAACAAAATCTGAATGGATTTAAGCATCGCCACTGGTGAAAATATTTTCTCATAATTAATTTCTTACTTTTGAGTATAACCTTTTGCAACTAGATGTTCTTTATAGGTCTCTACCTCTCCATCTACTCCAAGCTTTCGCTTATAGACTCATTTGCAGCCAATGTGAACAATTCTCTATAGTGGGTCCACCAAGGTTCATACTTTGTTGGAGTACATGGAGTTCATCTCAGATTGCATGGTTTTTTGCCACTTCTTCGAGTCGATGTCAGACATCGTCTCTCCATAGCTTCTCGGATTATTATCCAAGGGGAGTCCCTATTTTTTGTTTTCTAACAAAAAATTATACCTATTAGGTACCCTTGAAACCTTTCCGGATCTTTGAAGAAGTTGTGCCTTAGAGGGCCCAACATTAGTTAGTATGTCATCTACTGCAACGTTTGGGATGTTTGGTGGTTCTTAAACTTTCTCAAGTTCCACAACATTACCATTTCTATCTAATAAAAATTCTTTAAAGAATGTGGCATTCCTCGAAATAAACACCTTTTGTTATGAGGTATTGTAGAACTGGTATACAATAGATTCTTTTGGATACCCTACAAACATGCATAAGCTGGATCTCATATCCAACTTATCTCCCACTTGCTGCTTCACATAAGCAACACATTCCCACACCCTAAGGTATTTATAGAAATGTGTCTTACCACACCACATTTGATATGGTGTTTAGGGCATGGTTTTAGATGACACCTTATTGAATAGGTATGCCACCATTTCTAAGGCATAGCTCTAGAATAAAAGAGGCAATATAGTGAAGCTCATCATGGATCGAACCATGTCCAACAATGTTAGATTCCTACGCTCCGCAACTCTGTTAAGTTGTGGAGTAGCAGGAGGAGTCTACTGTAAGAGAATCCCATTCTCTTTTAGATAATCTTAAAACTCTGTGCTTAAGTATTCACCTCCTCAATCAAATTTTAGAGTATTTATACTTAAGCCAATTTGTTTCTCTACTTCACTTCTGAATTCTTTGAACTTTGTAAATACTTTATACTTGTACCTTAAGAGGTACCCATAACCATACCTAGAGAAGTCATCGGTAAAGGTTAAGAAGTAGTTATAGTTCTCTTAGGCACTAACATATAGTAGCCCATATATATCTGTATGGATCAAATCAATAGATGTTTAGCTCGCTCCACTTATCCAACAAATGGAGATTTGATCATCTTTCATTTGAGGCAGGATTCATATGTTTTCAATTCTTGCTCGTTCTTTAGATCAAACAATTATGCCAACTTGTTAATCCCTTTCTTAAAAATATGCCCAAATTTTGCGTGCCAGAGGCTCATGGAACTATGATTATCTAGTTTTCTTTTATTTTGTTGAATTGTGAGAATTGAATTATGGGTAGTAATAATATATAAACAATTCATCAGAGAACCCGAATAGATAAAATAAGAACGTTTAAAAATGGAATAATTTTCATTCTCAATGGTAAATCTAAAACTTTCTCTATCTAAAATCGGAATAGAGACAATGTTCTTAATAATATCTAGAATGAAAAGACAATTGTTCAAAACTATTATAGAACCATTCTCAAAAGCTAGATTAACGGTGTCTATAGCTAATACAACAACTCTTGCTCCATTCCCCATTTTTAGAACCGTCTCTCCTCCATCCAGCTTTCTACTTTTTATCATCATCTGCAAATCATTGCAGATATGTGAGCCACAACCAGTATCCAATACCTAAGAAGCATTGTTAATATAAAAGTTAACTTCAACAAAATATATATTTGAACTCTCAGGCTTGCAAGATACTCCTTGCAGTTCCTCTTCTAGTACCCTGGTTTGCCGCAGTAATGGCACTTGTCATTGGCTTGAGAAGAAACTTTCTTTACACTGCCTTTTGCCTTCAATTTGTTGGGTTTGGAGGAACCCTTTCATTTTCTCTTTCATTGCTTGGGCTTTTTAGCCTTTGATTCAGAAGAGGATCCAACAAACAAAATAAGTTTATTCTTTTTCATGGTGGACTTAGCTATCTTTAACATGTTCACAAGTTTAAGGAGACTAGTCTCTATGTTGTGCATGTTAAAGTTGGCAACAAAGATGTCAAATGAGAGAGGTAGAGACTATAATAGAAGGTTTGTATAGATTTTGTTTTCTAGAATGACTTCAAGGGACGCCAACCTTTCAATGAGAGCTATTATCTTCAATCCATAGTCACAGACTGAAGAGCCCTCAATTATACAACATCTGAAAAGCTTATTTGAGATTTGACCGAGTACGTTCACCATATAACTCTTGCAGATGAAGGGGGATCTTATAAGTAGTATCTTGATCCTCATTCTGCCTCTGCAACTCATTTGACATCAATCCTAGCATGTATTGAAGGACTATCTTAAGGTTTCTTGGCCAATTGACAAAGTTTGGTCTAGTTAAATTATTTTGTTGAAGGATTGTTGCTAGTGGATTTTTAGCAATATTAGTAAAAAAAATCTACAAAATATGTACGAAAGTAGAAAATGAGTAAGCTATGGGAAAAACATATTTATTTAATATAATGTCTTTAATACTAAATATCTTCCACTATTTTCTTCGAATTCCATCACCCCTAATGGAAGTTTAGGAAATTGAATTTCCTAGTGGGCTTGAGGTCTAATGAAAATATTTCACACCCCAATTTTATGAGCCCATATGGTACTAAGTCTTAAACAACACCCATCAAACTTTTATGTAGATAGAGTATCAAGATATCTCATGACTTATGGCCAACATAATGATGTTTTCATCCCACAAGCATCTCTATGCTTGATAGATCACAGCTTTCCAGCATATGACCACCCTACGACTCATGGTCAGTGATAAAGTACGGTAGCAATCGTCATGTCTCTACTTTTGATGAGAGGCATAGAATGATATGTCCTACCTAACTTGACTATTTTTGTTTGAAATTGAATTTTGATAAAAATTCTTTTACTTAATTTCAAAAATTAAGTGTTGTTTGATTTTATCCAAGATCTCATCATAATTAAAATCAGGTTGGTTATTTAATGCATGACATCATAATATCATTGCACAAGCATAAAAGCATTAAATAAAATACTAAGCATGCAATTAATACATACTTAAATAAATGGATGATCATAAACCAATCATATGCGGTCCATTTGAGCTAAAAAATGGTCCTAAGGGCAGTCTAAAGGTAATAAAACTGAATAGAATCTATTTTATCACATAATTGTATCCCATACAATCATGGGCCTTCATTGAAACCTCCATCATGATTTTCCTTCATTCTCTAAGGAAAAATAAAAACCTCACTACCTATTCTACTATCTTTGCAGAAAATCAATAATTTATATAGATGTAATAAGAGGCTCGCAAGCCCCATTTTAAAATTTGAAAGCAATAAATAAAACCAATCACATTCATCGAATGGCTCATGATCATTCCATACATGTCCTTAATAAATATCATATGTAATTACCAATCATGTAAATTTACCAAGTTATTAAATGTAATTTTTGACTTGGGATAATTTCTAATTGTTTGATTTTTCTTTGAAAAATAATTTTTTTAGAAATTACTAAAATTAACTTTTAATTTTAAAATTCCAGAAAATCCAAACAAAATAGACCTGAAAAAATGGTGCGACTAGTAGCACGATGGCTATCCATCGCACGAGCAACCTATGCCCAGTCAGGCTACTTGTGAGCGATGCCAATTAGGCATCCTACCTGTTACCATCATGCGCAGCGTGCACGGCTACGCACCATCATCGGGTCACCAATACACGTTGCATGTGCAACCTGTTTTTGTGTCCCTTTTGATTTTGCAATATTTAAATAATTCTAAATAATAGCAATTAAAAATATCCCAATCATCAATTGCAGTGAACATGCAAAAACCTAATTAAGTATGCTAAACATGAATTTAAATAATTTAAATCATGCATACAAATCTAAAATTCACTAAATAAGTGAAACTGTGGATCTGATACCACTATTGGGTTTGCTATAATTGCTGGAGCATGTGTAGTGAAAAAATAAAATTTTATAAAATATATATTTATCAAATAAATACATCCCCTTGATTCGAAAGCGATTCCAATGATCATGTTTATTCAAGTGAATATATAAACAAATATATCAGTTTTGGATTTATACCTTTGAGCTTTTCGATTGCTGTAGGGAACGAAATAATCAATTGCTATATTCCTGACTTATCAAACTCCCAGGGATCCACATGTCTCTCTTTTATCAGGTCCATGATATGAAAAACAACAACGATTAAAAGGATTCACAAGTATCCTTAAAATCATTTTCTAATCAAAATTCGAAGTAAATTTTGCCCTTTAACTCAATTGATGGATTAAGAACAAGCTATCAAGGACAATAAAGATGAATTTTTTAGGTTCTTGAAATTTTGATATGAAGAGTATATCAAGAAAATGGTTTTTTTAAAAGAATAAGAAAAACAAGATTTCAAGAAACCCTTTTATTTTCTATCCTTTTTCATTTTCTTTTTCTTGGAGAGAAAAATAGAAGACAAGACAATAAATTTTTTTCAAAAATTGTATCGAATTTTTGGCCCTTTCCCAAAATATAGGGGCTGAAAATTTAATTCTCCAACACTTGGAGAGTTCTATCAATCTTGAATGATCTTAAAGTATGATCTTGGAAGGATTCTAAATCCTCCAACAAATCTTATCTTTTCTCTCCGATGTATGCTGACTTATTTGTGACTTTATTAGTCATAAAAAATTGTCTACATAATTTTTTTTTTTATTTATTTGAACTCTTCAAATAATATCAAGATAGATTATATCAAATATATATCATAAATATATAAATATATATATAATAAATATCCTCGTGGTCGATTTTAATTAATATAAATTTATTAATTAAATAAATCATATTTATTTTATTTATTCCCTTTATATTCTAGTGGGCTTCAAAAGTGATCCACTTTAATATTTGGGCTTGGACATAAAAAGTTCATAAATTAATCCAGTTGATTTAAACTTATAGTAATCAATCAAATTGATTAATTTAATTTACTCCAATTGGACTTACTAATCAAAATAGGGCCAATTGAATAATCCAATTATTCAATTAAATAATTTAATTTAACCATTAAATTAAATAAAATTCTTAATTAATTAATTAATATTAATTAATTTCCAACTATTGGAAAATTCTAAAATGTAAATGTCACTTTCTATAAAGATGTGTGACCCTTTTAGATTTACAACTAAGCTAGTAGTAGGCTTACAATATTTCTACCTTATGAATAATAATTATTTTGATTAATTAATGCAATTACTTAATTCGGTTGGAATCAACTCCTTAATTCCAAGAACATCACTTCCATGAAAACACCTAGCAAGTAATCATGACAATCTAGTCTTAGGTGAAATAACAAGTAAACCTATTTTGGTTACGAATCCCATACAGGTACGGTCATTCTGATAATTAGTCTTTCAATTGAATTTAGGACATGGATTATATGTTGAAACCCTAAATGATTCAATAACTATGATCTCATTTCAAGTTCTAATAATTCCTGATGAATCAAAATTCATCCTGCTTTGGCCAAGGTCTTTAAATCATAAACTATGAAAACATAGGAGATTCTCTTGTTTAAAAAGACAAGTGTCGAATATGTTGGTCACTAACAAACCTCCATGCACACTCGTGCAATACCCAACATACCCCATTTATGATTGTCAAGCAATAAGAAGATATATCAAAGTGCTGCAGAATGCACACAAGGCAACCATCATGCCTCAAGTCTGAGGAATAACCGTGTACTATCGCAACACAGAAATTTTTATTTCGACAGGCAAAGTCTTAGGCTAAAAATTTCCTGCAGGCCATGTTCGGTGTACTTGTTCTCTATCAAGCACCCACATATATGCACTTACATCTCTACACTAATGCTGATAAAATTCGATATCCTCGTCTTATGCGCATACATCGTATGTGCGAGTTTTACTGGGCTATTTGGTATCCCATTTCAAAAAGCTCTCGACTCAAAAACTTATTTAAGACCAAATCCTCAGAGACATGTTTTATAATTTCCATCATATGCATGACTAGTCAGTTGTTGCAGCCCTACTAAATTTAAACCTTACTCTTCAGTAATTTTTTTAACAAGTATAGAGTGAGTAAGAGTAAGTCCTACGAGGATCAAGATTAATCGATTTACTATCGACTCACTAACTAAGATTTAAAATTACTAACCTAAAGCTAAGACTCAACAAGTAAACTCTAGCAATAAACAACAAATGGGTAGGGAGGAATTGAATTGAGTAACTAAGTTGTAGAAATTAAAACAAATTAAAATGTAAAGCAATCAAAATCAAAATAACAAGCAACTATCGATTAAAGTAGGTTGAGGTTTCCTTCGCCCCTACTAGATAATGGGTTGTAATTTTCATATCAATATTATTAACAACTTGTCATTGAAATTATCAAACAAAGGTAATAACAAGCTCTACTACCCCGATCTTTCCTTAGTTACTCATTAGGTAGAACAAGCTCTCTACCTAATTCTCTACTCACCAAACAACTTAGAACAAACTGTCTAGATTTAATTCAATGGATGCATTAAAACAAGAAAGATAGATTGATCTAAGGAAGAACCACACAAGCTCGGATCATTCAACTTTGATTATATTTTGTCATTTAAAATAACAAAAATATCCCCTAATCATTAATCACAATTTAATACACATGATTAGAAATTAAAACAATTACTGATCTAAAATCTCTAATCTAGTTATAGAAATTTTTTTAACCCAATTTGATTTCACACCTAAACAAAGCAAGAAAATACCCATTAAGACATTAAGCATAAAAAAATATAAACAACTTCAATTGAAAAGTTGATCAATAATAAAAAATATTTAATTATAAGAACATATATCTAGGGCTTTGAAATCACCCTCAATCAAGAAGAAAGTCTAGTCTAACATGATAAAA
Organism: Paulownia fortunei; assembly: GCA_019321725.1. NCBI lineage: Eukaryota > Viridiplantae > Streptophyta > Magnoliopsida > Lamiales > Paulowniaceae > Paulownia > Paulownia fortunei. The sequence goes on from CM033123.1 coordinate 9,839,202, forward strand.
AATTACAAGAAAACTAAAACTAACAACATTGGGAGCCAAAGAAACTTATTGATTTAAGAAGATAGTTGAGGTTGATAGTGGATTATGAATGTCTCCTCCTCCAAGCCTCTTCCAATTCATCTTTATTAATGCCCAAGACCCCTAGATAGCTTCCCAAAGGTGTGTATGAATTCTAGGGAATGAGTGAGAAAAATTGGTGTGTGTTGAGAGGATAGTATATGTTAAAAGTGTGAGATGGTGTTGCAATTTGTTGTAAGGTGTGTTATGTGATTTGGTGTAATGCCCAATTCTCAATTCTCTCATATATAGCCAATAATAAGCATCTTGCATAAATATGCATCTAATAAATGTGCATTATCGAATTATAGCATATAAATAGCATGATTGCACGAGCATAAATAATTGTTATTATATACTTCAGTTATGCTTTAACATGCATTAGTACATGAAATATGAGATCAAACTTTCATTTCTTGATTTAACATATTCTTTAAGTGCCTTTTTGCAGTGAAAAGTTTGGTATCTTGGTTAAGGAAGATTGATGTGTTGAATGGCCATGAAATGAATTATTTGTATAGCTCCATACTAGTTATATGCTAAAGTGATTAATTGCCTAAATATTTACTCGAAATATGTTACATTTGGCTAAGAACTAAAAGTATGCAAAATGGTGCAATTTGATTGGTTGGTTGACTAGGTTGCACAAAATAATTCTAAACCGCATTGCACTTGATTATAACACCAAAGCATCAATTTTTGTCATCTCCTTAGCCCATGAATGTGGATTTTATCATGAGAAGACACCAAGCATGATGCAACCTATCATCACCCTCCACTTACCTCTCTTTGAAAGGTCAAAAAAATCATTTTCATCCATATTTCTTGTGGAAGTACCTCATAAATGACCAGCCCTTATTATCCTAAGTTTCTCCCGAATTTCTACACTCTCATACTCACAAAAATTGAATTCAATCCATAGAAATCTATAGAACACAAACTAGAAAAAGTTTCCACCCTTTTAAGCTTGAAAACCGTTGATTTTGAAGCTTAATTCCAACTTAATCAAGGTATATTCTTTTTCAATATTTCTTATGATGAATTTATAGTATCTTGGATGATTACATGTTTTAGTATGTTTTTGTATGGTTGAAAATTTAAGTAAGTTACACTTGAAGCCAAAACCAAGCTACTTAAGCTAATTTTTAGCAAAATTGATAGTCTTGTGAAATTATTTAATTTACTTGTTTCTATTGATTTTGTAATACTTATATTATGTTTGAAAGTTTTTTTCAATGATTGAAAACAATAGCAATTAGTTTTCTTAATTGAAGGGTACAATCAATTTAAGTTATAACCAATTAGTTTACGTCATGTTAATTTGAATTGTGTGTATGTTTAAAGGGCTGTGCTAGTAATTATGTTTGAATTATTAGTTATTTAATGGCTGCCATAATGTTTAATGTCTTGAATTAGTAGTAAATTATGGAGTATGCATTATTTTTAAAGTTATATAATTGATATGAAATTCTTTACAAAAGATTGAAAAGTGTATATAAACTTTAACTAGAATAGACTAAATGATTTATAAAAAGGATATTAAATAGTACATGATTTGATTATGTTAGGCCTTTAGCACATCCTATCTTCCAACAATGAGAAGTTTAGAAAGATGTAACCTGTTGATTTTACTGGTGGGTCTGATCCTGTGGTTGCAGAAGAATGGGTTAAATCATTGGACACTATCTTTGACTACAGGCGAATTGATGATGCTGAGAAGGTACTCTGTTCAATTTTCTTGTTGAAGAATGATGCTAGAATCTAGTGGGAAGGAGCTAAACTTGTTGTGAATATGGAAGAGTTGACTCGGAAGAGGTTTAAAATAATCTTTTATGATAAGTATTTCACCAAGGATGCTAGGTCACTTAGAGTAAAAGAATTCCTAGAGTTAAAACAAGAAGGGATGTCTGTATATGATTATGTGAGAAAATTTGAACATGGTTGCAAGTACGTGTTATACATCGCCAGAGACAATAATGAGAAGATGGATCATTTCTTGAGGGGCCTTAATCCTGAAATTAGAAGAGATATGAGAATGTCTTCAGTAATAGAGTTCAGGGAATTGGTGGATAAGACTTTGATAGCTGACTTAGATGAGAAAGAGATTGAGAAATTTCATCAACAAAAGAAGCAACTATTCACTCCCAGAAATTTGAACCAGTGAAAGAAAGGAGCAAAAAAATCAAACCAAGGGAATGAAAAGTATCCTAGAGTTAGGCAAACTTCTACTACAGTTGAAAGGCCTAAATGTGCTAAGTGTAGGAAGAATCATTTTGGGGAATAATATAGTGGTACTAATAATTATTTTAAGTGTAAAAAGTCTGGACATATAGCAAAGGATTGCCCAATAGTACGGGGGAAAGTTCAGGGAAGAATGTATGCAATGATACAAGAACAAGCCGATACAGATGCTTCTATAGTCACAGGTACTATTTTAATTTTTGGGATACCTGCAATTACAATGATAGATTCTGGATGCATTCATTTGCATCACGTGCATTTATGAGAAAATTGGGCATTACACTAGATTTATTAAAAGTAAGGTACAGTGTGAGTGTTCCATCCGGGGAAGAAATGGATTCCAACCAAATGTTAAGGGCTTATTCTATTCAAATTAGTGATAGGACTCTCTATGCAGATCTTGTTGTTTTACTAATGCCAAATTTTGAGGTTATTCTGGGTATGGATTGGCTTACCAAATATCATGCAACAATTGATTGTAACAAGAAGATTGTGATTTTTCAACCACCTGGGGAAGAACAGTTTATGTTTAATGGTATCTCATTCTCACTATCTTTACCAATTTATAACTGCTTTGAAAGATCAAAAGATGTTGAATAAAGGTTGTTTTGGATATTTGACAAGTGTTCTAGATGCCTCGGTCAAAGCACAATTGAAGTTAGAAAATATAGATGTGGTTCAAGAATTTCTTGAGGTATTTCCAGATAATTTATTGGGACTACTACCGAATCAAGAAATTGAATTTATGATAGATGTTATGTCGGGAACTACTTCTATTTTTAAAGTACCATACCGAATGGCACCAACAGAATTGAAAGAGTTAAAAGTTTAATTGCAAGAATTACTTGATAAGGGTTTTATTCGCCCTAGTTATTCTCCTTGGGGAGCACCTATGTTGTTTGTGAAAAAGAAGGATGGTATATTGTGGTTGTGCATTTATTATAGAGAGTTGAATAAAGTAACAATCAAGAATAAGTATTAACTTCCAAGAATAGATGATTTGTTTGATCAATTGGAGGGAGCATCTGTATTTTCTAAGATTGATTTGCGCTCTGGGTATCATCAATTGAAGATCAAGGAAGAAGACATACCAAAGACTGCATTCCAAACATGGTATGGACATTATGAATTCTTAGTGATGCCTTTTGGTTTAACCAATGCCCCCGCAACTTTTATGGATCTAATGAATAGGGTGTTCAAGCAATATCTCGATAAATTTATGATTCTGTTTATTAATGATATCCTAATTTATTCACATGATAAAGAAGAGCACAACATTTGAAGATTGTGTTGCAAGTTCTTAAAGAAAAACAGTTGTATGCTAAATTTAAGAAGTGTGAGTTTTGACTTGAACATGTGGTATTCCTAGATCATGTAGTATCAATGGTTGGTATTTCTGTTGATCCGAGAAAGGTAGAAGCTATCATTAAGTAGCCAGCACCAATAAATGTATCAGAAGTAAGGAGTTTCTTTGGATTAGCAGGGTACTATTGACAATTTGTTGTATCAGAAGTAAGGAGTTTCTTTGGATTAGCAGGGTACTATTGACGATTTGTTCTGAGGTTTTCAAAGATAGCAATTCCAATAACAATGTTGACAAGAAAGAATATGAAGTTCTTGTGGACCGATGCTTGTGAAAGAAGTTTTCAAGAACTAAAACATAAATTAACTACAACTCCTGTTCTTACCATTCCAACAGGAATTAGTGGATTCGTGGTATATAGCGACGCTTCAAAAAATGGTTTGGGTGTTGTTTTGATGCAAAACAGGAAGGTTATTACCTATGCTTCAAGGCAATTGAAACAATTATCCAACCCATGATTTGGAACTTGCTGCTGTGATTTTTACCTTGAAAAGTTGGAGATATTATTTGTATAGTGAGAAGTGTGAGATATACACAGATCATAATAGTTTGAAGTACTTCTTTACCCAAAAAGAGCTGAATATGAGACAAAAAAGATGGTTAGAACTTGTGAAGGATTATAATTATGTGATCAACTATCATCCTGGTAAAGCGAATGTGGTTGCAGATGCATTGAGCAGAAAATCCACTTTTATTATACAAAAGTCAATATTACTGGATTTGCAGAGATTAGAGCTTGAAATTGTACCTAAAGGGAAAAAGTGTTCATTGTCAACTTTAGTGTTGAGACCTGCGCTTCAAGATAGAATTAGAGAAGGTCAAAAGGTGGATATGCATTTGTGTAGATTGAAAAGAATGATTGAGGATGGAAAGAGGTCAGACTTCTCTGTTATTGATGATGGAATTATTCGATATAAAGGGAGACTGTATGTGTCATTTGACAAGGTCATGAAAGCAGACATTTTAGAAGAAGCTCATACTAGTCCTTACTTGGTACACCCAGGTACAAGGACTTACAACAATATTATTGGTGGACTAAAATGAAGAGAGATATAGCAAAATTTGTGGCTAAATGTCTAACTTGTCAACAAATTAAGATTGAACATCAAAGACCATCATTGTTGTTGAAGCCTTTGTTGATTCCAGAGTGAAAGTGGGAGCACATTACAATGGATTTTGTGCTTAGATTACTTAGAACATAAAAGGAGTATAATTCCATATGGGTGATTGTTGATAGATTAACTAAATCAACCCATTTTCTTCAAGTGATATCCACATACAATATGGACCAGTATACTCAATATTATATTAAAAAGATAGTCAGGTTACATGGGGTGCCAGTTTTAATAGTATCTGACAGAAATCCTAAGTTTACATCTACATTTTGGAAGAGCTTATACAGTGCCATGGGAACAAAAATTGCATTCAGTAGAGCATTTCATCCACAAAGTAACGGACAATCAAAGAGGGTTATTTAGATATTAGAGGATATATTAAGAGCTTGTGTGCTAGATTTTCAAGGGAGTTGGTATGCAAAGCTTCCATTAGTGGAGTTTACTTATAATAATAGCTACCAATCAACAATTGGAATGACACCTTATGAAGCATTGTATGGAAGGAAATGTAAATCTCCAGTTCATTAGGATGAGGTTGGAGAACAAATCCTACTTGGTCCAGAAATAGTTCAACATACCGCTAAGGTAGTGGAGAAGATACGAGAGAGAATGAAAATTGTGAATAGTAGATAGAAAAGTTATGCAAATAAACGGATAAAAGTTTTAATGTTTGCCATTGGGGATCATGTGTTCTTAAAAGTAGCTCCCAGGAAAGGTGTTATGAGATTTGGAATGAAAGGAAAACTCAGCCAAAGCTATGTCGGCCTATTCGAAATTCTCAAAAGAGTTGGTGATAAAGCTTATAGAGTGGCCTTACCTCCATCATTATCTAGTGTTCATAATGTTTTTCAGGTGTCTATGTTGAGAAAGTACATTTCAAACTCTTTTCATGTGTTGAGTTATGAACTGTTGGAATTGACTCCTGATTTAGCTTATGAAGAGAAACTAGTGCAAAATCTGGAACAGAAGGAAAAAGGGTTAAGAACGAAAAAGATTTGACTAGTTAAAGTATTATGATTGAATCATTCTGTAGAAGAGGCCACATGGGAAAGAGAAGAATAAATGTAGAGTAAGTATCTGGAATTATTTGGTACGTCAAATTTCGAGGACAAAATTTTTATAAGGAAGGAAGGATTGTAATGTCCAATTCTCAATTCTCTCCTACATACCCAATAATAAGCATCTTGTAATATGTATCTGATCAATGTGTATTATCCAATTATGTCATACAAATAGCATGATTGCACGAACATGAATAATTGTTATTATATGCTTCAGTTATGCTTTAACATGCATTAATATATGAAATATGAGATCAAACTTTCATTTCTTGATTTAACATATTCCTTAAGTTCCTTTTTGCAGTGAAAAGATTGGTATCTCACTTAAGGAAGATTGATAAGTTGAATGACCATGAAATGAATTATTTGTATAGTTCCATACTAGTTATATGCTAAAATGATTAATTACCTAAATATTTACTTGAAATATATTACATTTGGCTAAGAACTAAAAGTATGCAAAATGGTGCAATTTGATTGGTTGGTTGACTAGGTTGTATAAAACCATTCTAAACCGCATTGCACTTGATTATAAACTAAAGCATCAATTTTTGTCATCCCCTTAGCCCATGAACATGGCATTTGGTATGAGAAGACACCAAGCATGATGCAACCAATCATCACTCTCTACTTACCTCTCTTTGAAAGGTCAAAAAAATCATTTTCATCCATATTTCTTGTGGAAGCACCTCAAAAATGACCAGCCCTTATTATCCTAAGTTTCTCCCAAATTTCTACACTCTCATGCTCACAAAAATTAAATTCAATCCATAGGAATCCATAGAACACAAACTAGAACAAGTTTCCACCATTTTAAGCTTGAAAATCATTGATTGTGAAGCTTAATTCTAACTTAATCAAGATATATTCTTTTTCAATATTTCTTATGATGAATTTGTAGTATCTTGGATGGTTACATGTTTTAGTATGTTTTTATATGATTGAAAATTTAAGTAAGTTGCACTTGAAGCCAAAACCAAGCTAGTTAAGCTAATTTTTAGCAAAATTGATAGTTCTGTGAAATTGATTAATTTACTTATTTCTATTGATTTGGTAATGTTATATCGTGTTTGGAAGTTTCTTTGAATGATTGAAAACAATAGCAATTAGTTTGCTTAATTGAAGGGTACAATCAATTTAAGTTAGAACCGAATTTTCGTCGTGTTAATTTGAATTGTGTCCATGTTTTAGGAGCTGCCTTAATAATTATATTTGAATTATTAGTTATTTAATGGCTGCCCTAATGTTTAATGTCTTGAATTAGTAGTAAAATATGGAGTATGCATTATTTTTAAGGTTATGTAATTGATATGGAATTCTTTACAAAAGATTGAAAAGTGTATATAAACTTTAACTAGAATATACTAAATAATTTATAAAAAGGATATTAAATGGTACATGATTTGATTATGTTAGGGCTTTAAAACATATTATCTTCCAAAGAGATTGGTCTTTTCACTTGCCACAAAGTGGACTTGAGGTAAGTTGGAACTTTCATTTGCTGTATCACAAGAATCATAATGTTGTTCATGTTTTAATGTGATTGTCATTATTTATCAATGATGTAATGTTTGATGCCTTTATGGTTTATGAAGCATAATACTATTAAGGATATAATGAAGTTTTCTTAAAAAGAAAGTATGGTACTTGATTGATGGTCAGGTAGACAAGGGACGCGGGAGGGACTGACGAACCCAACAAATGGTGGCAAATACTTGAGGTTGAAAACTGGTATAGGAAGCCATAATAAATAAGATAGAATACGGCTAATACCTGAGGTTGAAAGACTAAGTATGGAAACCCTTTATTATTTCTCTTATTGGCCAATCATTATGCAGAGGTTTCAAAAACTACGGTCTATCGCTATTAGTTAGGTACTACACTTCAAGTGCGCTAAAGAATAATTTATGAAAGAAAGTTATTAAATTAAATATTGCATTTAATCATTTATGTGATTTGTACATACGCTATTTGTTATTGCATTAGTTTCACCTTACTGAGCCTTTAGCTCATTAGATTCATATGATGTAGGTGGAAATGTATAGGTTTAGAAGTTGACTAAGTCTCCAGAGTGATCGGACATAGATTTGTTCATATGCTATGTTTCGAGCTGTTTTGTATCATATTTTGAAAACTCTATTTTGTTTTTAAATAAGTCGCTCTGTTATGGTTTTATAAATAGATGTACTCCGTTTTGATATATGTATATAGTATGTTTAAAACGATTCAAGCTCTTTCTCTTATAGCTAAAAATGGAAACTTTTATTAAAACCATAACTCTAGTACTGATGAAAAAAAATTAACATTTCTTAATTTAACTGTATCAGCTTGTTTAGGCTCTGCAGTTAGGTTAAGGGCCGTTATATTTGGTGTAAAGTATGTAATGTGTGTTATGTAATGTATTATATGTATCTAGTGTATACATATCACAAACATGTGCCAAAAGGAGTAAAGGGTCGCCACTCCAAGCAAAGGAATCAATTTAATTACACAGATAGTGCCTAGGCACCGCTCCTTTTGTCTTCTTTGTCGCCTTGACACCCTATTTTGGTGCCTAGTGATAAGTTGGATTTATACCGATAATTCATATATCTTTTGATTATCATTTAGTTTGTTTTCAAGTATTTTTGTTACTTTTATGCATTTAGTCTTAAATCTTGTAGGTAATGACAATAAGAGAAGACAATGAAAGAAATCAAAAATTTTGTTGAAATGTTAAAGAATTCGAGTTGTGGTGCTACTAATGACAGTTTTCGTATTTCAATCATAACTCTCGAACCTAATTTCATATCAAATTTATTATTCATTCATTGGAAAAATAAGAGATAGATCTACAACTTCTATGTTTATCACAAAATCCAATTCTATCAATTTCAATGAGAAAAACTGAGTTTAAGAGTCAGCACTGGGCTGCAATTTTTTGGGATGACATATCTTAGTATTGTAGGCATAACTCCATCCACCGATATCATATTTAGTTTATTAAAGTGCCTATGGAACTAGAAGAAATATAAATACAATTCATTAGAAGATATCAAAATCCAATTCAACCTATAAGGAGGTCAAAAAGCAGTTTTAATGGGCTGTACAGTGTCAAAGTGCTGAAATTGAGCTGCCAAGACAGAATGCCCGGCGCTTAGGCACCAAAACAAAGCATCTAGGCGCCGTCCAAAGTTTCCAAGACAGAATGCACAGAACCTAGGTGACGTTATTCTATGCCTAGGCACTGCCCTTCCAACAAAAAAGACGTTGATGCATTTTTTTGGCGACAAGTGGCAATGAATCATGAATTTTGGCATTTTTATGAGATATACATATTAGATATACCTATATATCATTACTCATGTGATGCTCTATTGGAGACACTAAATTGGTGGAGGGAAAAAGGAGAAAAAGTCAAGAAAAGAGGAATGATTTTAGGTTTCTTTTGAAAAACCAAGAAAAGTGGAACGAATTTCAGGTTTCTTTTGAAAAAAAGCCAAGAAAAGTGGAAGGATTTCAGGGTTCTTTTGGAAGACACTTGGGAAAAGAACCTTTAGGGAGAAGTTTAAAAGGGAGAAGATCAACATCAATAAAAGAAGAAGAGGATTCTTGGAACCACCTAGAAAATGTGCCTTATGTCTTCTTTGTTGCCTAGATGCCCTGCTTTAGCGCTTAGACGCCGTTGCTAATGTTTTGTTCCTTTAGTTAAGTGTTATGACACTATTTAGCTATTTTCAACTTTTTTTTGATCTCTTTCTAGGATGAATTGACTTTTGATGTCTCACAATAATTGTAGCTATGTTTGTTGTATTTCTTTAACTATTTGAATCAGATCAATATCACATTTGTGGAGATAGTTATGCCATGAATACAAAGACTGCCATATTTAGAAATTTCAGTACACTTTTGACTTTTTAAACTAATTTTTCTCTTTGAAATCAATTGAAGTGGAATAAGTTGTCATAATGAAAGTTGTGGATCTATCATGTGTCTTTCCAATGAGCTATGAATCCGATCAATAGGACTTTAGATTTGAAATTTATGCCCTAAATACATAATCGCTGCAGTAGCACCGTGTCAGTGAAATCTAACCCAAGAATGCTTGTTTCAACTTCATTTTAGCTCATGAGTTGTAGTCTCGCGAGGGCTTCTAGTAGTGATACCCACAAACACCTATAACACCTAACTTCCAATGATTAGTTCTCAAGGAGCAATAAAGTAATATGGTAATAAAATCAAACAAGTGTTGAATCTAACTCTTAGTTATTCAAAAGCAAATATACTTCCACAACAATCATACTCAAGTGTGTGTTTGACTAACCATTGTCAATAGTGATGAAACCATGCACGATTCAAACAAATGAATTTCCATAGAACCTCACAAAAGCTATCACCCACTCTCTAATGAAATAGTCGAACATCATAAGCTCCTCATTTAGCACATATCTCCACTACATCGAAGGCACTACATGAAATGAAAATCTCTTTAACAATAGTTGTAATGGGGCCAAGAGGGTAGTGTGTGGCATAAGAAATAAAGGGATATGATACAACAAAGATTCTAAAACTTTATGGAATGAGAGACATAAATCTCATAAAGGAATGCAAGTTTCAACATCGAGCCTAATATCATTGTGTTGGATCATTCTTCATTGTTTTTACTGACTTTATAATATCCCATTTTTAGTTGCAACTCACAATAAATTTCTTTTCAATATTTTGCAACTTTCTTCCTTCTTTTTTTATATATATATATTTTCAATATTTTTCCCTTCTTTCTTTTTTTTTTAGCTCCTCACACTTATCTTTTGTTTCAACACAAATTTCTTTTACAAGCACACCTTGTCATTGAAATGTCTCTCAAGTTCCAATTTATTTTTAGAACAAGGGTAGGATAATAGTATATTTAAACTAGGTAAGACAATATAGTTACCACTGAAATAACTTATTCAATAAAAGGCTCAAAATGACTCACTATGGGGGATGTTCTCTTGGAACATGATTTGGCCATGGTGCTTGAAAGTTTAGTGCCTTAATTATTTTTCAAGTAATGCTCAATCAATCATTCGCCTTGACAGGCCTCCGAAAGAGTTCTAATATTCAACTTCCATATGTCAAAACCCAAGTGATAATTAAAGCGAGGGTATAAGAATCTAGTATGACCTTCACTTGAAAATATTTCAAGTTAAGACCCTTTATTAGTTCGATATCAAGCGTAAATGGGCAATATTGGGTATAACCCAATCGTCCATGACTTCCATCAAAAGTAGTGGCATGCCGATACGCTACCATATTTAGTCCGTTGGCCATGAGTCGTGGACTACTAAGCATTGAGATGCCCATGGGAGGACTCGTCTATATCATTGGCCATGAGTCGTGGGATGTTTAGATACTCAATCTAAATAGATGTTTGATGGGTAATGCTTGACACTTAGTACCATATAGGCTCATAAAATTGGGGTGTATGGGAAAAAGTGAAGCAAAATAGCTTGAGGGTTGTATGGGGATGCAATTACTAATGTTATTAGCAACTTTTTAGTTTTGTTGTATGGGCTCATAAAATTGAGGTGTATGGCAAGGCTAGTTGAACCTCAAGCCCACTGAAAAATTGAATTTTCTGAATTTCCATATAGAAGGTGATAGGATTTGAATAAAATAGTGGGAGATATTTATGATTAAAGACCATATCATAAATGAATATTAATTGAATGAATGCTTAAATTTTTGCCTTGCATAGGATAATGGTTATCACTAGTAATTCCACGTAAGATAATCTAGACAAACAAACAAACTTACCAGCTCAATATAGATGTTTGTCACCATTGTGGATATTTATGGCATAGAAAGAGGAAACATATGTATTGACTTGCTTAGTTGCATTAGAAAGGGCTCTAATTCAAGTTTACACTTTGTTGATATCAACCATTAAGGATGATAAAAATTTTCTTGGGTATTGGATATTGGATATGATCTCATCTTTTCAAGGGGTTGCAGTGGATGACAAGAAAAATGGAGACTAAGACAAAGGAGGATCCTTAAGCTTGAGAATAAAGCAAGCATTGCTTTATTGGCTATAGGAATGATCCATTTAACTTTGGATGGAATTAGGATAGTATTAGTTATTTGTCTTTGCTATATTAACAAATGAACTATACAATCCTAACATTTCATGCTAAATATTCAACAAAGTAATCTAAAAATTAGATAATCAAAACAAAGCATACTTGTGGTAAGCTAGATTAGGTCATATCTCTAAAGAAATAGTTCAAAAGATGGTACATTTGCTTGACCTTTTGGACTTGCATGAGGTGCTGACTTATAAATCTTATCTCTATGAAAACATGACCAAATCACCATTTGTGGGACAAATAGAGCAAACCACATCTTTGGATGTAATCTAAAAGAACGTAAGTAGTCCACTAAGTGTTAGTGCACAAGCAAACTATTCTTACTTCATTATTCTAAGATCCTTTGAAGGGTTCAAAGAATTTAGACATAAAGTAGAGAATTAAACTGGCCAAAGTGTTAAATCCATCGATGTGATCGAGGACGAGAATATTAAGGTGGTAAGTTCTTGATTATCTAATAGAGAATTAGTTTCTCACTTTAAGTGAATCCAAGTTGATTTTCACCTATTTCCTCATTCATTCTAGGAATTCACCCTAGAATCGACAATATTCTTATCAAGTATGGATATCATCTAAATCAGTGCCCAAAATATCATATGAGATATAATATGGTAAAAGACACCTGGCATACATACCTCAACGGTATAAAGGGGTCTACTTCTTTAAAGCGGTTAGTAGGAGATAAGATGGATGTTAATCCAGCTTATACAAATTTGTAAGGTATCCAAAGGAATCTAAAGGATACCATTTATATGGTTCCTAAGAACAAAGGAGTTTGTTTTCTAGGGACGCCATTTTCTTAACAAAAAAGGAATTTCTATTAGCTAGAAATAGAAATGGCTAGATCATAGAACTTGAAATAGTTCAAGAACCGCAGTTTGTCTCATAAGTGGCAATGGTGTATGAAAAAATTACTAAAAATTATAGTACACAACCTCCAATGAGATTTGAAAATATCTTGGGGCTTACTTATACGATAAGAGCCTCTTGCTAAAGAGCAGTAAGGAGGATCTCTTTTTTTAATATTGATCTAACTAAGGAGTAATGATGTATGACATCAATTCAAAAAATGGTGAAATGCCATGCCATCTGAAATAGACTCTATGTACTCCAACAAGGTTTGACCTTGGTGGGCTCATTAGTGGGAATGGTTCCCATTGGCTGCAAACGGGTCTGCAAATATAAATTGAAGAACATGGGGAGGTTGTGACTTATAAAAGCACAACTAGTAGCAAACTGTTACACTCAAAGTTAAGGTGTTAACTATTGAGGATACCTTTTACCAGATGTGATGTTAAAGTATATTTAGATTATGCTTGTTATATCTACGTATTACAACTACTAGATATGACAAAGGGATATAAAGACCATCCTTTGTAATAGGGGTATTGAGAATGGGATATAAGTTAAGCGGCCTGAGGTTTTCATATCAAACAGACACAAGCAAAAAGTTTGCGAGCTTCAGAGATCTATTAAGGACTCAAAATAAATTTTTTGAATTTAGAACATTCGATTATCCAAAGCAATCAAATGGTTTGATTTTCTTAGGAATGCGAATGAGCCATATGTGTACAAGAGGGTTAGTGGGAGTATGGTGATGATTGTTATATTTTACGTTGATGATATTTTACTCATAGATATGATGTAAAAATATTACAGTCAACTGACACTTGTCATCTACAAAGTTCTCTAATTGGGATTTGGGATAAGCATTCTAGGAATTGAGGATTAAGATTTATGGAGATAGATCTGATGCTTAGACTATCCTAAATCCAAGTACATATATTAGATGTTAAAAGGGTTTAGCATGGAAGAATACTAGGAGAGATTCTTGTTTATGAGTCATGGAATTTTTCTTTTGAAGTCTTTGTTCCTGAAGACTTTTGAAATAAAGAGAAAGAATGACTCACATGTTTTATGTGTCCTTAAAAGAAAGCATAAAATATGCAAATCTATATACATTATTTGATATAAAAAATTCTCTGAGTGTTACGAATAAATATTAATCAATTTGATGCGAAAAGCATTGGAAGCAATAAAGATAATGTTTAGTACGTATGAAGCACTAAGGATTTCTTCTTGGAGTACGATTATGGAGAAATGAAACTAAGATGCTTTATTTAGTTTTTAGTCTAAAGTAGATGACTTGAAGTCTATGTCTAGATTTGTGTTCATCCTAAATGGTGGGATGATTAGTTGGAAAGAGTTCCAACCTTGTAACAATCGTGGATTCCACAACCGTGATTGAATTCATCGGGGCATATAATGTTGCAAAAATGGATTATTTGGATAGGAAGCTTAATCCAAGTGTTGGATGTAGTTCTAACCATTGTTGATTGAGTATTGGAATATTGCGATAATAATGGGGGCTATTGCACAAGCAAAGAAGCCAATGTCTCATCAAATGATCCAAACAAAAATAGATTAGCGATACTGTGATTCTGAAAATCATTGATAGAGGCAACATTAGTGTGGAAAGATTTGCCTCGGCAAAAAATATAACAGACCCACTGATTTAATCCTTTAGATAAGTATTTGAAGGATATCTTGAGAAGATGAGACTTAATACGAGGGTAATTATCTCTAGGGCAAGTGAGAGATTGTCAGAGTAGTGCCCAATGAGCCAATTATTCTGGTCATTCTTATACTCTTGTAAATCATTCTTATTCATATTAATGATAATTTTTATCTTAAATTCATCATAGGAATTAGATAAAGTCCTTAGATCATATATAGCTATGGGGCGTGGTTACGCATATGATGGTGATCATGGAATATACCTATAAGGCTGTGATCTTAAAACATTTCAAGTCAAGAATCAATAAGATAGGACATCATTATCCTGTTGAGACTTGCGTATATGATACAGGCTCGAAAGGAGGATGCCTCGTTCCATGGGCATTGGTCTGTAGACACTATTAAATGTATGTGAGTGCTTGTTGGGGAACAAGTATACTGAACTACCCCACCTATAAATTCCCAATTGGAAATATTCTATTATCGAATGGAAATTTTCTTATTACGATTGTGCAAGAATTAGTCATTGAACTTGAGGGATCATGGTAACCTTGTGCATGACATGTTGAACTTTGATGTATTTTCGAAATTCATGACAATCACAAGGGGTTTACATTTGGTGTAACATTTTCATGTATGGAGATTAATAAGTGGACAACAAAGGATACGTCACCTATCTAGATGAATAAGTGAACATCTTATGTGTTTCACTTTACTTGATTCTAAAATGCTTGGCCAAGGTTGGATGGAAATTAGAAGTGGGGTTTTCTAATTATTTATCATCAAGCCAAGCTACTAAGAATGGAAATATAGTTATTGAGCTAATAGGGTTTCGACTAATCATCCATACCCTAGGCTCAATCAGAAGATTAGATGACGGAAGGACCATACTTGCATAATACACGTAATTGGAATAGCTTCAAACATTCACCTAAGACTAGGAGTTATGATGCATTGCTAGGTGCGTCCCATAACTTGTGGGTTCTTGGAATTAATTGGTTAATTCCAAGAGAATTAATGAATTAGATTAATTAATCAAAATAATTAATTATTCAACTATGTCACAAGAGTTGTGAGCCCACAATTAGAT
Organism: Paulownia fortunei; assembly: GCA_019321725.1. Taxonomy (NCBI): domain Eukaryota; kingdom Viridiplantae; phylum Streptophyta; class Magnoliopsida; order Lamiales; family Paulowniaceae; genus Paulownia; species Paulownia fortunei. Next base: position 9,854,756 of record CM033123.1, read on the forward strand.
TAAAGTGAACCTAAAGGGTCACACACAAAACTTGAATAAGTCCATTTCTAATCTAGAAAATAATCCAAGTGTTAGATTAAATTAATTAATGTGATTATTTAATGGAGCTTAAATTAATTCAAGTGTGGAATTAATTTAATTAATTAATTAAATTAATTTATTGAACTGAATTCGATTAGGGAGCCTAAACATTTAATTATATGATTAGATCAATTAATTAAGACGAGCCTAATTAATTAGATGAATTAATTTAATTGATTGGATCAATTAAAATAAGACATAATTGATTACTTAGGCTTAGGCCCATTAAGTGTGGGCTTTTAGGAAACCCATTAAGAAATTGGATTGGGAATCCAATTCTTAGAAGAAGTTGAATTGGGAATTTAATTTCTAAGAGGTAATAAGGAAAAAGAAAAGTCATTATGAGATAAGGAAACTTACTAAAAGAGTTGGAGATAAGAAATGAAGAAGTGTCTTACCTGGAAAGGACTTATGGTAGCCTTTATTGGCAATCTTCTTAGACATTTTTATGGGGCTTTTTACTACAGATTATTTGTGGGAAAAATGTGGAAAACACCCTTTCTCTCTTGAAGAAATTTTTTTTTTCTTCATCTCTCCTTTTTCTTTTAATCTTAAAAGTTCGTCAACCTTTTGCTTAGTTTAATTCTTGATTCAATTGTTGAACTAAAAATTAAATTAAACACCTAAAACACTATTTATTAGTGTGTTCTTGTTCCAAACAAAATCATTTTAGGATATAATTATCGAATTAAAAACTACTAGCATAGGATTCAATTACGGGTGGGCATTCAAGGTGTGGATACCGTTAGAGGAATAACATTTGAGATCCTAGAAGTAAATTAGTTTTCAGTCAAAGGGGTTTGAATTGAAGAACTTGCAGATTCATTTATATTGGGATAATAATTGAATCGTTTCAATCCTTACATCAGTCGAAGTGCAAAATCATGGTCAGAGTTTCTGAAACTTTCTTGCTTTAAGTATTAAAAAGCGCACAATTGAGTAATTATGAAAGAGTTTTGGGTTTTATTTTAATTACATGTGATGTAATGTATATTTATATTTTTGAAAATTTATGAATTCCACTACGTATACGTTTTTTGTGATCATGCGAACCCAACATTAGGCCCATGCTAATAGAAGCTATGGTGCCACAACACCATCATTAGTAGGCACCGCGACACCATTGGAAGAAATTTCAGAGGTGTCGTGGTGCCACTAGGTCTAACCTACCAGTTTTTTCTTCCTCTTTTGAATTATTATTACACACAAATTTCTTGGTTTATTCTTTTTCAAAATTATGGTGTTAATTTTAAAATTTATTAAAATTATTTTATGAATGAGCAAGAAATTATTAATCTCAAGTTTAAAGTGAGCACATAAAATTATTCATTAATTTACATGCTTTTTATTATCTTGTAATGATTATAGTTAAGTGTGTTGTTTGGATGATCATGGAGTCTAGGCAAATGTGATTGGATTTCAATTATATGCGCATTTTTAGTTATTTTGGATTTTGATTAAAATAAGGCTTGCGAGTCTTACCTTTCTCCATTTTCTTTTGTTGTAAGATTTATCTCCATCATATGTAACTCTCCTTGGAACTTGTTCCAAAGTTTCTTGTAGGATAGCAAATATAACGATAGTCGGTTAGTTGGTGTGTTGGCCTTTGTAATTTTGATGGACACTACAAGAAAATGGAGCAAAATGGAGAAACGACAAATGAAGGCCCATATGTATGCATAAAGATGCATATGTGTAATAGATAGGTCCATTATTAATTTAATTGTCACCCCAAATTAACTAATGATCCACTTTGGCTTGACTTGATTACATAGGAATTAAGGCCCACAATCATCTTTAGGTAGTATTACGAGATGCATGCTATGTATGTTAAATGTTTTTCCTTATGATGTTTTACTATGCTTGACATCATTAGGATAGATAACATTAGAACAAGATAATCATAAGATGAGACTTTGCATGACAACCCACTTGTTTCCTTCACATTAATTTATTTCAAGTTTAAAAGCTTAGCTTATAAACTTTTAAGGTTTATATCAAACGTAAATGGGCAATATTAGGTTAGGCCTTACTGTCTATGCTTCTATCAAAAAGTAGTGGCATGTGATAAACTACTGAGATTAGTGAATTGGCTACGAGTCGTGAGATGTGCTAAGTAAGATAAGTTGTGATCACTACTTAGCATAGTGATGCCCATGGAGTAGGGTGTCTAAATGTTAGCCACAAGTCGTGGGACATTTAGGGCTTTCACTTACATAGATTTTTTGATGGGTTTTGTTTGACATTGATTACCATATGGGCTAATAACATTGGGGCATATAGAAAATATGAAGCAAAATAGCTTAAAGGTTGTATGGTGATGAATTAGCAATGCCAATTAAACTTTAAGCCCACTGATGAGGAGCTTGCAGAACATCGCAAAGTTGATGTTGGTGTGCAAGCTAGGTGCTACATGTTCGCATCTATGTCGAATGAGGTGCAGAGACAGCATGAGGGTATGGCACATGTGGTCGATATCCTACTTCATCTGCAAGAGTTATCGGTGAACACATGAGACAAGTAAGGTACTTTATCTCAAAAGAGATTTTTCGATGTCTTATAGTTGAGGGCTCTTTGGTTCATAAACATAGACTGAAGATGATAGGTCTCATTAAAAGGCTCGAGTCTCTAGGAGTCGATATGTATAACGAACTCTACTTGAATCTTATTCTACAGTCTCTGTCCAACTTATTCGACTCATTTGTGCTTATTCATGATGACAAATGGAGATTAGCCTCCATAAGCTTGTCAATATATTGAAGATGGCTGAGTTCACCATGAAAAAAGACAAGCCTGTCATGCTTATTAGTACCCAAAGGTTTCCAAGTGTTAGAAAGAAAAAGGGAAATGTTTTTCTAAGAAGAACAAAAATATGAAAAATGATGGTGGGGTCAAGAAGGGGCCCAAAGCTAACAACAAATGATACTATAGTGGCAAGTCAGGTATTGAAGGACTGCAAGGAGTACCTTGCGTTTTGCCAGAATGGTTCTGGTATGTTCTTTGTTGAAGTTAACATTTAAGCAAATGATACTTCTTAGGTATTAGATACTAGTTGTGGCTCTCATCTATGAAATAACTTTAAGGTGATGTCAAGAAACAAGGAGCTAAGTGAGGGAAAGACAACCATTCAGCTAGGGAATAGAGTAAGAGTTGTTGCATTAGCCATAAGGACTGTCCACTTAGCATTAAATAGTGGAAATAGAATATTTTTAAATTATAATCTTTACATTCCCTAATTAATAAATAATGTTGTCTATATTCTAGTTTTAGATAGAGAAGGTTTTAATTTTCTAGTAAAGGATGGAAGTTGTTCTATTTACCTTGGTTCTTCTTTAATTCATATGAAAATGTTGGCAAATGATTTATATACTATTCAACCCCAAATTCCATCTTGCATATTCAATAAAGTAACAAATAAAAATTAGATGATCAAACCTCGATATATTTATGGAATGCTAGATTAGGTCACTTGACCTTAGGGACTTGCAAGAAATGCCAACATGTGAATCTTACCTTAAGGGAAAGATGACTAAATCACCATTTGTTGGACAAGTGGAGCAAGCCACTGACAGATTGGATTTGATTCATTCAGATGTGTGTGGTCTACTAAGTGTTAGTGCTCGAGGGAACTATTCTTACTTTATTACCTTTACCGACGATCACTCTAAGTTTGGGTCTATGTATCTCTTGAAATACAAGTGTGAGTCCTTTGAAAAGTTGAAAGATTTCATACATAAAGTGGATAATCAAACAAGTTGAAAAGTACCAAAATTGTTCGATCTAATTAAGGAAAAGAATACTTAAGCGGTGATTTTCTTAATTATCTAAGAGAGAATGAGATCCTCTACCAGTGAACTCCGTTAGGCATGCCCAAATTAATGGGGTAGCCAAGTGATAGAACTAAACTTTACTTGACATGATTCGATCTATGATGCGCTTCACCGAGCTTTCTTCTTCATTCTAGGGTTATGCCCTAGAAACAACAACATTCTTACTCAACAAAGTGCTTTCAAAGTTTGTGCCCAAAGTGCCATGGCATGGCAAAGCCCCCACTTATAAATACCTTATGGTAATATGTGTGTGTATGTAAAAACTAAAAACCATACATGGCATTTCCTTTTATAGTAGTGCATATACAGTAGTTGAATTAGGAAAGAATTATATTATCCAGCGGGGATAAGACTAATCCTTAGGAAAAGATATGGTCAATCCCCTAAAATCTTGCTTATTAATATATAATGATTTCTTTCCTTTTTAGAACTCTGATAATACTCATTTCTTTGCCTTCATCTTTAATCCCAACTCATCACTCAACATTATACAGCTCGGACATAGTAGGTTGGATATACTAACTCATGTATTAGTAGTGTAGATCTAAACTAGTCCACCTCGAATATACCAAAATCGGTATCATCACAGTAATCAGTAAAACCAATACTACCTGACAATCTTTTAATACTCAACTCTGATTCCAGCCCAAAAAGGCCTATTAAGTATTTGGTCTTTTCCGAACCACATCAACTAGTCCCCCTACTCTGTTTAAGTATAAACTGATTAATCAGAGTAACAACGCATGAATCTAAGCAAGAATGGCTCATCTGTAGCAACCATCATTATCTATCCTTTCCGCATTAAATGTGACATGCCCTGTGATTCCCCCTTATTCTGACACATAAAATCTCACACTTAATTTGAATCTGCAAAAAGCAACAATCGTTTCAACTACCCAACTAAATCCATCCATACCCGCATTCATAATCCATAGATATATCTGTCCATTCCATAAATAAGTTGATCTGGTCCTTACATGTGTAGCATGCATCTATGGTACCGATCAAAACATCTTTTTAACTTCTTTCTAAATCATATAAAGGTCTTCTTCTTCATCACCCCTACACTCTTTACATTTCGATTTTTATACACAGCAAACCCTAGTTCTTTGCGAACAGCTTCCAAGTATTAATTTTTAGCTATCTCCAGTCTTCTCTTTTCGGTTATCCCCATTGTTGTCTTCTTTCCTTCGACTACATGGGTATAAATCTGTACATAATCACCTCCCCTTTAGGTTTCCAGTTGGTTTTATTATCTTGTAGTTTTTTTTTCTTTTAAGATTTTATATTTTTTCTGTTAATCCCTTGCTCACTTTTCCCAAACTCCAATCATGTCTAACTCATATGATACTAGATCTGTAAGTTCCAAATGGGGTTTACTAATCTCTTCATCCCCTTCTATGGGATCCAAGAATAGTCCCTATAATTCTTCTTCCGATCAATCTAGGGAACTTTGTTTCTATAGACTCTCTATTCCCCAACTCGTCCTAGTATATCCACTACTTTAGTTGAACCCTTAAATCATCTTTTTAGGCCCATCTTTCCCTTTTAGTAGCTATTCCAGTAGAGACTATAACAATAGATGCTCTGCTCAATACTTTGCCTTCTTTAGATCCCATTCCTTCTAAGGTGTCCCGTCAAAGCTTGGAGAAAATACACTTTAATTTTAGCATCCCCAATGATTTTGTCCTTCTAGAGCCATGTCCTGATCAGAGACCATATTACTTCCTCCTAGTTTCCTAACTTTCTTTGTAGATCAGCTAGAGGTTGGTCTTCATTTTCCAATCCCTCAGCTCTTTATTGATATTTCTTCCAAATTTAGGGTCCCCTTAAACCAATTTGTCCCCAATGCTTTCCGCATAATGGATAGCTTTTCCATGGTAGTTACCTACAACAAAGCAGAGCCTTCAGTCGATCTCTTTCATTTTTGTACCAGGTCAAGACTTCAGGTCCTAGCCAATTTAATCTTACCTCCTGGGGCTCAGCCAGGTTTTTGGCTGGAGCCCTTTCTTCCACAAAGAATTAGAAGACTAGGTACTTTTTTTGTATCCAACCCCTATTCATGGGGTTTTCCTACGAGCTGGGCTTTGAAGACCCCCAAGCAAGATAAAATTAATAAAAGAGTTTGTCCTCAAGCTTTTATGAGGCTTCTCACCGAGCTTAATGAAAAGATTTATGATGTCACCAAACTGATAGAATCTTTCTTCCTTCTGTATCATTTTAGACCGAGCCCACTCAGAGTTAATCTTCCTTGACCATTAGGTATACCCTTTTTTTGTTGTGTTTTATTTTTTATTCCCTTACTCAGCGACTTAATATTTCTATCACATGCAAATCCTTGCTTTAGCGAGATGTTATATGATTTAGAGGATTAACAAGAAACCACATATGCTTAACTAGAGATAAATTCTTCATCTACTCATCCACCTACTAACCTTGCTGGCTCATCATCAACTCTGGTCGTAGCTGCTCCCAATCAGACCCTTCTACTCAACTCTTAGCCTGCAGGGGATTCTGCTCTACGTACCCCACTATCTCTTAGTGCGGCTAACCTAGAGGATGAACTGAACTTGCCGCATCCTCCTACTCTAGTGGTGAGCCATTTAGGAAAAGGCAAAAGGCCCATGCTTGAGAAGGTTTCAAAATCTCGCCCTGCTAAGAAATGAAAAACCACCAGTACTGCTTCTGCATCAAGGAGGAGTGTTTCTCTTCAATCTGTTCTGGAAAATAAAGATGGGACTGTCTTCCCTTCTTATTGAGAAACTTTGTTCCTCTTTGGGACATAGAGATCATTAATCAATTGACTAATTCCTAAAAACTGAATGATGTAGCTTTTAACCATTCCAAGGTAAGCGTATAATAGATTTTTTGCCGAACTTAAACTAAGAATGTATTCTTCCTTGATTGTCTATCATTTTCAGACAACCATGATGCTTGCTGAGCTTCTGTCTAAATGGGAAACTAGAACTCCTTCCACTATCATGGTTGAGAATTCTTTCTTGAAAGAAGAATTGATGGCTGCAAGAGCAACCATCAAACAACAAAAGCATGATCTGGCCTTTCTTGAGAAGAAAATTGAACTAATCGCAACCAAAAAGGCCTTATACGAATCTCAAATCTCTGAGCTAGAGACTAAATACAAAGCTGCTGAAGATGAAAACTGCCACCTCATACTTTCAGTATAAGAGAGGGAATCCGAGCTCAGGGCAAAGGCTAATCAGATCAGCTATGATCAAGGACTGAGAGTAGGTTATGACAAAGAAGTTAAAGATGGACATTATGGCTATCTTGGCTTCTCAGATATATAAGAATTTCTACAAATCTACCATCGCAAGATCCAATCTAACTTTATGGAGTCAAAAGCCTATCTGGCTAAACTTGCTCCAGCAGCATTAGAATACTATCACTATGGATTCTGGTGTGCTAGAGAGAAAGCTAGGTAGCCAAAGCTTTATGGATGAGTTGGACCACAAGACTCCTTTCTACAGAGCTCCCCCACTTAAAGGTTGGGAAGACAACCCCACAAAGCTATGAATCATTCTTGGTGGAAACCGCCGCTGAAGTGGCTCTTCGCATTATCCAAGAGGCCCGAGTATCCAGCTCAGCTCAAAGGTCAGAAATTATGCAGGTTGTTGTATAGTCAGCCTCTGCTTTACCAGCAATGGATTCTTTGACTCTTGTTACCTCTACTCAGATAGTTTCTACTCCTTCCACTCATATACTTGAACAACCAGTTAGAACAGATAAGAGAGAAATAGATGATAGGGCTTTAGAGTTCTTTGTAAAAGATCTAGAGAATGAATCTCAAGTAAGTGAGGATAGAGATGCTCTAATACATATCGTGTCTGTATGAGATGTAATTCTATTTCATCGAATGAAAGAATTTTATCATTATCAGCTTTATGCTTCTATCTTAGTTATTATAGCATTAAAAACTATCATTCGACATAAAATTAACTTAAGTAAAGCATGTTAAATTCATTTTTATTTACTTACTTAGATCATCCATCATTCCAATAAATCACTATACTCTCCATCTGCTCGTTAGCTAGTATATTTGAGCATGCCCTACTTAAAGTAATAGTTTAAGTCTATTATGGATTAGGTTGGTTGATCGAACACCATTTGTCATTGTTTAGAGATTAGTGGGCCGAGCATAATTATTTTATCAAAGGCTTTCGCTTATCATCATAGGGAGGTCGGTGGACTGATCACAACCCTTTTTATCAAAGGCTTTCACCCATCATCGTAGGGAGGTCAGCGGACCGAGCATAACCCTAACCTTTTTTATCAAAAGCTTTTACTTCTCATCATAGAAAGGTCGACAAATCGAGCACAATCTTTTTTACAACATCATATCAATCTTCAAAAAATAGTTTTATTCATTCATTACTCAAAATCTTTGCATTACAAAAAAAAGTACAAAAACCTCTAAAATTCTAATCTAACCTAGGTATAGAATTTTTATAGATGGCAGATATTCCATGGCCGATGAAGCTTTCGTCCTTCCATCTCCTCGAGTTCATATACACCTCTAGCTAAGACCTTTACAATCTTATATGGTCCTTCCCAATTAGCCTCCAACTTTCCTTTGGCTTTCAATGCATCTAGTCTGCATAATACTAAGTCACCCACTTGGAATTATCGTTATTTCACTTTCAAGTTATATCCTGCCCATACCCTACTTTTATATGCCTCCATTCTAGCACACGCTTGGTCCCTATGCTCATTGATCAAGTCTAGATTTTCTCTAATTAATGTTTTATTCTGTTCTTTATTAAAATTATGGATCATATGCATTTCCATCCCGATCTCTACTAGAATCACTGCTTCAGCCCTATAGACAAGGCTAAATGGGGATTCTCTAGTTGTAGTTCGAGGACTAGTGTGATAAGCCCATAAGACTAAACTTAAATCCTCAACCTATCCTCTTCCTGATCTATTCAATCTGGCCTTGATACCTTGTAAAATAATCCAGTTAATAACTTCTACTTGTCCATTTGCTTGTGGATGGGCAACTGAGGTGAATCTCTGCTTGATCTTCATTTCCTCACACCAAGCTCGTACTTTTGCACTTTTGAATTGGGTACCATTATTTGATATCAAGTTTGTTGGAACTCCATACCTGCAACTATATTTTTTCAAATGAACTTCATTACTTCCACCTCAGTTATTTTAGCTACGGGCTCAACTTCTACCTATTTACTAAAATAGTCAACTGCTACCATTAGAAACTTCCTTTGCCTAGAGGCTAATGAAAAAAGTCCCATAATATCTATTCCCCACTATGTAAAAGATCAAAGGGAATTCGTCACAATCAGCTCTTTTGCAAATTAGTGTATCATTATAGCATGCCTTTGATATTTATCACACTTAATCATTTCATCTGCATCTCTGTGAATAGTAGGCCAAAAATTTCCTGCCCTCCAGACTTTTCTCACCAATGATCTGCTTCTATAATGATCTCCACAACATTCTTTATAATCAAATATAGTTTGACCCAAATTTTCTTAAATATGAAAATATAATTGAGTAATGTGTCAATCTTTTATCTTTTAGATATTTTTTATTTAAATATGTTTGACAAAATCAACATTCATTTTTATGTTTAACAAAATTTTAAACAAATTGATACCATATTTTAAATAAAATATAAAAAATAATGTTTATTTTGTTAAACATATTTATTTTATTTTGTTAAAATCATATTTATTATAATTTATTAGTATAAAATGTAATTAATGTGCTTATTTAAAAAATAATATATAAAATAGAATAAAGGGTAAAGTGAATTTATTTTATTATAAAGTCACAATAATATTTTTGTCCATTCAATTCAATTTTTGAAGAGTAGGGGGGTAATTGACGATTTTTATTGTATAGGGGGGTATTTGATACCATAATAATAGTAGAAGGGGTTAAATAAAATTAATCCTAAATGTTTCTGTAAAATTTGGACTAAATTCAAGCCTTTTTATTAATTACAGGAATAAATTGATTTTTCAAATTAGAGCAAGACTATTTTTGACACACCCCATTAATTACAGGAGTAATTTGACACTTTTGCCCTTATTTGATCCTATATTTTGAATTCAAAATATTATTAGTTTAAGTTATTCATTTTGTTTGTGTTATCTTGTTTAGTACTACATCTTGATTATTTGCCCATTAATTGAGAGTGTATGAGATTCGATACTTGAGAGATGGAATATTATACGTGATCATAAAGATAACATAACTTAGGAATCATAGAGTTGAGAAGTTTATAAAACCTTTGAAATTTTGAAAAAGAATTCATTGAACCTTTGTAGAGTTTTATTCTTGAGTTTTTATAGAGATATTTGAAATTCACATTAGAACTCATTATCAAATTGGTACTCGAGAGAGAGAATTGATGAGTTTAGAAATTCTTGACTTACATGTATTGTTGACATGAATTAGCATGTTTTGGAAGGAAGAACGTAGGTGATAATTAGGTGAGTTATTCCTCTAGAATTTTTTATTTATAAAGTGTTTGTTGTATTATTTCTAAGAACTCTAGTTTTATCTTTGCAATTTTTATCTTATTCTACTTTGTTTACCAATCATCACTTGATTTTCTAGATAAAATTAGGACTATTTGAACTACAATACTTGTTGCAATTTTTTATTACAATCCTTGGGGATACGATACTCAACTCACTGTTGTATTAAAACTTGATACCGTGCACTTGTAGTATGCAATATATTTCACAAATAAGTTTTTGGTGCCGTTGCTGGGGATTGTTTGATCATAATTGCATTAACATTGTTATGACTTAGTCTTGATTTTAGTCTAGATTATTTTTACTTTCTTTCTATATTTTGATGATGTTTTGCATTAAATTGGGTTATACGTATTTGTATGCATATGGTTGGGACTCTTGAGAAAAAGGCTACTAATAGCTACCAATGGCCTTCTAAGAGGTCTTCCATTGAAAAGGTTGTCAGTGTTCTTGAGGTAGATCCATTTACACAATTAGCTGCGTAAATTTCTTTTATTTCTAACTAATTTGCAGCTTGGACTTCTTATGGAGCTTCTCAATGAATGAATTCCATGACATCCACTACCACTTCATTTATGGATGCTAGAGTTGTGAAAAAGGCATCATTGGAAGATTTGCTAAGTACTTTCATTGGCAACAAGAAATTCATTGCTAAGCCCGATAGACAACATTGAGATTCAATTGGGGCAACTAGCTTCAAGTTTAGGAGCTCAAATGAATTCAATAGAAAACCAAATTGGGTAAATTGCTACTGAAATTAATGCTTAAAAATATAAAGAAAACTTTCCAAGTGAAATAGAAATCAATCCAAGGGAGCATTACAAAGCCATCCAACAACACCAAATCGAGAAGTGGGAAACTATTGAAAAGTGCAATGCCATCTTGCAAGAGAAGCCACCTCAAGTGCTAACCAATTCAGGGAGTTTCGTTATCCCCTATTTAATTGGAAACTCTACTTGTGAAATAACATTATGTAATCTAGATGAAAGCACTAATCCAATTTCATTATTTAATTTTAGAAAGCATGCACTAGATGAAGCAAGGCCTACTAGGGTGACTCAAGATATGCATGGTAATGGTGACTAATTCTTGTGCTCTATAGATTTTTTCATTTTTAATATGGAAAAAAGATAGATACATCTTCACCATGGTTGGAAGACCATTCGCAGAATAGGGGATACACTTATTGATGTCCAAAAGGCCCTTAATGCTACTGTGGATCATCCTCGCCTTGTCTATCCGAAAGGATCACCTATACTTTTAGAGCACACAAAGATGTGGCATGATAAACACTTATTTTGGGATCCAGGATGGGAAAGAAGATAGTCAGGCTGATGACTATAAACCAAGAGCTTATTGGGAGGCAACCCAATCTATTTTCTTTTTGCTTTTTAATAATTTCTTATTTAGTTTTTTAAATATATTTGCTTTCTAGATTTAGGCATGTTTAAATATGGCATTTCTTTGTCTATGTTTGTGTTTTTTGTTGCTTTAACTCATAAGCTTTCATGTTTTCTTTTATTGTGTAGGTAGATATCGACTTGGTGATATGTGTGGATCTCCTATGAACTCCAAGTGCATCATCTATTGGAAAGGGGAGTTTCTTATTTCCATCTCTTATGTGCTTTAATTCTTTAAACATTGAGGACAATGTTAATTTTAAAGTTGGGGGTGGGATTTGTATTTTGTTTGTTTAAGTTTTATATGAAAAATTGAGCCAAATTTTCTAATTTGTATTACACATGTTGAGTGATGAGAGTCCAAGAGCAAGCATGCTTTGTTGACAAACTAAGTTGAGTTCATGTTTTGTGATTAAATGAATAACTTAATTACCGATTGCCTATGATGATACCTAATTGATATTATATAGAGTCTAGAGGAAAGAAAGATTGCTAGTCTTGTGACATGGTGATTCATGTATGTAATTGATCCTTGTCATGAATGATGAATTTTTATTGAGCACATCATATCAAAATCTTGTGAATTACATGCTACTTGGTGTTGGATTTTGCTTTCAATGAGTTGTATTGGTCATTTTGTGGTGTTTTAGAACTTGCTTGATTCCTCTTTGAGGCAAAGTTCTAGATAACTACAAACTTAGAAAAAATTTAGGCCATCTTTGACTCGTTTGTGCAATTCAATCCTACCATGATCACACTTCAATTCACTAGTTACCCGTTTGAGCTATTTTTCAAAGAATGGTATGTGCAAGGCATATGAATGACCACCATTCGACTTCATTTCTGGAAGCTCACTATACCGACCCTTTATAGCCCAAAAAACCAATAATTGTCCTAACAGAGCTTAAAGTATGACATTTTGTGCACAATCTTATCAAGGGATCATATGGAGACATGTTGAGGGCGTGGGTGAATGTATTTAGGAGTACGAGCAAGAAAAATATGCAAAAAAAATAAAAAATAAAAAATCACAACTCATGTTGATAAAGAGAAATAAGTTTTGTGGTTGTGAAAGCAAAAGAATAAGAAATAAAGCCATGGGATTCATGAAAAAAGAAGAAAAGAAATTGAAAAAGAAAGTAAAGAAAAGCATGAATCCTAAAGAAAAACAATTAGGAAAGAGAAAAAAAAGGAGGAGAGTGAGATTCTATGTGCAACGCTTTATGCTCTCTTACATTGTTTATCCCTATCATTCTTTGTAAACCAATACCTAGGCCTTACATTACAAGATTATTGAAGTCTTTTTGATCCAAGTTTGCAAGTGTCTATATTAGTGGAGAATGTGTATGAAAATCAAGCCTATGTAACACCTACCTAGAACTCCTTTTCTTAGATCATGAGAATCGATTGTGAAATTCATACCTAAAATGTATGCATAGAACTTGAGCTTGACACTTCACACACACACATTTTGAATTCATGATTATATTGATGAATCACAAGTTTTGTAGTGTTATTTGACTAGCTTTGTGACTAACCTTTAGATTCATGTGCAATAAAAATTGATGAGGCAATTGAATTGGTTGATCAAGTTTAGTATTTCATGATCAAAATATGAGCCTATGATTGTTTGATTTTGAGTTTTCCTCGAGGATGAGTAAAAGGTAAAGTTTGGGGGTATTTGATAAGTTAGTTTTATACTAATAATTCATATGCCTTTTTATTAACATTTGGTTTGTTTTCAAGTATTTTTGTTACTTTTTATGTATTAAGTTTGAAATCTTAAGGAAAGAAAATGAAAAGAAACCAAAAGCTTGGTTGAAATGTTGAAGAATCTGAATTATGGTGCTACTGATGGTAGTTTTTGTATTTCAATCATAACTCTTTGTGAAAATATGATTTTGACTTGATTCTTAAACCTTTAGAAATCCAAGAGATATATCTATAACTTCTATGTTTACCATAAAATCTAATTCTATCGATCTCAATGAGAAAAACTGAGTTCAAGAGTCAGCACTGGGCTGAAATTTTCTACTATGAAACATCTTGATATTTCAGGAATAACTATCTACAAAGATATCATATTTAGTTGATTCAAGTGCCTATCTAAAGACAAGACATAGATCTACAATTCGTATGAAAACACTAAAAGCCAGTTCAGAATAGAAAGCATTCAAAAATAGGTTTAAAGAGACTACAGACTGCTGAAGATAGAATGTTCAGCGCCAAGCTGTGCTTGGCTATCCAGTCAGTGCTTACGTGTTTTCACACAGATAAAAGGGGAAAAATGGGTTTTTTACCCTCTTTAAGGCTTCTCCCATCTGATTTTAAGGACCCCAAAGAGCCTCCAAAGGAATTGGGGATATGAGGACAGAAGAATATTGTTGGACAGTAAGAGCTTGCTACTGGATAGAGAGCTATTCTTGGAAAGAAATGTGAGCCATTCTTGGAGACAAAGAGAGCTTCAACCATTTCTTCCATTTCATAAATTGGTGAATAATTTTCATGCTCTTTTTTATGTATTTCTTGATGTTATATTCATATATGATGAACTAAACATTTCTTTCTAGAGGATGATGTAACCTTATTTGTTCCTATGTTTTTAATTCCTAATATTATTTGCTCAAGTTATTCATCTTGTTTGTGTTATCTTGTTTAGTATTCCATCTTCATTATTTGACCATTAATTGAGAGTATTTGATGTATGAGATTCGATACTCAAGAGATGAAATATTATACATGATCATAAAGATAACATAACCTAGGAATTATAGAGTTGAGAAGCTTATGAAACCTTTGAAATTTTGAATAAGAATTTATTGAACCTTTGTAGAGTTTTATTCTTGAGTTTTTATAGATATATTAAAATTCATATTAGGACTCATAATCAATTCGGCACTCGAGAGAGGGAATTGATGAGCTTAGGAATTCTTGACTTACATGTATTGTTGACTTGAATTAGCATGTTTTGGAAGAAAGAACATAGGTGATAATTAGGTGAGTCATTCCTCTAGAATTTCTAATTCATAAAGTGTTTGTTGTATTACTTCGAAGAACTCTAGTTTTATCTTTGCAATTTTTATCTTATTCTACTTTGTTTACCAATCATCACTTGATTTTCTAGATAAAATTAGGACTATTTGAACTACAATACTTGCTGTAATTTTTTTATTACAATCCTTGTGGATACAATACTCAACTCACCGTTGTATTAAAACTTAACACCGTGCACTTGCGGTATGCAATATATTTCTTGAACATTTATGTTGACTTCATTCCTCTCGTAATAGGATAGAACTAATAGCAGGATCACCTACAGATAGGTATGCATATAACACTTTTCCTGGAATTGGCTTAGTGAGTAATGGAAGATTATATAGAAACTTTTTCAACTCATCAAATGCCTTTTGGCATTCATCTGTCTATTCAAATTGGCATCCCTTTCTCAAGATTTTGAAGAAGAGGAAACTCCTCTCCACTGAACTAGATATGAACCTATTCAATGCTGCAATTTTTCTCGTAAGACACTGTACATCTCTGATCTTTGAAGGAGGATTCATATCTAAGATAGCTCGAACCTTTGCGGGATTGACCTCGATTCCCCTTTCAGTCACCATGTATCCCAAGAACGTTCTTGTTTTTACTCCGAATGAACACTTAGACAGATTCAGTTTCATATCATACTTTCTTAATATGCCAAAGGTTTCTTTCAAATTGGAGATATGAGATTCTGCTTTTTTGCTCTTTACCATCATATCATCTACATATATCTCCATGTTTCTATTTTTCAATCCAAAAGGCATAACTATATAGCAGTAAGTGTCTTTCAAGGTTACAAAACTAACTTTCTTCTAATCTCCTGGATAAAGCATGATTTGATGATATCCTTGAGAAGCATCCATCATACTCAATTACTCGCAACTGAGGTAGAATCCACAAGCTAATCAATTATGGACAAGGGATAGTGGTCTTTTAGGCACGCTTTATTCAAGTCCTAAAAATCAATGCACATTCTCCATTTTCCTAGCTCTTTGGGGACATAACAACATTAGACAGCTATTTTGTGAACTGTATTTCATGAATATGACCAGCTTCCAACAACTTCCATACCTTTTCTTCTATAATTTTATCTTTTTCTAGATTAAAATATCTCTATTTCTGCTTAACTAGTCGAGTTGTTGGGTCCACATTCAAATGGTGTATGGTTTATTTCAGGATCGATCCCTGTCAAATCCTAAGTAGACCATGCAAATACATCCACATTCTTTCTCAAAAAATCTACCAATAGTTCTACTAATTGCTGACCCAGTTGAGTACCAATTCTAGTTATCTTCTAAGGTTCACCAAGAACTGGCTCAACTGTCATCAGTTCTTCATCAGGTTGCACATGGGGTTTGAGCTCGTCATCTTGTCCAACTTTGGCCTTTTTTTTCTCGGTCTCTCCCTTTGGGAGAATATATTCATTTTCTTCTTTATCAACACCTTTTATAGCCTCCACATAACATTTCCTAACAGAATACTGACCTCCTTCTACTGCTCCTATAGCTTCTTCTACTGGGAACTTTATTTTCATATGATAGGTAAATACAATTATCTGGAACATATCAAGCATAGGTCTACACAATATAACATTATATGCTGATAGTGCATCGACTAAAAAAAATATACCATCCTGACCTTTCATAAGGGTGGCGAGCACAATGCTACTCGCAAGATCACCTGTCCTCTTGGTTGGATTGCTCCACCTGCAAAGCCAAAAAGGATGTGTCTCTACAGGTAGCAGCTCAGCTCCCAATTTTATCTGCTTGTAGTAATCATAATATAGAATATCTACAGAGCTCTCTATATCTATAAAAACTCATGCTATATCATAATTGGCGATGAAAGCCATTAAAACCAAGGCATCATTATGTGGGACCTGTAAACCTCTCTCGTCTTTAGGTCCAAACTAGATTGATACTCCCTTAACAACCAGGTTAACTTCATGCATTTATTCCTACTAGAACCTAACTGCTCTGGCATGAGCTTTCCTAGCTTGATGAGAATTCCCATCCGTAAGTCCTCCCACGATCATATGGATTGCTCCTCTCTTAAGAGGAGCTGGTGGTGTATTCTCTCTTAGTTCAATTCTTTCTTCTAATATATGTTCCTCTCTCAGGGCGTTCTGCCCCTTCTTCTTCTGGCCTCTCGGCTGCTCTCTATCCTTGTATATAAATTCTTTCAGATATCTGGCTAGAATCATTCTCTCAATTTGATCCTTCAAATGATAACAACCCTTCGTGGTATGGCCGTAATTGTTATGAAACTGACAAAACTATTCTGACTTAACTCTTTTGGGAGCATCTGAATATGTTTTAGGCCATCGTACAATAGGATATCTTTCTAATGCGACCAACATCTGCTCCTGAGGCATGACCAAAGGCGTGTATTTTTCATACCTCAGTTGAGGTCCTCCTCTTCTCTCTATTCTGGGTCAGTTATAGGATTAAAATTGGCCTTTCTCTTCTCCTATTTTCTTCTCTCCTCTTTCAACCCTCTTTATTTTTTAGGCTTCCTCCACATTGATATACTTTTCTGCCCTAGCTAATAATCCGTTGAAAGTTTTAGTAGGTTTCTTAGCTAATGACCTAAAAAACTCACCATCCTACAATCCTTGGGCCAAAGCATTTGACAAGACATCTTGTGAGGCTGGTGGAACCTCCAGTGCAGCGGTAATGAATCTTTTGATATAATTTCTGAGCCCTTCATTCTCCTTCTTCTTAAGACTGAATAAGATCAAGGCAGTCTTTTGATGCTTCTTAAAACTGACGAACTGATGTAAGAACGTTAAGCAAAACTCATCAAAATTATTGATAGAGTTCAAGGGTAGAGAAACATGGGTATGAAAATTGAAAGAAGGAGTAAACCTCTACCCGCAGAGGATATCCATAAAGAAAGCTACACCAAAGTGGCTTTCCCAATACTCTTTCCCAAAACGACTGAGGTGTAGCTTTCTTTATGGATATCCTCTGCGGGTAGAGGTTTTCTCCTTCTTTCAATTTCCATACTTCCTTATTGGGGATGAGGAAGAGATTGCGCAACCTATTTTTGTTTCATTATCATATTAACCATGGCAGTAATCATACCTTGCAGCTGCCACTTTGGATTGGCAGAAGCCAGGAAACAATGGTTAGAGTAATGGATGGTTGTCCATCCCTATCCATGCTTTCTGTATCCAGATCTCTTTCTCTTCCTTTGTGTTCCTCCATCTCTTTATTCAAGTTTCTCGGTGTCTCTTTGTTTGCCATTGATAAAATCCAAAACCTCTTGGGGAATTTAATATTTTTTTTTAAAATCACGTATATTCCCAGAGAATTACTTAAAATTTTGAAATAACAAAAATTCACGCCTCCACTCAATTGATTCCCACAGACGATGCCACTTGATAATGCCAAAAAGTTTAGCAATAATCAAGACAATCTTAATTGAATGATTGTACCTTAATACAAATAATCCTTATGTTGAATTATCCTGCAAAGTACTAGGGAGTGCCCAGCATAAACACTCCGATGCTCAAGTTAGTAAGAATAATCAAGAGCATCAATCCATAATCAGGATAAAATTTCTATTTTTCTCAATATAATATGTGTATTTAAAAACTAAAAACCATACATGGCATCTCCTTTTATAGCAGTCCATATAGTATTTGA
The DNA here is from genome assembly GCA_019321725.1 of Paulownia fortunei. Classification (NCBI taxonomy): domain Eukaryota; kingdom Viridiplantae; phylum Streptophyta; class Magnoliopsida; order Lamiales; family Paulowniaceae; genus Paulownia; species Paulownia fortunei. The sequence goes on from CM033123.1 coordinate 9,873,280, forward strand.
ATTAGGAAAGAATTCTATTACCCTACAGAGATAAGGCTAATCCTTAGGAAAAGATATGGTCAATCCCCTAAAATCTTGCTCATTAATATAAAATGATTTCTTTCTTTTTTAGAACCTTGATAATGCTCATTTGTTTGCCTTCACCTTTAATCCGAGCTCATCACTCGACATTACACAACTCAGACATACTAAGTCGGATATACTAACTCATGTATGTAGTGTAGATCTAAACTACTCCAGCTCGGATATACCTAAATCGATAGAGCAGATCTTACCTACTCCAGCTCGGACATATCTAGATGATAGGGCAGGTCTCAACTATTCTCAACTCGGTTAGACCATCTTCTCTTAGCGTGCACTCTTCGAACAGGAATCTATTTTTTAAAAGATCCTGGCTTTTGTATTTTGGTGTGTCTCCGAAATCCTTTCGATAACCTATGTTATGTTGAAGGGATATCTATCTAATCTGATCGATTGCGTTAATCCCGTGATAGAAATGGAACAGAGTGAAGTAGTACCGTGAGGGAAGCGTGAAAAAAAACCCCATTGGGGAGTGAAATAAAACATAAAATCATAAGCTCCCAAGTAGTGGGAGGAGACAGGGCTCTGACCTCGTGCCTGTTGAAGACTAATCAACCCATCATCACAGTAATCAATAAAACCAATACGACCTGACAATCTTTTGATACTTAGCTCAGATTCCAACTCAAAAAGGCCCATTAAGTATGTGGTCTTTTCCAAACCACATCAATACACAAATATACATCATTATATATTCACACACATTGAGAGAGACTGCCAAGTATTGGCCTGGCCTTTATTTTCTCTTTCTTCCTTTTTATTTTCTTTCTTTTTTAATTTTCATCATGTAATTTGTCCACTCTCATTATGTATTTGGTTGGAAAAAATTAATATAGATACCAAATAACTGAGAAAACACAAAATTAAAGTTATACAAATTATGATGTAATTTTATCAAAAGCGAAAGTATATGCATGTTCATATCCCTTTAGGAGCTAGAAAAGTCTATTTAATCTTTTTTGCATGTGGTACTCTTAGTTTTAATTTTTTTAAAGTATTAGGCATTTAAAACTTTATGAATTAGAAATATAAAGTGTTAGGTCTTTTAGCCTTATGCGGTCACTTAATTTTCTCAATTATGTCACTAATTTCACTTATTTTTCCTTTAGTGATATAAGTAGAAACTAAAATGGTGCTCATTCTAATTGTTCCAAAAGATTTCTCCTAAAAAAATGTCATTTGGGTAAAATTAAGTATATTTCTAGCTTGAAGTTCATTAAAACAATTTGTGAATCTTATGTTGTTTATACAAAGAAAATTAGAATCTAAATCCTATCTCACATAAAATCTAACATTTTGAGTTAATATAAATTCGCTGCAAAAACTATACTCCATATGTTTCAAACTTGTTATTTTTACTTATTTAGAATGTCCCAAAATAAAATTTGATTGCTCAAAATGGACCCCATAATTATAATCTCACATAATATAATATAACACCACTAACAATTAACCATTACTTTAATTTGACATAATATTTTAAACTTACTCAAATTTTTATTTTATTTTTAATTTATATATAAAACTCCATATAGAATTAATGTGTAGGTGGAGTAGTAGTACAATTTTGAATTTATTATGAAAAAGCCCATATGTTAGTTTATTATAATAGTACTAGAAATGAGTAGAGAGAGATATGACATTTTTTAAAATGTCATGTAGTAAAGTATCTTTTTTAGTTTAAAAAAAATAATTTCCTTGTATTGAGATTTTTCTTATGCTTTTTTATATTGGTTGTAATGTATTGGACTATCTTCAACGATAATATATATATATATATATATATATTGTGTGAAAAAACTGATTACTAAGAGTATCCAATTTCTCCCTAAATTTTTTCTTTCATTTTCAAAAACAAAGGAAAATGATTCGTTGTGTTTGAATTTATTCTGATTTTTTGGGAGAAATATATTGGAGAAAGACATTTTTAGATGTTATACTAGTAAATGCGCATAAAATGAAAATGTGTTTGGATAAATTGTTGGAAAATAATTGATGCACTGTGTTTTCAAACAAAATGTGTTTGGATGAACTATAATTCCAAGTATGATATGATTATTGTAAATGTCTTTCTATCTAAAATTTTATTTGGTTAGTGGTGTCAGATCAAATCTTTATAGTATTATATATTATTATTTTATTAAGATAATGATTGAAAGATATATATTTGTATTAAGAATTTAAGATAACAATTGAAAAATATAGAAATATATATGCATTTATTCTCATAGTAATTGAGATATATATAAATATATATTAAAATTAATATAATGATTGAATGGTGTATAAAAAACAATGTTTTAAGGAGAACAGGAATTCATTTCTGGGAGAAATTTTGGGAGAATAAAATTATAATTTTCTCAAAACACGATTCCCAAGCGCATATTGACTCTTCCGAGAATGAAAACATATTCGTGAAAAAAACGCCAAACATTGTCATTATTTTCTTTTGCTTTTGTTTTAGCAAGAACAATATTGTTTGATTAGTGTCCGACACACCAATTAGATTGTGTGTCTTTCATACTCTTGTATTTTGTAAAATGATCTTTTTAAAATCATATTAATAAAATAGAGAATTTTTGTTATCTTTAATTATTTCTATTACTTAGATAAAGTTTCTAGACCAAATCTTGCTACGAGGCATGGTCGTGTATTTGATGGTGATCATGAAATATGTTTCTAAGTTTTTGATGTTAAATTAGTTATGAGTTGAGAGCTTTTGAGATGGGACATTGAATAGTCCAATGGACTCACACATATGATATTTTCTAGTGTGAGGAGGATGTCTCACTCCATGGACATTAACATAGTGATGTTAGTGTATGTATGCGGGTACTTGTTAGAGAACAAGTATACTGAATAGACCTATTGAAAATTCTTACTTGGAGACATTGTTTGTTAAAATAAGAGTTTTTATATTATGATATTATACAATTAGTCCTTAAACTTGAAGCACTTGATAGCCTTGCGTATGTCATGTTCTATTTTGATGTAACTTCTTATTGTCTGACAATCACAAATGGGGTATATTTGATGTTGCATTGACATAATAGAGGTTAATGAGTAGCCAACAAGTGATCCATCACTTATCAGGTAGAACAAATAAATCTTCTATGTTTTCATAGTTTATGACTCAAAAGTCTTTGACCAAGGCAGAATGAATGTTAGATGGGATTTTCTAATGATTTATCATAAGTTATTGCAACGTGAAATGGAATCATAGTTATTGAGTTAATTAGTGTTTCGACTTATAATCAACCCCATAGACTCAATTGCAAGATTAGATGATGGAAGTACCTTACATGTATGGTACTCGTAATTAAAATATGTTCACTCGTTAATTCACCTAAGACTAGGTAGCCATGATACACTAACTAAGTATTTCTCATGATTTGTGAGGTTTTTGGAACTAAGGAGTTAATTTCAAACACATTAATTAAATATTGCAAGCCTACTACTAGCTTAATTGCGAACCTAAAGGGTCACACACAATTTAGGATAGAATATTTCTAACTTAGGAATTGATCTAAGTAGTTAGATCTAATTTTTTAATGAAGATAAATTAATTGAGGCCTAAATTAATTCAAAAGGTTGAATTAAATAATTAAATTATTTAATTAGACCTAATAAGATTAGGAAGCCTAAATTAGAGTGGAGCAATTATTTGATTGGATCAATTAATTTTATGGACCATAAATTAATTTACTCAATTGGATAATTAAATTATTTAATTGGGCCTGATTAGATTGGCTAGATAGAACTAATTAATTAAATTTGGGCTTAAAAAATTAACTGAATTAATTATGGGATTTAATTAAAGTCCAAGTCCAATTTTAAGAGACCCATTTGAAGAGGCCTACAAGAGTTGTTGGAAGAAATGGAGTTCCAAGAATTTGATATTTTTGAAAATATTTAATTAGATTAGATAAAATATCTCCACGTACCTTTAAAGATACAAGAGATACAATTGGAGATTTTTGGGAGATTTTGTGATCAATCAAAAATCCTCCAACCAATAAAAGAGGAGGCCAAAAATACCAAAAATTGGATTTTTGGAATTTTCGGCCCCTAATATAAAAGGGTCATGGCCAAAAATTCCGAAGAGTTTTTTTAACTCCTCAAATTTTTGGCCAACGCACATACAAAAGAGAAAAATTATTTTCTCTTCTCCATCTTTTCTTCCAACAAAAAAATTCCATCTTTTATTTAAAAGTATTAAATTTTTTTGTCATGAGTTGATGTTAAGATTTAATACTCACTACGGACACTCCAAAAACTAGATTAGAAAAGGAATCAAAATTGCTAGTAGAGTTCTGATTTTATATTCTTGCTCAAAGTGTGGACTACTTTAGAAGATAGACAATTGGATCCCTATGAATTAGAATTCAAAAAGGGGCTAGCAATCATTGCTTTAAACCCTACGACAATCGAAGTGCGTTGAAAGGTACAAGTCGAAACCCTTTTATTATAAGTAAAGCCATTGAAAATTATGAAATCGATAAAATTGCATCGGATCCGGGGTGACGTTGTAATTATTATGGCATGAATGTTTTAAAATTTTTATTTTCCCGTTGTGCATACCTGCGATTAAATGAATCTAATAGTGGTATCAGAGCCATGGTGTATATTGTAGGCTTACAAAATTCTCCCTAAACTAGGGGATAAACAAATAATACTCAAGAGATCTCTTGAATCACAAATATCTTAAGTTTCTCAACTTGGAATACTAAAGAAAAATAGGAAGACTACTCTAAGAAAGAATGAAATTTTTTTTGAATTTTTCTCCCTATTTTTTTTCTCAAAACACTCTATTTTTTTATCATCCACTTTAGAGTTTGATATTTAGATTTCAAAGTAAAGCACCAGACTTTTCTAGAAAAATTGTCAATAAATGTAACAAAGTACAAAGCACCACCAAGAGTTCTATCTTTCATGCAATGCTACAACTTTAAGGTTGCAAACCCAAGTGCAGGTTGTAGTAAGTAATAAATTTCTTGTGAGTCTGAGGTCGATCCACAGGGAAGTTGTTTGAAGAATTCAAGTTTATATTTCTAAAAAGATGGAGTTTATGTGAATCAAAATATATGAACAATTAATGTATGATGTAACTAAAGAAAAACCAAAGTAATAAAAGTATTGAGGATTAGGGATCCACTCTTGAGTTTTGGATAGAGAAATGGTTATTTATTATTTTTACCTCTATTAATTGCCACAATTGGAATCCATACATAATGAAGGTTCCAATGGGAATATATTATCAAGCAACTCATGCAATAAGGTAATCATGATATTGTCTTATTGTAACAAATTATCTCTTAACGCCAATATTTATTTATGGGATCAAGCATTTATGCACACCTTCGTCAACAACAAATCAAGGTTTCACATTAGCAGACAGTGGGGTAAAACCGTACAATAAGCTAAATGAACCCAAGTATTTGTTGTGTCATTGGAGATACATAAATCAAGAATCACCACAAAAAAAAGTAGGGTTTAGATCAAAAATAAAAATAATAATACAACATACTTAAATAATTTCTACCCTTATAACCATTTCTCTTCCTCCATCAAGAGATTAACCCTTTTTCCTCAGTAAAATAAAATTTAGAAAGACATAATAAAAGTAACAAAGACTAAAAATATAAGAGAAACTAGAGAATGCAATTCTATTACTACTAGAAAACTTACAATACTAGAAAACATACAAACTAGATAACTTAGTCTAAAGAAACCCTCTACCCCCTCCTCTTACAAACTTAATACATGACCTATTTATAATACTTGGAGTAAGCTAGAGGCCAAAGAAATAATGGAGGGGTTAATCAAGTGGTATGCTAGTTGCCAAGAGTTGGTAAGTTGTTACATAAATTTCTCACCCACTGAATTGAATTATATTTTTCGATTAGATACAGCCATATATTTGAAGATATGTGAATCAAAATTGTAGATCTTTCAGCGCTAATATATTTTCATATATCTTTTGTCAAAATTGGAGATCGGATGAAGGAGATATGGTTAAATTACTGAGTCATATCCAAGAGCCGTCCTTTAACATCAGCAGCAAATTGCAGCCTATGGTTTTACCATTTTGACATATTTTCACACCATCTTGTCTTCAGCAAACTTGTTTATTTATCTCTTGGGTATAACATATTCGAATTTTAGCCTAAAATAAATTTGGGCTCAAGATATATAATCGAATTGGTGAAATAAGTCAATACTGGGTTGAACTCTGATCTGAATTTTGGTGATTCATTTTGTGCAACTATTTGGACAAATTTTCTATTATCATCAAGACTGAATTGGGCTAAGCCTCCAACATAAAAGTTGTACCTCTATCTCTTTGCTTTCAAATGAAACAAGTTTCAGGTCCATAGGCTTTTTGATCATGAATTTATGCTCAAATTAGAAAAACTGTACAAGTTTGGAAACATGTTTCCATTTATTCCCTGACACAAAATATTAATAAAATAATAATATTAACAAGAATAAAGCAAGAAAAGTATAAAGGATTTGATACAAAAATATGTCAAAATGTGTACTTATCAAATTTCCCCACACTTAACCCTTGTTTGTCCTTGAGCAAGTTTAAAACAAACATAAATTAATCTACTTGCATAGGAAATCATGATTGCATTTAGCATATGCAACAAGCCTTTAAACCCATAGGTGGCCCATAGAGGACGAGTTATAGTCTCGTAAAGGTTTCCAGCAGTGATACCTACAAACACCTAAATAACTATCTTTCAATTTTTATTCTCATGAAACAATAAAATAATATGAAAATAAAATCAAACAAGTGTTAAGTTTAACTCTTAGTCATTCAAAAATCAATACATTTCCATAATAAGCATACTCAAGTGTGTGTGTGGACAGTTAATGTCAATAGTGATGAAACTATGCATGCTTCAAATAAGTGAATTCTCATAAAATCTTGCAAAAACCATCATCCAATCTCTAACAGAAAAGTTAAACATCATAGGCTTTTCATTTGGTGCAAATCTCCACTACACTGAAGGCACCACACGAAATCAAAAGGTCTTCAACAAAGGTTGTAATGGGGCCAAAAGGTGGTGATGTAGCTAAGAAATAAAAAGATAGGATGCAACAAAAGTTCTAAAAACTTTATGGAATTAGAGACATAGAATTTATCGATGAAATATTCTCAAACTCCACAAATTTCACACTGAGGTCGATTGTTATTGAATTGGATCCCTCTTATTCATCTTGCAACATCTCATTTTTAGTTGCAACTTGTAGCACTTTGCAATTTGTTTTTTTTATTATTATTATTATTTTTCTTCTTTTTTTTTTTTAAAAAAACTCCCCTACATTTATCTTCTATTCCAACCTGAATTTCTTTTGTAAGTTCAAGTTGTCAATTGAATGTCTCTTAAACTCCAACCATTTTTAGAACAAGAGTTGGATAATAGTGTATTTAGGTTGGGTAAAAAGATATGATTACAAGAAAAAAAAATATTTATTTATTGTAAGGCTCAAAGTGGTTTACTAGGGGGATGTTTTCTTAAAATATCATATAGGGAACAAGCTGATTTGGCAATGGTGCTAGAAAGCCTAATGCCTTAATCATTTTTCTAGTGGTGCACTATCTGTCGTTCGCCTCGATAGACCAAAAGTAAAAGTTCTAATACTCAACCCCTACATGTTGAAGAATCAAGTGATGATTAGAGCAAGGGCATAAGAACTATCTATTTTGACATGATTGTCTTCACACTAAATAACATAACTATTTGTGTAAAATAAAATTTGAGTATAATTATTGCAAAAATATATTAACCAAATAACAACATCAAAGTCCAAAACAACACCCATCATCAATTAAACCATATTATTCATGCTTAATTTTAATCATTGAAGTTGGAAGAACCTATACGACTAAAAAAAAAATAATTGGTAATTCACAAACATTTGTTAAAAACTTTACAAACCTGTCATTTTATGCAAAAAATAGGAATGCGTCTCAAGAGTATTACAATTACCCTTTACTCAGCCACCTTTTTTCATGCTTTCAACGGACCCATAAAAAAAACACGCTTGATTTATATTTATTTTTTTATTTTTTATTTTTTATTTTTTTATTTTCTTTTTCTTTTAAATACTAGAAAAATACACATTGAACATACAAGTCATGATATCAATTATCCATCCCCCAACCTAATCGAGACATTATCCCTAATGTTAAAAATAGATAGAAAAATAGAGTTTAAAAGATATTACCTGAAATGCGGCTAATAAAGCTGAAACAACAAAAAAAAACACACATACTATTAGATAAAATCATTAACAATAAGTTTCACAGACTGAGAGTCAATTTTAATTTGCATTTTCGACCATTGTTCTTGTTGGACCAATCCACATTGGCCAAGGTTGGATCAGGTTTTGACATATATGCTAAAAGTTGATCAATCAGCTGGTCAGGTGTCGAAGCATAAATGATGATTCTTCTCGCAGAAGTTGAAATAAAACCTTTTTTCATAGCATGATCTACAAAAGATAGCAAACCATCATAAAAACCATTAATATTAAGAATACTTATAGGTTTTTGGTGAATGTTGAGTTGTGCCCAAGAGACAATTTGGAATAATTCCTCTAGTGTACCAAAACTGCCAAGTAGAATGATGAATGCATCTGCATTGTTTAACATATTAGGTATTTTGTCCTGAATATGTGACTCTTTTAGCTCATCTCCAATGGTCATACTTGTGATATTCTGTACTGTTAAAAATTTTGGGATAACTCCCAAAACTTTGACACCTCCTATATAAGCAAAAATAGCAACACTCCCATAACCCCAAATTGCCTCCCCCATACACTAAATGAATTTTTCTTTCTGCTAAAGTTCTACTAAGGTTATTCATATTTGATTGACTCATATGTCCAACATATTTAATTCAAAGTAAATCCACACCATGCTAGGACCAGAAATATATGCAGTACCCTCATCAATCCTCAATAATTTTCCAATCATAATTTATATATTAAACAAAACCCTCTTATCAAAAAGTTGTACAAGATTTGGTGCTTTCGGATAGGGTCATGCAAGTTTGAAGTATTGGTTGACCATCAACAGTTTATTCTTACTCGAATTTCTAATCTTGCTTCACATAATCTTTTTGGGAGTTTTGTATGTGCAAAGACGACTGTGACACCCAGATTGGAACTTTAGGATGGTATCCTCAACATCGCAACTGCTGATCCATGGATAATAGGTGAAGATTTTGATATAGTTCAATCCAGGCATGAACGGCGGGGCGTGGCGGCACCCAGCTTGAAGGGGACAGATAATTTTAATAGACATGGTTTTGGATTGTGAGTTAATTGATGCTGGTTATGACAGATCAGACTTTATATGGACTAATAATCACATTTAGGAGTGGTTAGATAAGGTTTTCTACTCTCCTAAGTCGTCCAACCTCTTTACAAAAACTAAGGTCAGTCATCTTGCACGGATTTGCTCTAACCATCACGTCATACTTATTGATTTGGAAGAGGAGGAGGAGAAGCATCCAGCTACTTTCAGATTTCATCATATGTGGACAAAGCATGATCAATTTCGAGAGAGTGTTCATATGGTGAGGAACTTCTCTTGTTCGGGTAAAAGCTGTGTCTAAATTCCAACAAATATTATTATAAACTTATCATTTTTTCCTAGATTGTATCCACAAAAAACACAAATGGAATTAAATTTGCGAGTTGAAGAAACTTCCATTTTTTTTTCTTTTTTGAAAATAAGTTGTGTAAAAATAGAGTGAGTATGGTGATATTTATTGAGGTGTGAATAAGGAATGCATTTATTGCATATCTTTTTCTTTTGTCAAAAATGTTGAAATAAGAACACATACAAAATTTAAAAATTACCTACTAACACGTGTATGTACATGTAGTTGTGATTGTAGCTCATATCTTCCTCTGGTTTTATGTCTAGTAACGGCTTAAACGCCCTTTATGGGTCGAGGATATGCTTTCCATCCAATTTTCTTATAAACTGGCACACAGGGTCTTTTAATGTTAGATTCCCAAAACTATAAAGCTCATATTCATTTCAAAAACGATCCCATAAATCAAGAATTGCACGTTGTACCAATCCACATGAATGCGTCTCAAGAGTCAATATAATGTGATCTAAAAACTCCTTACTCATTCCATCCATAATGAATTTAAATTTTTCTTCTCGATTTGTAGAGATCATTTCTAAAGAACGACACTTTATGTTGCAAGTCCATCTAGCACATATATGACAAACTTTTATTTTTTTCGCCCTTCATTTTTTTGAATATGTGCTTTTACCAAAATCAGACATGTATCTAGTAAGCAAATTTGGAAATTCATGTGAAAACTCACATGCCCTTACCTTTGCTTCAATTATCCATCGTATGTCCTCCGGGATGCCCTTGTGCATAAGCATTCTCAATCTTTCAATCCTGATTTTATAAATTTTCAAAATTGAATTTTTAGGAAGAAAAGAAAATCGCTTCTTGAGAGTTAGAAAAATATCACCCATTTTGAAAAGAACAAGAAAAGAGAATGAGAAAAGTAAAGAAAATTTATACATAGAATTCAGTTGTTTGGAAAACTAACAAGTTCGACTTTTATAGCCATGGAGTACCATTATCTGCTATTTAATCGGGAAAAGAAAAAAAAAGAAAAGAAAAAAAAATAATAATGTCAGAGAAAATGAGTATGTACAACACTAATCATAACAAGGGTTAGAAAGAAAAAGAATTTCCTCTTGTGAAAATTGATTTTCTAGAAATAGTTTAACTCTTTGTCCATTTACTTTGAATATGTTACCATTTCTAGGATTCTCAATTTCAATCGCCCCATAAGGATATACATTTTTTACAACAAAAGGACCACTCCACCTTGATCTCAATTTTTGAGAAAACAAATGCAATCGAGAATTATAAAGCAAAACTTTTTGACCAACCTCAAATATTTTTCTTGAAATTTTATTATCATGAAAATCTTTGATTCTTGCTTTATAAATTTTAGAATTCTCATATGCATCATTTCTCAGTTCTTGAAGTTTATTGATTTGCAATTTGCGCAATTTTGAAGCTTCATCAAGGTTGAAGTTAAATATTTTGATTGTCCAATAAACTTTATGTTCAAGTTCAACAAGTAAATGATAAGGTTTTTTATAAACTATCCTATAAGGAGACATGCCTAATGATGTTTTGAAAGCAATTCTATATGCCCAAATTATATCGGTAAGTCTAAGAGACTAATCTTTACGGTTTGAGTTAACTGTTTTCTCCAAAATTTATTTTATCTCCCTATTTGCAAGTTCAACTTGTCCATTTGTCTGAGGGTGATAAGGGATTGCAACTTTATGTATGATTCCATATTTCTTCATTAAAGTTCCAAAAACTTTGTTACAAAAATATTTTCCCCCATCACTGATAATAGATTTAGGAATTCTAAATTGACTTAAAATATTTTCTTTCAAAAACTTTATCACTATTTTGTGATCATTGTTTCGACAAGGAATTGTCTCGATCCATTTTGAAATATAATCTATGGCAACCAATATGTAAAGAAAACCAAATGATAATGAAAATAGCACCATAAAATCAATACCCCAACAGTCAAAGATTCAATCACTAGAATAGGGTGCAGGGGCATCATATTTCTCTTTGAAAGGGACCATAACTTTTAACAATTTTCACAACTTTTGTAGAAAGGGTAAGTATCTTTGAAAAGAATTGATCAATAAAATCCATTATAAGATTTTTGCAATAGTTTTCTTTACAGAAAAATGACCACCACATGTTTCTGAATGACAAAAATTAACAATATTACTTATCTCATTGTCAGGCACACATCTTTAAAAGATTTGATCCGGATAATATGTGAATAGGTATGAATCATCCCAACAAAAAAATTTAACCTCAGTCAAAAATTTCTTTTTGTCTTGAGAGTTCCAATGCGATTGCATCTTTCCTATTACAAGAAAATTAATAATATCAGCAAACCAAGGTAAAATAGAAACATTAAATAGTTGTTCATCAGGGAAAGTGTCATTAATTGGTATGGTTTGAAATGAGTCATCACAAACAAGTCTCGACAAATGATCAGTCACTACATTCTCTACTTCCTTTTTATCTCGAATAGTAATATTAAATTCCTGGAGTAAAAGAATCCACCTAATCAGTCTTGGTTTAGCATCTTTTTTTGACAAAAGATATTTCAAAGTTGCATGATTACTGAAAACAACAATTGGTGAGCCAACAAGATAAGATCCAAATTTATCCAATGCAAAAACTACAACAAGTAATTCTTTTTCAGTTGTTGTATAATTCAATTGAGCACCATTTAAAGTTTTACTTGCATAGTAAATAACATATGGTTTTTTATCTTTTCTTTGTCTCAAGACAGCTCCAACAGCATAATCACTAGCATCACACATTACTGTTGATGATGAAAGTTCTTCGAACCTTGGCTTCCAAAAATATTTTTCTTGTACCTGCAAAAATTCAGAGATAGTAATAGTGTGTGCCTTTTTACAAATACTTTTACTTTCAAAACAAGTCTCCAAAGAATCTGAAGAGTTAGTAGTAGTAAAGTATTCATGAACAAGTTCCTCAATTGAATCCACTTCATATACTTTGACATCTTTTGTAGGTTGCATACAAACATTAAACACATTTAGTTCCTAAGTCACATTTCCAAATGATAACTTCAAAATACTATTTCTACAATTGATCAAAGCATTTGAAGTTGCAAGAAAAGGACGACCCAAAATGATAGAAATTTGTGTATGTGTTTGTGCAGCAGGTTTTATGTCCAAAACAATGAAATCAACTGAAAAGTAAAACTTATCAATTTGTACCAACATATTTTCTACTATTCTCTTTGGAACATTAATCGAACAATCAACTAATTAGAGTACAACAAAAGTTGTTTTAAGTTCTCCCTAACCTAACTGTTCATAAACTGAGAAAGGTAGAAGATTTACACTAGTACCAAGATCAAGCAAAGCACGCTCTATTCTATTGTTTTCTATGATACATGAAATGGTTAGACAACCTGGATCTTTGTACTTAGGTGGAGTGAATTATTGAATGATTGAACTAACACTTTAGCACGCTCTATTCTATTATTTTCTATGATACATGAAATGGTTAGACAACCTGGATCTTTGTACTTAGGTGGAGTGAATTATTGAATGATTGAACTAACATTTTCAGTTAAAAATGCCTTCTTTTGTACATGATGTTTTTTTTTATTATACACAAATCTTTCAAAAATTTAGCATAAGGTGGAACTTGCTTGATTGCATCCAACAATGGAATATTAATCTTTACTTGTTTAAAAATTTCAAAAATTTCAGCATTTGAGTTCAATTTCTAAGTTGCTTGTAATCTTTGAGAAAAGGGTGCTAGAGGTAAATATTTTTTTTTCATCATTTTCACGTTTACCTTCTTCAAACTTACCTTCGTCATCAAGACTATTTCCATTTTTCATTTCTGGAGGTGAATTAGAAACTTTCTCCTTGGGATGAATAATCTTGTCAATAACTTTTCCATTCCGAAAAGTTGTAACTAAATTAGCCTCCTTGACTGCATTTTCACCTGAAAAAGAAACATGACACTGAGTGGAAAGATTAGGTTGAGGTTGAGCAGAAAATTTACCTTTTTCATAAGTATGCAAAGAAGTTGTCAGTGTTGAAAGTGTGCTTTTGATCTCATTGATAGCTTGTGAAGTCTGATTATTGATGTTTGTTTGTTCATGCATAAATGCTTGCAAAGTCTCTTCAATGGATTTTATATGTGGAGCTGGATAAGAATGAAAGTTTGGTGGTTTTTGTGAATTCAGTGGTTGGGCACGGTTATCATCTCGCCAACTGAAATTGGGATAATTTCTCCATTATGGATTGTAAGTTTCAGAATATGGAGAATGAAAAGATTTTTTGAATGTGTTCATAAAATTTGCTTGTACTGGAATGTTTGGACATTCATTGGTGGAGTGCCCTAAAAGTTCACAATTGCTACAAACTTCTTCCTCTTACACAGATTTGATTTCTTTTACTTTTCTAAGTTTCATGGCTTCAACTTTTCTTGTTAAACTAGCAAGCCTAGGATTTAGATCATCTTCTTGGCTAAGGTAATATTTTTCTTTATTACTATTAGCAAGATTAGATTTAATAGAACCTTCGGAAAAATTAACACTATGCCATGATTGAGAGTTTTCTGCCAAATGATCTAGATATTCTAGGGCTTCATTAGGCTCCTTATCAAGAAACTCACCATTACACATTGTTTCAACAAATTATTTTATTTCAGGAGTTAAACCTTCATAAAAGAAACTAATTATGTGCCATTTTTCAAAACCATGATGTGGGCATGAATTCAATAAATTTTTAAATCTTTCCCAACATTGAAAGAAAGCTTCATTCGAATTTTGAGAAAAATTTTGAATTTATCTTTTCAAAGCATTAGTTTTATGAGTTGGAAAGAATTTTTTCAAGAATTTAGCTTGCATTTCTTGCCAAGTGCCAATTGACCTAGGTTTTAAAGAATTAAGCCAAATTTTTGTTTTATCTTTTAAAGAAAAAGGAAATAATTTGAACTTAACAATCTCATTTGTATAAGTTTGATCATCAAAAGTGGCACATACTTCATCAAATTCTTTTAAATGCAAGTAAGGGCTTTCATAGTCTAAACCATGGAAATTAGGAAGTAAAGGGATCATACCTGACTTGAATCGAAAATTATTTGCATTTAGAGGAAAAATGAAACTAGAAGGAGAATAATTTCGATGAGGTTGCAAGTAATAACGCATGGTACGCACTTGTTGATTCTCATTTTCTACCCTTATAACCATTTCTCTTCCTCCATCAAGAGATTCATCATTTTTCCTCAGCAAAATGAAATTTAGAAAGACATAATAAAAGTAACAAAGACTAAAAATATAAGAGAAACTAGAGAATGCAATTCTATTTCTACTAGAAAACTTACAATACTAGAAAATATACAAACTAGAAACTTAGCCTAAAGAAACCCTCTACCCCCCTCATCTTACAAGCTTAATACATGGCCTATTTATAGTACTTGGAGTAAGCTAGAGGTCAAACAAATAATAGAGGGGTTAATCAAGTAGTATGCTAGTTGCCAAGAGTTGGTAAGTTGTTACACAAATTTCTCACCCACTGAATTGAATTACATTTTTCGGTCAGATACAGCCAGATTTTGAAAATATGTGAAAAATTAGAATTGTAAATCTTTCAGTGCTGATATATTTTCATATATATTTTGTCAAATTTGGCATCGGATGAAGGAGATATGGTCAAATTACCGAGTTATGTCCAAGAGCTGCCCTTTAACATCAGCAGCAATTTGCAGCCTATGGTTTTACATTTAGACATATTTTCACACCATCTTGTCTTCAGCAAACTTGTTTATTTACCTTTTGGGTATAACATATCTAAATTTCAGCCTAATATAAATTTGGACTGAAGATATATAACCGAATTGGTGAAATAAGTAAATACTGGGCTGAACTTTAATCCGAATTTTGGTGATCCATTTTGTGCAACTACTTAGACGAATTTTCTACTATCATCAAGATTGAATTCGGCTAAGCCTCCAACATAAAAGTTGTATCTCTATCTCTTGTATTTCAAATGAAACAAGCTTCAGGTCCATAAGGCTTTTTATCATGAAGTTATGCTTAAATTATAAAAACTGTACAAGTCTGGAAACATGCTTTCATTTATTCCCTAACACAAAACATTAATAAAACAATAATATTAACAAGAATAAAGTAAGAAAAGTATAAAGGATTTGATACAAAACTAGGTCAAAATGTGCACTTATCATGTAACACAAATCAGTATGCACCAAATCTAAATAATGAGATTTTCGAGATAGAGAAAAACTCTTAAATGCAACTTTGTGTTGTTTTTTAGCCAAACAATCAACACAGGTTTGTAGGTATATATTTATTACCTCAGGGAGGAGTTTCTTCCTAACCAAAAGTTCTAAGACTTTCTAACTCAAGTGTCCAAACCTTTTATGCCACAACTCAATAGATGGATTTTTGACAATTGCATTGACCTCTCCATTGGATAGTCTGGCCTGCATTAGGTAGAGTGAATTATGTTTCTTACCTTTAGCAACAATGAGAGATCCTTTGGTGAGCTTCCACTTTCCTTCACCAAAGAAATTTGCATAGCCATCATCATCAAGCTTGCCAGTGGAAATAATGTTGAGCAGAATGTCAGGAATATGTGTGACATCTTTGAGTAGGAGTCTACATCCTGTATCAGTATGTAGGATGATACTCCTTACGCCAACAACTTCCGTAACACCATGATTGATCATTCTAACTTCACCAAAGCTGCCACTGGTGTATGATGTGAACATATCACATGTGGAGTGATATGATATGAAGCTCCTGAATCAATAATCCAGTTTGTTTGTTGGCATGATGAACTGATACAAGCGTCATCACAAATAATGACAACATCCCCATCAACTGCAACGGCTGTAGTATCTTTGTCATCTTTCTTGTTTTCATTATTTTCATTATGTTGATCTTTTTTCTTCTTTCTGTAATCTCTCTCATAGTGGTTTTTACCATCATAATAATAGTATTTGAAATCCTTCTTAGACTTAGACTTTTTCCTGGATTTGTCTCTCCAATTTAGAGGACTTTTGTTCTTGCTCCTTCTCTGTTTATCAACATTTTCTGCACTAAAGCTTTTGACTCAGAAGAATGTTCTTACTCCTTTCTTCTGGATTCTTCATTAAGAAGACAATCTTTGACCATTTGCACTGTCAGTGCTCCATTTGGAGTTAAATTACTGACTAACACTACAAGTGTGTCCCAACTGTCAGACAATGAGCTAAGTAGCAATAAAGCAACCACTTTATCATCAAGCGGTATTTTTATGGTGATGGATTGATTTATTTAGACCTTGGTACGCATTTAGATGTTTTGTCATGTTTCCACCTTCTTGGTACCTAAGCCAACATTTTTTTCATGCAACAACAAATTCATTTTAAATTTTCTATTTCATATCATATATTCATGTCATGTTTGTATAATTAATACTAATTATATTTATGAAAATATTTTATATATATGATATGTATGTATTATATGGAATATAAAATGGAACACTATATATAAATTGAAGATCCGAACTGAATAATTTATTATATCGTAATTACCAATTCTGCTAGAGGAAGAAAACTATTAAGGAAAATTAGGCAAGGTTGTTTCTTTAAGAAATAAAAGACACATTTACATTTCTTAGACGTCCATCTTAATATATATATATATAGGGCATGTTTACTATGTATGATTAGGTTGGATCCACTATTTTATCAAACTCAGTCACATGTGTACTTGGACTGATCAAACTCACATGATATCAAAGGGCCCGATCCAATTTTGAAAAAAATCAATGGATTGCAATCCCACGTCACCCTTAGGATCCAATAATCCAATAAGCTTAACAACTTGATTTCAAAAAGAAATTGTACATTCTATCCTTAATTTGTTATATGAAATTCCATAAAGTGTCATTAACTCAGTAAACAGTTCTCTTCCCAAGTAATGCGTGAAATGGAGAAAGGCAAGCTGTTTTTTGAAGAAAATAAATGGGGATGATTGAGAGTGTTTCATAAGACAAAAGTAGAGCCTTTGTAAGTTGGGGTGTTAATTTCAGCAATGGGTCTAAGCTCTTTTACTGCAGTGATGGGGATGGCGGGGATTAGTGCGGTGGGATATGCTAATTTGAGGGGATGGTGTTGGTAGGGTGGCAGGGTTGGGGTTGGTGGTCGTACTCGGGGGCTTGGATGGCAGTGATGGAGGGGTAATTGGAGTTCATCCTTAGGGTTTGGATTAGCTTAGCTTGTTGCCATTGAAGTCTGTTATTGATTTGGTTGGGGTAGGAAAGGGCGAGGAAAAAGAAAAAAGGAATAAATTAAAAAATTTAGTTGGGGTATTTACGTCATAATACCACAATCACATTCATTATCCCACAAAGTATACACATGATCAAAATTTGTATTAAAATATCATATTTATAATCAATTCAAGTATACACAATATTTATTAATAAATTAATATATATTCCATAAATTATCATAAATTTTATCAATCATTTTATATCTCATCCAACAAAGTATATGGCCATAGGGTTTAGCTAACCACATTTGATTAGACAATAGAAAAAAAAAAGGATTTTGGAGGTGGATGCTCCAACCCTAACGGCAACCACTAGAAGAACCACCGCGATTCGGGTGGCGACCACCATAAGAACCATCGCGAATCCACCAACCACCAACCCCACCACTACCATTTCTCTAGTGCAGTTGTTAAAATCATGTTACTATTCATGGTGATCGGCCTAACCTGTATTGCTCTCTATCAATCCGATTATCCTACTCAACTCGTGCAGAGATCTTATTCATTTTCATTATCTTCTCCATCTTATAGAAAATCTATCCTTCTCCACATCATCTTCAAGTAATCGGCACTCATGAAAAACATCGGGCAGGAAGAGTCGACGCCGCCAATGGTGAGGGCAAAACAGTGATTAGGTGGCGGCTTTCTTTGGCTAAACTTTTAAGAAGAGTGGAAGTCTTCCACGTAGGTGAACTTGGGTAGCTTTTGAACTTTAAGGGTAATTGGCAGTTTGCACCCTTCAATTAGGTTCATTTGGTAGATTGCACCCTAAAATTAAATATTTGGCACATTGCATCCTTTATTTTATTGGCACAATGCACCCCATAACAATTTTTAATCAAAATTGAAGGGTAAAATGATCAATAATTGTTAATTCCTCTATTTGTTTGCCTTATCTTCCCTTCATAAGTAAATTGCTAATTTTAAAAAAAATATTATTATTTTAGTTAAATTAGTTTAATAAAATTTAATTATAATAAACATTGATATTTTCTTAATTTATTTGCAAAACTATAAATTACTTCACATATATTAATATTGTTAAAATATAGCTTATTGAAATGATAATAAAAAAAAAAATTATTTAATAAACGATAGTAATACTTATATTTTCTTAATTTATTTGCAAACCTATAAATTATTTCATGTATGATATGTTGTTAAAAATATAGCTTATTAATACGCAAAAAAATAATTATTTTTAGCTTACATATGAAACAAAAAAAATTGTAAATAAAATATTTTATTTTTTTTAATATTTGTAGTATTTAATGGTTGTTTTTTTATATGGATATGACTATTTAGATTTGTAAAGTATTTTATTTGGTATAAAACTCCAAACAGTCATATTCATATAAAAGCAATCATTAAATATTACAAAAATATAAAAAACTAATATTTGTCAAATAAGAGATATTCTATTTATAAATTTTTGTTCTATTTGTAAAACTAAAATCTTTTGTTAAATAATTTTTCTTATGTTTTTTATTTTTATATATTTCAATAAGCTATATTTTTAACAACATAATATATGTGAAATAATTATTATTTTGCAAATAAATTAAAAAATATAACTATTGTTAATATTAAAATTAGATTTTTTGAACTAATTTAACTAAAATAATATTAGGTTTTAAAAAAATTAGGAAATTACAAATAAAGAGAAGATAAAGAGAAAATAGAGGGAATTAATCTCTAATGACCATTTTAGCCTTCAATTTTGGTTAAAAATTGCTTTATGGTGCATTATACCAAGAAAATATTGATTTGAGAGTGCAATTTGTCAAAAAAATTGTTTTATGGTGCAAAGTGTCAAATGAACCTAATTAGATAGTGCAAAGTGCCAATTACCCGAACTTTAACTTTTCCAAATTGTAGAAGTCTGTAGTTGCTATCTGCTGCTAATTGACGGCATACTTCCCTATCCAGTGACCTGTTATGCATTATAACTCGCATCTATCCTCTAATAACTAGCTTGTGAGATACTTATTGTTGTTGTACTTTTGAGTCGGAAGGGTGCTCCTCTATTATTTCGTATGTGTACTTCATTAGCTAGTTTCATTCAGAGTATGTATCTTGTTTCTTATGTTAATTGCTGCCAGGTGTTTGTATCTGTTATATGATCTGTATAGTTGTTTTATTTCTCATGCTGTTTGTTTTGGTGATTAACATCTACCATCAACTCAAATCAGTTTAAAATGTTAGCAGATAACTTACTAGTTGCTATAAGCTCATGACATTTCATTCGTTGCGAAGTTAGCTGTTCGTAAGCCTTCACCGATGTGCCTATCTTATGTCCGCGTACAAAGGTGATCAATTAGCCAATAATGCAAAATATTTTGTGTGCGAATGGTCAGTAAGTCGCCTATAGCTTCATGTGCTTAACGGCCTCTGATTACCTGAATTTGATGTATATATTCATATCAAATGTATGATCTTTTTTTCACTTTTATCTTGTTTGCCGTTAGCCTTAAATTTTATTATCCTTTACGCGTATTTGAGCGTGCAGTTTCAAACGGATTACAGATAGACATTTTAAAGAATAAAGATGTTTTCTTACTCTGCCTCTGGCATTCAGATGCATTATCATCTGCATGCATGATTTCATTAAGTGATCATGAAAAGCACTTGAAACAGAAATATGGAAGTTAAGCCCAAAATAAGAACCTCGAACCTTGGAGTTGAGAATTATACTCAACTCGCATATTAAGGCAGCCTTTAATTAGATAATTACTGTAGTAATAGAATAATCTATCTTCAGGCATGATCTTGCCAGGCTGAAGGTTTATTCGTTTTTCGAAAGTCACAGGATTAAGTAGTATCTTCACAAATATAATAGATTTCAATAGAAATAATCTTAATATTAACTGATATGATTTGATATTCTATAACATGATCCGTCAAGCTAAAGTGAAATGGTCAAAAAAATAAGTAGGAACATTTCGTTTGCTGATAAAAATGAATCCTGGGCACTAACATAATTGAGAGAAATGAAAACGGGAATTGAATGACCATTCTTTTGAGGAAATCGAACAATTTGATTATGATCTCATTAGGGCTCTATGGTTGTTTGATTTCTTAAACAATAAGAAGTTTCTTTTTCTCGTGCATTGAAAATTTTAGTCTGCTTTTATGGTGGCCAATTAGCCAGTCATATATCAGCTGAATGGCTGTCAATCTGTGTGAATGGTCAGTAGGCTCACCTAGATCATTATGTTGATGGCCTCCTATTCGAGAGATTGTAATTTCTCAATGAGGTTATTAACTACATCTAACTTGTAGGAACTAAAAAATATGTGTTTGTCCGTCCTATTTATTATACACCCAAACCTTCATTGTCATATGTTGGTAGATAGTGAATTGTTATTAAGCTATATATTTAAATATTTATTATTAAGCTTTATTTTTAAAATATAAATATCATTGATATGAGTTAAATCGTGATCATCATAATTGTTTATTATTACTTAGAACCTTAAGAGTTGTACAAAAACCTTCATTATCCTAAGTTGATAAATAGTGAATCGTTTTAAGTTATATGTTTTTATATACGTATTATTGATATGACTAACGTCACGGTCAGTGTCATCATCATCAGTATTTATTATAACTTTGGACCTTAAGAAAGTGTACAAAAAGGAATAGAATGAGATATCTATCCAACAATGTCCACGGGAAGAATGCACGTGTTTTGTTTAAATTGCTCTGCTAATTGGTTCTGGTATATTTTTCAAATTTACCTTGAAGCAAGCTTGATGTTAATAAGAAGATTGAAACCTTAACAATTTCCATTTCATGCAACCTGTGCCTATTTATAAATTTCATGATGCAGATGGATCCTAATTATAGGCCTAATCTAATGGATGACGACGCTAGCAGATCACTTGCTCTGCCATTTGTTGGGTCAGACTTGGTTCTAAGCCCTTCACAGTGGAGCAGTCATGTTGTTGGTTTGTACCTCTTCCCTGACTCCTATTATTCTTCGTCTTGTTCTAAATCCTATGTTGTGTAATTAGGTCTCCCTATAAATCTGTTCTTTCAGATCTGTTGTAGTAGTTAATATGCCCATATGGGACATTTTGGCTTTATTTGATAACGAGACTTAGTAGGATTATCTTATTACTGCAAAAGACCACTTAACAGTATCTTGAATTAATAATGTTCAATGTCAACCCAATATTTTTAATCCGTCAGCGAATGATTCATTGGAAAATTCGTTGATTAGATACGCCAGTCACTGGAAAATTCGCTGATTAGATATGTGTCGCCAGTCGGTAGTTAATTTGTTTTTTATGAACTCCATTCACTAACTTAACTTGCTATCTAGGCAAAATTAGCTCTTGGATTGACTTGGATTCCGAAGATGAGACAGTCCGGAAGGATTCTGAAATTGCATTGAAACAAGAAATAGCTTGGGCTTCTCATCTATCTTTGCAGGTGAATTATGATATCGGAATTTGTCACCCTGTTCTGTGAATATAATTGCCATTGAGAATATTACAATTTAATACTGTTCACCTGCATACTCATCATACATGTGTTTCAGACTTTTCCTTTATTTTTCAAGTGCCCCATTAACATTCCATGTGTTGGGGTATCGATAGTAAAAAATACACAACAATAGTACTAATTATAGCAAGCTTCCAGAAAAGGCTGGAGGGGTCACAACGGTCCCACTTAAAACCCAGTCTCCTTAAACAGAACCTACTATTAAAAGTACTATGCACAACGGACAAATACCCCAAAGCAAGTAAATATTGAATACTAACAATTAACAAAAGAATACCAAAATACTAAATGCAAAATTAAAAGACAAAATGGAAAAAGCACACCAGATTTGATAACGGAGTTTGGCCAACCTTTGCCTACGTCTCCGGGCACCGCAACTGCTTCACTAATCTTCCGAACAAATTACAACTTGGGTAAATTACCCACAATTTAGGATTTTCTAATCAAAGGAATTCCACAAATATAGAGAGAAGAGAATATTTTGGTGTATTTTCAAAACAAGGTTCAATGCCTATTTATAGGCTAAGTAATCAAATCCCTTTGGTATACAACCAATGTGGGATGGAAATAAGCAAAAAACCAACAAATCTCCACCTTTGCGTATTCTCAATCCCACTCGAAATTCAAATTTCTTGTCTTCTGAGTAAATGAAGTAGTCTTCTGCAGTGCCTCCAAACGCGCCTTTTGGCGCCATCTCAAATGTGCAGAATATTGGTCAAGTCTAAACAATGTTTAAACTTAACTGTTGTGACAACTTTAGTCATCATATCTGCAGGATTCTCTGTAGTATGAATCTTCTGAAGATGTATATTACCTTCTTCAAGAATCTCCCGTACAAAGTGATAGCGAACATCAATGTGCTTCGTTCTTGCATGAAAGACTTGATTTTTCGCTAAGTGAATAGCGCTCTGACTGTCACAATGCACTGTAATGTGCTTCTGACCAACTCCTAAGTCTTCAAGCAAACTTTGAAGCCAAATTGCTTCCTTTACAGCTTTAGTGACTGCCATATACTCTGCCTCTGTTGTAGACAAAGCAACCGTAGATTGTAAAATAGACTTCCAACTGACTGGTGCTTTGACAAAAGTGAACAAATATCCAGTCGTTGACCTTCGCTTATCCAAATCACCTGCATAGTCAGAATCACAATATCCAACTACACTTTGACCAATTTTACCATCCTGCTCAAAAACTAAACCAACATCTACAGTATTAAGAATATACCGTAGAATCCATTTCACAGCTTGCCAATGACCTTTACCCGGATCATGCATATACCTGCTCACAACTCCAACTGCTTGTGAAATGTCAGGCCTCGTACACACCATTGCATACATCAAGCTACCAACTGCATTAGCATATGGGACTTTGGCCATGTACTCTCGTTCTTCATCATTCTTTGGTGATAACTGGGCACTAATCTTCAAATGAGGAGCAAGTGGTGTACTTACAGGTTTTGAGTTTTCTATCATACCAAAATGCTGTAGTACCTTTTTCAAATATTGTTTTTGAGTCAAACAAAGCTTGCCTCTCATTCTGTCCCTACTTATCTCTATTCCGAGAATATTCTTGGCTTTCCCTAGATCTTTCATTTCAAACTCTTGATTCAATTGAGCCTTCAATTTGTCAATCTCCATTTGGCTCTGTGATGCAATTAACATATCATCAACATATAAAAGTAAGTAAATGAAAGATCTATTTTATAACTTGTGTAAATACACACAATGATCATATTTGCTTCGAGTGTACTTTTACTTCATCATAAACTTATCAAATCGCTTGTACCATTGCCTCAGAGATTGTTTCAATCCGTACAACGATTTGTTCAACTTGCAAACCCAATTTTCTTTCCCAGCAACTTTGAATCCTTTTGGCTGAGTCATGTAAATTTCCTGTTCCAAATCACCATGCAAGAACGCCGTCTTTACATCAAGTTGAGCTAGCTCCAAATTCAACTGCGCTGCCAAGGCTAACAAAATTCTAATGGAAAAATATTTAACAACTGGAGAAAATACCTCATTATAATCAATTCCTTCCTTCTGAGCGTAGCCTTTGGCTACCAATCTTGCCTTGTAGCGCATATCATTCTTGTCAGGAAATCCTTCTTTTTTTGCAAATACCTATTTGCATCCAATTGCCTTCTTGCCTTTTGATAGTTGCGTCACCTTCCAAGTTTTGTTCTTCTGAAGAGACTGCATCTCTTCCTCCATAGCACCTTTCCACTTCTCACTTTCTGAACTTCGAACTGCATCTTGAAAAGTGGATAGAACATCATCATCTACAACTGGAAGTGCATAAGCCACCATATCTGCAAATCGAGCAGGTTTGTGAATTTCACGTCTGGGTCTTCTCATTGCAATTGGTTCAGGTTGCTCCAATGATTCTTGGGTCTGAACTTTTTTTTCTTCATCTGACAAATCCTCTGTTACTGGATTGTCACACTTAGCTGGAAATTTTGTCATTCCTTCTACCTCCATCTGCTTTGGTGTATGCTCCACCTGTTGTGGAGTACTGTCGGTCTTTTCATGTGTTACTTTCTTCAGTATGGCAAGTTCATCAAAGGTAACATCTCTGCTAAACAACACTTTTTTCGACTCGAGACACCAAAGTTGGTATCCCTTTATGCCAGAGGTGATTCCCATGAATAATGCCTTCTTTGCTCTCGGTTCTAATTTTGATTCCTTCACATGATAGTAACCAAGAGAACCAAAAATATGTAAGGAATCATAATCAGCAACAGGTTTTTCAGACCATACCTCTAAAGGTGTTTTACCACCTATTGCGGATGATGGCAATCGATTTATGAGATGTTGCGCATATGTCACAGCCTCAGCCCAGTACTGTCTGCCCAACCCAGCATTGGACAACATACATTGAACTTTCTCCACCAAGGTTCGATTCATGCGTTCTGCCACCCCATTTTGTTGTGGTGTCCTTCTGACTGTAAAGTGTCGAACAATGCCATACTTATGACAAACATCTTGGAAGGGATCGCTTATGTATTCTCCACCATTATCTGTTCTGAGAACTTTGATCTTTCTTCCAGTCTGATTCTCAATCTGTGTTTTCCACTTAAGGAAAATTCCAAACACTTCATCCTTAGTCTTCATAGTATACACCCAAACTCGTCTGGAAAAATCATCAATAAAAGTGGCAAAATAATGTTTTCCTCCCAAAGATAGTGTCTTGGAAAGGTCCCTAAACATCTGAGTGAACATAATCTAAAATACCTTTTGTATTATGGATAACAGTGCCAAACTTCACTCTTTTTTGCTTTCCTAGAACACAATGTTCACAAAAATCAAGTTTACATACCTTTGCACCTTTCAATAATCCTTGTTTCGCCAGAGTTTGCAATGATTTTTCACCGGCATGTCCCAAGCGCATATGCCAAAGCCTGGTTGCTTCAAAATCCTTGTCATTGTTTGAAATAGCTGCTGATGCTGTCCCAATAACTGTATTACCTTGGTAGTAATACAAATTATTTCTTCTGATACCTTTTATCACCACCAGTGCACCGGAAGTAGCTTTCAAAACTCCATCTCGCATAGTCACAACTAAACCTTTGGACTCCAAGGCACCCAAGGAGATGAGATTCTTCTTCAAATCCGGCACGTACCGAACATCCGTCAGAACTCTGGTCGATCCATCATGATTTTTCAACAGAATTGAACCTATCCCAGTTGTCTTACAGGCATTGTCATTGCCCATGTAAACAACTCCTCCATTGATCTCCTGAAAATCGAAGAACCACTCCCTTACGGGAGACATATGATAGGTGCATCCAGAATCCAAAATCCATTCGTCTGAATGGGATGTTGAAGGCAATACCACCAGTGAAAATTCTGAGTCTTCACTTTCATCTTCAGCTACACATGCATCTTGAGTAGCTTTTCCTTTCTTCTTCAATTTGGGGCAGTCTTTCTTCCAGTGTCCTTTCTCATGGCAGAAAGCACACTCATCTTTGGCAGGTCTGGATTTTGAACAGGATCTCCAACTTCTTCCCTTCTTTTGGCTTTGTGATTGTCCTCTTGCTACCAATGCTTCATCTTCTGCTGCTTGTGCCTGTTTTCTTTTTTATTCTTTTTTCTTAATTCATAACTATACAAACCAGCACAAACTACAGCAAGAGATACATCATCCTTCCCATGAAGTTAAATAGTTTCTAAATGTTCAAATTCATCAGGAAGGGATGATAACAACATCAAAGCCAAATCCTCATCACTAAAGGTTACATCCAAATTAAATAAATCTGCAACCAATTGATTAAAGGCAGTAATATGATCATTCATAGATGTACCTGGGCGGTACTCAAATCGGAACAATCGTTTCTTCATGAGAAGTTTATTCTGACCACTCTTTTTCAGAAATTTGTCCTCCAAAGCTTTCCATAATGTGTAAGCAGAATTTTCATTTTTAAATGCATATTTCTGCTCTCTGGACAAGCACGATCGAATTGTTCCACATGCCAAGCGGTTAATGGTTTTCCACTCTTTTTCTTCAACATCATCTGGTTTCTTTTCTTCAATGGCGATGTCTAAACCTTGCTGAAATAGACAATCCAGCACCTCGCCTTGCCACATGCCGAAATGACCCGTACCATCAAATATCTCCACCGACAATCTAATATTTGGCATTACCATCCTTCCTGGTATGGACGAGGAGGTTGATGCTCCAGTTGTGGAAGATTCAGTAGTCATTTCGAACTCAAATAATAGTATTCAATATTACAATCAAAACAAACGAGCCTAGGCCGAACCTTCGGCTCTAATACCACTTGTTGGGGTATCGATAGTATAAAATACACAACAATAGTACTAATTATAGCAAGCTCCCAAGAAAGGCTGGAGGGGTCACAACGGTCCCACTTAAAACCCAGTTTTCTTAAACAGAACCTACTATTAAAAGTACTATGCACAGCGGACAAATACCCCAAAGTAAGTAAATATTGAATACTAACAATTAACAAAAGAATACCAGAATACTAAATGCGAAATTAAAAGACAAAATGGAAAAAGCACACCAGATTTGATAACGGAGTTCGGCCAACTTTTGCCTACGTCTCCGGGCACCGCAACTGCTTCACTAATCTTCCGAACAAATTACAACTTGGGTAAATTACCCACAACTTAGGATTTTCTAATCAAAGGAATTCCACAAATATAGAGAGAAGAGAATATTTTGGTGTATTTTCAAAACAAGGTTCAATGCTTATTTATAGGCTAAGTATACAAATACCTTTGGTATACAACCAATGTGTGATGGAAATAAGCAAAAAACCAACAAATCTCCACCTTTGCGTATTCTCAATCCCACTCGAAATTCAAATTTCTTGTCTTCTGAGTAAATGAAGTAGTCTTCTGCAGTGCCTCCAAACGCGCCTTTTGGCGCCATCTCAAATGTGCAGAATATTGGTCAAGTCTAAACAATGTTTAAACTTAACTGTTGTGACAACTTTAGTCATCATATCTGCAGGATTCTCTGTAGTATGAATCTTCTGAAGATGTATATTACCTTCTTCAAGAATCTCCCGTACAAAGTGATAGCGAACATCAATGTGCTTCGTTCTTGCATGAAAGACTTGATTTTTCGCTAAGTGAATAGCGCTCTGACTGTCACAATGCACTGTAATGTGCTTCTGACCAACTCCTAAGTCTTCAAGCAAACTTTGAAGCCAAATTGCTTCCTTTACAGCTTTAGTGACTGCCATATACTCTGCCTCTGTTGTAGACAAAGCAACCGTAGATTGTAAAATAGACTTCCAACTGACTGGTGCTTTGACAAAAGTGAACAAATATCCAGTCGTTGACCTTCGCTTATCCAAATCACCTGCATAGTCAGAATCACAATATCCAACTACACTTTGACCAATTTTACCATCCTGCTCAAAAACTAAACCAACATCTACAGTATTAAGAATATACCGTAGAATCCATTTCACAGCTTGCCAATGACCTTTACCCGGATCATGCATATACCTGCTCACAACTCCAACTGCTTGTGAAATGTCAGGCCTCGTACACACCATTGCATACATCAAGCTACCAACTGCATTAGCATATGGGACTTTGGCCATGTACTCTCGTTCTTCATCATTCTTTGGTGATAACTGGGCACTAATCTTCAAATGAGGAGCAAGTGGTGTACTTACAGGTTTTGAGTTTTCTATCATACCAAAATGCTGTAGTACCTTTTTCAAATATTGTTTTTGAGTCAAACAAAGCTTGCCTCTCATTCTGTCCCTACTTATCTCTATTCCGAGAATATTCTTGGCTTTCCCTAGATCTTTCATTTCAAACTCTTGATTCAATTGAGCCTTCAATTTGTCAATCTCCATTTGGCTCTGTGATGCAATTAACATATCATCAACATATAAAAGTAAGTAAATGAAAGATCTATTTTATAACTTGTGTAAATACACACAATGATCATATTTGCTTCGAGTGTACTTTTACTCATCATAAACTTATCAAATCGCTTGTACCATTGCCTCAGAGATTGTTTCAATCCGTACAACGATTTGTTCAACTTGCAAACCCAATTTTCTTTCCCAGCAACTTTGAATCCTTTTGGCTGAGTCATGTAAATTTCCTGTTCCAAATCACCATGCAAGAACGCCGTCTTTACATCAAGTTGAGCTAGCTCCAAATTCAACTGCGCTGCCAAGGCAACAAAATTCTAATGGAAAAATATTTAACAACTGGAGAAAATACCTCATTATAATCAATTCCTTCCTTCTGAGCGTAGCCTTTGGCTACCAATCTTGCCTTGTAGCGCATATCATTCTTGTCAGGAAATCCTTCTTTTTTTGCAAATACCTATTTGCATCCAATTGCCTTCTTGCCTTTTGATAGTTGCGTCACCTTCCAAGTTTTGTTCTTCTGAAGAGACTGCATCTCTTCCTCCATAGCACCTTTCCACTTCTCACTTTCTGAACTTCGAACTGCATCTTGAAAAGTGGATAGAACATCATCATCTACAACTGGAAGTGCATAAGCCACCATATCTGCAAATCGAGCAGGTTTGTGAATTTCACGTCTAGGTCTTCTCATTGCAATTGGTTCAGGTTGCTCCAATGATTCTTGGGTCTGAACTTTTTTTTCTTCATCTGACAAATCCTCTGTTACTGGATTGTCACACTTAGCTGGAAATTTTGTCATTCCTTCTACCTCCATCTGCTTTGGTGTATGCTCCACCTGTTGTGGAGTACTGTCGGTCTTTTCATGTGTTACTTTCTTCAGTATGGCAAGTTCATCAAAGGTAACATCTCTGCTAAACAACACTTTTTTCGACTCGAGACACCAAAGTTGGTATCCCTTTATGCCAGAGGTGATTCCCATGAATAATGCCTTCTTTGCTCTCGGTTCTAATTTTGATTCCTTCACATGATAGTAACCAAGAGAACCAAAAATATGTAAGGAATCATAATCAGCAACAGGTTTTTCAGACCATACCTCTAAAGGTGTTTTACCACCTATTGCGGATGATGGCAATCGATTTATGAGATGTTGCGCATATGTCACAGCCTCAGCCCAGTACTGTCTGCCCAACCCAGCATTGGACAACATACATCGAACTTTCTCCACCAAGGTTCGATTCATGCGTTCTGCCACCCCATTTTGTTGTGGTGTCCTTCTGACTGTAAAGTGTCGAACAATGCCATACTTATGACAAACATCTTGGAAGGGATCGCTTATGTATTCTCCACCATTATCTGTTCTGAGAACTTTGATCTTTCTTCCAGTCTGATTCTCAATCTGTGTTTTCCACTTAAGGAAAATTCCAAACACTTCATCCTTAGTCTTCATAGTATACACCCAAACTCGTCTGGAAAAATCATCAATAAAAGTGACAAAATAATGTTTTCCTCCCAAAGATAGTGTCTTGGAAGGTCCCTAAACATCTGAGTGAACATAATCTAAAATACCTTTTGTATTATGGATAACAGTGCCAAACTTCACTCTTTTTTGCTTTCCTAGAACACAATGTTCACAAAAATCAAGTTTACATACCTTTGCACCTTTCAATAATCCTTGTTTCGCCAGAGTTTGCAATGATTTTTCACCGGCATGTCCCAAGCGCATATGCCAAAGCCTGGTTGCTTCAAAATCCTTGTCATTGTTTGAAATAGCTGCTGATGCTGTCCCAATAACTGTATTACCTTGGTAGTAATACAAATTATTTCTTCTGATACCTTTTATCACCACCAGTGCACCGGAAGTAGCTTTCAAAACTCCATCTCGCATAGTCACAACTAAACCTTTGGACTCCAAGGCACCCAAGGAGATGAGATTCTTCTTCAAATCCGGCACGTACCGAACATCCGTCAGAACTCTGGTCGATCCATCATGATTTTTCAACAGAATTGAACCTATCCCAGTTGTCTTACAGGCATTGT
Organism: Paulownia fortunei; assembly: GCA_019321725.1. Classification (NCBI taxonomy): domain Eukaryota; kingdom Viridiplantae; phylum Streptophyta; class Magnoliopsida; order Lamiales; family Paulowniaceae; genus Paulownia; species Paulownia fortunei. Next base: position 9,904,208 of record CM033123.1, read on the forward strand.
CATTGCCCATGTAAACAACTCCTCCATTGATCTCCTGAAAATCGAAGAACCACTCCCTTACGGGAGACATATGATAGGTGCATCCAGAATCCAAAATCCATTCGTCTGAATGGGATGTTGAAGGCAATACCACCAGTGAAAATTCTGAGTCTTCACTTTCATCTTCAGCTACACATGCATCTTGAGTAGCTTTTCCTTTCTTCTTCAATTTGGGGCAGTCTTTCTTCCAGTGTCCTTTCTCATGGCAGAAAGCACACTCATCTTTGGCAGGTCTGGATTTTGAACAGGATCTCCAACTTCTTCCCTTCTTTTGGCTTTGTGATTGTCCTCTTGCTACCAATGCTTCATCTTCTGCTGCTATGTGCCTGTTTTCTTTTTTATTCTTTTTTCTTAATTCATAACTATACAAACCAGCACAAACTACAGCAAGAGATACATCATCCTTCCCATGAAGTTAAATAGTTTCTAAATGTTCAAATTCATCAGGAAGGGATGATAACAACATCAAAGCCAAATCCTCATCACTAAAGGTTACATCCAAATTAAATAAATCTGCAACCAATTGATTAAAGGCAGTAATATGATCATTCATAGATGTACCTGGGCGGTACTCAAATCGGAACAATCGTTTCTTCATGAGAAGTTTATTCTGACCACTCTTTTTCAGAAATTTGTCCTCCAAAGCTTTCCATAATGTGTAAGCAGAATTTTCATTTTTAAATGCATATTTCTGCTCTCTGGACAAGCACGATCGAATTGTTCCACATGCCAAGCGGTTAATGGTTTTCCACTCTTTTTCTTCAACATCATCTGGTTTCTTTTCTTCAATGGCGATGTCTAAACCTTGCTGAAATAGACAATCCAGCACCTCGCCTTGCCACATGCCGAAATGACCCGTACCATCAAATATCTCCACCGACAATCTATACATTTGGCATTACCATCCTTCCTGGTATGGACGAGGAGGTTGATGCTCCAGTTGTGGAAGATTCAGTAGTCATTTCGAACTCAAATAATAGTATTCAATATTACAATCAAAACAAACGAGCCTAGGCCGAACCTTCGGCTCTGATACCACTTGTTGGGGTATCGATAGTATAAAATACACAACAATAGTACTAATTATAGCAAGCTCCCAAGAAAGGCTGGAGGGGTCACAACGGTCCCACTTAAAACCCAGTTTTCTTAAACAGAACCTACTATTAAAAGTACTATGCACAGCGGACAAATACCCCAAAGTAAGTAAATATTGAATACTAACAATTAACAAAAGAATACCAGAATACTAAATGCGAAATTAAAAGACAAAATGGAAAAAGCACACCAGATTTGATAACGGAGTTCGGCCAACTTTTGCCTACGTCTCCGGGCACCGCAACTGCTTCACTAATCTTCCGAACAAATTACAACTTGGGTAAATTACCCACAACTTAGGATTTTCTAATCAAAGGAATTCCACAAATATAGAGAGAAGAGAATATTTTGGTGTATTTTCAAAACAAGGTTCAATGCTTATTTATAGGCTAAGTATACAAATACCTTTGGTATACAACCAATGTGTGATGGAAATAAGCAAAAAACCAACACCATGCTTTCTTTTCATGCTTGTGATCAATATGTGTTGTCTTAGTTGCTTAAGAAGCTATAGTTTCCGTTTGCAGGCTTGTCTCCTGCCTACACCTAAGGGAACTTCTTGGGCTACTTATGCAAAATGTTTGAATCAGATTTTACAGAACTTAGGCAGCATGCAGGTACACTTTGAATATTTCCCACATTTATATCATTGTTCTTTATTAAATTCTAGTATTGGTAAAGAACTGCATGTGTATTGTGTTCATGCCCTTTCCCTTTGTTCTTATTATTTACTTCCATATTAAAGTTGTGGCTTAGGATTCCACTGGAGAAGTCTGAGGATGATACAGAGGCCAGGAATCCAGATTTTATGGTGAGTAATGCTCATTTAATGCCGTTTGACGTGTTCATCACAAGGATTTTCAATTAGATATTTTTATTTCCAATGAACAGATTGAGGCTCTACGTTGTTTGTTTTTATTCTTTGGCATGTATTGATTTCTTATTGACCAGATCAATGTGGCTCTTTCTATTAGGCTGTCTTCTCATTCAGTTTTTTATTGCGCCACTCTTATGCTAATTAACTTCTATATCTCTTTCTTTTGGTGTTGGGAAATTAATTGAATGGTGATATTTGTTCTTTGAGAAAGTAGAATAATTTGCACGCTGCTTGTGAATCTGTCATTTAAATAAACTTTTTCTTATCTTCTTACTTGGATGATTTTTGCTTATGTTGCTTCATACTTAGTTTCTTTATTGTTTGCCATATAACCTTTCAACTTATGCTTTAGTCTCATGTTGCCTTTTATTTTTCCCTACAGGGTGAAGGCCAGATTGATTCATGGGAATTGTGGAATTCTTTTCGGTTTCTTTGCGAACATCATAGCCAGCTCTCAGTTGCACTTGATATTTTGTGAGCTTACAAAATCTTGTGATTGCCTATAGATTTTCAATTTATTATTTATATTATTTGCTGCCTGACAAGTCTTTTTCTTTTTGTTGATCAGGTCCTCACTACCTTCGGCTTCTTCAGTTGCACGATGGTTTGGAGAGCCTGTTAGGGCAGCCATAATAAATACAAATGTAATATAACTAGGATTTCAGTGGTACATTTATAGCAGGTTTTATTTGATGGCTGTTGTAATTAGTATTGTTGCCACTTTTAGTGCTAGGACACATCAGTAAAGTGAGGGACATCTAAAAAGCTAGTTTATGAAAAGATGATAGAAAAATAAAGAGACCTTTGCTACTTTATCACATAAACTGTGTCTGTGCAAGAGCTGCCAATGTTTGTGGGGTATCCCTTACCTTGTTGTCAATCTTCTTTGGAAGCTGGAGTCAAAATTCTATGGTAGTACAACATTTATCTGGTCTGTAGAGGGATTGCCTGTACTTAGTTTTTTCAACTCTAATTTTTCTGGTAAGCAAGCAAACATAAGAAACACCCTGAATACAAACACTCCCTACATCAGTGCCTTATATTTCATTGGCAACTTGGAGACATCTTATTTTATAAAGCCTTGCGGAAGAAATTTTTCAACACTATTAGTGTAGCCTCAGCTGTGATCTTGAAAAATATGACAAATTGAAGTGGCAGAAAATGATAATTTGACATGGTGAAAGGAATATTATCGTCAGTGTCTATAGCTGTTGTCTTTTGTTTTCCGGAATTACTGTCTTGTTCATTATTCATAAGCCTTTTGTGTCCGATAAAGAAACACTCTATCTTATAAAGCCTACTATAGTTGTAAATATGATATGTTTGCTTCTAGGTGTAAGTTCATCAATATTCTCATTAACTGAATTGCGGTTTTGCCAGTCTTTTCTAACCAATGCACGGGGCTATCCTTGTCTATCAAAACGCCACCAGAGATTAACAACTGCATTTTTTAATCACTCAGTTCAGGTAGTGTTATGAACCTTTACTCTTAGATCCTAATTCTCTTTCCTTTTAGGATGTTAACTTGCTCTTGTACTCGTTGAGCTATGAAAGTTTTCTTACTATAGATGGATGGTCTTTGTTGTAATATAGTGAATGCTGTTATTTGAATTTGCAATGCTGTAACATCTTAACTGATGAAATTGATAATCTAGTGTGATTTTATTAATTGCATCTTTTTCCCCATTCTTTATTTGTGTTCCTTGTCAATACGACACCCTTATCTGTATCCAGTTTTCTCCTTTTGCCTAAGAAAATATGAGTTCTTATTGATGTTGTCCTCAGCAGCAAACGATATATCATTATAGATGATTGGTACAACTTGTAGATGAGGAGTATATTAAGATCTTTAGTTAAAACTTCTGAATATATATGTGTTGTTTCCTGTGGGTATTGTACAGATAGTGATTTCTGGCCAACCAGTACACAATGTACCTGTGGGTGCTTCAGAATCGAATGCTGATAATCATGTTGAGGGTAAGACTTTGTGAGATCATACTGCTTTCGTTGAGTATCAAAAGCAAAGTGTACTTGGTTTCTTTTTAGCTTGACACTAGTTATTTCAGTCAAGTCATTGTGTTACTTGAGATGTTTTCTACTACTGACTTTTTATTGTGTTTCATTTAAGTATTTTCACAGTGATTTCTTTGTTCAGGTGGTTGGAAACACCCCTTAAGGTCATACTTAGATTATCTTGCTTACCTCTATCAAAAGATGGACCCCCTTCCTGATCAGGAACGCTTTGAGGTAGAGCACCCCCCCCCCCCCCCCCCCGACACACACACACAAAAAAGCACTCTCAATGGTGTACCTAATATTTGTTTTTCTTTATTATTTTTGTATAACTTCCTCGTTGTGATATACCAGTTTGGATATAGAGATTATCTACAATCACCCTTACAGGTGAGTTTCCATGTTAAGTTTGACTTTTTGTCACTGATATCCTTTCCGCCTTGAGAAATTTTTTTTCCTCCAACTCACCTACAATTATCTTGTCGATAATTTTGCAGCCTCTCATGGATAATTTGGAGGCCCAAACATATGAAACATTTGAAAAGGACACAGTTAAATATAGCCAGGTATGCAATAATTTTGGAGAAATTTCAACCCATTACACGTCGGTGAACTTGGTATTCATATTATTAATAGGAGTATATCAGAATGTGAGTTGTCAAAAAAGCAAAATAGGTTTCCTCTTATAGAGACATCCATTTTGGCAAGGTATATGTGCTTGCATCTTTTAACAGAATGGCCACATTGGATTGAGCATTTCTCTGATTCATCTAATGATCATCTCTCTTATCCTTTCTAGTGGTAACATAGTTAACATCTAATTTTTTTTTTGTACCGTCTACATAGTCCATCTCTCTATTCAAACTAAACTGGAAAACAACCAAAACAAAGAGGATTAATGCTTGTTTCAAATTTAGTGCCTCATGATGTTTATGGATTTTAATATCTGAGTCATATCATGACAGTACCAAAGAGCAGTCGCTAAAGCTTTGGTTGACAGGGTTCCAGATGAAAATGCTTCTAGAGTGACAACTGTAAGTAGTTCTATTTCTGTGTTTTAAGTATTCATATTCACTCAGATAACTGCCAGTACAGTGTAAGTTGGACTAAGCTGTGCACCCTGTTATGATATGATCTTTTCCCCTGTTCTAGGTATTGATGGTTGTGGGTGCTGGACGAGGGCCTCTTGTCAGAGCATCACTGCAGGTCTTTTCCTGTCCCTCTGTGAAGAGAATTTGAGTTTGAAACATGCTAATCTTGGTTGTGTTTTTTCTTCTCGTCTTTTTTGACAGGCTGCTGAAGAAACTGAACGCAAATTAAAAATATATGCTGTAGAAAAAAATCCAAATGCAGTGGTAACACTCCATGTAAGTTGTAGAATTTCTCATCTGTTTCATCTTGCTATTATATGTATACTTTATTTTTTGCACGATGTGCTTACATCTGATGCTATGTTTTCGGCTATCGGAATTATTTTTTCTAAATTATAGTTCCACTGCAGTTAAAATGTATTCCACTGTCTATTACAACTCATAGATGAAATATTATACTGCCTATATTGAACACTGGAAACATCATATTCTCCTGTCATTTTGAGTTTTGAAAGAATTTTTCATTTATGCACTTAGAATGGCTATATAATTTCTATTATGATTATTGAATTTTTTCATTTGTAGTGTTCTGTAAAACCAAAAGTTTAGTTAATGGTTTGACGCAGCTGGAAGACTGTGCAAGGTCTTACATGCTAACAAACTCTCAAATTGTCTAGAAGGTGATATGAGATAAAATGAAATGCAAGTCAAGTTTGATGTAAATTTTTTATCTCATTGCTTTTGCTTTTGTCCAAGAAACATGCTAAATTTTAAAGTACATATTTTCATCAGAAATTAATGTTTTTCTAATTAATGCAAGTAACATTTTCATGTCTTTAAAACAGAGTTTGGTCAAGCTAGAGGGCTGGGAAGACATTGTTACCATTGTTTCCAGTGACATGCGTAATTGGGATGCTCCAGAGAAAGCTGACATATTGGTATTTTTCTTATTATGCAGCTAATTCTAAAGAAGGAAGCCTATGAGAAGTTACATTCTTCTGGAAATTACGTCCCCTAAGATTGTCTTATTTTTAACTTATTGTAGGTCAGTGAGTTGCTGGGATCTTTTGGTGACAATGAGCTCTCACCTGAGTGTCTTGATGGAGCCCAAAGGTTTTTGAAGGAAGACGGAATCTCAATCCCATCATCGTAAGTATGATCCACACCCCCCCTCCCCCCTTCTTTTTTTTCTTGAAGTGAAATTAGTTGTTGGAACAAAGGGTCCTGTTTAATGCATGTTACACTCTGGTTCTCTTACTTGATAGTGGTTTAAACTAAAAAAATCTCCATTTGGTGTACCGTGAATTAAAGTGCTCTGCTGGTCTAACAATATTGCATGTTTTTGCTTTTCTTGGTTTCCTTCCTAAAAAGGATTTTCCTCTGCCATTCATAAGGAATCTCAGAAATGTCGTTGCTTATGCATCATATACAAATTACAGCTGCAAAAATTGTAATTTTATTGATTAAGGGTGATAATTAAAGCATTGTTGTGTCCCATGTGATATATTTTTCCAGTGTATTCACTTAAGAAATGTTCTGTCCAGGAAGCAAATTCTTGGGAATATCCACATATGAAACTTCTGCGAAATGCTTTTGCATATTTTACTGTACAAATTAGCCATGACTGAATTTAACACAAAGGGTGTTAAAACAGAACAAGAGGTTGAATATTTTCTTCATTGAAATGAAATTATTTCTTCATTTTTCATTTACACGTGAAGTACACTATATATGTTAAAAGCTACAAAAGACTATTCAAAATAGAACAGATTTACATCAATTATGGAAATTAGTTAGTCCTACAATCACTCCACTAAAATTCCTATAATTACTCTAATTATAGAAGTTACAGCTCACGCCAACACTTCCCCTCAAGTTAGGGCATAGATGTCTCTAATGTCCAACTTGTCTAGTGAACTGTGGAAGCTTTTACTCGAAACAACTTTTGTAAGCATATCTGCAAGTTGATTTTCTGATCTGAAGAAAGGAAACCTAATGACTTTATCTTCAAGGTTTTGTTTGATAAAATGTCTATCTACCTCAATGTGTTTAGTACGATCATGTTGAATTGGGTTGTGAGAAATTTCAATTGATGCCTTGTTATCACAAAACAAGTTCATTTCTGTAGTTGGTGCAAACCCAATCTCCGTTAACAGCTTCTTGAGCCAAAGAAGCTCACAAAGTCCATTGGACATTCCTCTGAACTTTGCTTTAGCACTAGACAATGCCACCACTTTCTGTTTTTTGCTCCTTCATATAACCAAATTACCACCAACAAATGTGAAATACCCGTATGTTGACTTTCTATCAGTAGTAGTTCCTACCCAATCTACATCGGTGTAACCATCAACATTGAGATGGTGATTCTTAGAGAACATGTGCCCTCTACCTGGAGCAGATTTTAAGTAACGAAGTACTCGAATTACAGCTCTCATATGATCTTCAGTAGGGTTGTGCATAAATTGGCTAACTATGCTAACAGCATAGGCAATATCTGGTCGTGTATGAGACAAATAGATTAGCTTACCCTCTAGTCTTTGATATCTCTTTTTGTTGGTTGAAACCTAATCTGAATGTTCTCCAAGTTTATAATTTTGAATAATTAGTATGTCAGCTCGTTTACAATCAACCATCCTTACTTCAGATAATAAGTTTAACACGCACTTTCTCTGGGAAAGAAATATTCCTTGGCTCGATCTGGCTACTTCTATTCCCAAAAAATATTTTAGTCCTCCTAAATTCTTCATCTAAAATTCGGACCCCAACTGTTTTTGAAGCTTAGAAATTTCTTCTGTATCATCTCCTGTGATAATCATATCATCCACATAGATTATTAATGTTGTTAACTTTCCTTGTTGATGTTTCAAAAAAAGAGTATGATCTGAGTTGCTTTGCTGAAAGCCATACTCTCTCATAGTCATACTAAAACAACCAAACCATGCACGAGGTGACTATTTTAGCCCATACAATGCCCGTTGCAACTTACACACTACTCCAGTGCTTGGGGATGTAATATAACCTGGTGGAATACCCATATACACCTCTTCCCCAAGATCTCCATGAAGAAATGCATTTTTTACATCAAGTTGGTGTAAAGGCCAATCTAAATTTGCCGCTAGAGATAATAAAACTCTTACAGTGTTTAGTTTTGCCACTGGCGAGAACGTCTCCTGATAGTCTATGCCATATGTCTGTGTGTATCCTTTGGCTACAAGTCTTGCCTTGTATTGCTCGATGGTTCCATCTGCCTTATGTTTAATGGTAAATACCCATTTGCAACCATGTTTTCTTTCCCCTTGGTAGCGAAACAAGATCCCATGTTTTGTTCTTTTGTAGTGCCTTTATCTCCTCTTGAATTGCTTATGCCCATTTCTGCTAAGGCTTCGTGTACTCCACAAGGAATATGATAAGAAGACAGCTTATGTACAAAGGCTTTAATAGACTCAAATAATCTTTGGGTTATTACATGATTAGCAATTAGATACTTTGATCCTTTCTTTTCAACATCCGGAGAGTATAAAACTGGAGGTTTACCTCTATTATGTCTAAAAGGTAAGTGATAACCAACAAGAGTATCCAAAGCATGACTAGAGGATGGTACAAGGGATCTTACCTCAAGGATATTCTCTGGAGAATGATTGTCGGGTAAATGAATGAGAAGGGTTTCTTCATTAGAGGGCCCAAATTCACCTTTCTCAACATTAACATCATTATTTCCACCACTATTTCCATTGCTTCCATTATTTTCTGCACTGTTCTCCTCATGTTCCTCAACTGTTACCATCTCATTTTCTCCTCTGATTACTTTGGTCGATTCGAATTCTTGATAGTGATCAGTTTTCTTGACTTTCTCATAAATCTACCACTTCTATTCTTCATTCCACGTGTCCACCTAAAGTTCAGAAGTAGATATCTGTGAGGAATAAAAGTTTTCAGATTCTAAGAATGTAACATCCATTGTGATATAGGTTTGTTTGGTCGTAGGATTGTAGCAACGATAGCCTTTAGTTTACAACATTCCCCAAAAAATACAACGAATAGCATAAGGATCAAGTTTTGTTCGTTTCATTTTTAGGCAGATGCACAAATGCAACACATCCAAATATGCGTGGAGCAATAAGTAGGATAGATGGTAAGGTTACATGGTCATAAAAAGCCTACAATGGAGTCTGAAACTTTAATACCATTTAGGGTAGTCGATTCAATAAAATACTGCAGTAACCACAGCATCATCCCAATATCGACTAGGCATTTTTTCTCTAATTAACAAAGCACATGTTGTTTCTAAAATATGTCTGTTCTTTCGCTTGACTATACCATTCTGTTGTGGAGTTTGAGTACAAGAGGTTTCATGAAGAAGGCCATTTAATTGAAAATATGTTTGAAATTCTTTGTTAACATACTCTCTTCCATTATATGATCGAACAATTTGGACTTTACTGAAAATTGATTTTGAATCATGGCATGGAAGGCACGAAACGTGCCAAATACCTTATCCTTATGTTTTAATATATACAACCATGTCATTCGGGTACAGTCATCCACAAATGTCACAAACTAATGAATACCAGAAAGATTTGTAATAGGAGAAGGTCCCCAAATATCGGAATAAATCAAAATAAATGGAACATCACTTTTATTTGAGTTAATTGGAAAGGGTACATGATGACTCTTTGCTAAAATGCAAGTATCACATTTAAAGTCTGAATAATTCAAATCTCTAAATAACTAAGGAAACAAGTGTTGCATATAACTAAATGATGGGTACCCTAAACGATGGTGCCATAGCCAAATATGTTTCTCCTTAATACTAATCGAATGTTGCACATTATTGACATGGCTAAAACTAAAGCCATCTATATAGTATAACCCCCTTCTTAGTACCACGCCCAATGATATCCTTGGTGAGAATATCCTGAAAAAGACAAAAAATAGGATATATTAGAGCAACACAATTTAGTTCTTCAGTTGCATAACCCACAAACATTAATTTATTGAAAATAGATGGTATTAATAAAGTATTTGACAAAGAAAGTGAGTGTGATAGGGCTATAGTTCCAGCCCCTATAACTGGATATATAACCCCATTAGCATTGGAAATGATAGGTTCACCTTAGTTCCGTAGTCTTAACAAAATCATTCAAGCAAAATGTCATGTAGTCTGTTGCTCCTGAGTCTACTATCCAACCACTACAATCACCTTGGTTAGGAATAAATTTAGTATGGCTATTGTTACCTTGGTCGCTCAATGTAGTTGTTGGTCTATTTTTAGATGCAATCTGTAAAATAAGAGATAATTGGGGGTCTGCACTTGCCAAGGTTGCCTGTCTTGATCCACTAGTAGCTTTTCTTTATTTTCCTACCTTCAATTCATTCCAGCATTTTGGATACCCATGCAACTTAAAGCATGTATCTCGAGTATGTTTCATGTTCCCACAATGAGAGCAGTTACTTCCTTCACTTTTTGCCTTTGTTGATATGCTTGGTTTTCCACTACTAGAAAATAAGGACCCAGGTTTAGTCGCTTGGATAGTAGGCTGTTGTTGATATCCAATTTTAATTCCTTTAGATGCCATAATAGTGGTTGTTATATTCTTTGTGCCTGTTAGCATCACTGCTTGTCCGATATTTTCCCTTCGCAGTTGAGAATAAGCTTGCTCAACAGTAGGAAATGGTTGTATCTGGAGAACATCACTTCGTATCTTGTCAAGTCTATCATCTAGTCTATCAAGAAATATATAAACTCTATCTTCTTATGTGAGAGTGTTATATTTCTGTATATCACCAGCACACTCTATTGGGTTTGGGTAGCAAAAATCGATCTCCCTCCACAAGCCTTGAAGACCATTGTAGTATGATTCAACGGATCCCTCAGTTTGTTTCATTTGAGTTACATGCCTCTTCAAATCATATACCTGAGATGTGTCAGTTCCATCAAAGTAAGTTGTAGCAATCGACTCCCAAACCTGTTTGGCTGATGGAAATCGAATAAAGTTGTTGATTAATGATGTGTCTATAGTATTTATCAACCATCCTTTCACAATCGCATTCTCCGTTATCTATTTTCTAAAGGTTGAATTGGTTGGTTCAGGTTGCGGAAGGTCACCATTTATGTATCCCAACTTGTCTCTACCTTAGATATACATCTCAACAACTTGGGACCACAAAGCATAATTGGTACCATCAAGCTTGATTTCGATTTGTGCAGCAGTAGTGTCATGAGTTGTTGGTGGAGTCTGGGTTTGATTTTGAGTCAAAACTAGAGTCATTCGATTCGTCAGATCTTCAAGAATAGCAATTTTAGAGTTCTCACCACATTGCTCATGGTCCACCATGTCAGTTGGTGCAGCCATCACTTTAATTCTAGGAACTATTTGTTCAAATTTGGATATAACAAGGATCCAAGAGAATTCCTAGGATCCCTGCTCTGATACCATGTTAAAATAGAACAATAGGTTGAATATTTTCTTCATTGATATTTTTAGAGTAAGAAGTGAAATTATTTCTTCATTTTTCATTTACACATGAAGTACACTATATATGTAAAAAGCTACAAAAGAATATTCAAAATAGAACAGATTTACATCAACTATGGAAATTAGTTAGTCTTACAATCACTCCACTAAAATTCCTATAATTACTCTAATTATAGAAGTTACGGCTCACGCTAACAAAGGGCATTCCTTGCCTGAAAACACATCCCTTAAAAGGTAACTGCAGTATTCTATCTACAGAAAAAATGCTTACTCTACATTCTATTTTGTGTTGTCTTCGAATGGACCTTTTAATTGGTAGGAAAACTAACATTAAATTTTCTAGGTTCAATATTCATAATACCAAATTCCTATTTGTTGTGGCCTTGGCAGGTATACAAGTTTCATTCAACCTATGACTGCCTGCAAACTTTACAATGATGTAAATCCCTAGCTTTCTAATTCTCCATGTTTGGTTATTCTGCTTTATTTGTGTAACTTTGTCCTAGATTTTCAATCACTTATTTTTTCGTGTTTATTTTGGGAATGGTACAGATCAAGTTACATAAAGATCTTGTGCACTTTGAAATCGCCTACCTTGTCAAACTGCATCACATGGCAAGACTTGCACATACTCAACTAGTTAGTTGCTTCTTCTGGATGCATATTGATGTTTTGTCAGTGGAAATTATATATCTAGCATTTTGTAGACTGGTTCTAGCAGTTCACATCTCCATTTGCTTAAACAGGTCTTCACATTTACCCATCCAGAATACTCAACTAAGACAAGCAATCAGCGTTATAAAAAGCTTTGTTTTGATATTCCGAGTGACACTGGCTCAGCCTTGATTCATGGTATCTGGTTCTGAAGCCTTATTGCTTTTTTTCATTGCTCAATATGCTGAAATACACTTGCAAGGCCGTGATACTTTCATGTTCTTGCCAACTTCTGTGACTTGGAAATGATTGATGACAGAGAAATGATATTAGATTGCTTGATACATTCCTTGATATATAGATCGCTGAAAGAAATAGTTATTTGTTGCTAATTTCAAATTTGAGTTCGAACCTAGAAGTTTTATAATGTAGTTTTGTTGGTTTGTTCATTTTGGGAGATGAGTTGACATAAAGATAAACAGAGGAATGGTACAATTATGAAAGAGAGCAGATTTTTATCTCAATATTCCAGCTATGCATCAGCTATATTCACGAAAACTCATGGGGAAATTTTTCTGTTAGCTTTTGTGAATGTTCATAAGAAAATAAGCCGAGATATTAATAATTAGCTTCTCTCCGAGCAAGATGAGCTAAAAATTTTCAGGTCATGGTTACTGTTGGTTCCCCATCAAAGCTGAAGCATTTGAATATGCTTTTTCTGAAATCAATTGAAGAAAATCTCCCCATGGATAGGAGGGGAAAACAGAGGAAAGGGCTCTGTGCGTCCGAATGTGGGTATATTTGGGGTGTGTGTGTGTTTTGGGGTGGGGGGCTGAGGGAGGGATGTGTGGCCCTTTTAAATGTGTATGACCCTTCGTTAGTTTGACTTCTATTTTTGCTTCATTAACAGGATTTGCGGGTTATTTTGATGCAACACTTTACAAAGATGTACATCTTGGTATTGAACCGTCAACGAATACCCCAAACATTTTAGCTAGTATGATCTTTACAAATATCTTCTTCATGTATGTTGCCTAGTATATAGTGAATGTTTATTCATAAAGTTTCTAAAAACCAACGTCAAATATGGAATTGGCAAATTGATGTTTCTTCATTCATCAGTGATAAGTATTGTTGTACTTGGAGGCAAACATAATATGCAGTATCCTCCTTGATAATTGCATATTTTTACCAGTGACAAATATCATTATACTAGGAGGCAAACATAATATGCAGTATCCTCCTTGATAAATGCAAATTTTTACATATTTTGTATGAATTTTTCTATGTCTTTCTTGATTTGTTCTTGTTAATAATATATTTTTATTAATGTTTTATGCGTGATAGGAGTTTGAGAATCAAAAGATCGAAAATGAACCAAAACAAAGTTGAAACAAGCATTATTAGGCCAAATTGACAAGGTTCCACTACGACAGTTTTTGTATTTTGGGCATAAATTTCTAATCCAAAGTCCTATGGACTAAATTATTAGTTTATTGGAAAGATAAGAGATATATATACAACTTTTATGTTGTTAACGTTTCTCAATTCAATTGATTTCAAAGAAAAACATTTGATTAAAGAGTCAAACGTGCACTGAAACTTTCAGATATGACAGTTTTTGTATTTTTGGCATAACTCACTCCAAAACTATGATATTGATCTAATTCAAGTGGTATAGAAATCTAATAGATAGGGCTACAATTGTTATGAAAATACCGAAAGCCAATTCAGTCTATAAAGAGGTCAAAAATTAGTTGAAAGAGGATGAACCGTGTCAGAAACTGAACTGAAGGAACAAAAATAGTAGTAACAGTGCCTAGGTGCTAAAACAAGGCACTTAGGCACCAAACAAAATAGAGAACATGGTGCCTAAGCACTAAAACAGGGCACCTAGGCATCAGAAACAAAAACAGGGCGCTTAGGCACCATCTATGTGATAAAATTGATGGTTTTGCTTGGAGTGGTGATAAATGGTGATCCTTTATACCTTTTGTCACATGTTTGTGATATGTATATACTAAATACATATATCAAACCACACACATTACATATTTTACAACACACATTACTCACTTTACACAAAATATACAACACACCTTACACACTTTACACCAAATCACATCACCATCTCACACTTTATAAAAAGACACTATCCTCTCAACACATACATGAATTTTTGAGATTCACTCACTCTTCTAGAAATCACATTCATATTTTGAAAGCACTCTTGGGGTTTTGAAACTTCAAGTAAAACAAAGTAGAGAGACTTGGAGGAGGAGGTATCCATAATCTATCATCAATTTCAATTATCTTCTTCAATCAATAAGTTTCTTTGACTCCCAATGTTGCTAATTTTATTCTCTTGTTATTTATTATCATGTTAGGTTAGACTTTCTTCTTGGTTGAGGTGATTTCAAAGCCCTAGACATGGGTTCTTGTAACTAAATGTTTGATATTATTGATCAACTTTCCAATTGAAGTTGTTTATATTTTTCTAATCTTAATATCTAATGGGTATTTTCTTGCTTTGTTTGGGTGCACAACCAAATTGGGTTTGAGAACTCCCTACAACTAGATTAAAGATTTTAGATTCATAATTATCTTGAATTTCTAATCATGTGTAGTAAATTGTGATTAATGATTATGGGATATTTTGTTAATTGCAATGGAAAACATAACCTATGGTAAATGACCCAAACTTGTGTGATTATTTCTTTGATCAATCTATCTTTCTTGTTTTAATGTATTCATTGGATTAAATCTAGAGAACTTGTTCTAGGTTGTTTGGCGGGTAGAGAATTAGATAGATAGCTTGTTATATCTAACAAGCGACTAAGGAAAGATTGGAGTAGTAGAGCTTATTATTACCTACAATTGATAATTTCAATAGTAAGTTGTTAATAATATTGATATGAAATTATATGTTATTGTTTAGTGGCGGTGAATGAAACCTCAACCTACTTTAATCGATTGTTGATTGTTGTTTGGATTTTAATTACTTTATATTTAATTAGTTTTAATTTCTGCGACTTAGTTACTCAAATCAATCTCCCCAACCATTTGTTGTTGTTTTTTTAGAGTTTACTTGTTGAATCTTAACTTTAGGTTAGCAATTTTGAAGTTAAATTTCTTAGTTAGTGAATTGATAGTAAATCAGTTAGCTTTGATTCTCATGGGATCGACTCTTACTCGCTCTATACTCATTAAAAATTTATTGAAGAGTAAGGTTTAAATTTGATAGGCCTACGACAACCGATCACTCCTTTCCCTCTAAAAAATGGAAAAAGCAAACAAAAGAACCATAGGAAAGAGAAAATGCTTCTTCAATTGAGATATAGGCTGGTGTTAGTTTCTATTTTTGGTTTGTTCTTGAAGATATGATTGCTTTCTTATTACATATAACTGGTTCCCAATATTTTTTCCATTGAGGACGCCAGTGTGTGTTCAACCCGGTACTCCTTTAGAAGTTCATTTTTGGCGTTATTGTGGTTCTACCAAGGTATCTTACTCTGACTATTTTGTTTCTATTTGAATATCATCTTGATTTCGTTTTTTTGTTGATTTCATAGTATGTTGTGTTAACACTATGAAGATATTAGAATTGTAAAATTTTTGATTATGTCACTTCGAGTTTGTCTAGGTTACGTTGACTTGCAATAATAACCTTGGTATATAACAAAACCATAAATGATATTTGATGTGGTCAAGTTCGACAGTACCCCACCAAGATATTATCCGCTTTGCCCCAAGCCTTACCCACACCCGAGTCACTTGGGGCTCGGGAGGCTCACGATTTTAAAAGGCCTCTTAGAAGGTTGGACTTAGGCCAAACTTATATGGCACACCATTTTTCCATCCCACACTAATATGGGATAACCAACCCCCACCACAACAATATTGTTCTTAAAAGTTATCTGCAACAACAATGATGTTCACATCATTATTTGTGAGATATTTCCCATTCTTATGCAAAAGGCGATATGATTTTCAGAATTCACTAGTAGGAGCAAGGTTTGTTAGGATCCCTATATCCTGTTGAGAGAAAACAAGTGGCAGTAGGAAACTTACTTTTCATGAATATTAGAGATATTTTTCTTCTGAAAACCCATAAAACCATATCTGTGCTTATCCAGCTATCTTGTTAAGAGATTAGTCATTGTAAACTTATAGCCAAAAAGAAGATAATGACCATAAAAATATTACTCAGAATTGAGAAGTATTTGTTTTTTGGGTATGTTACTATTAAAACACATACTATATAGAATATTATGATTGATGAATGATCTTTGCACATGCTTCCTCCGCGAGTTTAGTAAATATAGGTTATGGGAGGTTGGCTTGCAACAGAAAATATAACAAATATAAGTCCTTACTATAAGAGAATAGGTGAAGAATAGAAATGAAGGTAATGTAATTTGTGTTGAAATGATAACAGGTTTGGTATGAGTGGTGCGTGACTTCTCCATCTGCTTCCCATGCACAACACCAATGGTCGCTCATACTGGGTCGGGTTGTAGGTTCTTCCTTTTGAAGTTTTTTCATGATATACACTGAGATAGCTTCAACTCGAATGTAAGAAGAGGCCAAATGGCTTTGTTGTATACTAGTTGAGAGTTGAGTATAGGTATAAATGTTGTACTCAAGGTTTCCTGACATGTAGAAAAGAGTGTTGTCAGAAACCTGCTTCTCTCCACTATGGGAAGGATAGGTTACCTGGGTATCCGCCATTTGCACAATCAGTATGAATGGATTAGTTCTTTGGTGTGAATGTTGTTCTGGGGAATTAATGTGTAAGATACTGATTTAAATACCAACTTTTGAAACATCATTTCTGTTTGTACATCTTGTTAAAATTACCTGTTTGGTATCCCTATCTGTAATGTGTATCCAGATCGAAAGTTTTTCTCATGCTCAGATTTGATGTTATGTTCACCCCTTGTGCATATATCTAAGGCTGTGGTTGATTGTGCGAGCAAGAAAGCAACACTCAGCCTAGATTTTAGGTTGCAGCTGTAGCACAACTCAGTTGAATGTTTTAGTCCCCCCACCTTTAAATATTTAATTGGAAAGGCCACATGGCAGTTAAACCCACCATTTTTCATTTTTTTTTTCCTGTTCTTTTTTTTTTTTTCCTTTCTATTTTCCCTATTTCAAATGAATAATTGTTGGATTAAACTCTAATCATCTTTTAATTTCAATCTTAAACACAAAATGTACTTTAGATGGATAACAAAATCTGTAAGAATGTAGAGAGAGAAAACATTTTTTTTTCATTAATGTTTAAATTTGCAAAAGAGTAAAATATACGTAAATCAATAATTTAAATTTCAACAAAACTTCAAATTTTTTATTTCATTTAATAAACTCTAATTGACTTAACTTTGTGTTGTATTGTTATTTTAATGTAAGACCACAATAGAAATTTGTTATGTTGGTCTGTTGACTCTATTTTGGAATAACTCTAAAACATGATTCTCTTCATGTCTTTCTATCTTTTGTTTACGCTGTGTAATGCTGCTGAAATAATTTTTTTTATTGCTTAATGATGTGCTTTCCTTTTTTTTTTTTAACCCACCTTTTTATTCAAAAAGAAGAAAACATTTAGAACGACCATATATTTTGCATGGACACTGATAGAAGTTCTCTAAAGACTTTTTCGGAGAGATTCTATTATTTTTGGTGAAATTTGTTGTTTGCCTAGTATAGCACATTTATTACTCTGGATTATCTTGTAATATTCTACTGAAAAATGTTAATGTTATATAATTTATTTTGAAGAAAGGATAGAAATGCCTATGAAGAGGCAAGAAGCCAAAGGAGGATCCTCGTCCCATCATGTGGATTCTGAGGAACCAAAAATGGACATCAAGTCCATCCTGAAAGATATTGAGTTTTTGGGTAAGTCTCTTCATATTTACACCCACCCATTTTATGGAATCTTTGGTATTAAGCATGTAAAATTAACTGGTGACTTTACTATTATAGGTAAAGAATTTTTGAATAGTTGATCCCAACCACTTCTTATTACTTTTCGAATATTCTTCTAAGTTTGAAAGTGGGACAATAATAGTGTATCTTTTGTTATAATATCTTATAATTATATGATATTTGGATATTAGGGAATCATAATTTGTTCTATTTGGTTTTGATATTTTCTTTGGATTCATTATGTGAGTTTTTGCTTGGGAATTTTTTGTCTTTCCAATGATTGGATGAATTCAAATTTCTCGTGATCCCTCTGAACCTGGAACTTTGTTTTTAATTTGTTTGTCAATGAAACCATGAGCAGAAGTAGTGATTTTCAATGAAATTTGCAACTTGAGGGTTTAAGGAATACTAATATTATGGTGTTTGGTTCCAATTAGATAATTATTGCTTTTCTTGTTAGAGGTAATAAAATGAGAAATAAGGTTTTGCAATGACCAAATGAGAATGATTTTCTGAAAAGCAACTGAATGCAAAATTTGAAGTTTCCACAAGAATGGCAAGGAAAGATATCTAACATAATTTCATTGGTTGAGATTGCAGTGAAAGTTGTCAATTAAAATGATAGTAATACAAGATCGTTAATGGTTAAAATGTACCTATTCTGAAAAACTGAAGTGTTGGACTGGAATAATCTACTATTATGTTGTGGAATTGGACTGGATAATTCTGAAGCATAGAAATACAGTGCTAAATTTTAGGGCCAATCAATACAGAGCACAAGCTTTTGATCATTTGTACTGAGTACAAACTGAGTCCTTGCCCCATTTATGTCCAATGGCCGAAAGAACTAATGATCATGGTAACATAAAAAGGGAAAAGGGGGACATTATGCCTACTATTCTTCATGTTGATCTTGTATTCATAGATTTATCGCTCTCCATGTATGGAATTGCTACCTTCCCTAACTATTAAAGGTTTTTGCCTGTAAACAATCATTTATTGGATACAGTTACCTACTACATCCAGGACTATGTGTTTAATTTTTTATGTAAATTCAGGATCCTCACATATGACATGGAAACAGAAAAAGGACTTGGAGAATAGGAAGGTAGTTTCACTCGGTGGAAAGGTGACTGCATATGTCCTTATGTTGTTGCAACACATATTAAGCTCCAAAGTGCCTGTCATATATGAACTGTATGTTTCTTTAACAGCCTCCAAAGAAGCAGAGATTACCTCTTAGTGTAGCAGGAGTTACAATGAAGAAACAAAAGGAAAGAGAAGAAAAAATGCTTCAAGAGGTTACTTACATTCTTCACTTTATTATTGGTTGCAATTGCACTACTTTGAATGTTTTCCAATAATTACATACAAATAATTGGTCTTTGCAGAGTGCAATACTTGGAAGGTTTGGAACTTATAGTAGCAATGGTGCTAAAAATGTAGCACAGAGGCGCCGGCCAGAGGAAAGAGTTCTGAAGTCAACTGAAGGTAATTTCAGAAATGGCGTCCTCGATGTTAAACATCTATTACAGCCCTCTGCCCCTCGGGTTGCTGATGAGAACGGCAGGCATGCTATCAGTAAGGGGAAGAATAAGAAAGGTGGTAAAAAGGGTCATGGTAAGAGAAAGGGCGGTGGTAGGAAGCGTCACTAGAAGTATCTGAAATGTTGCTTGGAAGAAAAAACATCCCCTTTTTGGTTCCCCTGTTTATGAGCTTTTTCTGATCAATCAAGGGATCAGTTCGCTGTACTTTCAAGTCAACAAATTTCTCTTAATAGAAATTCTTATTGCATCACAAAACTAGTTGTAAAATCATACTTTATTCGTGTAATCCTCTGTGCTTCGTTGCCTTAGTTTTAAATCATGCTGCATATTTTTATGTCTGAAATCATTCACGTGCTCTATTATTTTGTCGAGCCTCTAGAGAAATAATCATATTTGGGTATTATATAGCGCTTCAATCACTAAGTTGTTGAAATGCACAAAGTCTACTCTTGAGGATAAACTTAATAGATGTTCGGATTTAAATTCTGTTGCTTATGCGTAATCAAAACGACGACGTAACTCATTTCCAAAGGTGATTTGAGCTCCTTATAGAGGTCATTTGCTGCTTTATTTCTAATTTGAAAGAAAGTTTTTTATTTAAGTTAACTAGTTATCTACCTGTGAGACAATAATTAATATACATTAGTTACAAGGATTTGATTTTATTTTCTTGTATTAATTATATGAATGAGCTAATTTAATTGAGGGATTGATTATGGAGATTATAACACATTAATTAAATAATATTAAAATAAATTCAAGATGAGAAATTAAAGTATTTAAAAGGTTTTGATTGGAGTTAAGTATAAATTTTAAGGTTTGATTGTTACTTAATTAAATTTAAGATTTAAAATCCCTTATGAGATTTGATATAGAAACCTTTTGATTAAGAATGAAAATTAATACGCTATACTTTTGCAGGCTACCTTATATTTAAGATTAGGGAGAAGAATTTTGTTAACCTTCAGTAGGACATCAAAGGTGAAAAGTAAGTAAAAATTCATTTACAACTACAATAAATGAACATAGTATTTCGTGCATTATCTATATTAATAGGTAACCATTGTGCCTTGATGTGTGTATTATGAGTAGTATATATACCTTATATTGCTTGGATGATGGGACATAGGATTCGTTGTATCATTGAACATGTCATTCATCAGCATATACATATTCATACATAACACGTGCTCACAGTTGAGATTTTTGCATGCATGACATTATTTTCAGAAAAAAATTATTTTAGTTGGCCACTACTAGTGTACTGAGGCCTGTGTGGCTTATTTATATGATATTTGGGGCGCCGCAAGTATTACTTTTCGAAGGATGACAGGGGTTGATAAGGGGTGTGCATCTGGTGATCACGAGAGGATGGACTACTTGACTGTGCCCTTATCGATGCCGCTGGTGGGAAAACTTCTGCAGGGTCACAAGGGATGGACCTTTGGTGATCCAGGAGATGACCCCTGGACTGTGTCGGTCTATTTATGCCTATGTGATTATTGATATTGTTAAGAGTTCTATCAGGTACAAAGTAGGTGGAGCCAAGGGCTTGGAGATGGAAAATAATTTTGAACGAAATGATTTTGATGTATAAGTTTCCATTCTTGTCATGATTTCATAAAAATGCATTATATATATGTTATATTATTCTTTCAGGATGCATGATTTTCAATTACTGAGCATTAGCTCACGTAGTTCATGCATTGTAGGTGAGTTTCGTGATACTTGAAGCCATGGACTACTGGGCAAGCCGCTGGAGTTTCTACAGGTTCTGAAGATCAGTGTACATAGATGACGACAGTTGGGTTGGTTATTAGCTTATTTGATTTTGGAGTCTACTATATTAAATTTTAGGACTTATATTATGTGTTACTTTTAAAACTTTTCTGTACATGGGTACGTAAATATTGTGGTTGTTATGGGTCCTCTGCAGGTATATATATTAGTCTGTGAGTGGGAAAATAGATTATTATTTATCAATATGTTATAGGGAGAAAAATAAAAAAAAAAGTTATGCATGCTCACAGGTTCTATCATGTAAATTATACTTATATATGGTTGTGTAGTAATGTAGTACACAAAGCCAGTGCCCAAAACACCATATGAGATGTGGTATGGAAAACCATCCTCTTACAAATACCTTAGGGTATGAGGGTGTGTTGCTTACGTGAAGTAGCAAGTGAGAGATAAAATAGATATAAGATCCAATTTATGCAAGTGAGAGACAAATTAGATATGAGATCCAGCTTATGTAAGTTCATAGGGTATCTAAATGAATCAATTGGATACTATTTCTATGACTCATCAGAATAAAGGGTGTTTGTTACGAAAAATGCCATATTCTTAAGAAGAACTTTCTATTGGATAGAAATTGCAAAGTCGTGGAACTTGAAAAAGTTCAAGAAACACAAACCTCCGTTAATATACAATAACAGACTAAGCAGTTGAGGCTGGGCCTTCTAGCTAGGAGATCCAAAAGGATCTCAAAATTACCTGAGGGGTATGACTTTTTTTAGAGAACAATAAAGAGCATATCCTATTGAATAGTGATCTAAGGACTTATGGAGAGGTGATGTCTGACATCGACTCGGGAAGGTGGCAAGATGTCATGTAATCCGATATAGATTCTATGTACTCCGACAAAGTATGGACCTTGGTGGATCCACCATAGAAAATAGTTCCCATTGGCTGCAAATGAGTCTACAAATGAAAACTCGGAGTAAATGGAGAGGTGGTGACCTACAAAGCATGATTGATTGCAAAAGGTTATACTCAGAAGCAAGGAATTGATTATGAGAAAACCTTTTTACCAGTAGTGATGCTCAAATCTATCCAGATACTGCTGGCTATATTAGCATATTATGACTATGAGATAGGACAAATGGATGTGGAGATCTCTTTCTTTAATGGAAACATTAAGAAAGAGATCTACATTAGGCAGTCGAAAGGCTTCATATCTAGAGGGAGCGAGCAAAAGATTTGCAAGCTCTAGAGATCCATTTATCGACTCAAGCAGGCTTCTCGAAGCTGGAACATCTAGTTTGATGAGACAATCAAATCGTTTGATTTCCACAAGAATCTGGGTAAACCTTGTGTCTATAAGAAGGTTAGTGGGAGTACAATGACAATTATTGTGTTTTATTTAATGACATCCTATTTATTGGGAATGATGTAGGGATGTTGTAGTCAACTAAGACTTAGTTTTCTAACCAGTTCTCCATAAAAGATTTGGGAGAAGTATCCCTTATTATGGGAATAAAGATCTATAAGGATAGGTCTAGATGGATGATCGAATTATCCCAATCCACGTATATAATAAAATGCTAAAAAAGTTTAGTAAGGAAAATTCCAAACAAGGATTCTTACCAATAAGTCATGACATTTCTCTATTAAGGGCTATATCCCCAAAGACTCCTAATGAGAGGGAAAAGATGACTCACATACCTTATGCATCTGCCATTGGAAGCATAATGTATGGTATGTTATGTACAAGGCCTGATATTGCTTATGCTTTGAGTATCATGAGCAAATATCAATTTAATCCAAGTAAGGAACACTGGAAGACTGTAAATATGATCTTTAAATATTGGAGAACTGATACTAGAAGGTTATATCGATTCTAGTTTTAGTCTGATATAGATAACTCAAAGTCAATGTCTGTATATGTATTCACCATGAATGGTGGTATGGTTAGCTGGAAGAGTTATAAGCAAGAGACGACTGCAGATTCTACTATCAAGGTTAAATACATTGCTGCATGCGATGAAGCAAATGAACCTATTTGGATGAAGAACTTCATCCAAGAGTTGGGTGTAGTTCTATCCATTGTTGATCTTATATTGATATACTTTGACAACAACGAAACTATTGTCTAAGTAAAAGAACCAAGATCTTATCAAACATCTAAGCACATTATGAGGCAATACCACCTGATCAGAAAGATCATTAGTAGAAGCAACATCATAGTGGATAGAGCTGCTTCGACAGAAAATGTAGCAGACCCATTGATCAAACCCCTAGCATATAATGTATTCGACTGACATATTGAGAATATGGGCATGAAGTACATGGGCAATTGGCACTAAGGCAAGTAGGAGATTGTTAGAGTAGTGCCCAACGTGCCAATTAGATTGGACGTTTTTTATACTCTTGTATTCTATAAAATGATCCTTTTCAAATCATATTAATAAATATAATTTTATTTATCTTTAATTATTTCTATTAATTAGATAAATTCCATAGACCAAATTTAGCTATGTGGCATGGTAATTCATTTGATGGTGATCATGGTTTTAAATTAGTTCCAAGTCAAGGGCTTTATGAGATGGGATATCGAATAGCCTAATGGACACGCGCATACAATGCATACCCGCATGAAGAGTATGTCTCACTCCATGGATATTAGCATAGTGACACTGTGCATATATGCAGATGCTTGTTAGAAAATAAGTACACTGAATAGATCCACTAGAAATTATTAGTTGGAGAAGTTGTCTGTCGAAATGAGAATTTTCATGTTATGATAGTACACGATTAGTCTTTGGACTTGAGGGACCATGGTAGCATTGTGCATACTGTGTTCTATTTTGATATATCTTCTGATTGCTTGACAATCACAAAGACAATACGTTTGATGTTGTAGTGACATGTATAGAGGTTAATGAGTAGCTGAAAAAGGATCCATCACTTGTTTAGTAGAACAAGTGAATCTCCTGTGTTTTCATAGTTCATGACTTAGAAGTCCTTGATTAAGGAAGAATGAATATTAGACGGGATTTTTTAATGATTTATCATGAATCATTACAACTTGAAATGAAATCAAAGTTATTGAGTCAATTAAGATTTCAACTTATAATTCACACCCTAAACTTAATTGTGAGATTAGATAATGGAAATATCTTACGTGTATGGTACTCGTAATTGAAATATGTTTACTCATTAATTCACCTAAAACTAGGTAGTCATGATACACTTGTTAGGTATTTTCCATTACTTGTCAGGTTCTTGTAATTAAGGAGTTAATTCCAAACAAATTAATAAATTGAAATAATTATTATTCATAAGTTGCAAATATTGCAAGTCCGCTGCTAGTTTAGTTGTGAACTTAAAGGGTTACACATAATTTGGGATGATAGGTTTTCCAAATCTTCTTTAGGTTATCCAAATCACATCACCTTTTATCTAGATATTTAGGAAATTATATTTTCTAGTGGGTTTGAAGTCCAATTGGTCTTATCATACACCCCAATTTTATAAGCCCATATGATAAAACTAAAATGTAGCCAACACATTAGCAATTACATTACTATGCAACCCTCAAGCTATTTTGCCTCACTACTTGCCATACATCCCAATTTAATAAGCCCATATGGTACTAAGTGTCAAGTGTTTCCCATCAAACATCCATGTGAGTAGGACAATAAAGTATGTCCCACAACTTGTGGCTAACACCTTTAGCCCTCTAACCCCATGGGCAGATTAGCAGTCACAACTATTACCTCCACTTAGCATATCCCAACACTTATGGCTAACGGACTAAGCGTGGCAGCATTTCACATGCTAACTACTTTTGATGAAAGGCTTGAATGATTGGGCCCAACCCAATATTCCTATTTACACTTTATATAGAATTTACTAAGAAATCTCCAAACTTAAAATAATTCTAAGTGAGGGTCCATTTTTACCAAGACCTTATCATTTAATTTATGTTGTTTATTTAATATTAACTATTCCTAAGATTTCAAGTATAATCAAAGAAAAGCATTAAATAATTCTATGTGTGAATCTACCATACTACATAATAGGATTATCATGAGCCTTTATCCTATGTGATCCACTTGAGCCAAAGTGGATCAAAGGTCAATCTATGGAAAATTAATCAAAATGAGAATAAATCCTAATTACATGAATGCATCACCCAACATGCATGTGCCTTTGCTCCTTTGCTTTTTTCCACCTTGCTCGGTCTTCTTATCCATCAAAAATAAAAAGAAATCTCACCAACCTAATTCTACTCTCATTACATTTGCTATCCTAACAAGAAGCATTGGATGTTTATTAAAAAATAAAATAAAGAAATACGAGACTCGTAGGCCTTATTTTAATTAAAACCCTAAAACATTAAAACTATTCACATAAAATAAACAGCCAAAGCTCCATGATCATCCATCTATAAATATCAAATTCAACCATCACTTAATCTAAATTTAAGCATATAAATTTACCCATTTTTATGTGCCGATTTTTAATTCGTGATAAATAGGCTTTTAGTTATTGATAAAAACTCATTTTTATTAATTTTAAAATTAAAAAATAAATAAACCAAAAATTGGACAGTGGTGTCTTGGTGCCTCAAAAATAGCTTTTCGATCATGTCGTGGTGCTTGGTCCTTGCGCTGTGGCTTGAAAGCTTCTGTAGCTTTCTGTACTGCTACGCTGCAGTGCCAACTTCCTGCACCACAGTACCTAGGCTTTGGAAAGCCTCACTTGGTTCCGCAGCGTAGAGTAGATTGTCCTTTCACGTCGTGATGCCTAAGGTTATAAAATCGCACTAAAAAACCAAATTTGTCATCAATTCTAATTTTATAATTATATTAAATCAGACATAAAAATGCAAAAAATAAGTTGAACACACAACCTAGGCTTTGATACCACTATTGGGTTTTGTATATCCTAGAATGGGCAACACAATGGAAAATTAAAAATTTCAATAAAAATAGTAAATCATGCATATCAAATATGCATCCCAGGAATCGAAAGAACTAATTAGTTGGCTCAACTTATTTTCTTTAACAGTCAAAAACTAGATTTGAGATTTATACCTAAAAGCACTTCAATTGATATAGGAATTGAATTTTTCCAAATTCCTAACAACCCAATTAAAACTGGTTCACAAAATTATCTTCCCTCCAAGTGTATCAACACATCAGACAAGTCTATGAGAACTTGATCCTTGCTAGTGAATCAAAGTTTTTATCCCTAATCTAAAACTGAGAGTGCAACTGAATTTCAAAAACAACTTGTGTTTAGAGAATTGAATTGATAAAAGCTTGGAACCTTTGGTGTGTTGGAGAATACAAGAATACAAAGTTAGAGAGCGAGAGTAGTGGCTGATTTTTTGCTTCTATTTTTCCTCTTAAATTTTTGGCCCCTCAAGTGTATTTATAAACACTTGAGGTCCAGAACTTCTTCTACTTTCCCTTTCTTATCCTATTCTTTCCTAATTTTAACTAGGTCTCTATGTCTTGCTCTCTAAGACTCCTAGTTAAACCATCCGCTTGGACTTTTAATTAATTAAAGGTCCAATTATTTGGTCCCATTAATTAATCAAGTCTAAATTAATTAATTGATGTAATCAACTAATTAAATAGTTCCAAGAGGCTACCCAATCATATTAGACCAACTAAAATAACCTATTACTTTAATTGATTAAATCACTGTAATTTTTAAATTAACTTAATGCTCATTAATTAATTAATCTAATTAATTAATTATTCACTCCCATGAGCCCCTAATCAAATTAGGTCCAACTAAAAAAATCACATCATTTAACTTGATGCATTAACTTAACTCTTTAAATTAATTCTAGCTCAAGTTATATTTAATCTCCATTAATTAGCTTAATCAAACACCTTAGATCATAGAATTAGATTAGAGGTAAACTATCCCATTTTATGACCCATTAGTTTCACAATTAAACTAGCAGTGAGTTTGCAATTTTTGTAACTCATGAATATATTAAATATTTTGGTTAATTAATTTAATTAATCAATCCACTTGGAATTAACTTCTTAAGAACTGTATGGCAAACATATAAGACATGCTAGATACCAAATATCTAAGGAGCTCTTTCGATACTGTATGACAAAAGGCTCTTTGGTTCATAACCATGACTGAAGATGATAGCCTTGATCGAGAGACTCGAGTTCCTAAGAGTCATTATGGACAACAAACTCTATGCAGATCTCATATTGCAGTATTTGCCACCATTGTGGTGAACTTCAACATGCATAAGATGGAGGCTAGCCTTCTTGAGCTGGTCAATATGTTGAAAACGACTGAATCAACGATGAAAAGGATAAGCCTGTCCTACTCATTAGTTGTTCATCCTAATTTAAGACCTAAAAGTCAAAGAAATAGAAGAAGGGTTCTTCTAAGAAGGCCAAGGATTTGAAGGCCTCCGATGGAATAAAAAAGGGTTCCAAAGCCAAGGATAAGTGCCACTATTATGGCAAGCCAGGGCATTAAGAGAAGAACTGCAAGGAGTATCTTGTGAGTCTCCAGAAGGGTTCTGGTATGTTCTTTATTGAAGTTAACTTTTCAATTAATGATGTTTCTTGGGTATTAGATACTTGTTGTGGTACTCATCTATGAAATGATTTATAAGTGATAACAAGAAATAGGAAGCTGAGCAAAAGATAGTGGATCCTAAGATTTGAAAATGGAGCAAGGGTTGTTGCATTAGCTATAGAAACTATTTATTTAGCGTTAGAAGATGGTAGTAGGATCGTTTTAAGGTTGCTGCATTAGCCATATGAACTATTTACTTAGCCTTACAATATGGTAGTAGGATCATTTTAAATTCTTGTCTTTATGTTCCTAAACTAATAAAGAATATTATCTTAGAAGGTCATTATTTTTCAATAAAAAATGGAAACTTGTTTTACTTTGGTTTTTCTTAAGTTCATGTTGGAACCTGGACAAATGATTTGTATACTGTCTAACCTAAAAACACCCATTTTGCATATTCAACAAAGTAACATATGTAAATTACATTATCAAAGTTCAACATACATGTGGCATGTTATACTATGCCATATCTCTAAGAAAAGAATCAATAAGTTAGCTAACTTTCAAGAGATGACAACTTGTGAATCTTGCCTAAAAGGAAAGATGATAAAGTCACCATTTATTGGACAAGTGGATTGTGCTGCAAATTCTTTAGATTTGATCTATACGGATATATGTGGGCTACTAAGTATTAGTACTTGGGAAAACTACCATTATTTTATTACCTTTACCAATGATTACTTAAGGTATGAGTATATGTATCTTCTTATATAGAAGTCTGAAGCCTTTTAAAGGTTCAAAGACTTTAGGCATAAAGTAGAAAAATAAATTGGGTGAAGTATTAAGACTCTTTGATCTGATCGAGAAGTTGAGTACTTTGGCTCAGAATTTTTGATTATCTAAGAGTTGTTGCAGTCAGTAAAGGCTTAGTTATCTACTTAGTTCTGCATGAAGAATTTGGGAGAAACATCCTATATCTTAGGGATTATGATCTATAAAAATAGATCTAAGAGGATGATCGGACTATCCCAATCCATGTATATAGACAAAGTACTAAAGAGATTTAGCATAAAGAGTCTAAGAGAGAATTCTTACTCATGAGTCATGGGGTTTCTCTTTCAAAATCAATGTCCCTAAAGACTTTGAAAGAAAAAGAAAGAGTGACTCGCATAAGATATACATCTGCTATTAAAAGCATTATGCATGTTATGCTATGTAAAAGGTTTGATATAGCATATGCTCTGAGTGTCACAAGCAGATATTAGTTTAATACAAGCAATGATCATTGAAAATCCGTAAAGATGATCCTCAAGTACTTACGAAAGACTGAGGATGTATTCTTAGTTTATAATAATTAAGAGATAAAGCTAGAAGGCTTCACAGGCTCTAGCTCTCATTTCAATATAAACGATTTGAAGTCTGTGTTAGGGTTTGTATTCATGCTAAATGGTAGGGCGGTCAGCTGGAAGAGTTCCAAATAGGAGATGATCACGGATTCTACCATTGAGGTTGAATATATCGTTACATGTGAAGTAGTGAAAGACAGTGTTTAGATGAGGAACTGTATCTAAAAGTTAGCCTTAGTTCCTTCCATTGTTGATGTAGTTATAGTCAACTATGATAACAATGGGGTTGTGGCGCAAGCAAAAGCAATACTATTTGATTTGAGAGATCATTGGTAGAGGTAACGTTTGAGTAGAGCGAGTATCCTCAACAAAAAATATAGCAGATTCACTAACAAAACCCTTAGCTCATAGAATATTTTAAGGACATCTTAAGAAGATCGATCTTAGATACATGGACAATTGGCTCTAGGACAAGTGAGAGAATGTTAGAGTATTGCCTGGCGAGCCAACTGGTGGTGAGCTTTTACTCTTGTAAAAACAATATTATTCATGATGTTTATTAATAAAAAAAGGTATTTTCTTTATCTTAATTGTCTTAGCAATTAGATAAAGTCCCTAGATCATAAATACCTATAGGTTATGGTCGCGAATATGATGGTAGTTATGGAATATATTTTTATACTTTGATTATAAACTTGTTATGAGTCAGGGGTTTATTGAGTCGGGACATCAATAAACCCAATAGACGCGTGGCATATGATGCATGCTCAAAATAAGGATGTCTCATTCTATAGGCATCGATATGGGGATGCTAGTGTATGTGTGTGGGTACTTGTTGGAGAACAAGTACACCGAACTAGCCCAGGAAAAATTCTTAATTGGAAAACATTCTTTATCGAATGAGAATTTTCTAATTACGATAATACATTAATTAGTCTTTTTATTTGAGACATTATGGTAGTCTTGTGCATGAGACCATGCACTTGAATGTATTTCCCAATTGCATGATAATTACAAGGGATTTACATTGGGTATATGATCTTAGTGCATGGAAGATGATGAGTGGCCAACAAATGATCCATCACCTATCTGATAGAATAAGTGAATCTCCTATGTTTTGATAGTTTTTTATCCCAAAGACCTTGACCAAATGAATGTTAGATGTGGGGTTTCTAATGAGTCATCAAATGATCAATGTGACTTAAAATGGAATCATAGTTACTAAGTCAAAATTGGGTTTCAACTAATAATTAATGCCCTAAACTTAACCGGGAGATTAGTTAATGGAAGGATCATAATTGCATGTACTCGTGACCAAAATAGGTTTGCTTGCTCTTCACCTAAGACTAGGTAGTCAAGATACACTGCTAGGTACTTCTCTTGACTTGTGAGGTTCTTACAATTAAGGAGTAAATTCCAAACAAATTTAATTGGATTAATCATTTAGAATATTTAATATATTCATAAGTGGCAAAAGTTGCAAGCCCACTACTAGCTTAGTTGTGAACATAAGGGGTCACACACAAAATGGGATAGTCCATCTCTAATCTAATTCTATGATTTAAGGTGCTAGATTAAGTTAATTAATGGAAATTAATTAACTTGAGCTAGAATTAATTTAAGAAGTTAAATTAATTCATCCAGTTAAATAATGTGATTTTTTTTAATTGGACCTAATTTGATTATGGGCTTATGGGAGTGAATTATTTAATATATTGGATCAATTAATTAATGATCTTTAAATTAATTTGTAGAGTTAAATTAATTTAACCATTTAAAGGAATGAGTTATTTTAATTGGCCTAATCTAATTGGGTAGCCTATTGGAACTAATTAATTAGTCGATTAGATCAATTAATTAATTTGGGTTTGATTAATTGATGGAGACCAATTAATTGGACCTTCAATTAATTAAAGTCCAAGATCATGGTTTAACTAGGACTCTTGGAGAGCAAGACATAGAGCCTAGTTAAAATTAGGAGAGGATAGAATAAGGAGGGAAAGAGGGAGAGTCTTAATAGGATTAGGGCAGGACCTCAAGTGTGTATGAATACACACTTGAAGAGGTAGAAAATTTAAGAGAAAAAGTAGAAGCAAAAAATAGGCCACTACTCTCCCTCTCTTACTCTATATTTTTATCTTCTCCAACACACAAATTGCTCCAAGCTTGTATCAATTTAATTCTCTAAACACAAGTTATTTTGGAATTGAATTGCACTCTCTGTTTTAGATTAGGGATAAGAACTTTGATTCACTAGCAAGGATCAATTGTTAGTGGACTTGCCCGACATGTGGATATACTTTGAGGGAAGACAATTAAATTCATTGCGAACCAGTTTCAATCAAGATGTTTGGAATTTAGATTTCTTCAATCCCTACATTAAATTGGAGTGCTTCAGGTATAAACTGTGAGTCTAGCTTTTAATTGTTAAAGAAAATAAGTTATGCCAACCAATTAATTTGTATCGATTCCCAAAATGCATATTTGATATGCATGATTTACTATTTTTATTGAAAATTTTAATTTTCCGCTATGTTGCCAATCTAAGGATATACAAAACCCAACATATATTATATCCACTATCTCAATAAAGAAACTTATATTGAAAAGCTATCAGCATACTCTTGCGGGTTATATTATACTTTTATAAATTCAATTAAATCAAATATGGTGATGGATGAAGAGCCAATAAATTTAAAGAATTTTATTATTTGGCATGATTGTTCAAGATCGATAATGATGCAAAGAATTATAAAAAAAATTCATGGACATCTGTTTAAAAACTCAAATATTCTTTTGTCCAAAGATTTTTCATGTCCTATTTCTTTTTAAGGAAAAATGATTACAAGGTCATCCCAATGAAAGTTGCATTTGAATCTACAGTATTTTTAGAACAAATTCAAGAAGACATATGTAGGCCCATTATTCCATCTTGTGGAGCATTCAATATTTATTGGTACTAATAGACATGTTAGTCACAAGTTTGTTTAATATCTACTCGCATTATTACATTTGCTTGACTCTTTGCATAATAATCTGACTACGTGCACAATTTTCGAATTATACAATCAAAAAAATTCATATGGATAATGTTCTAAGTTTACATCCCAAATTTTGGATAATTGTTGTATGTCAACTCGAATTACAATTGAACATTTTGTTGCTCACACATATACATAGAATGGATTAGTAAAATCTTTTATTAAAAGATTAAAATTATTTACTAAGCCTTAACTTACGAAAACAAAATTACTTAGTTCTACTTAAAGACATGCCATATTGTATGTAGTAGCACTAATTCACATAAGGCCAACTACATATCATAAATATTCCCCATTACTACTTGTTACTAGTTAAGAACCAGATATTTTCATCTAAATGTTTTTGGTTATATGGTTTATATCTCGATTGCTCCACCATAGCTCACCAAGATGGATCCTCAAAGAAGACTGAGACTTTTATGTTGGATTTGAATCCTCATCAATTATTAAATATCTCGAACTTTAATAATACAATTTGTCGATTGTCATTTTGATAGCTGAAAAAATAAGAATTTTTTTTAAATGCATCATCCTTATCTCATTTTGATCCTCATACAAATTAAAAGAATTGGAAGTTCAAAAAATTACTCACTTGCAAAATATTGCAAGTCAGTTACCTGATGCATTTACTGAAATTAAAAAAGTAATAAAATCACTTATACAAATTGTCAATGCACCTACACGTATTAATGTCCCAACGTGATAAATTGTTAATACACTAGCAAATGAGTCTTAGGCATGCCAGAAGCATAGGTCTATTACCTATCGGTTCCACTGATAGAAATCCAAGAAAGCAAAAACAAGCAAAATAAGATAGTTGGCACTTCCAAAGTTATTTGTTACAACTTTAAGGTTGCAAACACAAGTGCAAATTATGTCAAGTAATAAATTTCTTGTAAGTCATGGTCGATCTACATAAAAGTTGTTTGAAGATTTTAGGATTACATTTCTAAAAAATGGGCGTTATGTGATTTAGAATATAAAAAATAATAATGTTTGTTGTAATTAAAAAAATCAAAGTAAAAAAAGTACTGAAAATTAGGGATTTGCTCTTGAATTTTGGATAGAGGAATAATTATTTATTCTTTTTACCTCTTTTAATTGCTACTATTGGAATCTATACATAATGAAAGTTTCAGTGGGAAGATGTTATCAAATACCTCATGCATTAAGGTAATCATGATATTGTGTTACTATTTACAAATTATCTATTAATACCAACATTCGTTTATGGGATCAAGTATTTATGCACACTTTTGTTTACAACAAATCAAGGTTTCATGTTAGTGGTTGGTGTAGGGAAATCAAACATCTAGCTAAATAAACTCAAGTATTTGTTGTGCCATTAGTAATACATAAATAAAAAAACACCACAAAATAAGTAGGGTTTAAATCAAAAATTAAAATAACAATACAACACACTTAAATAGTTTCTACATTTATAACCATTCATTTTCCTCCATCAAGAGGTTCACTCTTTCTTCTCAATAAAATAAGATTTAAAGAGATATAATGAAAGTAGAAAAGACTAAAAATAGAAGAGAAACTAAAGAATGCATTTCTATTACTATAAAATTTAGCCTAAAAACAGACAACAATAAAACTTTCTTTTTCACTCTAACCTCCCCTTCTTACAAGCTTAATACATGGTCTATTTGTAGTGCTTGGAGTATGCTAAATGCCAAATATATACTGGAGGAGTTAAACAATCAAGTGTTATGCTAGTTATCAAAAGTTGGTAAGTTGTTACACCAATCCTCTAAATTTTCACCTACCAAATTGAATTGAATTTTTAGACTAGATACAACTAGATTCTAATAATGGGTAAAGATTTAAAGTTGTAGAGCATTCTTATCTAATATATTTTCATATGCAATTTATCAAATTTGGCTGCAGGATGAGGAAGATATGGTCAAATTATTGGATCATGTTCAAAAGTCATTCTTCAACATCAGTATTATTGACCATTTTAACATATTTTCTCACCATCTTGTCTTCAAATCACTTGTTTATCTACCTCTTATATATAATATATCCAAATTTTAGGTCAAAATTATTTTTTTAAGAGATATGACCCAAATGATAAAATAAGTTAGGATGAACTTAACTATTATCCAAATTTTGGTGATCCATTTTGTACGACTACTTGTAATCCAACTTTTTAAATCCTTATATGTTTACTCTGGGAACCAAAGTTGTATGAACTTGTAAATGAATGACTTATCAATCCATAGCCTCAAGAATTAACCCAAAACCATTCTGTAATCAAAAGTTATGTCAGTTTCTCTAAAACCTACACAAAAAAGGTAAAAGTTTTTAATCTCATTTTTATATGTTAACTTTTCATTTTATTTCTAAAACATAAAAATGCTTTAATTGAGAGTTGTAAGGATAATTTCAAAGTGAAAATAATTGTATAAATTCTAATTAATTATACATTTCTAAATGTTCGTCACACCCCTCAACTAGCTTATTAATATCCCTAGTAATTATAGCATAATGAAATGCAATACAAATAAGAAGGAACATGGCATGGTGATCAAAATTTAAATGAAACTTGTAAAATTGTCTAATAATCATAAAAAAATCATTTGTCATAGATCACAAATGCTATTGAGATTTTTTCTTTCAAAAAATCTTGTGCGTATGTGCGCTAAACCAACCTTTTATTCCATAAACCAAAATACATATAACTCCAAAATCAATCATGAAAAATGTAATACCCGAGCCTCGCGCTACTCATTTGGCCAATATAGTTCATGCATTTCATGCTACATATGTGCCATTGCATTTTTAATTGATATTTTATAATGCACTATATGTTATACGATATTTTTAATAATTAAACTTCTGAAATTATCACCCGATATTAGTTTTCAAATTCTTTAATCTAATTGGTTGAGTTGGTACTAAGATACGAGAATTTAGATGTCAACTATTAGATACCATAAGGATACACGTGAGTGAAATGTGGCATCATTGTGTTTATCGGTATTGGATAAACTATGCAAATAAATAAATAAAAATATTATGTATTAATTACATATATATATATATGAAAAAAAATAATATATATATATATACCTAGGAGTAGATGTACGAAATATATATATATAAGTATATGTGTGGAGTATAATAAAATAATACCATAATATGTATACATATATATATGCATATATGTATACACGTGTACATAGTGTAGTAATAGTTATAATATATTATACATATATTATAATATATTATATTAGGTTATAATATATCATACTTAATAAGTATACATATGTTATAATATATTATATTATGTTTTCTTAGTAGCTAAGTAATAATTATGTATTAACACACAGCACACACACGTGCCCGCATATAATATATTATACTATATTAAGGATAAGTATACATATGTTATAATATATTATATTATATATTCTTAGTAGCTAAGTAATAATTACGTATTAACACACACACACACCCACACACACATCTGCATGGCTGGAAAGAAAGGAAAAGAAAAGAAGAAGAGGAAGAGAAATAAAGAAAGAAAGAAAGAAAAGAGAGGGTGTTCCAACAAATTTCAATGGTAGGAATTAGAGAAAGATTTGGGTAAGTTTCTTCTCATTTTATATGGATAAAAATATATATTTATGTTGTTTATTTCTAATTTAAAAAAAAGTTTTGATCCAAATTAACTAGTTATCTACTTGTGAGATAATAATTAATATACACCTTTAATTCAAAATTAGTCATAAAGATTGAATTTTATTATCTTATTGGATGAAAGAGCTAATTTAAGTAAGGGATTTGTTATGGGGACTATAACACATCAATTAGATAATATTAGAATGAATTTGAGATGAGAAATTAAGGTATTTAAAAGGTTTTAATTAGGGTGAAGTATAAATTTTAAGATTTGATTGTTACTTAATTAAATTTAAGATTTAAGATCTCTTATAAGATTTGATATAGAAACCTTTTGATTAAAAATGAAAAGTAATACACTATACTTTTACAGGCAGACTTATATCTAAGGTCAGGGAGGAGAATCTTATTAACCTTCAGTAGGACATAAAAGGTGAAAGGTAAGTGAAAATCCATTTGCAACTACAATACATGAACATAGTATTTTATACATTATCTATATTAAAGGTGATTCTTGTATCTTGATATGTGTATTGTGGGTATTATACTTACCTTACACTGGATATATTGTTTGGATGATGGGACATAGGATCCAGTGTGTCATTGGACATGCCATTCATCAGCATATACATGTTCATGTATAACACGTATCCACAGTTGAGGTTTTTGCATGCATGACATTATTTTTAGAAAGAAAATGTTTTGGTTGGCCATTGTTCATGCATAACACGTGTCAACAATTGAGGTTTTTGCATGCATGATATTATTTTCAGAAAAAAAATATTTTGGTTGGCCATTACAAGTATACTGAGGCTTGTGTGACTTATTTATATGATATTTTAGGACACCATGAGTATTACTTCTCGGAGGACCATAGGGGTTGACAGGGGGTGTGCGTCTGGTGGTCACAAAAGGGTGGACCACTTAATTGTGCCCTTATCGACGCTGCTGGTGGGAAGACTTCTAGAAGGTCATAGGGAAAGATAGGGAGTGAACCTCTGGTGATCCAGGAGATGGCCCCTTGACTGTGTCGATCTATTTATGGTCATGTGATTATTGATATTGTTGAGAGCTCTATCCAGTATATAGTAGGTGGGCCAAGGGCCTAGTGATGAAAAATAATTTTGAATGAACTATTTTTATGCATAAGTTTGCATTCTTATCATGATCTCATAAAAATACATTGCATTTATGTTGGATTATCCCTTCACCATGCATTATTTTCATTTATTGAGCATTAGCTCACGTTGTTCATGTATTGTAGGTGAGTTTGATGATATTTGAAACCATGGACTTACTGAGCTAGCGACTGGAGCTCCTACAGGTTCTGAGGATCAGTGTACATGGATGATGACCTGTTAGGCTAGTTGTTAGTTTATTTGATTTTGGAGTCTACTATATTACATTTTGGAACTTGTACTGTATGTTATTTTTAAAACTTTTATGTACATGAGTATGTAAATATTGTGTTTGTTATAGGTCCTCTGCAGGTATATATAAATTAGTTTATGAGTGGGAAAATAGTTTATTATTTATTTAGTTGTTACAGGGAGAAAAAAGAAATTTGTTATGCTTGTACACAGGTTCTATCATGTCAACTTATACTATATATATATAGTTGTGTAGTAATAGAGGTGTTACAGAGTGGTATCAGAGCTAGTTACAGGTTCTGTAGACTGTCTATGTACATAAACTTGGAACTTGTGGAAGCACGACTTTGCTCATAAGTTTTATTTTATTATGTGATGCATTATTATTTCATGAATTATATTGGCCATATTCTAAAACAGTATTGCAGTCATGATAAGAACAAGGAGTGAGAGTAGTAGTGGAGGTAGAAACTAAGAAGGGGAGACACTTATGCCAAATGATGATCGGGATACTGTTATAAACTGACTTACAGAACTTATTCAGTGATAGTCGAAACAAATTCAACAACTCATCCAATAGAGGGATGTAGGTAGGCAATAGAGAGCTGAAATGAATCAACCACGTAGAGATAGTTGGGGAAAGATTTAGAAAAACTCAATCCACCAATATTTGAAGATGCGGCAGATCCCACAGCCACAGAAGATTGGTTGAGAACCCTAGAGAATATGTTCCGGTATAGCAGAGTCCCAAAAGAAGATAAGGTGATATGCATCTCTTTTATGCTTCGTGGAAGTGCTGGGCACTAGTGGGATACAATGAAGCATAGATGATCCCTTTACTATGACTTGAGAAAGATTTAAAGAGTTATTTAGGAACAAATACTTCATTGCATCTGTTTATGCAATGAAGATGAATGAATTTATACAGTTGTGGCAGGGAGCTATGGCAGTCGGGGACTATATTAAAAAATTTAAACAGTTCTCTAGGTTTGCCATGAATATGGTCAGCACTGATGCATTGAAGGTAGAGAGATTCCTTGAAGGTTTGAGGCCAAAACTATACAAAGATGTTAATTTGGTGGGAATTCAAGGAGTCACCTATTCATAGATTGCTTTGAGAGCATTAGTCGCTGAGCAAGTTGAACTCAGAATTTTTCGTGCGCAAAAAGCCCATCACCAATTTAAGCAAGAACAGTGATAGAGATGGGCTGGATATAAAAAGAAGAGACCATTCCAAGTTCAAGGCTAGAAACCCAAATTTCGATCGAAACCAAGATAACAACAGTGGGAGCAAAATAAAAGACTAAAGATAGAGTAGGGGAAAGTGTCAATGCCACAATCTATGTGCCCTAGATGCAGTGGTCAACATACAGAAAACTGCCCTATAGATCCTAGAAGATGCTATGTGTGTGGAAGGGTTGGCCATATTGCCAGAACATGCTTGGAGAACCCAAACTCTATAAAGCAACAGAATATACCAGCTAGAGTTTTTACCATCACTAGAGCAGACACAGAGGCGAATCCATCGGTAGTGATAGATAAACTTTTTATCCATGATACTTCACCAATCATACTATTTGATTCAGGAGCTACACATTCATTTTCATCCACTGGCTATGTGAAGAGGCTGGGTAGGACACCTAACGTAATAGAAATTAGTTACAATGTGACGATTCCTTCTGGAGACTCAAAGCAGACTAATCAGATTTTGAAAGCTTGTGTCATTCCTATTGAAGATAGAGAACTATATGTTGATATGACTGTATTGATCATGAATGACTATGACATAATTTTGGGCAGATTGCCAGAAAAAGACAGTGACATTCCAACCTCCCAGAGAAGAACCTTTTATGTTCGTTGGGATTATGAAGAGCTTCAGATTCCCACTAATATCAGCGCTGAAGGCACAACGTTTACTAGAAGTTGGTTGTGAGGGATATTTAGTCAGTGTTATGAGCATTGAAGAACAACACCATCCTATTCTTAGTGAAGTACCAGTGGTCCAGGAATACCCTAAAGTATTTATAGATGATCTCTCTGGGTTACCACCCGATCGTGAGATAGAGTTTGTTATTGACCTATAGCTAGAAACGTCTCTAATCTCAAAATTCCCATACCGAATGGCTCTATCTGAGTTAAAGAAATTGAAGATACAATTACAGGAATTGCTAAAAAAAAGTTTTATCAGACCTAGCTTTTCACCGTGGGGTGCGCCTATCCTGTTTGTACGAAAGAAAGATAGTACGATGAGATTG
This sequence comes from Paulownia fortunei, assembly GCA_019321725.1. Lineage (NCBI taxonomy): Eukaryota > Viridiplantae > Streptophyta > Magnoliopsida > Lamiales > Paulowniaceae > Paulownia > Paulownia fortunei. The sequence continues at coordinate 9,943,871 of CM033123.1, forward strand.
TGTTTAGACTACCGAGAATTGAATAAGGCTACAATCAAGAATAAATATCCTTTACCTCGAATTGATGATTTGTTTGATCAGCTCCAGGGTGCAGCAGTATTTTCAAAGATTAATTTACAATCTGGGTACCATCAATTGAAAATAAAAAAAATATGACATTTCGAAGACAACATTTCGCACGAGGTATAGACATTATGAATTTTTGGTGATGCTATTTGGATTAACTAACGTCCCAACAACTTTCATGGACCTGATGAATCGGGTATTCAGAATTTTTTTGGATAAATTTGTTATTGTGTTTACCGATGACATCCTGATTTACTCCAAAACAAAGGAAGAGCATGTAACATATTTGAAAATGGTGTTAAAGGTTTTAAAGATGAAACAATTATATGTTAAATTTAAGAAGTGTGAATTCTAGTTGGACCGAGTGGTATTCTTAGGACATGTCATATCAGGGGAAGGAATATCCGTAGATCCAAGTAAAGTAGAAGCTATTAATAGCTGGTCACAACCTACAAATTCTTCAGAAGTACGTAACTTTCTTGGTTTAGCTGGATACTATCGTAGATTTGTAGAAGGATTTTTCAAGATTGTTTCCCTTTTAACACAGTTAACACGGAAGAATATCACATTTAAATAGATAGAGGCGTGCGAGCAAAGTTTCCAAGAATTGAAGAAGAGGTTGACATCAGCACCCATTCTTTCAATTCCATCAGATACTGGAGGCTTTGTAGTTTACAGTGATACCTCAAAGAATGGCTTAGGATGTGTACTGATGCAAAATGGAAAAGTGATTGCATATGCATCGACGCAGCTAAAATAATATAAAAGAAATTACCCTACACATGATTTGGAGCTTGCTGCAGTGGTATTTGCAGTGAAAATATGGAGGCACTATCTATATGGGAAGTGGTATGAAATCTATACGGATCACAAGAGCTTAAAATACTTCTTCACACAAAAAGAACCAAATATGCGACAACGAAGGTGGTTGGAACTGGTAAAGGATTATGACTGTGTTATCAACTACTATCTAGGTAAGACTAATGTGGTGGCAGATGTACTCAGCAGAAAATTAATACAAGGTACTGCAGCTACTCTTTCTGTTCAGAGACCAGAGTTAATTGAATTCTAAAAAATAAATGTAAAGATAGTATAGTTGGGAGAAATGGTAATAAGGTTAGCAACCTTGACACTCCAATCGACGTTAATTGATAAAATTCAACATGGACAATAAGGGGACGAATATTTTATCAGGGTAAAGAAGGATATTGCTTCGGGGGTACCGTCTGATTTTAAAATATCTATGAACGAAGTGCTACAATTTAGGGAACGATTATACATGCCCCATGTGGAAAACATCAGAAAAGATATTCTTGCAAAGGCACATTCAACACATTTAGCAGATTGCACCCTTAAATTAACACTTTCTTGGCATAATGCACCCTAAAGTGATTTTTAACCAAAATTGGAGGGTAAAATGGTTATTAATTATTAATTCCCTCTATTTTCTCATCATCTTTCCTTCATTTGTCATTTTCTAATTTTTTTAAAACCTAATATTATTTTAGTTAAATTAGTTCAATAAAATTTAATTCTAATACTAACAAAAATGATATTTTCTTAGTTTATTTGCAAAACTATAAATTACTTCATATATATATTAATATCTTTAAAATATAGCTTATTGAGATGATAATAAAAATAATAAAAAATTATTTAATAAACGATAGTAATAATTATATTTTCTTAATTTATTTGCAAAACTATAAATTATTTCATGTGTAATATGTTGTTAAAAGTATAGCTTATTTATACGAAAAAAATAATTATTATTTTTAGCTTACATATGGAACAAAAAAAATTATAAATAAATTATTTTTATTTTGTTTATATTTTGTACTATTTAAAGGTTTTTTTTATGGATATGACTATTTAGATTTGTAAATTATTTTATTTGGTATAATCCTAACAACCATATTTGTATAAAAACAATCATTAAATATTACAAAAAATATAAAAAATTAATATTTGTCATATAAGAGGTATTTTATTTACAATTTTTTGTTCTATCAAAATGTATAGAGATTTGAAGATGCATTACTGGTGGCCAGATATGAAAAGAGATATTGCACAGTACGTGGACCAATGTTTGACATGTCAGCAAATAAAAGCAGAACATTAAAGACCAATTGGAACTTTGCAGTCTCTGCTTATTCTATAATGGAAATGGGAAAGAATCACTACAGACTTTGTGGCGGGTTTACCCAAAACTGTGAAAGGTCATAATTCTATTTGGGTGATTGTGGACAGATTAACTAAATCAGCTCATTTCCTTCCCATTTGTTCAACCTATTCTATAGACAGATACACACATATATACATATAAAAAGTGGTTAGACTCCATGGTGTACCACTATCCCTTACAGGGACTCGAGATTTCTGTCTACCTTTTGGAGAAGTCTACATAGGGCATTGGGAACACAATTATCTTTCAGTACTACATATTATCCTCAAATCGATGGGCAATCTAAACGAACAATACAAACCTTAGAAGATATGCTTAGAGCCTGCGTATTAGATTTCCAAGGACAGTGGAGCAAGTATCTACCTCTAGTGGAATTCTCATATAACAATAGTTATCAGGCTACAATCGGAATGGTTCCTTATGAAACATTGTATGGCAGGAAATGCAGATCTCTAATTCAATGGGATGATGTAAGTGAAAAGAAACTTTTAGATCTGAACATGATTCGGGAAATGATAAAAGTTGTGTTACAAATTCGAAAAAGAATGGAAACTGCCCAAAGTCGACATAAAATTTATGCAGACCAAAGAAGAAGAATGCTAGAGTTTGCCAGAGGAGATCAAGTGTTTCTCAAAGTAGCTCCAATGAAAGGTATTATGCAGTTTGGGAAGAAAGGAAAGTTGAGTCCCAGATATATTGGTCCATTTCCTATTATAGAGAGAATAGGTGATGTTGCTTACAAACTTGACCTGCCTACATCAATGCCTCAAGTACATAATGTATTCCACGTATCCATGTTGAAAAAGTATATTGTGAATCCATCCCACATTCTACAAAAGCGAGCCAGTAGAGTTGAGATTAGATTTGAGTTACGAAGAAAGAACAACTTAGAAATAAGAAAATCCCATTAGTTAAGGTATTGTGGAGGGACTAATCAATGGAAGAGGCTACATGGGAAAATGAGGATGAAATGAGAGCCAAATAACTAGAGCTTTTTCGGTAAGCAAAATTTCGGGCATGAAATTTTTATAAGGGGGGAAGGATATAATACTCGAGTCTCACACTACTCACATGTCTAATATAGTTCATAGATTTCATGCTACGTATGTGCCATTGCAATTTTAATTGATATTTCATAATGCACTATATGTTATATGATATTTTTAATAATTAAACTTCTAAAATTATCACCCGATATTAGTTTCCAAATTCTTTAATCTAATTGGTTGAGTTGGTACTAAAATACGAGAATTTAGGTGTCAACTATCAGATACTATAAGAATACACGTGAGTGAAAAGGTGGCATCGTTATGTTTATCGATGTAGGATAAACTATGTGAATAAATAAATAAAAATATTATGTATTAATTATATATATATAAGAAAATATATATATATATATACACCTAGGGGTAGATGTACGAAATATATATAAGTATATGTGTGGAGTATAATAAAATGATACCATAATATGTATACATATATATATATATGCATATATGTATACACGTGTACATAGTATAGTAATAATTATAATATATATACATATGTTATAATATATTATATTATGTTTTCTTAATAGCTAAGTAATAATTATGTATTAACGCACACACCACACACACACGTCCGGACGGCAGCAAAGAAAAGAAAAGAAAACAAAAAGAAGGAGAAAAAGAAAGAAGAGAGAAAGAAAGAAAGAAAGAAACAGTAGGAATTGGAGGAAATTTTGGATAAGTTTCTTCTCATTTTGTATGGATAAAAATATATATTTATTTCATTTATTTCTAAGTTGAAAGAAAGTTTTGATCCAAATTAACTAGTTATCTACTTGTGAGACAATAATTAATATACACCTTTAATTTGAAATTAGTTACAAAGATTTATTTTTATTATCTTGTATTAATTGGATGAAAGAGCTAATTTTATTAAGAGATTTGTTATGGGGATTATAATACATCAATTAGATAATATTAGAATGAATTCGAGATGAGAAATTAAGGTATTTAAAAGGTTATAATTGGGGTGAAGTATAAATTTTAAGATTTGATTATTATTTAATTAAATTTAAGACTTAAGATATCTTATGAGATTTGATATAGAAACCTATTGGTTAAGAGTGAAAATTAATACATTTTACTTTTACAAGCAGTCTTATATCTAAGGTTAGGGAGGAGAATCTTATTAACTTTCAATAGGACATCAAATGTGAAAGGTAAGTGAAAATTCATTTGCAACTACAATACATGAACATAGTATTTTGTGCATTATCTGTATTAAAGGTGATCCTTGTATCTGGATATGTGTATTGTGAGTATTATACATACCTTATAGTGCATATATTGCTTGGATGATGGAACATAGGATCCGTTGTGTCATTGGACATGTCATTCATCAGCATATACATGTTCATGCATAACACGGGCTCACAGTTGAGGTTTTTGTACGCATGACATTTTTTTTAGAAAGAAAATATTTTGGTTGGCCACTGCTAGTGTACCAAGGCCTGTATGACTTATTTATATGTTATTTTGGGGCACTACGAGTATTACTTATCGGGGGATCATAGGGATTGACATGGGGTGTGCCTTTGGTGGTCATGAGAGGGTAAATCGCTTAACTATGCCCTTATTGACGCCGCTGGTGGGAAGACTTCTGGAAGGTCATAGGGGAAGATAGGGGGTGGACCTCTAGTGATCTCATGAGATGGCCCCCCGACTATGTCTATCTGTTTATGACCATATGATTATTAATATTGTTGAAAACTCTATCTAGTACATAGTGGGTGGGCCAAGGGCCCAGCAATAAAAAATAATTTTGAATGAACTATTTTTATGCATAAGTTTGCATTCTTATCATGATCTCATAAAAATGAATTGCATTTATGTTGGATTATCCCTTCAACATGCATGATTTTCATTTACTGAGCATTAGCTCACGTAGTTCATGCATTGTAGGTGAGTTTGATGATACTTGAAACCATGGACTTACTAAGCGAGCGATTGGAGCTCCTACAGGTTCTGAGGATCAGTGTACATGGATGACGACTTTTTGGGCTAGTTGTTAGTTTATTTAATTTTGGAGTCTACTGTATTATATTTTGAAACTTGTACTGTGTGTTACTTTTAAAATTTTTATGTACATGAGCATGTAAATATTGTGTTTGTTATGAGTTATCTGCAGGTATATATAAATTAGTTTATGAGTGAGAAAATAGTTTATTATTTATTTAGTTGTTACAAGGAGAAAAAAAAATTATTATGCTTACACACAGGTTTTATCATGTCAAATTATACTATATATATATAGTTGTGTAGTAATAGGGGTTTTACAAAAAAGCCTCAACTCCATATCCTTATAGGCAAGTATTTGTCATTTAAGTTGGTAAGGTGTTCTCACTTATGGAGTTGGAAAACAATTAAAACACTCATGAACACAGCTTAAATGATTTAGGATAAATATTCAAACTAATATTGAGCATAAGATAGGTAGTCACAAAATTTGAAATACCTAGTCTATCTTACCAAATTATGCATCGAAATTTCATTGGTTAGCCTAAAAATGAATGGTGAATTTTTTTGGTTTTTCAGTTTTTTTATACAACATAACTCGCATGATAACAAAAGATAAAAAAAAAATTATAATTATACTCACATCACTAGCTACAAAGTGAAATATTTCATTAGAAATAGATAACTACACATGTTTACCTATTTTATTTCTCTACATGCAAGGTAGACATAATCAATTAAAGTTCAGAATGCTTGTTTTATCAAACTCTCCACTTATTCACAAAAGATATGTGAATATTAAATGTAAATACTTTAACATGGTTGGAATTTTTAGTTATATGTATTGTAATAAATCTTTCCACAAAGCTTAGGATGTGCACAAGACTATTTTTTTTTTCAAGATATTACACTTAGACTCTAACAAAAAGAGGATTGCATTAATATTTTGACAATTCACAATATTTCAGTTAAAAACTTCACAAATATGCCACGTTATGCTAAGAAAAATGGGGGTGAATTTCAAGAGTGTGAAAAGATTACTCTTTACTCTGGCCACCTTTACTCATAGTTTCATCAGACCGAAAAAAAAACATGCTTGAATTTTTTTAAATAAACAACTAAAAAAATATATTGAATACACAAGACATGATATCAACTATCCTCCCAACTTAATCAAGACATTGTTCCCAATGTCAGATAAGAAAGTAGAATTTAGAAGATATCACCTGAAATATGACTTACTGAAAAAAAATATAATAAAGTTGGAGTACTATTAGTTGAAACCATTAAGGATAAATGTCATAAGCTAAGAGTCAAACTCATTTTGTATTTTTGACCACTGTCCCTGTTGGATCAATCCACATAAGCTAAGACTAGATTAGGTTTTGGCGCATATGCTAGAAGTTGATTAATCAATTAGTCAGGTGTTGGAGTATAAATGAGGATTCATCTCGTAGATGGTGAAATAATTTTTTTTTCCACAGCATGATCTATAAAAGATAGCAAACCATCATAGAAACCATTAACATTAAGAATACCTATAGGTTTATGGTGAATGTTGAGTTGTACCCAAAAGATAACTTGGAATAACTCATTTAGTGTACCAAAACCACCAAGCAGAGTGATGAATAACTCCATATTATTTAACATGTTTGGCATTCTATCTTGAATATATGACACTTTTAACTCATCTCAGATAGTTATACCAGTGATATTCTCTACTATTAAAGGTTTTGGAATAACTCAAAACTTTAACTCCCCTTACATGAGAAAAAGTAGCAACATTCTCCATTAACCCCAGACTGCTTCTCCCATACACTAAATGAATTTTTCTTGCTGCTAAAATCTACCAAGGTTATTAACTGCCCCTATAAACTCACCATTTTTTTCTGGATTAGTTCTACAAAAGACACAAATACAGTTAGACTTGCGAGTGGAAGACCCTTCCATTTTCTTTCTTTTCTTTTTTTCAAAGTGAGTTGTGCAAAAATGGAGTGATTATTGTACTATTTATTGAGGTGTGAACAGGAAATGCATTTATTGCACGTCTTTTTCTTTTATCAGAAAGGTTGAAAATAAGGACACACAAAATTTAAAAATTATCTATATACACGTGAATATACCTATAGCAGTGATTGTAGCTCACATCTTTCCCTAGTTTTACGTCCACTAATGACTTAAACACCCTCTATGGGTTGAGGATATGCTTCCTATCCAATTTTCTTATAAATTGACAAATAGGATTTTTAATGTCAAATTATCAAGACTATAACATTCATATTCATCCCAAAAATGATTCTATAAATCAAGAATTGTATGATGTACTAATCCACATGAATGCGTCTCAAGAGTCAATATAATGTCATCTAAAGTCTCCTTACTTCATTTTTTTTAATATGTACTTTTTCCAAAATCAGGCATGTATCTAGTAAGCAAGTTTGAAGACTCACAGGAAAACCCACATGCTACTTTTACCTTTGTTTCAATTATCCACCGTATGTCCCATGGGATGCCCTTATGCATAAGCATCCTTAATCTTTTAATCTTGATTTTATAAATTTTTAAAATTGTAATTTTAGGTATAAAAAAAAATTGCTTCTTGAGAGTTAGAAGAATTTCATCCATTTAAAAAGAACAAAAAACAAAAACTAAGAAAGAGAAAAAAACTTTGTACAAAGATTTTATTTGTTTGGAAAACTAATAAGTCTGATTTTAATAATCACAAAGTACCGTTATCCGCCACTTAACCTAGAAAAGAAAAAAAAATAAAAAAAATCCTACAAAATAAATAAACTCAGAGAAAATAAGTATATATACACACACTAATCATAACAAGGGTTAGAAAGCAAAAGAATTTCTTCTTGTGAAAATTAATTCTCTAGAAACGGTTTGAGTCTTTGTCCATTTACTTTGAATACATTATCATTTCTAAGATTTTTAATGTCACACCCCATAAGAATAAACATTTTTTGCAACAAAATCTTTTGACCAACCTCAAATATTTTTTTTGAAATTTTATCATCCTAAAAATCTTTGATTCTTGCTTTATGAATTTTAGAATTTTCATATGCATTATTTCTCAATTCTTGAAGTTCATCGATTTGCAATTTTCACAATTTTGAAGCTTCATCAAAGTTGAAGTTAAACATGTTGATTGCTCAATAAGCTTTATGTTCAAGTTGAACAGGTAAATGACAAGGTTTTTAATTAACAATCCTATAAAAAGACATGCCTAATGATGTTTTGAAAGTAGTTTTATATGCCCAAAGTGTATTGATAAGTCTAAAAAACCAATCTTTTTTAAAATTTATTTTATCTCCCTATTTGCAAGTTCAACTTGTCTATTTGTCTAAGGGTGATAAGGAGTTGCAACTTTATGTATGATTCCAATTTCCTCATTAAAGTTTCAAAAATTTTGTTACAAAAATTTTGTTACAAAAATTTTGATAATGGATTGAGGAATTCCAAATTGATTTAAAATATTTTCTTTCAAAAAATTTATCACTATTTTGTGATCATTGTTTCGATATGGAATTGCCTTGATCTATTTTGAGATATAATCTATTGCGACCAATATGTAAATAAAATTAAATGATAATGGAAATGGTCCCAGAAAACTAATACCTCAATAGTCAAAGATTTCAATCACTAGGATAGAGTGTAAGAGCATCATGTTTTACTTTGAAATAGATCCTAACTTTTGACAATTTTCACAACTTTTACAGAAAGTGTAAGTGCCTTTGAAAAGTGTTGACCAATAAAATCTACATTGCAAGAAATTTGCAGTGGTTTTCTTTGCCAAAAAATGACCACCATATGCTTTTGAATGACAAAATTTAACTAGATTACCTATCTCATTATCTGGCACGCATCTTCAAAAGATTTGATGAGGATAATATTGGAATAGGTATTGATCATCCCAATAAAAAAATTTCACCTCAGTCAAAAATTTCTTTTTTGTCTTAGGAGTTCCAATGCGATAACATCTTTTTTGTCACAAGAAAATTAACAATGTCAGCAAACCAAGGTTAAATAAAAAAATTAAATAGTTGTTCATCAGGGAAAATGTTATTAATAGGTGTAATTTGGTATGAGTCATCACAAACAAGTCTCGACAAATGATCAGCCACCATATTTTCTACTTTTTTCTTATCTCGAATCATAATGTTGAATTCCTAGAGTAAGAAAATCCACCTAATCAGTCTAGGTTTGGCATCTTTTTTTGACAAAAGATATTTTAGAGGTATATGATTACTAAAAACAACAATTGGTGAGCCAACAAAATAAGATCTAAAATTGTCTAATGCAAAAACTACACCAAGTAAATCTTTTTTAGTTGTTGAATAATTTAATTGAGCACTGTTTAAAGTTTTACTTGCATAGTAAATAACATATGGTTTCTTATCTTTTCTTTGTCCTAAGACAGCTCTAATAGCATAGTCACTGGCATCACACATTATTTCAAAAGATAAAGTGTTATATGGAGGTTGCATGATAAAACAGACGTAAGCATGCTTTTAAGCATAACAAAAGCATTTTCACAATTTTCAGTCCATTTAAATATAGTGTCTTTTGTTAGAAGATTAGAAAGATTTAGTTATTATACTAAAATATTTGATAAATCTTCTATAAAAATTAGCATGCCCTAAAAATTATCTTACCTATTTTACAAACTTTGGTATTGGCAAATTGATAATTAACTCGATTTTAGATTTGTCTAATTTAATATATTTTAACAAAATAATGTGTCCAAGAATAATACCCAGTTATTACCATAAAATGGCATGTCTCCTAATTGAGTACAATATTCTTTTCTTCACACCTGATCAAAACCTTTTCTAAATTAGGCAAACAATCATCAAATGAATTACCAAAAATAAAAAAATCATCCATGAAGGAAAACATTAAAACATGTCACTAAAAATACTAAGCATGCATCATTGAAATGTAGTTGGTACCTTATATAATCCAAAAGGCATCATTCAATATGCAAAAGTACAAAAAAGATATGTAAAAGTTGTTTTCTCTTGATCTTAAAGTGTAATTGCAATTTGATTATACTTACAATATCCATCTAAGAAGTAGTAAAATTCATGTCCTGCAACTCTTTCTAAGATTTGATTCATGAAGGGTAATGAAAAATAATCTTTTCTAGTAACTGAGTTGAGTTTCCTATAGTCAATGCACATTCGTCAACCGGTAATAGTCCTAGTTGGAATTAATTCATTATTGTCATTATTGACTATAATAACTCCATATTTCTTAGGTACAACTTGAGTAGGGCTTACCCATTTGCTGTCAGAAATAGGATATATGATTCCATTATCTAAAAGTTTAATGACTTCATTTCTCACTACTTCTTTCATATTAGGATTTAGCCTTCATTGCATTTCTCTAGAAGGTTTAGCATTTTTTTCAAGATAGATGTTATGTGTGCAAACTAAAGGACTAATACCTTTAATGTCTGTAATGGTCTATCCTAAAGCATTTTTATACATTTTTAAAGTTTCGATCACTTCTTGGATTGCATCAAATTTAAAAGAAATTATTACTGGAAAAGTCTCATTCTCACTCAAGAAAGAGTATTTCAAATCAAATATGAAAGGTTTCAAATCAATTATAGGAGCTTTAATACTTGATGAAACAGATTGTACTGTTGATCATGAGATTTTCTTCAAACCTTGGCTTCCAAAAATATCTTTTTATATTTGCAAAAATTTAGATAGAGTATTAGAGTGTATCTTTTTACAAATATTTTCACTTTCAAACAAGTCTCCAAAGAATCTGAAGAATTAGCGGTAGTAAAATATTCATGAACAAATTTCTTAATTGAATCCACTTCCTGGACTTTGATATCTTCTGTAGGTTGCTTACAAACATTAAACACATTTAATTTCAAAGTCATATTTCCAAAAGATAACTTCAAAATACCATTCCTATAATTAATCAAAGCATTTGAAGTTATAAAAAAAAGATAACCCAAATTGATAGAATTGTGTCCAAAACAAAAAAAATCACTGAAAAGTAAAACTTATCAATTTGTACCAACACATCTTCTACTGCTCTCTTTGAAACTTTAATCGAACGGTTAACTAATTGGAGTACAACAAAAGTTGTTTTAAATTTTTCCAAACCTAACTGTTCATACAATGAGAAAGGTAGAAGACTTACACTAGTACCAAGATCAAGCAAAGCACGCTCTATTCTAGTGTTTCCTATGGTACATGATATGGTTAGACAACCTGGATCTTTGTACTTGGGTGGAGTGAATTGTTGAATGATTGAACTAACACTTTCAGTTAAAAATATCTTCTTTATTACATGATTTTTTTTTATTGTACATAAATCTTTCAAAATTTTAGCATAAGAAGGAACTTGTTCGATTGCATTTAACAATGGAATATTAATCTTGACTTGTTGAAAAAGTTCAAAGATTTTAGAATTTGAGCTCAATTCTTGAGTTGATTCCAATCTATAAGGAAAGGGTGCTGGAAGTACATAATTTTCTATTTCATCATTTTCGCACTTACCTTCATTAAACTTTCATTCATTGTCAACACTATTTTTATTCTTCATTCCTGAATGTGGATTAGAAACTTTATTCGGGATGAATAGTCTTGTCAACAACTTTTCCACTTCAAAGAATTACGACCAAATTAGCCTCATTGACTAAATTTTCACGTGAAGAAGAAATATGACACTGAGTGGAAAGATTAGGTTGAGGATGAGTAGGAAACTTACCTTTTTTCCTGAGTGCACAAAGAGGTAGTTAATGTTAAAAGTGTATTTTTGATCTCATTGATAGTTTATGAAATTTGATTATTGATATTTGTTTGTTCATGCATAAATGCTTGCAAAGTCTCCTCAAGGGATTTTGTATGTGGAGCTGGATAAGAAGGAAAGTTTGGCGGATTTTGTGAATGTAGCAGTTGGTCACGGTTATCATCTCGCCAACTAAAATTGGAATGATTTCTCCATTGTGGATTGTAAGTTTTAGAATATGGAGAATGAAAAGGCTTTTTGAATGTGTTTCTAAAGTTTGATTGTAAGTTTCAAAATACAGAGAATGAAAAAGTTTTTTAAATGTATTCCTAAAATTTACTTGTACTAGAATGTTTGGACATTCATTAGTGGAGTGCCCCATAAGTTCACAATTGCTACAAACTTTCTCTTGCACATATTTGATTTCATTTATTTTTTCAAGTTTCATGCCTTCAACTTTTCTTGTTAATCTAGTAATCTTTGTGTTTAGATCATCTTCTTGACTAAGGTAATATTTTTCTTTATTACTATTAATAAAATTTGATCCAATGGAACCTTCGAAATAATTAACACTATGCCATGATTGAGAGTTTTCTGACAAATTGTCTACATATTCTAAGGCTTCAATCAGGTTCTTTATCAAGAAACTCACCATAATACATTATTTCAATAAATTATTTTGTTTCAAGAGTTAGATCTTCATAAAAGAAACTAATTAAGCGCTATTTTTTAAAATCATAATATAGGCATGAATTCAACAAATATTGAAATCTTTTCCATCATTAAAAGAAAGCTTCATTAGAATTTTGAGAAAAGTTTGGATTTGTCTTTTCAAAATATTAGTTTTAGGAGTTGGAAATTTTTTTTAAAAAAAAATTCAACTTGTATTTCTTACCAAGTGCTAATTGATCTAGGTTTTAAATAACTAAACCAAGTTTTTGCTTTATCTTTTAAAGAAAAAATAAATAATTTGACCTTAACAATCTCTTTTGTGCAAGTTTGATCATTAAAAGTGACACATACTTCATTAAATTCTTTTAGATGCATGTAAGGGTTTTAAGAGCCTAAACCATAGAACATGGGATGTAAAATGGTCATATCTAGCTTGAATTAAAAATTATTGCATTGAGAGGAAAAATGAAACGAGAAAGAGAAGAATTTTAAGGATATTGCAAGTAATAACGCATGATACGCACATATTGATTCTCAGTTTCATCCTGGACACTTTCATTTTCAGCTATGGTGGAAGTATGTGGAGGTGACTCAAACAAAATTTCAAACAAAAATTCAAAATTATTTCTAATTAATCACTAAGAATTATGACTCCGATACCATATAACCATATAATCATAAAGAAAATAAACACACAATATTTACAAAGGATAAATCAAACCTGAAAACTTACCTTGCCTTCCCCGGCAACAACGCCAAAAACTTACTACAACTTTAAAGTTGCAAACCCAAGTCCAGGTTGTGTCAAGTAATAAGTTTTTTGTGAATCCGATTTGATCCACAGGGAAGTTGTCTAAAGAATTCATGATTATATGCTTAAAAAAATAAAGATAGGTTTTATGTGATTTAGAATATATAAAAAATATTATATGTTATAACTAAAAAACAACCAAAGTAATAAACGTATTGAGAATTAGGGATCCGCTCTTGAGTTTTAGATAAATAAATAATTATTTATTTTTTTTACCTCTTTTAATTGCCACTATTGGAATCCATATATAATAAAAATTTAAATGGGAAGATATTATCAAATAGCTCATATAATAAGAAAATCATGATATTGTCTTACTATTTGCAAATTATCTGTTAACACCAATACTTATTTATGGGATTAAATATTTATACACACTTTTATTTATAACAAATCAAGGTTTCAGGTTAGCGATTGGTGTAGCAAAACTAAATGTCTAGCTAAATGAAGCCAAGTATTTGCGGTGCCACTAGTAATGCATAAATCAAGAATTACCATAAAATAAGTAGGATTTATATCAAAAATTAAAATAATAATACAACACATTTAAATATTTTTTATCTTTATAATCGTTCATCTTCCTCCATCAAGAGGTTCACCATTTTTTCTCAACAAAATAAAATTTAGAAAGACATAATAAAAGTAGAAAAGACTAGAAATAAAAAAGAAACTAGAGAATACATTTCTATTACTACTAAAAAAACCTTACACTACTACTAGATAACTTAGCCTAAAGAAACCCTCTACCCCTCCCCCCTCCTTCAACAACTCTTACAAGCTTAATATATGGCCTATTTATAGTGCTTGATAAAGGCCAAACATATAATAGATGCGTTAAACAATCAAGTGGTATGCTAGTTGTTAAGAGTTGGTAAGTTACACCAAATTCATTAAATTTTCAACTACCCAATTGAATTGCATTTTCCGACCAGATATAACCATATTTTGATGATGGTGTAAATATTTGTTTGAATATATATTTTCATATATCATTTGTCAAATTTGACTGCTGGATGAGGGGATATGGTCAAATTATTGAATTATGTTCAAGAGTCTTCCTTTGATATCAGCAACATATTGCAACATGTTTATTGATTATTTTAACATATTTTCTCACCATCTTGTCTTCAGTAAATTTGTTTATAATCTATTATGTATAATATATCTAAATTTCAACCTAAAATCAATTTTGGTTTAAAAGATATGACCCAATTGGTAAAATAGGTCAGAATTGGGGTTAACTCTGATCCGAATTTTTTGGTGATCCATTTTGTACAACCACTTATAATCTAACTTGTTCGATCCTTACATATTTAATATGGGATCTAAAGTCTTCATGAACTTGTAGATGAATGACTTATCATTCCATAAACTCAAAAATGAACTCAAAACCATTTCAGAATCAAAAGTTACGCCAATTTTTCTAAATCCTGCACACAAAAAGGTAAAACTTTTTAATCTCATTTTTTGATGTTGATGTCCCATTTTATTCTTAAAACACAAAGATGCTTTAATTAGAAGTTCTAATAAAAAATTTAAAGTAAAAATAATTATATAAATTATAATTAATTGTACACTTTTAAATGTTTATCATCTTGCATATTAGACTAGAATAATGTACTTTTTGTCTATTATTAGGTTTTTTCCCATAGGGTTCTTTTTTATAAAATTTTAACGAGACATATTCTTAGTAATGGATATCCAAGGGGAGTGTTGCAAATATTTTCATTAATTAATGGATTTCCATTAATCCCCCATGTATGCTTTGTATTCCGTAACTTCCAATGACTTTAATTGTTTGAACTCAAAGGTGACTACAGCAAACACAATTTTTAGCGACGAAATATTTTGCGCTAACTTGGAAAAAATCATCGCTAAGTAATATTTGCGACGATTATTTTTCATCGCTAATATCGTCGTTATAAGAGCGTCGTACCAACACTTAAAGATGAAATTAGCAGTTTTTGTCATTAAGTTAGCGATGATTTGTTAGCGACGAACTGGTGGAAGATTTTTCGTCGTTAAATAAAAAATATATAAAAAAAATTAAAGTTAGCGACGAATTCAGTACTTCGTCACTAACATAAAAATATTTGATGATGAATTTTTTACATCTTCATCGCAAAAATTTAAAAAAAAATTAAAAAAAATTACTTTAGCGACAAAATTAAGATTTTTCGAAAAAATAAAATTCATCACCAATGTGATTGTCTTTTAGCAACGAAAGATCTTAATTTCGTCGCTAATGTTCACTATTTATTTTTAATATTTTTTATTATTTTAATTATTTTCTCGTATTTTTGTAACCTATTTTTTCAATCCATAACAGTCACAACCCAATGACAATGATCACAATCACAACCACAACTATTAAACTTCCAACAACTATTAAAATTTAACAAATTAAACTCAATAAAATGATACATTAAATATATATATATAATAAAATATTTAATATACACATTCAACAAAATATAATAAAATACAATTTTATATACTTAAACTACACTATAACTGTGGAGGTGGCGAAGGTGAGGAGGATAGGGGCTACTGGACAAGCGACTGCAGTAGACCTAAAGCTATCCTCTCAAAAACTTGTAATATTGCATAATGGTCGACTTTCATCATTTGTAATTCATTCCTGGTGCTCTGCATCTCATTTTGTGTGGACTCCAGCTGCTCCTTAAGTTATGCATTAGTCGGTCTAGACGATAATGTATCCAAAGAAGTAGACCTGAGAGGTTTAAGCCCATTTCCAAGCCCACATATGTACCCCGAATGTGTACTGAGGACTTGATCACATACTCTATCTGCAATCTGTATGTCATCTAGATGGTGAGCGTCATCCCCGGTATCTGTCTTAGTCTGAGTTTGAGTCTGTAATTGTCGGTACTCTTCTCGAAGTCGCACCATCTCATCCTAAAATCAATAAATATGTTAAAAACTTAAATATATAGTTAAAAATATTACATAAAACCAAAACAACTAAATGTATTCAATACTTACGTATGCACTCTCAGCTCTCTCTCCTATCCACCCTTTCATTGAGCTATAGTGTGTTTCATTAAAGACGATGATCCGGTCCTTTTTGCTAGATCCATCGGCCTGCAAATAATATTTCATTACATTAAAGATGAATCAAATAATAAGTTAACACTTAACTAAATAGTTTACACTTACACCGTCGTAACTATATTGCAGAAAAGACTTTGAACCTCCACGATGATTGTATGGCAACTTAGCATGATTTGTGGAGTTGATTTCTAAATGTTTCTGCAAAAAAAAGATTAATTTATAATGAAAAAAGTTAATTAATACTAAATATAAGATTTAACTAAGTTACATAACTATATGAGTTTTTCATGTTGACAGTAGATAAATAAATCTAAGTAAAGAAACAAAAAATAGTAAATATAAATAAGATGTTGATAGTAGATAAGTGAACAAGTGTAATACATAGTACCTTATTTAATCATCATTTTAGCTAAAATAAGGTGAAATACTATTACCTTAAATTCATTAGACTTGAACAATCTGTATAAATACTCCCAATCCGTCGAAGTCTCACACAAATTATTGGGCATTTATTTTAATCGATCATCCCAAGATAGGTGGTGCATGAAACTCTTGTAATATTTGTGTATCTTCTGATGGTGGTCGCGATATCGGGCACTTATTAGTTTATCGACCTTATTCCTAACCTACTTTGGTCCTGTACCAAAGTGTACAGTAAATATATCTTATAAAAAAAATAAAAGATTATTCAACATTCAATATATAAAATAAAACTTAAACTAATAAATACAATTTGAATACTTATACTAACCGATAACCGATCAAAAATAGGTCGTTTCTGCTCCTCTGTAATCTTTCTCCAATCAGTCACTTAGAGCGATGCAAAATTCTTCACGGCAACACTAAGCTCGATCATAAAAGATGCTGCATTTGTCCCTATAGGACGACCATGACACTTGTGAAATGTGAGGGGAATCTTTCCCCGAATTCTAATTGGCGTCTGAGCCTATCTCCATGTGTTGCTCGTGTCTCTCTACGTTTTTTTTTTGTGTAGGAGTTGCAAAACATTAACCAAAGTGTTAGATAATTGTTCAACATAATTATTATATAACAAAAATAATAAGAAAGATTTATAAAGTGAAACAAATCATCAGATGTACCCTCCATATGCATGTCTGTGGAAGCTGGATCAATAACGGGTTGATCCTCGATCCGTTTAGGAGGCATACATACAAAAGACAAACATCTGGTTAAACACATAATAATTAATATAATTTTAATTTAAGCTATTTAAAAAACTTACTGTCCGGCTGTAGTAAGAGGCAAATCAAATGATACAGCAATTGCTAGTGAGTGACTAAAAAAAATAAAATTCATTTATTAAACTCTATCAAAAGAATAAATACCAGACATTTAATGAGACAACTAACATATTGTTCAACAAGCTAAATAAGTAAAAAATACTTAACAAATTAAAGTAAAATAAAAGTTAATAGTTGATACCATGAAATTAGTCAATATCATCATCAGATAGAAATATTTGCTCTTCTCCATTACTCTCTAATTCAGTGTCCTCGTCTTCATCATTAATGAAATTATACATGTCCTCAAAATACCCTGATTATGTATTCAATAATTCTACATGTTGAGGCTGAATGTCTACTCTGCAAAGATGTGGAATTTCTAAATCATCACGAACCATTAAGTTTATCTCATCTGATGAAATTTCCTGATTTGGCTCATTGTTAGAACTGTTTTGCGGTTCAAGTTCGCCGCTATTATCATCTTTCTTTTCGGTCACTTCATATATTTCTTGATGTTGAACCTTTTGCACAACTTTCCAAAATCCTTTATGTTTTATATCATCCAAGTAATAAACTTGTCTAACTTGAGTTGCCAAAATGAAAGGGTCATCTTCGTACCATATCTTAGACGTATCAATACATATAAGACCAAACTCTTACACGACTGATTTTTTTTGGGTTACACTGAAACCAATCACACCAGAATAAGTGTACCTTATATCCTGATGCGTAAAACAGTATTACAACATCCTTCAAAACTTCAAAAAAATCTAAATTTTCTCCATCATCGAATGATGGTACACTAACCCTACTATTTTGAGTAGTCCAATGAGTATCACGAGAAATTGTACGGTACCGAACACCATTAACAATACAAGCATCATATAGTCTAACTTCAACGTCAGGTCCCAATGTTAGAGAGTATAGCTCATTTGTGGCCTCAGGGTCTTTCAAAGTTCTTAACCTAATCATTTTATCCCTAAACCACTGTGGAAATTCCACCTCATGACATTATAGAATGTTATTTGAATGAAATCTAGCCGAAAGAATTTGCAAATGTTCGCTGCACAATATATTTATATAAGTATTATAACATGTAATCAAAATTATAAGAAAAAAAAAATAGAAACTAATTTGAAAACTTATTTTATATATCGGTCGACTTCTTTGCAATTGTTGAGAACATACCAGTTTGCTTTCTTACATAAAGTAGATGAGAATTTATGATTTCGCTAGCTGTCCATCACTCTTACTTGTTGATTGAAAACACTTAAGGTGCATGAAATAGATTGACTAACATCTTTGTTATGTTTCGGTCTAGTAAATCTTATTTTAATTTGACCCACATACAAAGATGTAAAAGTTAATACTTCATTCACAACATATCCCTTTGCAATAAACCCCTCGGGTCTTGCCTTATTATGAACATACTTCTTAAGTATTCCCAAATACCATTCAAAAGGATACATCCATCGTGATGAAATCGGTCTACCTAATATGGCCTTGAGGGGTAAATGAACTGCTAAGTGAACCAAAATGTCAAAAAATGCCGGAGAAAATATTCGTTCCATCTTGCATAAAATGAATACTATATCCTCCCCTATTTTATTCAAGTCAGCAACATGTAAAGTTCTTAAAGTGACTTTTTTGAAGAAGTCACATAACTACAACTATGCCACATATATTCTTAGGTAAAAACTTTTGTATGGCAATTGGAAGTAATCTTTGCAAAAGAACATGACAATCATGCATCTTTAACCCATATAACTTCCCATCATTCACATTCACATTCCTTGAAATATTTGTTGCATAACCATCGGGGAACTTCACGAATTTTAAAAAATAACAAAATTCACGTCTTTCTTCCAAAGTGAATGTATAACTCGTATGTGGCTTAGTGACTCTATCCCCACTCAGCGATAGGTGCAATTCACTCCTTATACCTATATCTTGCATGTCTAACCGAGCTTTGATTGTATCCTTAGATTTTTCTTCTAAACTCAACAATGCACCGACCAGAGCATCACAAATATTTTTCTCAATGTGCATGACATCCAGATTATGTCTCAACTTCAAATCTAATCAGTACTCTAACTCAAAGAAATTGACTTCTTTACTTAATTCGTATCACCAACTGAATATTTTTGTTTTCCGGTCAATGCAAGATGTTTACTAAATATCACTTCAGGCAATGTATCTAACTTCATTAAAATCTCACGATCACTAAATGTTCGAGGTAGGCCTTCATTTTCAAACTTTCCATTAAAGCTTTTGTTTTTACGCCACGAGTGCTTCAAATGTAAGAACCGATGGTGGCCAGTATAATAAATTTTACTAAGCAAACCTTGACTCATTGTATCTTCAAGACATACATGACATGCTTTATAACCCTTCATGCTCCACCCAGACACTATCCCATACGTTAGGAAGTCATGAATTATCCACATTTCAACAGCATGTAATCAAAAGACTCTTTCAGTCGATGCATCATATGTTTCCACCCCCTCATCCCATAACTCCTTCAATTCATTGATTAAGGGACGCAAGTATACATCAATCTCTTTTCCAGGTGCCTTAGGCCCAGGAATCAAAAGAGACATAATTATGTAAGATAGTTTTATCATTTTCCATGGGGGCAAATTGTACGCACAAGTAAAACTGGCCACGTACTGTAAGCATTTGACATATTTTCAAACGAATTAAAACCGTCAGTTGCTAACCCCAAACGAACATTTCTAGGATCATCTGCAAAAGTGTTATGTAATTTGTCAAACTCCTTCCATGATTCAGCATCAGCTGGCTGTCTCAATATCCCATCTGTTTCAACTATTTTTTCCTTATGCCATCTCATATCTTTCACCGTATATTTTGACAAAAATAATCTCTTCAGTTTTGGCTTCAATGGAAAATATTAAAGCACTTTTTGAGGGATTTTCTTCTTGTTGGCCTCATTAACCTTATAGTGGGGCTCCTTACACACCGGACATGTATCCTTGCCCTCGTGGTCATTCCAAAATAAAATGCAATTATTTTTACAAGCATGTATAGATTCATATCCCAACCCTAACTCTCTTAGCATTTTTTTAGCTTCATAATGTGAGCTAGGAATTGCATTCGATTTTGAAAATGCTTATCCTAATAATTAAAGCAACATATCAAATGACTTATTGCTCCAATTATTTAATACCTTTACGTGCATTAATTTAACTAAGAAGCTAAATGCAAAAAATTAGTACAACCTGAATATAACTCTCATTGTGCTTTTTCAAACATTGACATATATAACTTTCTCCTAACTCCCCTACAGGCATGTTCTCATTGTTATCCCCCCATTGAACCCCACCACTACCAACAACTTCAGCATCCCTTAAGTCATTTAACATGTCAAAGAAAGTGTCATCTTTTTCATCGTCACTAACATGTTCAACGTCATTAACGGGATCCATATCAACAATTGGTGTAATAACTTCTTAATGAAAAGTCCACACTTTGTATAACTTAGAAATCCACATCTATAAAGGTGTCCTCAAACGTAATCCAAATTAAATTAATATAAATTTCCACACCTTCGATAAGGACAATGAATCTTCGATAACCCAAAGGTTGACATATAATTTTTTGCTACGTCCAAAAAATTATTTAAACCATTTATGTATTCTGGAGCCACTCGATTCTAATTCATTATCCAATTTTGATCCATAATTATACGACATGTTGATGATAGTAATTAGATAATTGATTTTAAAGTATTCATGTTCATTAATGGCATGCATTGCTCCCACTTCTCCTTCCACTCTTTGGTAAGAGCCCTATCTCATTCAAGAACGTGCACTTTTTTATGATTTTATAAGTATGACCGCTTTATTTCATGCATGTAAAAATTTTGGCAACATCTCCTCATAGTTCTCCAAGTACACATATTACAGTGTACCTAAAGAATAAAGGGAGATACGAACCAAAATAGTTAATTATGTATACGAAACAAATAACATACTAATAGAACCACAATTAAATATACGTTCTCAAACTGGACAACTCAAAATTTAACATCAAATTTTAAAATCATTCAAGATTTAAAATTTTTTTTATGCTAAATTCCAAATGGGGTCTAAGGTTTGTGAATGCATATGCAAAAACAGAACTAAGAAAATATAATCAATTTTCTTTATACTGGTCCAATCGGTTGAACCACTAATAATTAACAAGATTGATTTTCTCTCTAACACACTCTTTTATTTAATTTTTTTAAAATTTATTTTATAAATTAATAATGGTTGTGCTAATAATAATATTATTATTATGATTATTATTATTATTAACACTAATAGTGATAATAAAATAAGTGTATACTATCATAATAATATTTTATTATCATAAAAATGTTAATGAATTTAAATTACAATTTAATAATAGGATGAATGTCACTTTATCCCCTCAACTATATGCTTGTAACACTTATCCAAATACACTGAAATTGACTTGAAGATTGACATTATAATAACAAATAATAAACTACATATAAACGGCATACATAACTAGGAATCAAGATCTAATTTTCATAGATGAGATGCATAATCATTTATTCTTTTATCACAATTATTGGAAGAAATTGAAATCACAGAAACTATAAATAATAATTAATTCATATCAAGAATCAACTTAACATATTCATGGAATATACCAGATGGAAATTGCTCGCGGTAGGGCAGTGGCGGTAGCAGGAGGCTGCTGCGTGGGGCAATGGTAGTGGTGGAGACGGCAGAGGCAGTGGATGATGATATAGTAGGTGATCGGTGCGCGGGTCGGCGGCAGTAGCAGAGGCAGTGGAAGGTGACGGCAGTTTTTATTGTGCGCGACGAAGAGTGAGAGAGAGAGAGAGAGAGAGAGAGTAGAGAGATGAGGGTTTTCAATCAGGAAAGAGAGGAGAAAGTAGAAAGATAAAACCCAATGTGTTAGCGACAAATTAAAGGCACATCGTCGCTAAAATAATTGTTAGTGACGAATACTTCCCAAGTCGTCGCTAATATATTTTTAAAAATTAAAAATAAAATGACACTTAGCGATGAGCTGTAGGGACGTCGTTGCTAAAATAATTGTTAGTGATGAATACTTCTCAAGTCGTCACTAATATATTTTTAAGAATTAAAAATAAAATAATACTTAGAGACGAGATGTAGGGACGTCGGTGCTAAAATATTTGTTATAAAAAAATTATATAATATTAGCAAAGATATCAACCACGTGTCGTCGCTAATATTTGTGAAAAATAGAATAAATATAAATTTAATATTAGTGATGATTTAGTTCATGTCGTCGCTAATATTTTGATCATATTTAGCGACGGTTTTTGATTGATTCATCGCTAATAGTTATATTAGCGACAACAACTTATTTTCGTCGCTAAAATTTTATCGCTATTTTCTCTTTTTCTTGTAGTGGGTCTTGTAACTTATGAGGTTTTATTCTTTCCAATTACTACATCTTTTCATTTCTTGTAACCTATGTGTGTGTTAAGCCTATAAATAGTGGCTTTGAGAAACATGTATGATCCAATCAAAGAAATAGAATATCATTTTCTCATTCTTTGGTGCCTTTCTCTATATTTCTCATTTTTATTCCAAGTTTTATTTTCTTTGTTTTATAATACTCTTTCAAATTGTTTATAGATTTCTTCATTTTAAGATTATTGTTTGGATATTATTTATTTTTAACATGCACTAATTTTCTTTTCTAGGATTAAGTTATAGCCTAATTATGATGTTCTAAATTTTTCTTTCATTATTAGTTGATGACTTATTTTCCCTAGGTGAGTATTCTACACTATGCTTAACGATTCTTATTGCCGCTAATTAAATAAATTATATCGAAAGGAGATTTATGTGTAAGGTTTATTGTATTGAATACTATAAATTGCATGTATGATACGAATATACTTTCATGGTTTGTATAATCATTATTTGAGATGCACAAAATTTAATGAATTCATAATTATCTTAATTCACATAATGATATAGTCGATTAACTTTTAAAGATGTTTTTTTTAAACCTTAGGAGGGGCTAATAGAAAATCTAAAAATTCTCGACTATCATCTAAGAAAATAAATTTAAATTAATGAGGTAAAAAAATTAATTGGGTAAAACTTTGCTTGCTTTTGCATTTATTTTTAATTTCACAACAATTACATTCACTTTTCTCCATTCAAATAAAATTAGGGTTAGAAAAAATTTGGTAATTAATAATTGCTAATTCTCGTGGAATGGTATTCTCTATCCATCATTTTATTACTTGCTCATTAATGACAACATACATTTATGTTCATAAATTCTCACTATAATACAAATGTGACTCATTTATGGTAAATTTTTAATAGGTTCCAAAGAATACAAAATATTTGATGATCTCAAGCGCTATATTAATATAGCTTCGTCATGTATTTATTTCAATGTATATTCCCTCCCAAGGGAAAAAAAGTTACTTAGAGATGTCTAATATAATTGTAACATAAGGCACTTTTTTAATATATGCCATTTGCTTACAAATTACACAAGTTTGAGTCCAAAAATTAAATCCTCATGCGTGACTAGATTCAACACATTCATTGATATATTCTAGAACAATTGAGTTTAAACCGAACTTATTCGCAATGAATCCTTAATTAGTCCTGAAAATTTGTGATTTGAAAATTTTGAATCTTTGAGTAACTATTACTCACAATCATCCACCATTACCAAACCATTCAAAACCTAAACATATTACACGACCTTTCCTTAAGGAAAAAACCCCACCAACTAGAAGAACAATTGCAATCTTAAGACCATTTTTGGATTACATTTGTTAAGTGTAAAATCAATCTTAAATCCAAAATTTAAACCACCTACTTAACTCAAATTCGAGGCATTCATTAAATCATTCAATCAATTAGCCATAAATCGATATAATACAACTGAATTTGACTTATTCACAGCCGATTCAAATTTGCTCCAAAACCACACAATCTCGGCATATTTCAGTGTCAAGATTATTGTAATCCACTAATTAGTTATAGTGTTCAATTAATTTCATAAAAACAACCTAATATAATCATACCGGATTCACCCCCAACTCTGGTAAGTTAAATATGGAATGGAAAAAATTTAGCATTTAATACATATGAATAAATTATGAATAAAATATGAAAATGATTAATATATGGATTCGTAGATGAATAAGTAAAATACAAATATAAAATAATTATTTGAAAGCAAAAATACCATAATATTATTTTTGTATGAATTGTATTTGTTGTGACTTTGTACTTATTTTTAAATTATGCAAAAATTATTTTATAAGTATTTTATATTATTTAATTTATAATTGTGACATAACTATTTAATAATAAATAATATATTCCTAAATTAATAATTTTTTATTTTTTATTTATATGATATTCCATTAATACTTATAAATAACTTTTGAATAATTTTTAAATTATAAAAGTATTTATTAAAATAAAGTATTATTCGTCAAGTATTATATGAATAAATATAATACATGTATTAAATATTTCACGTATAAAATTATTCAACGGTTCAAAATACGTATAGGAAACAAAAATATTTTTTAATTATTTATACATACATGTACTACACAAATATAATATAACTTTTAAGTAACAGAACACCCAATAAATAATTTAATTGATTCCAAAATCACACAATCTTAGAAGATCTTAACCATTGATCATGTGATCAATAGTTGGGGACTATAATCCAACAGCTTAAAAGGTCCAAAAGTCTCATGCGATCCTTGTCAAGGACAAAAAACCCTATGTCTAATTGTAACCGTAAAGCGCTCTCATTTTTGGATGCATGCCCACCTGCTTCTCTTTATGGAGGTGCTAACGAAAAAATGAATTCAAGAAACCTCAGCATTTCCTTAGCTGTCAGCTTTGGCTCACGCCTTCCGCACCACCCTTCTGCCCACATAACGACACACCCACCATTGAGTACTGTGTGAACTGTGTGTACTTTCTGTCACTGCGTATCCCTTCAGTTTACCGGAATCAAATCCCCACTTTCCGAGTTGCAGCCTCAGAAAATGATTTGAAAGTGATATATGTATGCCCCAACTTACATACAGTTCAAAACGGCTTCTGAAATTGAAAGACTCGCTCTCACTGTGTGTTGTGTGTGTTTTTTCTTCAGTTTAAGTGCAGATAGCCAAACAATATAGGAAGCGCCTATGTGAAAAATAACATAGTTTCTCAAGTTTCTGTTGTGGGCTTACAGCAAGAAAGATTTATAAAGGTAACATTTAATCGTCTAACTTCACCTGCATTACTGTGGCTCTTAAATGGCCATCATTAGTTTCTTTCATTCGTCCCCCCCACCACCACCCAAACCCCAAACCCTTTTTTTTTTTCAATCACTTGTACTTTCAATTTGTTTAATTTCAGTAAAAAAAAATGTTTAAATTCAGTCATGCAATTAGTCTGAACCACTCTTCTTAAGCACACATTAAGACCCTTTTAATTTGGCATTGATTCTTCGAAAGAAATCTATAAAAGAGTTGAATCAGGTACCTGTTTCATGTATTTTTTTTAATGTTCAGCAGGTCTTTCTTTTTCTTTTGGGCTTTTGTTAGTGGGATTAGTCCATGCAAAAAAGCATAAAGGTTGTGGGTTAACAGGAGATGAATGAAGTATATATGTATATAAAATGGTGTCATTTTTTATGTATAGCTGTGAATCTTTCTCGAGCCCTATGCTTATCTATGCCTATAGAATATGAAGTTGGCAGCTTTTTCCCACTTTCAGTTTCTTCTCCACTGTCCACCACTCACAAACAAGACAAACAGACTAAAACATTCTTTCGTCTGTTCCGAGTGTTCCCTTTTTCAGATTTAAAGGGCTTTATTTCAAGTTCTCTTTTCTCTCTCTTTTTTGGAGTCTCTAGCTTTCTCTTCACTTCTTTCTTTGTTTCTTCCTATTTGAAATTTTCATTTATTTTCTGGAAAGGGATTCGAATGAAGTTCAACTGTTGTTTTTGTAAATAGTATGCTAATGACAAGACCCACCTTTCCTGAAGTTTTTTTTACTTTTTTTTTTTGGCTTAGCTCTAACTTCTACTACAGCCGTATTTCAAGAAATGAATTTTTTCAGCTCAAAGATTTGTTCTTCTGGGAATAATTTTGTTTCTTTTCAGTTCCACCTATACTTTTTCGAGCTATTTGTAATAATCATGCTTATTGTAACATTATTAAAATGTTTTATGTATATCAAGTTATAGGTAATTGTTAATTTAGGAAGTTAGTGGGCTATGTCATTACTTCATGCACACTCCGTATGACAGGTATGAGAGATGCTGTTTAACAACTGCTGTTGTTTGTGGATGTGTGTAACGAATGTAATTTGATACAGTTACTTTCTTTTAGTATCAGGTCGGCTGGCTATTCAGAGGCTGAAATTGCAATCTGCCTGTAGGTAATATACTTCTTCCCCTGTAACTATGGCAAATGAAATAATTGATTTGCTGTTTGATTAAGTTTGGCTTTAAATGAAACTAAAAGGAGCTGCATATTATCTGTATTTAGAATGGGTTTTATACCACCTTTACTTTTCTTTATAAGCCAATGCTGAATGCTAGGTAATTGTAATTTGCAAATTTGTGAAGTAATGTCCAATTGAATGGTGTTAGAAGACTGATTTGCTGACATCCACTTTGAGTAATTGATCTTCTGTTGGGAACAATTAAATACTGAAAGTTCTGAACTATCCAGAGCAGTATTTCTCCATATTCAATCTATTGATAGCAATGCAAGATTGTGATTGTGTTGCCTATTGATTTGTAGCATGTGGAATACACTATTTAATTGCAAAATATAGCAATTAAAGTCATTAAACAAGACTACTAGTTAGTCATGACTTACTCCAGAAAGAAAGGGCCAGAAATTTGCAATTCATCTGATTTTCATCTATTTCCGGTCTAATATTGAAGCATTATTGGGATTCACTAAGATTAGTTTATTATTGAATTTGTACATGCACGTGATCTTAAGTTACTTGTCGCTCGCTGTTAGATGATTTAATGTTCATTCTCTTGTTTCTTTGTGATGGCAACTTGTAACTAATCTTTATTTAATGATTGATGGTTATTACTTTTGGAATCTAAGTGTACACCTTATTTTTCTTATACAAATATGCACTTTTTGTTTTTTTAATACACAATATTTGGATTTAGAATTATTTCAAGCCATTTATTTTCCCTTGCAGAATCATCTTCATTACCTGCAGTACTACTTTGGGGACAAAAACTCTGCTCCTAAATCATGTGCAGAATGACTACATTACTTCTGAGATGGAAATCCTCTTGTATTCTCATCGTCTTTATGCTTGTCTGCTTTTGGCATCCACTATCCACAGGGGACATTCTACTTGGTGACAGACAATTGTTGAAGGCACTTGGAGACTCATTTATTGATAGAAGAGATGTCATTTCAAGTTGGTTTGATTCAGAGACGTCTCCATGCAATTGGACTGGAATAAAATGCGAAGGTCTAATAGTAAGCCAAATAGATTTGTCATGCTCAGTGTCGCCTCTGAATCTTCCATTTCCAAGGCTTATTGGTGAATTTAGATCTCTCAAGCACCTTAACCTCAGCCATTGTGCCTTTACTGGTGAAATTTTTCCTGAGTTTTGGGATTTAGAGAATTTGGAGGTCCTCGATCTGAGTGACAACAGATTATCTGGAATGCTACCTCCAAGCATAGGCAAACTGAAATATCTAAGACAACTAATTCTTGATGACAACAAATTTTCAGGCAGGTTGCCTTCTACAGTCGGTCAACTCACAGAGCTTGAGGAACTCTCTTTACATTCAAATTCATTTTCTGGGAATATTCCAGAAGAACTTGGAAACTTACAGCTAATGCAGTCTCTTGACATCAGCAGCAACATCTTCTCTGGGAAACTGCCTGCAAGTTTAGGTAATCTTACAAGGCTTTTGTTCTTCACTGCTCAACAGAACAGATTTACCGGACTTCTATTTCCAGAGATAGAAAAACTAAGGATGCTTCAAATTCTTGATCTTTCGTGGAATTCACTTACTGGAACTATACCGTCTGCAATTGGCCATCTGAGAGACCTCAGGGTACTTGATCTCCAGAATTGCCTGTTTACAGGAAGTGTTCCGGAAGAAGTTTCAATGTTAAGTAACTTGACTTACTTGAATTTAGCACAGAATGATTTCAATGGAGAATTGCCTTCGAGTATTGGGAGGCTGCTAAATCTAGTTTATCTCATTGCTCCAAACTCTGGATTAACAGGAACAATACCATCGCAGTTGGGTAACTGCATGAAGCTCAAGATCATAGATCTGTCTTTCAATTTATTTGATGGTCCATTACCTGAGGGTCTTGCAGGATTAGAGTCAATTAATTCATTTCTCCTCAACTCAAACCGCTTGTCAGGTCCTGTACCTGTGTGGATTTCGAACTGGAAGCAAGTTCAGTCTATTGTATTATCACAGAACCTGTTTAGTGGGCCTTTACCACCACTTAACCTGCCTTCATTGTCTCTTTTGGATGCCAGTGCAAACATGCTTTCTGGTCAGTTGTCTGCAGAAATATGCAATGCCCCATCATTGGCCAGCCTAGTGTTATCTCGCAACAACTTTTCTGGTAGCATTGACGGTGTATTCAAGGATTGCCTCAATCTCACAGACTTGATATTGTCTGAAAATAATATTTCTGGTGAACTACCGGGCTACCTTGGGGAGCTTCAGCTAATTACCTTGGAACTGTCAATGAACAAACTCTCTGGTAAGATTCCTGATCAACTTTGGGAGTCCAAAACACTTATGGCGATCTCACTGAATGGTAATCTGCTTGAAGGCCCATTATCAGCTGCAGTTGCCAATATCTCAATGCTTGAGAGGTTGCAACTGGACAATAATCTATTTGGTGGAAGCATCCCTGCTGGCATTTGCAAGCTTAAAAATCTGACTAATCTATCTCTACATGGTAATAAACTAATTGGAGATATACCGTCGGAGCTTTTTGAGTGCACAAAGCTTGTGTCTTTGGACCTTGGAGCAAATAGACTGAAAGGTCAAATCCCAAAATCCATAGCCAAATTGAAATTGCTGGACAACTTGGTTCTTTCGAATAACCATTTTTCTGGTCCCATACCTGTAGAGATATGCTCTGGTTTTCAGAAGGTTCCTTTACCAGACTCTGAGTACACCCAGCATTATGGCATGCTTGATCTGTCCTACAATGAACTAGAGGGGCCAATTCCTCCTACAATCAATCACTGCATTGTTGTGAAAGAAATCCTGTTGCAGGGAAACAAGCTCAATGGAAGCATTCCTGAGGAGATAGCATCACTGGCTAACTTAACTTTGCTTGATCTGTCATTCAATTCTTTTTCAGGTTCGGTGGTTCCTCAGTTGTACTCAATGATGAATCTTCAAGGTCTCATACTCTCACATAATCAACTAAAAGGCTGGATTCCTGATAATATTTGGTCAACAATGCCAAGTTTAGCCAAGCTCGACCTTTCAAATAACTACTTAGAAGGTCCATTGCCGCCTTCTCTATTTAGTGTCAAAAGTTTGACCTATTTGGATGTCAGCATGAATTCTCTGTCAGGCCCTCTCTCTGTTGACCTTAAAAGCACCAGCTCTCTCTTGGTCCTGAACGCCAGTAACAACCAATTCAGCGAAACACTTGATGATTCTGTCTCCAATTTAGCATCTCTTTCTGTGTTAGACCTCCACAACAACTTTTTCACTGGAATCTTACCAGCATCCCTTTCGAGACTTGCTGCCTTAACATATCTTGATTTATCAGAAAACAATTTCCAAGATTATTTTCCCTGTAATATCTGTACGATACAAGGCCTAATATTTGCCAATTTCTCTAGCAACAGTTTCACTGGTCATTTTCCAGAATCTTGCCTCGATGAAAACCCATGTATTCTAGGCCTACCATTTCTCTCTCCGAAGCGTGACTCTCTGTCTAGTCCAAATTTATCCCACGCGTCAGTGTTCGGTGTTGCTATTGGTGCCACAGTCATCTTTCTGATCCTGCTCATTGGTCTTCTGAAATGGAAAACTCAAAGACAAGATATCATAATTCTTGACAATTCCAAGGGTAAGCTTGTGATGACACCCGAGCCTACATCCAGTGAGGGGCTTTTGGGAAAGAAAATAAAGGAGCCCCTAAGCATTAATATTGCAACTTTTGAGCACTCATTGTTAAGGATAAAAGCTGCTGATATTTCCTCAGCAACTGAAAATTTCAGTAAGAGTTACATTATTGGTGACGGTGGATTTGGCACAGTATATAAAGCATCATTACCAGAAGGACGCACTATAGCTGTCAAAAGGCTTAATGGTGGTCACTTGCATGGGGAACGTGAATTCTTGGCTGAAATGGAAACCATTGGAAAGGTTAAACATGAAAATTTGGTTCCATTGCTTGGTTACTGTGCCTTTGCAGATGAGAAATTCTTGATATATGAGTACATGGAGAATGGGAGCCTAGACTTTTGGCTGAGGAACCAGACAGATGCAGTTGAGGCTCTTGACTGGCCAACTCGGTTCAAGATTTGTCTGGGGTCAGCTCGAGGACTTGCTTTTCTGCATCACGGTTTCGTTCCCCACATTATTCATAGAGACATCAAGTCAAGCAATATATTGTTGGATAGAAACTTTGAACCACGAGTATCAGATTTTGGCCTGGCTCGGATAATAAGTGCATGTGAGAGTCATGTTTCAACTGTGCTTGCTGGTACATTTGGCTACATACCACCTGAGTATGGTCAGGCCATGGTGGCTACGACCAAGGGAGATGTCTACAGCTTTGGAGTGGTGATGCTGGAGCTTGTAACAGGACGAGCACCAATTGGACAAGCTGACGTTGAGGGAGGCAATCTTGTCGGATGGGTCAGGTGGATGGTTGCAAATGGAAGGGAGTATGAAATACTAGACCCATCTTTTTCTTGTTCAGCTGTGTGGAAGGATCAGATGTTGGGCGTTCTTTCCATTGCAAGGTCATGCACAAATGACGAGCCATGGATGAGACCAACTATGTTTGAGGTTGTTAAACTGTTGAAGCAGGCAAAGATGAGGATTGGCTCCTGAGCATATTTATTAAATAAACATAGAACTGCTAATGGTTCACAATTTTATAATTCTATAGTTATGTGTTATAATGTAATGCAACCAAGAATTAAAGATTTGCTAATGTAACTATGAAATAAGTAGTAGTAAGGAGCCTTTCTTGCAGGAAGTTTGGAAGTAGACAGGTATTGGCTGAAAATTCGATTTTTTAGCTCAATCGAGTTTAAGATCTCTCAAAATCTCTATTATTATGTAGAAGCATTATATATGAGTATTGATGCTTGCAATTAGTTTCTGTTTCTACTAATTAACTTTCGAGTTACTTTTTGCCATGCTATAACACTCATATTTATTGACTCTGATGTCCCTATCTATACTTGAATGGATCGCTCTGGAGCTTGATATTCATTGGCTCAAGTGAAGACCTCATGGATCTAATTGTTCAAAAAACTGATAACAAAGTTGTTCAATTGAATTTGCAGTTAACTAACATACGGAGACAGAAAATAAAAATTAAGGAGTGAGATTTATTTTTGAAAAAGATAATTTCAATTTTTTAGGTGGACAAAATTTTAAAATATAATAATTATATATATATATAAATTAGATTAATTTAAACTGTTTATGGAGTTGGGGGTTGCCGTGGCCTGTCCGTGGCTCGATCTGTTACTAGCACCTAGCCCTTATTCTTTGCTTATGCAATGAGAGATGCACCTCTACAATTGTAATAAGCGGGTTAATTATATGGACCTTTTGAGGTTTGTCCAATATGCACGTACTTCTTTTATGGTATGTCCAATTATATTTGTATTCTATGATGTTTGATATTAGTTATACAAATTTTTTCATTTTGTTTTATCGCCATTTTGAAAATACATGACATCAGATTAAACAAAGAGAGAAAACTCGATTTTTTTACTCAATATTAAAATTTGCCTAAATTTACACAATTTCCCCCTTAAAATTTGTTTAATATACAAAATTCTCACTTAAATTTTAATATTTGTTACTTATCATAAACTATTAAATTATCATCTGTTGTTTATAGGTCCACTTTGAAATATTATAGTTTTTACTCTCAATATTTTAAAAGTGTAGAAAAATCTCATATTTTTCAAAATATATATTTATGAATATGTTAGTAATATGTTATTTAAAAATGAAGATATTTTTTCCATGACCTTACCTATTATTTTTAATTACCTTCTACCATAAAGTAATATTAAATGAAAAATATAATGAAATGTTTGTCTTCTTTTAATAAACAAATAAAAAAGTACTTCAAATTTTTTATAGATAGTTATAACTTAATTTGTTCTCCTACCCAACACTCAAGAGCCCAGATTGCCACCTTCACTTCTGTTACTGCAGAAGTTGAAGACCCATCCATCTAAATGTGAATTTGGATTCAAGTATATTGTCACCAACCTGAATTTAAGTCTAGACACTTGAGTTTACATTTAGTATACTTAATTGAAGGCTAAAAGTGTGTTTGAATGTTTAGGGTACTTCCATTTATTTATTTTTTTGTTTTTTGTTTTTTTTTAAATTGTAGGGGTCTATTTTCAATTGAACACCTCAAAGAAGGTTGTTGTACTTGGATATATCATAAGGGGGTCTTTGTTTGTTGGATAAATCTTAGGGGCGATTTCTATAATTTTGGACAAAGTGTAAAAGGGTTATTTCACCCAAAATGTTAGGTGTTTTAACAGATATTAGTTTTAAGAGAAGCAAATATAATTGGACATACTCAATGGAGGTGCCTATAACTAATCTAAAATAAGTTGGGAATGTGAAGAGAGGCAACAAGCAGCTAAAACCATGGAACTTAACTGTGATTCTCCATTTTTTTTACTATTAAAAATTCACTCTGACTTTTTAACCCATGACCCAATTAAGATTCATATTTTACTAGAGTCATATTTTTATAATTTGGCTGAAACAATCTTTATTGGATTAGGATTTTTTCTTATGTAGGAAGAAATATATAACTACATATATGAAATCTCTCTTAATTAGAATAATTATTTACATTGAGAATAATAATTATTTTCTTCCAAATAGACTCTCTTTCCTAAATTTCTTCTGATACTATTTTTCTTGGAGCATAATCAAGGATTTGTGGTGTTTAAACTCATAAAAAGTTTTAATAGTTATTCACCACCAATAATAAAACTTTTCATGGTTGATTTCAATAAGGTTCATAAACTAGACTTTGATCGACAAGCTTCCAGTGATTACTCCTTTAAGAGTTTCCAACATTTACTAATGCTTTAGTTGATGCTATGACAAGGTTATGATTTACAGGCCAAATACTAAATATCCGGTTATTGTTTAAACAATTTATGATTTATGAACCAAATATCAAAACATGTACATAAGGTATATTAAGCTTAAAATATCTTATAAATTTCTACATCTTGTTACATGCTTTTAGGATTTGTTAGGATAATTTTGATGATGAATATGCAAAAAATTTTAGAACCCCATTTACAATTGTAATTTTGTTTTTGATAGGAAATATGTAAAGGCTATTTTTAGGATATAATTGATGATTGAAGTGCATTACAGAAGATTACTAAAGAGTGGACTGTTGAAGTGGGCAGAAAAAGGTAGAAATGTTCAAAAGAAGCAGATGAAGAAGTTGATGACTTGCTGAAGCAAGCAGGACAAAATCTAAGCTAAAATGTGAACAATGAAGCAACAACGAAAAAAGACTATGTGGAAGAAAAGCCCAAACTCAACGGATAATCTCATCTATCATAAAAAGACTACGTGCAAGGAAGAACAATTAGAATAGTAATGACTGCAAAAAGGATGCAAGGCGTCTAGGAATGACAAGGACAAATTAGCAAAGGACAAATTTCAAAGCACATAGTGTTGGCCTATGTGGAGTGTTGAAAGGAGATTTAGAATATCCAAAATGAAGTGAGGTATACATAAAATAAATTTCTTTAAAATATATTTCATACCCTACACAATTGCTATAGGACCATGAATATTTGTCTTAGTATATTATTATACTAATCTTGTCTGTCAAACCTAAACTTAATTGTATTATTATTCAAAGAATACTAAAATAATCTAAAAAGATATTATTTAATAGAAGAAAAAACGAGAGAAATCAATTATCTTGAATTAATTTGGTATAGAGAAAATAAAATGAGAGGGAGTCTATTTATAGACTTTTGGGTGTCCATTCGTGTAGAGCCATGTCCCTTGGCTCTAATGAATCTAGACTGCTGAATCGCATCCCTTAAAATATGGTTACGATCTAATGATTCACATTATATCCCTCCATGAAGGTTCACAACCCTTAGTATACAGCTCCTACAATCGAATGAATGTGTCCATTCATCATGTTCCTTCGATGTTAGTAAACAATCATAACTCTTCATACGCACCTTTATGACCGATCACATTCATTAGACACTTTTTCAAGATTAAAAACTTTTCAATTGAAGACACCTTTTCAAGTTTGAAAGTTTTTCATTAAATTTGAAAAAATTTCAATTCACCTCATTTATTCCAACAATCTCCCACATGAATGGAAGAAGTCAACACGAAACTAGAAAGATAAAGAAGAATACTATTTGAAAGATAGTGGATCAAGATAGGTAGTTTTCGCTTTGAACTTTCCTTACTAAAAGCCTATCGAACTTATTTAGTTAATCAGTAAACTCTTGTTTTGAACTGCCAGTCGTTATTGCAAGCCCAATCAAAAGATTTCACATACTAACTCTCATATCAAGTTTGATTTTCTATTGTATTCATTCTTTCAGTCATGAACTCGCTTGAGTTTTGCAAGTGTTTTTAGAGAATTTTATCTAATATAAAATCTCTTAGAATCGACCATATTCTCACTCACATAGGTACATCTTGTAAAGAGTATCATACCATACTCCACTTATATTTTTACAAGATATAAACATCATTAAGAATAAAGCTTATCTTTAACCACTTTGTAGATAACACTTCTCTGCATCCTAGAAATTGAGAGGAATTAAATTCCTATATGCTTCCCATGAAGTCATTCATAACTAGTTTTCTTATTTAACCTAGTCCGTAGAATCTCTAGTTACCAGGTTAGGTTTCCATTAAAATGACTCATTCAATTAGGCTTAAAACCATTTTTCTTTATACACAGTCTATGCACTCTCTTTGTAACCTTTAGTAAATGAATCCACTAAGTTATCTTTTGATTTAACAAAATTAATTTGTGTAGGTCCATTAGAGAGCAACTGCCTAACGACAATGTGTCTTCAACGAATATGTTGTGACTTACGGTTATATACAACATTTTGTGCTCTAACTATAGCTACATGGCTATCGCAAAGAGTGCATATTGCTGGCACTGGTTTTGGGCATATTGTGACATCTTCTACGAAATGCCTTAACAATTCCATTTTTTCTCCAAATTTATCTAAACCTATAAACTCGGATTCCATAGTAGAATGAGCTATATAAGTTTTCTTAGAAGATTTTCATGATATAGCACTACCATCAAGAGCAAATACAACCACTAATTGACTCGAATTTATCAATATCTATAATTCAATTTGCATCACTATCTCCTTCAATAGATAGAGTATATTTTTCATAGTGTAATTCATACTCTTTGGTTCTTTTCAAATAACTCAATACTCAAAGTAATGAACTCAAATGGTCATTACTTGGGTTACTTGTAAATCTACTTAGCTTACTTACATCGTAAGTTATGTCTGACCTTTTATAATTCATTAAGTACATTAGACTTTCAATTATTTAAAAATATTATAATTATTATTTTCCATTTTTGGTATTCTTGTGACCTTAGGGCTTAGATCTTTCAACCATTTTATCAACATATTGTGATTGAGATAATGATATCCTATTAGATACTCTAGAGATCTTCATTTCTAAGATCATATTTGCTTCACCCATATCTTCATATTAAATTTAATGATGAACATCTTCTTTGTCTTATCGATAACTTCCATAATAGTTCCTAATATGAGTATGTCATCTACATAATGATATACAACTACAGGTGCTTCTCTAAATTTCTTGGATTAAACACATTTATCACACTCATTTATGGTGAGCCCGTTTCTTATCATGACACTATCAAACTTCTCGCGCCAATGTTTAGGGGTTTACTTCAATTCATAAAGAGATTTGACAAGTTTACACACTTTCTATTTTTGTCCTTTTACTTTAAAGCCTCTAGGTTGCTCCTGTAAATATCTTCATCTAGATCACTGGTTAAAAATGTAGTCTTTACATCCATTTGATGTATATGCAAACTATACAAGGCTACTATGAAATTAAGATTCCAATAGACATAATCCTTGTTACCGATGAATAAGTGTCAAAATAGTCAACATATTTCTTTTGACAATATCCCTTGGCAATAAGTCTAGCCTTATATTTATCAATTGAACCATTAACCTTTAATTTTTTCTTAAAAACTCATTTACATCCAATTAGTTTAATTTTCAAAGGAAGATAAACCAATTATCACGTATTATCACCTAAAATTAACTCTATATTGCTATCTATACTTCATTCCAAAATGGAGCTTCTAAGCTAGACCTAGCTTGATTAAAGTTTTGAGGTTCATTCTCAATCATATATGTCATAAAATCTAGACCAAAGAACTTATCACTTTGGCTCTTTTATTTCTTATAAGTTCAAATTTTGTCATTCTTAAATGCAACTTAATGCATTTTTTTTTTTTTTGAGTGTTCTCACAAATATCTCCTTAGAAGAGAACACACTTTCAAAGAATTCAGTTTCTCTAGATTTAATGATTACGCTTACATGAATATCACTTATATCATATTTATATATCAAAAATCTATGAGTGCTACTGTTCATTACATATCTAATAAAATGCAATCAATAATTTTAGGACCTAACTTGACCTTTTTAGGATGTTGCACAGCTCTTTAGCTAAGCACCCCTACACTTTCAAATATTTGCAAGGAATTCAAACTTCCCACATTTTATAAGGTATTAATCATATCTTCTTATGAGGAAATTTATTTAAAATAAAGTTAGCTATAAGCAAAAACTTCCCCTATAAGTTTTGAAGTAATGTAGAACTAATTAGCATGATATTCACTATGTCCTTAAGATTTCTATTTTTTCTCTCAGCAATTCCATTTTACTAAGGTGTATATGGAGTTGCAGTTTGGTGAATAATACTAAACTTAACACATAATTCACTAAATGATAATGAATCATATTTTCCACCACTATCGAATTGCAGAACCATAATCATTGCACTAAGTTGACTTTAAACTTCATTCTTATAAATGACGAATGCGTCCAAAGTCTCATTTTTACTATTTAGTAAGTATACATAACAATATCTATTGTGATCATCAATAAAGGTAATAAAATACTTTTTACAACCTCAACTTTGAACATATTTTAGATCACATATATCACTATATATCAAGCTTTATGGTTTCCTATTCTTTTCAGCTCAACTAAAAGATTTATTAGCAAACTTAACTCCAACACAAATCTCATATTTGTGTTGACTATCAATATCAAGTTTAGGTATAAGTCCTAAACTTGCCAACTTTCTCAAAGAAGCTCAGTTAATATAACCTAATTTAGACTCAATCAAGTAAATAGAAGGTAAACTTTTATTACTTTCAAAAGTTTTTAGTATAGGCATTACATTTAGTTTGAATAGCCCATTGGCTACATATCCTATTCCTTCAGATTGACTATTCTTGGTCAATATAAATTTGTCAGTTCAAATACTAGCCTAAACCAATTTTTGACAAGTAATAAACTAGATACCAAATTCTTTTGGGTATTGGAACATGTAGTATATCAACTAGGGCCAGCTTCTTGCTTGATATCATCTTGAATACCACTATGTCGAATCTAATAACATTAGGAGTTGATGCGTTGCCTATGAAAAGTTTGCTTCCATTAATCAAAATGTATGGAGAACATCTCATTGTCCGAGTAATTGTGGTGTGTAGCTCTTGTGTCAACCCCCAATTTTCTTGGATTATCCATGAAATTAGCTTCAAACAAAACAACCAAGAGCATAAGATCCGACATGTCTATTGACATTGTTTTCTCTTTAGTCACGTTTGACTAGTTTTGATTGCCCTTCTTTGGAAGTTGGTAATCCCTTGCTTGTGGTTCGGCTTGCCATAATTGTAGCAATTAAGAATGTAGTTCATGTTGGGTTCACTATAATCGCATGTGTATACGCAACGAAAAATTTAAATTTTATCAAACATAAATTTAACCCATTTGATTCAAAAGCGATTTTAATGATCGTACTTATTCAAGTGAATATATAAAGAAATATAAAATTTGGATTATACCTTCCGAGTACTCTGATTGTTGTAGGGAATGAAATAATTAATTGTTTATTCTGTCTCCCATCTATCAGGTCTATAATACGGAAGAACAACACCAATCAAAAGAATTTGCCAGTATCCTTTTAATTGTTTACTAATTTAGAACTGGAGTAAATGTTCAAGAACAATAAAGATTAATTCTTTAAGTTCTTGAAACTATAATATGAAGAGAATAATAAGAAACTAATTTTCTTTAAAGAACAAGAAAATCAAGATTATAAGAAAATTCTTTTCTTTCTTTTTTCTTTTGTTGGAGAGAAAAATAAAAGACTTAAACAAAAATATTTTTTGCTTAAATTTTTTGAATTATATGTTGTAATTTTTGTCTATCATCATATATATGACTGAAAATTTATTCTCCAACTCTAAGAAAGTTTGACAATTTTGAACTATTTCAAAGTCTTATCTTGGAAGGATTTCAAATCTTTCAAAAACTCTTCTCTTTTCTCTCTCTTATTGTATGTGGATTAATTTAAAACTACATTAATCATCAAAATTGTCTACATACATTGTTGATAATAATTTGAACTCTTCAAATTATATCAAGATAGATATATATCATATATATACTATAATTTTATTTATATATAAATTAAATTTTAGTGGCCGATTTTATCCCATAAAATCAGTCATTATATTTATTTATCTATAAATATGTTAATTAAATAAATTATATTTATTTAATTTGTTCTCTTCATATTTTAGTGGGTTTTTTAAGTAGTTCACATTAATATTTTGGGTTTGTACTAAAAAATCCACAAATCAATCCAATTGATTCAATTCCAATTTAATCAATCCAATTAATTAATTTAATTTACTCTAATTGGGATTCCTAATCAAATTTGGTCCAATTAAATAATTTAATTACTTAATTGAATAATTTAATTTAACTATTAAATTAAATAGAACCCTTAATTAATTAATTAATTAGTATTAATTAATTAATTTCCAACCATTGGATAAAATCTAAAATTAAAAATGTTACTTTCCATAAAGATATGTGACCCTCTTAAGTTTACTACTAAACTAGTAGTGGGTTTGCAATATTTGTAACTTATGAATAACAATTATTTTAATTAATTAATCCAATTAATTAATATGCTTGGAATCAACTCATTAATTCCAATAACCTCACTATCTATAAAAACACCTAACAAGTAATCATGACAAACTAGTTTTATGTGAAATAGTGAGTAAACATATTTTAGTTGCGAGTACCATACACATACGATCCTTTTGACAACTAATCTCCCGATTGAATTTAAGGTATGAATTATAAGTTGAAATCCTAAATAATTTAATAATTGTGATCCCATTTCAAGTTTCAATAATTTTTTATGAATCACAATTCATCCTACTTTAGTTAAGGTCTTTGAATCACGAATTATGAAAATACAGGAGATTTTCTTATTTAAAAAGACAAGTGTCGAATTCTATGTTGGTCACTGACAAACCTCCATGCACATCAGTGCAACACCCAACATACCGCCCTTTGTGATTGTCAAGCAATTAGAAGATATATCAAAGTACTGTAGGATGCACACAAGGCTACCATCGTGCCTCAAGTCTGAGGATTAGTCGTGTATTATTGCAATACAAAAATTCTTGTTTCGATAGGCAAAGCCTCCAACTAAGAATTTCTTACGGATCATGTTCAGTGTACTTGTTCTCTAACAAGTACCTACATACATGCATTTACGTTTCTACGCTAATGCCAATGGAATATGACATCCTTGTCTTATGAGCATGCATCATATGTGTGAGTCTTACTAAGTTATTTGATGTCCTATCTCAAAAAGTTCTCAATTCAAAACTTATTTATGAGT
The DNA here is from genome assembly GCA_019321725.1 of Paulownia fortunei. Lineage (NCBI taxonomy): Eukaryota > Viridiplantae > Streptophyta > Magnoliopsida > Lamiales > Paulowniaceae > Paulownia > Paulownia fortunei. Next base: position 9,985,000 of record CM033123.1, read on the forward strand.
AAAGCCTTAGAGGTATGTTCCATGATCGCCATCATATGCGCGACCATGCCCCGTAGCTAAATTTGGTCTAAGGACTTTATCTAATGTGTAGAAGTAAAAGATGCAAGATATAAGATAAAGAGAATGCCTTTTTATTAATATGATTTTCAATAAGATTGTCTTTAAGAAAGAAAAAATAGTATAATACACCCAATTCAATTGGGGCATTGGGCATCCTACTCTAACAATTTCTGCATAGAAGTTGTTATAAGTCCATGCATCAAACACTGCCCTCTTATATGGATCTTTTTCTACCTCCTTAACGATAAGGGTATCTTCTGTCAGGAACCTAGTCAAGTTCATGGTGGTGAGATAAAAACAACATCTTTTACTTCCATCTCTTGAAGTCAACTCCGGTGAATTTCTCTAGTTTCTCATACTGGAAACTGGAGGCATGATGACCGGAATTGGAGCTAGTAGTTGCTCCATTCACTACTTTTGGTTGGTGCTTAGTGTATATAGTATTAAAAGGAGATTTAGAATATTTATAATGAAATGAGGTATGCACAACATCCCCCACATAGGTTCTATAGGATTGTGGACGTCTATCTCCCTAGATACAATACTTGTACAAGACTTAGTATAATACTATACTAATTTTATTTGGCAAACCAATACTTGATTGCATTCTTATTCAAAGAATATCACATAATACTAAAATAATCAAATGAGAGATTATTTAGTAGAAGAAAGAATGAGAGAAATCAATTGTCTTAAATTAATTTGGTGTAGAGAAACAAGAATAAGGGGGAGTCTATTTATAGACTTTTAGATATCCATTTGTGTAAAATCATGTCCTTTGGCTCAAATGAATCTAGACCACTAGATCGGATCTCTTAAGAATAATTACGATCTAATTGGTAATATTACATCCTTTTGTGAAGGTTCATAACTCTTAGTATGTACATCTTTCAATCGAAGGGATGTATCTATTTATTGTGCCCCTTTAACGTTAGTAAATAATGATAACTCTTCATACGCACTCTTGTGACCGGCCACATCCATTAGGCATATTTTTAAGCTTAAAAGCTTTTTATTAAATTATTGATATTTTTTCAAACTTGAAAGCTTTTCATTAAATTAGAGACTTCAATTCATCCCATTTATTCTAACACATAGGAGAAGAAGGATGTATTTTTTGGAGCATTTATAAAATGAAGAGCATTCAAAAGACAAAGAAAGACTTTCAGAAAAGATTTAAGGTTGCATTGGATGGAAGGATTTGAATTTAGGAAAAAAAATTCAAATAACTTCATTTAAAATGGATTTGAAATTCACCACAATTATATCATGAGATTATCCAAATAAATTAATTGGATAATCTAAAGAAACTTCTTAATTTTAAATTCATTAATCTAGTCTAAAGAAAATTAAATTATCACACAAATCAAGAAAATCAAAGCAATCATCTTGCTATACCAAGAAAATCAGAAGAGAGAAAAGTAAAAAAGACAGAAATTTGTCCAAAGTTCATAAAACAGTTAAGTGAACTCAGTAGGTGTTGAGCTTCATTGTGCAAAATTATGGGTGTAAACGAATCGAGTCAAATTAATCACGTTATTATTCAAATTTGTTTGAATTTTTATCGAATTTAAAAAAATATTTTTGAGCTTGGCTTGGTTATTAATCGAATCGAATTTGAAAATTTTTTATTCTAGCCAAACACAAATTGAATTCGAGTAATTTGATTTTTTTATACATTCTATTATTATTTACTAGTCGAATCGAGTTCAAGTAAATCTTCAAATTTTTTCGAAAGAAAAAATATATTCAACTTTGGTTTGTAATGTTAATGAACCAAGTTCAATAGAACTTTTAACGGTTTATCTTAATCGAGTATAGAGTAACTTAATTTATTTTTTAGCCCTGCAAAACTGAGTATGGCCTAGAAAAAACTATCTTCTTTGTGTGGTGTATTGACTATTATCTTATGCTTGGGAGAGTTGACTTGGAGGTCAAATGTGGCACTCGATTAACTAATTAACACTGTACCAACATTTATAACGGCTCTTCCAGGAATAGACAGTATTTGTAAGTAGAACTAGCAGAAGCAACTCGGTCTTGCACAGGTCTATTGAGGTTGTTAACAATATCATAGATAACTAATAGATGCAACAATAATCAAATAATATAAATATGTTATAGATACACCATACATTATTCTTAAATATACGATTTACTAAGATACAAACTAAAATAATCTACACATTTACTTCAAAGATAAGGAACTGAATCTAAACAACCGTGATATCTGTTTTATTGCTTTTGTTCTTTGTCATATCAGTGTTACTATGATAGATCTCATTCTCCGCAACACATATGAGTTCCTACCTTGGCTACTTAATCAACGCAAATTGAGCCAATAATACCCTAAAATTCTATATGAATTATGGTAGGAAAGTGCCAATAATTTAGATGGTTATCCTTAGCTTCTGCTAATCAACGTGGACTTAAGCATCTTGGACTGGTTCATTAGTACCCAATGATGTTGGCAAGACCAAGAGTCTAAACTAGGTCCCTATAGATGGTATTAGAGCTAGACTTAGACGTCTTGGATTTTTGGAGTGGACCATGTATAGAATGCAACGCGGACATAGTGCATTTGAGTAGGAGAATTTGAAACGCTCACATTCCATGTATCGATTGTGAAGAATTCACAAAGTCTTAATTAGCTTATACTTTTCAACATGAGTTTTGACATGCTGGCTACATGCTTACCACCCATTGATGTTGGCAAAACCAGGAATCCAAGCGGAGTCCATACTTTACTAAAACCAGTAACCCCACCTTTCCATTTCAATCACTTAGTACAGTTGTTGCTGTGAAGACTTTCACCATAGCACAGTGCATTCGATATATTCAGTATAAAATCTTATCCAAATCCTGAATTTGATATCAGCTGAAATAATATGCACTAAACAATCGTTAGGTTTATTGAAATGACCCTCAACTAAAACCTTTCGATAATTAAGTAGGATCGAGTTCATAAAAAGATAAGATTTGAGATATAAAAATAATAACAGAATATTTAAAGTTACATTACTTTTTTAGTGTAATAATGGGATTATATGTATAGGCATGCAATATGCACAGGGTATATGGGCTTGGAAAAGAGGCATTATCTTTTTCTTTGATGTTAACGGCCATTCATGGGTCAATCCATAATTTCAAACATGTTTGAATGATGACTCTTATTAAAAAAAAATACTTGGACCCTACTTTAACCAGTAAATAGAACCAATTACCAAGGGTAGAAAAGTAATAGCACTTATTCTACACATGAACATTGTATCTTATTTCTATACTTTACTTCCGTAGTTACTGACATTTTGCTAAAAAATATTCAATTTGTGGCAATCTGTTAACCCCTACCCCTCCAGACTGTTAAGCTTAGGGGCTGCAGCCATGTAGATTGGTTTCTCGAGTTTTATCTAACGATCTCTTCATAAACACACCACATCATATTATTCACGATTGACTTTTGCTTAATTTTCACACACAAAAAAAAAAAAAAAAAAAAAAAAGAAGGAAGGTCTAATTAGGCTTTCAATATAAATCCCTTTCTAAAGGAGAGTTTTCCACATCATTTCCAGTCTTCAACCTCTTCCATATAAGAAGAGTATTTTCTCTTTCCTAAAGAGGGAATTCATTCGTTCTCCATATAATAATATCTGAATTCCTTTCATTTTTAGATACCCCAGTCACTTATCACTTATAGTAGTAACTTGGGTTCCAACAGTTGCTCCTAGTCAACTAAACACAGGGCCATCAAATTGGGAAGGCAATCATTCAAAACCCACTTGTAAATTCCCATACAATCTCAGTTTGCAATGAATGACTTATCGGTCCATTCAATCATGCATGCATATCCATCAAACATATCTGAATATGAGTCATATCCACTGCTCTGGTAGGCAAATATCGGTTCACGTAATCCATTTATTTCAATTTCTAGACATAGAACACTGAAAAAAACAGCAAGCAAGCAATGTTTACTAAGGGGATATTAGGACACAAGAAAAATGGTCTTCATGCAGATTTCCATGTGGACAAAGGTGGAGTGTTGGAATTTTTCCATGTAAGGTAATCAGGCCGATTCAAGTCACCTCTGACTGCACCAGCTGAAGCAATGAATTCAAGCTCAGCCATGTCATCCAGTGTCAGTTTCACAGCCAAAGCCCCAATGTTTTGGTTGAGATTCGCAATTTTGGTGGTACCGGGTATGGGACACACATCATTTCCCTGGTGATGGACCCAGGCCAAAGAAAGCTGCGAAGGAGTGCATCCCTTTCTAGTAGCCATATCTTTCACCCGTTCAAACAAGTTCTTATTATGCTCCAGATTCTCAGGTTGGAACCTTGGCAGAACCTGCAAGACATAAAACAGTCTTTCAAAATAAAATCTACCATTACACAATGTAAAAGGACTTTGAATAAAGGAAAATGAGTATGACGAATAAGATCAGGAATGCTTTGAGCAGAAGCATGAAAGCAGTTTCCATCATAATACAGTGGTGGTATTTTTCAGACGAAAAAAAAAGTGACAAAAGGGAAGGTCAAGAAAACAGGCGACCAAAAGATATACTGTTCAACCATAATACAATCTCAATTCAATAGAGACAGAAAAGTACTTTTTTAATTTAAATAATTATAAGCATATTTTTCTTAATCATAATTCAAAAATTATTTTTCTTATCAAACTACTTATTATAAGAGAGTTCCTGCTTCAAATTCAGCAACTAAATGAGAATAGTATAGCTGTCATTGGAGAAGGAAACCTATCCCCCAGTAAACTGGTCATGGCCAAAGATTACTTCAAGGTGAGTAGGTGTATTATTAAACTAATTTATCTGAAAATTCAAGCAGCAGTGAAACATTGCAACTTAACTATCTATCTCATGAATTCCATTTGATGCAAGTAATTTTTTGTCTGAGGGAACCCTTAATAACCTAATTTTCACAATAATGAGAAATGTATGCCACCTTATGGGCCCGAGCAAGGTAATTTTTATTATGTCATGATCCTGCTTAATGAGCTTCAGAGAGGGCATAGTTTGGTCTTTATTCTTGTACAATTATTCTCTGAATGTTGTAGATTTTGGAAAAATGAAACAAAATCAAACAAACAAGATTACTTAATTCATATAGCATTCATTTTGAGACTTGAGACAGATATGCAAACCTTTCTGTAGTCATCCTTCGTTAAATCTTTTATCAGTTCTGCACCTCCTGAAAAGAATCCCCTTCCAAGAGGACTGTAGGCTACAATTCCAATGCCAAGTTCTCTAAAAAATTGCACAAATGATGAAGAAGTAACTTTGCATGTTTTCTAGCTAATAATATCATTTTTTAGAGAGTATTAGTCAAACCTGCAAGTAGGAATTATCTCTTCTTCCGCCTCTCTTGCCCACAGAGACCACTCCAACTGGACAGCTGTTATTGGATGAACAGCATGTGCTCTTCTGATTGTTGATGCAGAGGCCTCAGATAGACCCACGTACTTTATCTTCCCTTCTTCCACCAGTTTCTTTAGCTCTCCAACCTTGAGCAGAAATATAGCTGAAGAAATGAGATAAGTGCTAAACCAGAAATGAGATAAGCGCAAAACCAGAAAGGAGATAAGTGCAAAACCAGAAGCATGAGAGACTAGTATTAAGTCAACAACAACGACTCATCAATAGCAATTGGTTCCAATATCACAACTCATACCAGGACATTTTTTTTATTTTTACACAAAAGACATCTGTATAAAAATTGAAACGGTACTTCTGCTCGAGTTCATAACACAGAATGATGTTTTATTTTTTGTCCATAATATTTGAAAACTTTTCTTATATATCACTATTAAAAACATTGTTCCACACGCTTCAACATATGATGAAACTCAGAAAATTTGCATGTTGAAAACTCTATTCTTCAGGCAGCAAACTTTGAAAATGATAAAATTACTTCATTGTAACCTGGATACCATGGCTTGAATCATGGAAATAGTCTTCCTGCTTGGCAGGGTAAGGCTACATAGATAGCCCTCCAAAGACCTTGGAACGGAGGGTGCCTCATGAACTGAGTATGTGACTATACTAATTTTTGTACCCAACAGAACTTAACAAGGTCCTAAAACTGAAGTTCATAATTTTCCTATTGAGACATTTCATTAAGTTGAAGATAAACATCAAGTGGTTTATTAGGTAATGCGAGTTGACATGTCCTTTAAAACTGAATCAACTCTATCTTACTCACATTAAGCAGCAAAGGATACTTTTACCAAAATTATGACATCATAATGAGTAAAAAGCCCACAATTTTGTACTTTTAACTCAAATTTTGTAAAATGACTATGAATTTATCAACTTCAAAACTGCATTGTTCCTGATGTAAAAAGTCCATTCCCTTTTCTAACTCCAATATGAATCAAATTGCATGCAAGACCTCTTATTCTCCAATATGTTGTGATAAGCAATGGTGAATACTAGAACTCATGATTGGATATATACCATGGCCCTAATATTTAAACTGCAGAAGCATTTTCAATCCATAACTAGAAAAAACACTCCTAACTTGTAAAGGATAATATGACATTCATTCATGAGGTAAACAAGGGATAATATGAAGATAACCGTGACTTCGATGGGCAAACGTGTATCAATGCGATGCTGGTAATAAAGATCTATGCAGTCAACATCAAGCCGCTTCAAACTGGCCTCACAGGAAGACCTTACAAAGGACGGATCACCAATTATTTCCATATCCCAGCCATCCAATTTGATCCCAAATTTTGTTGCCAACTCTGCTTTTTCCCTCATCCCTCCCTTGAGAGCCTACATAAGTCCACATTAAAAATTTAAATACGAACATGTGTATAACATATCCATGTCATGCGCACCAAAAGAAATCTATACTTATTTGTGAGAACAGCCATGCCATTCCAGAATATAACAACTGTCTATGAAGTATTCAGCAGCATGTTGCAGATTCTAACTAAATGTACCTTTCTGGGAAATATAGGAAAAAAGAACTTCAATACAAATAGTCTTAATTAAAAAATATATGATAATTGTGAATAGAAATCTGTACAGGTATTGCCATCAGTTTTATCAGGCAAAGTCTATTTACAATCATTAGGTGCCGAGCCAGTCCCCCAGCCTTGACTACGAACTTTTTGGTTATTTGGTTATATGATTCCAAGAGCTCAAACTGTGTTAATAAACACGAGCCACCCAACTCCTTGGACATGTATTTGTAATTCATTAAGAGTGATGCTACGTGGGACTAAATGTTACAACAACCTTTGAAGCATATAACGTGCAAGTATGCAACACACTAATTATTATTATAAATAGTATTATATATCATTTCTTGGTCTTTAGGCCTTGTTTGGTCTAGGGGATGGTCATTCCACAGCATGGTCAGAAAAATGATGCTTCCCAGTCAATTATTAGGCTGCTCACATCGAAACAGACCAGATTCTAGAACGAAATGGCCTTCCTATTTGTTCTATCTGGTTAATATACAAAAAATACAATATATATTTATGTTTACAAATATACACAGAATTGCGTTTTTAGTGTATACGTAAGTGGTATCCAAATTTTTGCCCCAATCTTAGAATTATTCACATAGTTTAGTCCTGTAATTTTGGAAAATGTAGCATATTCAGTACTTCTGACCCCTTTATTTAACAACTGGAACAGATTGGTCACCTGACATGCACAGGCTGGTAGTATATCATCTGGACAGAAAAATTAACTCATGCTTAAAATAAAAACTCCCAGATCAAGAAAATGGTCAGACAAAAGAAGCTCTAATTAGTCCCCCATACCTCAAAATCCTTAACTCTCTCTCCTGTTAATTTTAATAGAACTGGGATCCCATATTGACTCAAAAAAGGCCTTAATCTTATTTTGAAATTAAGATGAATACCAGTATTACTCACCAATGCAAGGGTTTAACCCCACCCCCAATACCAATCAAGGCAAGTAAGCTAACTCATTTATCCCTGCAACACAACAAAGTAAAACTACTTACCAGACACACTTGCCAACAATTAAACAAAAATGAATGCTTTATATGCTGCTGTCTTAATCAACAACACGTATAAAATACATCCACGACAATAATCTCTTAATTTGTTTAAAAAAATAAAAATACAGGGCATATATATACAAAGTACATGCGTAGGAGAGGAGTATAAAGCATGCCTTGCCAAGGAGTATTTCGTTAGTGTAGGGGCCATAGAGATCGGAGGTGTCGAGGTGGGTGACGCCGGAGCTGATGGCATGGTGAATGAGCTCGATCATTTCGGCATCGGGCTTGGGTGGCCCGTAGAAGGCTGACATGCCCATGCATCCCAGTCCCTGGGCCGAAACTTCCAGGCCCTGTGACCCCAGCTTCATTCTGGGCACTATAATTTTGCTCTCTGTTGCCATTAGCTACCTCTTGATTTTCTGAGTGTGGAAATGGTTGGGGAAGACTACACACAACACCACACCACAAGAGCAACCCACAGAGAGCGATACATATAGACAATTTGGACGATGGCGATTATGTGTTGGTGGTAAAAAATGAAGTAAGATAATTTCTTGGGCATCCTTATTTGTTCGCATCGTGGCAATGGACCATCCCTTTCCTGACAAAGAGGGTATTCATTTCATTGGATACTTGTTTGTCTCTATTGCTGTATTATTCTTACTACAATTTTCAGCACCCAACCCCACCACCCGCCTTCAAGAAATAGGAAAACCAACACCTTTAATAATAGTATCATTTCTTAATCAAAGTTGCAAGAATTGCAAAGGATAAAGAATCTAAGAGTCATATTTTTTTTGCAAAGAAATGAGGTTATCCATTAATTTTCCCTCCCAATAATTGCTACTCTTGGAGATACAATCTCCTCCCAACAATTACTATTCTTGTGAATCGAATATGTGACTTGGGTCTGATACCATTCTAGGGCTGTGCAAAAACTATAATTATCAATAGTCTTTAAAGTACACCTTCCTTTATTATGTGATGATGATGTGTTGGTGCTAAAGAAAGAGATACTTCCTTGGACTTCCTTATGTATTTGCCTCGTGGAAACGGAGCATCTCTTTCCTCATACAGAACGGACTTCATTTCGTCGGCTCTTTCTAATCTCTATTTGTGTGTTATAGCCCAACCCCACCATGCCTTCAAGGAATAAAAGAACATGTTAATTTAGTAATTTATTTTGAGAAATAATATTTAATTTACATTTTTTTATAGTTGGTAGGTAGGTTTTATTTTATTTTACTTAAGCCCGTCTAATAAATGTGTAAATCTAATCCAAAGAGGTTTGAAGGGCAAGAGGCTGAAATTATATCAAAAAGCCCATGAGGTCCATGTCCCTTTAAACAGATATAAATATCATCACCCTACACAATTACTAGGCATGTTACTTATTTCTCTTACTTTTGATTAACAATTATTCTCTTTAAAATATTTATTGACTTAAGCATCGGATAGGTTTTCTTGGAACAATCCTAAGGCCCTCATCACCATCTGTTCGTATTGCAAGCAGATAATCTATCTCAAGGACTAGCTGGCAGGGAAGGAGGAGTAGCTTGCTGGCAAGAGCTGCTCACAGGAGATTCACCTTAGGAGAGGAGTTTATCTCCGCACGTGGAACATCCATTCACCTTCTTAGAGTGATACCGGATGAGCCAATTGATTTGGTCGTCTTTGTACTCTTATAGAAATAATCTTATTCATATTAACATTATTAATTGACAATCTTTATCTTAATTCATCCTAAGAATTAGATGAATCCTTAAATCACATATAGCTATGGAGTGTGATTTGCACATGATGACGATTGTGGAATATGACTCCAAGGCTATGGTCTTAAAAATATTCTAAATCAAGGATCATTAAGATGAAACATCAATGATCCTATTAAGACTTGCGCATATGATGTAGGCTTGAAAAGAGAATGCCTTATTCTATAGGCATTGGTGTGGGGATATTAGTGCACGTATGCGGGTGCTTGTTGGGGAACAAATATATTGAATTACCCTGCCTGAAAGTTCCTAAATATTATATTGTCAAATTGAAATTTTCTCATTATGATAGTACAAAAATTAGTCTTTGGACTTGAGACACTATGGTAATCTTATACATGATATGTTGCACTTTGATATATTTTTTGATTCCATGATAATCACATAAGGTTTACATTGGGTGTAAAATCTTCATATTTGAAGATTAATGAGTGGCCAACACAAGATCCATCACTTATCTAAATGAATAAGTGAAATCTCCTATGTATTTCACTATATTAATTGACTCTAAAATCATTGACCAAAGTTGGATGAAAAATTAAAAGTGGGGTTTTCTAATTGTTCATCATCGAGTCAAGCTACTATGAATAAATACATATTTATTGAGCTATTGGGGTTCTAACTAATAACCCATGCTCAAAGCTTAATCTGAAAATCAATTGATGGAAGGACCATACTTGTATAATATTTGAAATTCGAATAAGTTCACATCTTTACCTACGACAAGGAGTCATGATGCACAACTAGGTGCTTCCCATGACTTGTGAATTTTTGGAATTAATGGGTTAATTCCAAGAGTATTAGTTAATTGAATCAATTAATTATTCAACTTCGTTACAAGAGTTGATAGCCTGTGGTTAACTTAGAGTGAATTTAAGGGGTCACACACAAAACTTGGACAAATCCATTTCTAGCCTAGAAAATTAATCCAAGTGTTGGATTAAATTAATTAGTGTAATTAATTAATGAGGCTTAAATTAATTCAAGTATTAAATTATTTTAATTAATTAATTGGACCTAATTGGATTAGGTGGCCTAATTAGAATATTTAATTAATTAACTGGATTAATTAATTAAGATGGACTTAATTAATTTAATAGATTAATTAATTTTATTAATTGAATCAATTAAACTAGGGCTTAATTAATTAGTTAGGCCTAGGCCCATTAGGTGTGACCTTATACAAGTCTATTAGGAAATTTAATTGGAAATCCAATTTCTAGAAGAAGTTGGATTGGGAATCAAATCTGTAAGAAGTAATAAGGAAAGAGAAAAAATTTTATGAGATAAAGAAACTTCCTAATAGAATTGGAAATAAGAAAGGAAAGAGAGTCTAAGATGGAAGGGATTTGAAGGAGACTTTTTAGGAACCTTCTTGGACCTTTTTTTGGGGCATCTACTACAGATTTTGTGCTAGAAAAATTGTGAAAAATAGCCCTCTCTCTCTTGAAGAAAAATATCATCTCTAAAAATTCATCCGTTCTTCCTCATTCAATCTTCAAAAGTTTGTCAACATTTTGCCTTGTTTAATTCTTGATTCAATTGTTAAAATAAGGATTAAATTAAATACTTAAATACTAATTGTTAGTGTGTTCTTGTTTCAAATAAAATTATTTTAGAATAAAATTACCGAATCGAAAACTACTAGCATAGAATTGATTGCAAGTGGGTTTTCAAGGTATGGATACCATTAGAGAGATAACATTTGGGATCCTAAAAATAAATTAGTTTTCAATCAAAGGGGTTGAATTGAAGAACTTGGAGATTCATTCGTGCTGGGATAACAATTTGAATCGGTTCAATACTTACATGAGCCGGAGTGCAATTCAGGTAAAGTTTTTGAAACTTTTCCGCACAAGATATTAAAACACATAATTCAATCAATCACATGGATTCCGAGATGTTTTATTTTCACATGTGATATGTAGTTTTTAATTTTTTAAATTTCCACTACGTTTTGTATCCTAGGGCCATACGAAACCAACAGTGCTATCAAAGTCTAGGTTATGTGTTTTTGATACCTTCTTGATTACGTTTATTTAATTTTATGAGATAAATTGAATATTTATATGTGCATTTTGATATGATTAAAAATATTTCTTTGTTTGGGATTCATTTGATTTATCATTTTAATTGTTCAAACATACTAAGAAACGAGACGAATTAAGAAGTTGAATTTCATGATTCGAAAATTTGAAAATTTGTGAAATCTTGAATTTCTTGACATGTGGTAAGAAATAACAAATTCAAAATGTTGATTTCATGATCAAGAACATTAGTTTTTTTATTAAGTTTTCAAGATTTCTTAATAAGATCCAAAAATAAAAAATTCTTGATAAGATCAAGAAAGTTAAGAAATTAAAATTTTGTGAAAACATTGAATTCTTGAAAAACACAATAAAAAAAAAATAAAACTGGAGGTGCTGACCGGCACCTAATCGCCAGTTAGGCAGCAAGCTGACAGAACGCCCGGCGTCAGGTTGCCAGTCAAGTAGTGGGTCGATAGAACACTCAGCATCGGGTCACCAATCAAGCAATATGCTGATAGAATGCTCGGTGCCGCGGTGCCTATTAGGCACCAGATGTACGAATATGGGCTCGCAGTCGTGCAAGCACGGGCTACCTAATGTGTTGGCAATGGGCACCCGACGTGTATCACCAAGCCTAATGGGTGGGTTGCCCAAGCACGCAGGCACTCGATGGGTGCCAGATATGTGGGCACTAAGGCACACGATGGGTGTCTAAGGTAGCCCGTTGTGTGCACAGCCACTGGGTAAGCTGTTTGGTAGCCTACCACCCGACGGATAGCAGTCTTGGGCTGCTATCCCGTTGAGTCTCGTTACGTAATTGTTACATGAAATTTTTGATTTTTTGTTTTGAAATTAAATGTTAAATTTAATTTACAAAAAAATATTCTTTCATGAAAAATTAATTTTTTAATTCCAAATTTGAAAGAAATAGCATATAACGTAATTAATAAATTTACACCCTTTAATTCTCATATGATGATTATTTGTTAAGCATGTTGTTAGATGATCATGGAACCTAGGCGACTTATTGGTTATTTTTAGATTTTAATTAAAATGAGGTCTATGAGTCTCACTTTTCTCTATTTTTATTTTTGATGTAATTCTATCTCTCTCCTATGTATCTCCCATTAGAATTGTTCCATGGTTTTCTATAGTTTTAACAAATGTAATGAGGGTAGCATTAGGTATTGCGGTGTATCTTTTTGTAATTTGTAGGACATCACAAAAAGATGGAAAAAGTGAGGAATCAAGGCCCATTACTATACGGGATATATTTATGTAATAGATATATCTATTTGTATTTTAATTATCACCGTTAGATTGACTTTGATCCACTTTAGCTTGATTGGATCGCATGGGATTAAAGGCTCATGATCATTCATTTATTTTGGTATGTACGTGATACATGATGCGTTATTTAATATTTCCTTATGATGTATGCTTGCATCATTAGGATAATGAATAATAAATAAATAATATAAGAAAACAATGAGATATTGCATAATAAATCTAATATGACCTTATTTAAAAATGTTTCAAGTTGAGAACCTTGATTGGTTTGCTAGCAATCGTATATGGGCAATATTGGGTGGGACCCAATTGTCTGTGCCTTCCATCAAATGTAGTGGCATCTCAATATGCTACCACATTTAGTTCGTTGGGTATGAGCCATGGGATATGCTAAGTGTAGGCAAGCTATGACTAATACTAAGCACTGTGATGTCTATGGGGTGGATTCATCTTTATCATTGGTCACGAGTCATGGGACATTTAGATACTCATCTACATGGATGTTGATGGGTAATACTTGGTACTTAGTACCACACAGGCTCATAAAATGGGGTGTATAGGAAGAGGTGAGGCAAATTGGCTTGAGGGTTGCACAAGGATGTAATTACTAATGTTGTTAGCTACCTTTTAGTATTGTCATATGGGCTCATAAAATTGGGGTGTATGTGATAAGTGCAAATTTTTACGTATTTTATATCAATTCTTTTATGTATTCCTTGTTTTTTTTCTTGTTAATATTTGGTTCTTACTAAGTTTTGTTGTGTTAGGAGTTTGAGAATCAAGAGATCGAAAATGAGCCAAAACAAAGTTAAAACAAGCATTTTTGGGCCAAATTTTATTGACACGGTGCCACTGTAATAGTTTTTGTATTTTGGGCATACATTTCTGATCTAAGGCCCTATTGACCTAATTCTTAGTTTATTAGAAATATAAGTGATAGATCTACAACTTTTTTGTTGATAATTTATCCCAATTCAATTGATTTTAAAGAGAAAAATTCAGTTAAATAGTCAAAAGTGCACTGAAAATTCCAGATATAGCAGCTTTCCAAATAGTGTCAAAGTACTAAAATAAAGGAGAAAAACTGCAGCAACCACACTTACGTGCCAAAACTTGGCGCTTAGGCGCCAAAGAAAACTGAGGCCACGACACCAAAATAGGGTGCCTAGGTTTCAAAAATAGAGCAAATGGTGCCTAGGCGCCATCCATGTAAAAAAAATAATTATTTTTGCTTGAAGTGGTGACAAGTGGCGGCCCATCGCACTTTTTAGCATATTTTTGGATATGTATACACTAGATACATATACATCACACATATCCATATATGCACTTTAGATTCCTAAATCACAACACACATTACACACTCTACAATAAATTTACACACACCATATCACACTTTTCTCACACACTATTCTCTCAATACACATCATTTCTCACTCTCTATAGAACTCATTCACCTTGGAAGCAATTTTGGGGAAATTATAATAAATTTACACACACCATATCACACTTTTCTCACACACTATTCTCTCAATACACATCATTTCTCACTCTCTATAGAACTCATTCACCTTGGAAGCAATTTTGGGGAAATTAAGGAAGAAGAAATGGAAGAGGCTTGGAGGAGAAGACATCCATAATCCACTATCAACCTCAACTATTTTTTTAATCTTTAAATTTCTTTGGCAGTCAATGTTGTTAGTTTTAATTTTCTTATCATTTTTTATCATGTTAGGCTAGAATTTCTTTTTGGTTGAGAGTGATTTCAAAGCCTTAGATATAGGTTCTTGTAATTAAATATTTGGTATTATTCATCAACTTTCCAATTGAAATTGTTTATGTTTTTATATCTTTAATGTCTTAATGGGTATTTTCTTGCTTTGTTTAGGTGCGCAACCAAATTGAGTTTGAAAATTCTCTACAACTACATTAGAGAGTCTGGGTCTGTAATTATTTTAAATTTCTAATTATGTGTCGTAAATTGTGATTAATAATTATGAATTTATTTTTAATTGTAATAAAAAACATAACCTAAGTTAAATGACCCGATCTTCTGTATTGTTGCTTATATCAATCTATCTTTCTTGTTTTAATGCATTCATTGAATTAAATCTAAAGAGTTTGTTTTAGGTTATTTGATGGGTAGAGAATTAGGTGGAGAGCTTATTTTACCTAACAAGCAACTAAGGAAAGATCGGGGTAATAGAGTTTGTTATTACCTACGATTGGTAATTTCAATTGCAAGTTGTTAATAATATTGATATGAAATTACAAGTCATTGTCTAGTGGCAGCGAAGAAAACCTCAACTTCCTTTAACCACTTATTTCTTATTGTTTTGATTTTCATTACTTTACTTTTTAATTAGTTTTAATTTCTTTGACTTAGTTAATTAACTCAATCCCATAATCGTTTGTTGTTTATTTCTAGTATTTACTTTTGAGTCTTAGCTTTGGGTTTAGTAATTTTGAAGTCAAATTTCTTAGTTAGTGAGTCAATAGTACATTAGTTTACCTTAATCTCATGGGATCAACTCTTACTCCCTCTATACTCATTAAAAAATTATTGAAGCAAGGTTTAAATTTGATAGGTATGCGATAATCAACCCAAGTTTTTGGCGTCGTTGCTGGGGGTCAAACATTCAATTGATTCATTATCTTTTTCAATTTTTTATTTTACTTTACTTACCTTTTTAGTTAGTTTAATTTAGTTTACTTTCTTATTATTTTTAGGTTTTTTGTAATCAGAGGACTTGAAGCTAAGACTTGAGTGGATTTGGATTAATTTGAACATATTGCTGCCACCATTACCACTACCTCCACCTATATCTACAATTAATTCACCACCCAAGCTCGAGTTTGAAGCTCTTTCTCCTTTTTCTGAAACTTCTTATCAACCCGAAACTATTGAAATGACACATAATCATAGAACATTGAAAGAGTTGGCTGTTTCCATTTTGGAGAATCAACCATTGTGTATCACCTATCCCAATTTGGAAGTTGGATTTAAACTTAAATCTGGTATGATTCATCTTTTGCCCACATTCCATGGTTTAGCAGGTGAGGATCCAAACAAATATTTGAAGGAATTTTATGTCGTGTGCTCTAGTATGAATCTGATAGGCATTTCAGAAGAAAACATCAAGCTTATAGCCTTTTCTTTTTCATTGACGAACTCAGCAAATGAGTGGCTTTATTATCTACCACCTGGCATGATTACCACATGGAACAAAATGCGAAGGGTATTCCTTGAGAGGTATTTTCCAGCATCCAAAGCAGAGAGCATCCAAAAAGAAATATGTGTGATTCAATAATATAATGGAGAATCTCTCTATGAGTATTGGGAAACATTTAAGAAGTTTTGCGTCAGTTGTCCTCATTATCAAATCAGTGATCAACTTCTCATCTAATATTTCTATGAGGGACTTATGCCAATGTAAAAAAACATGATTGATGTTGCAAGTGAAGGGGCTTTAGTTAACAAGACACCCGAGGCAACAAGGAATCTAATTGCAAACATGGTTGCAAATTCATAACAATTCATCAACTGCAATAATCCATTACCGCCACATAAAAGTGTCAATGAGGTGAACACATCACTTCTTGAACAAAAGCTCTCACACCTCATCTCACCTCTTTAGTCCAACAAATAGCTATGGGGCAACAAGTCAAAATATGTGGAGTAAGTTACATGGTAGGGCATCCCACAGATATATGTCCATCCCTCCAAGAAGGTTCTATAGAGAAAGCAAATGTGATTAGTGGTTTTTGGGGTCAACCAAGGCAAATATATAATCATTTCTCCAACACTTACAATGAAGGATGGAAGGATCATCCCAATTTAAGATACATGAACTAACAAAAACCCACTCCATTTTAAAAACTAAACCAACCACCGGGTTTTATTTAAGCGAAGGTACAACCACTCTTCCAATCTCCACAACAATTGGGTGCATCCTTTGAGGATCTCGTGAAAGTACTTGCTACCAACACTATGCAATCTCAACAAACCACACAAGCCCATTTCTAACATATTGAGAATCAAGTAGGGCAAATAGCCACCAACTTAAATTGATTGGAAACACAAAGATCGGGCAAGTTATTTTCCCAACCTGTGGTGAATCTTAAGAAAAATGCAAGCATCATGACTCTTAGAATCGAAAAGCAATTAGACTCTCCTAGTTTGCCAACAAAAGGAGTATCCATGGAGGTTGAGAAGGGCGAGTCAAGTAATACCATCCATTCTTAGATGATTCTCACTCTCCTACTTATCTACCACTTATAGTAAAGGAGAATCTAAAGTCGGTAACCTCTCCTAAACCTCTATCTCATACTTATGTAGCACCTCTATCTTTTTTTAGCAGGTTAACAAAGTCTTAGAAAGAGGAGCAAGAAAAGGAGATTGTTGAGACTTTTCAAAAAGTGGAGGTAAACATCCATCTTCTTGATACTATTAAGCAAGTGCTTCTCTATGAAAAAATTCTCAAAGAGCTATGCACCAACAATAGGAAGTTGAGTAGAGATGAAAAAGTAAGTGTAAGGGAGAATGTTTCAGTGGTTTTTCAAAGGAAACTCCCTCCAAAGTGAAAAGACCTAAGTGCTTCACCATTCCATGTACAATTAGTGCATGTTAGATTTAGGTGCATTAATCAATATCATGCCATATGCTATTTATATTTTCTTATCTTTAGGACCTTTAGAAGAAACTGGTGTTGTTATCCAATTAACGGATAGATCAAATGCATACCTTAAAGGAGTTATGGAGGATGTTTTGGTATGAGTGAATGAATTGATTTTTCTAATAGATTTTTATATTCTTGAGATAGAGGATGATAGATCCCTATATCTTGCATTTATTCTCTTAGGGAGACCGTCCCTAAAAATAGCCCGAACTAAAATTAATGTTCATGATGCACATTGTCTATGGAATTTGATGGTGAGGTAATTAAATTTAATATTTTTAAAACTATGAGGTATCCTAGTGACGTGCATTCTGTGTTTTGCGATTAATTTATTGATTTTATAGCTCAACAAATGTTTGAATTGACTAGCAATAATGGATTGGATATTGCATTAAGGAACAATCTTTACATAAGGGATTTGAAAGAGACAAGGATGCATATGCCATTATTGAAAAATATGGAGGAAGCAGTGAAAGGATTGGACTCATTTTCACAAAACATAAAGTATGATATCTCTTATATTACTTTGTCATTAACTAATGAGAGGCTTTTAGCTTCTGTTGTGCAAGCACCTACCTTGGAGCTCAAACCACTCTTGAAGCATCTTAAATATGTGTATTTGTGTGAGAAAGAAATACTTCCAGTTATCATTGCTAAAGATCTCATCGATACATAAGAGGTTAAGCTTGTTAGGGTGCTCCATTAGTACAAGATGGATATTGGATGGTCCATTGTTGATATTAAAGAAATTAGCCCGTCTATGTGCATGCATCAAATTTTACTAGAAAAGGGATCCAAACCCATGAGAGAGGCCCAAAGGCGATTGAAACCGCCCATGATGGAAGTTGTGAAGAAATAGACATTGAAGCTTTTTGATGTTGGGGTCATCTACCCCATTTCAGATAGCAAGTAGATAAGCTCGATCCAAGTGGTTCTTAAGAAGTTTGGCATCACTATAGTATAAAATATTTCTAAGAGTTAGTACCTCAAAGTGTTCAAACTGGATGGCGAGTTTGCATTGATTACATGAAGCTTAACTCTTGTACTTGCAAAGATCATTTTTCTTTATCTTTCATTAATCAAATGCTTGAATAGTTATTTGGTCATACTTATTATTTCTTTTTTGATGGCTACTCAGGGTAAAAACAAATTGTTATTGTTCTGGAGGATCAAGAGAAGACTACCTTTACTTGCCCATTTAGTACTTTTGCCTACTGGCGCATGACATTCGGACTTTGCAACGCACCGACCAAATTTCAAAGGTGTATGGTGAGCATTTTCTCTAAGTACATTGAGAACATCATAGAGGTATTCATGGATGATTTTAGTGTTTATGGTGATTATTTGACAAATGCTTGATAAACTTACACTTGTACTTCAAAGATACATTGAAACTAATCTTGTGCTCAATTGAGAAAAATGTCATTTTATGGTTTGATCAAGGGATAGTATTGGGGCATGTCATCTCTACTACGAGAATTGAGATTCATAAATCTAAGATTGATCTTATACGTTCTCTACCCTCATCCACTAGTGTTACGGAGATTCGGTCTTTTCTTGGATATGCATGTTTTAATCGCAGGTTTATTAAATATTTCTCCAAAATACCCTTGTGTAGATTACTTTAAAAAGATGTGACTTTTGAGTTTGATGACAATTGTATGGTAGATTTTAGCAAGCTCAAGGAACTCCTCTCCTCCGCACTTGTTATCCAACCACCAAATTGGATTTCTTTTTGAAATTTTGTATGATGCGAGTGACTATGTGGTTAGTGCAGTATTAGGGCAGTAAGTAGGGTGAACTTCTCATGCCATTTACTATGCGTCTCGTACTTTAAATGATGCCCTACTTAACTATTCCATCACTAAAAAAGAACTTTTGGCAGTTATTTTTGCTTTAGAAAAATTTTGTTCCTATTTGATTGGTGAAAAAGTAATTATTTATTCCGATCATGCAACCCTTAGGTACTTGCTCTCCAAGAAGGATGCCAAGCCTCGACTTATTCAATAGATCTTTTTTTTGAAAGAATTTCACTTGGAAATCAAGAACAAGAAGTCGAAGAACTTGGTTTCAGACTACCTTACTTGGTTGGTACATGAGGAAGATATGTTGCCCTTAAATAAAGCTTTCCCGGATGAATAACTTCTAGCAATGAGTGTGAAGACCCATTGGTATGCTGACATTATTAATTATTTAGTCACTAAGATGTTGCCGGATAAATTGACTAAGGCACAAAAAGAGAAGATCAAGAGCTATGCTAAATACTACATCTGGGATGATCTATACCTCTGGAAGCATTGTTCCATCAAGTGATAAGAAGGTGTGTGCATGAGAGTGATTTTGTTCCCATTCTTAAAAAATTTCATTCCTTTGCATGTGGTGGATATTTTGGACCAAAACGGACTGCCCTTAGGTGCTTGAAAGTGGTTTCTATTAGTCCTCATTATTCAAGGATGCCTATCTCCATTGCAAGTCTTGTGATCGGTGCCAAAGGACATGTAACTTGGGACCTAGGAATTAAATGTCACAAACTCCTATGTTTATTATTGAGACTTTTGATATTTGGGGCCATTGATTTCATAGTCCCCTTTTGAGTAACATTTACATTATACTTGTTTTTGATTATGTCTTAAAATAGGTGGAAGCCCAAGCCACTCGGACTAATGATTCAAAGTCTGTAGTAGATATTGTCAAGTCCCATATTTTTACAAGGTTTGGAACACCCTGGGCCATAATTAGCGATAAAGGCGCTCACTTTTGCAATAGGTTGGTGGAAGCTCTTTTCAAGAAGTATAACATCACACATCGAGTTTGCACATTATGCCATCCACAAACAAGTGGACAAACAGAGGTGTCCAATAAGGAGTCAAGTCTATCCTCACTACAAGAAATTTGTATTTTAGCAACAAAAATATTTGTCGCTAACAAAGACTTTTTCATTGCTAAAATATATTAGCAACAAAAATTTTCTATTGCTAAAGTCGCCACTATAAGACCATCACAAAAAATTTAGCGAAGAAAATATCGGATCGTTGCAAAATTAGCGACGAAAAATTTCCATCGCTAACATATTCTTTTCATTGCTAAAGAATAACTTAGTGGCGATATACATTAGTGATTTCATCGCTAAAGTATTTAAAAAAATTAAATATTAAATAGATAATTTTAGTTTTAGCGATGAAATTGGGTTTTTGTCACTAAAGTTAGCGACGATGTTCATCGCTAAGGTAATAAAATATTCAAAAAAAAAATATAGAAAATCTTAGCGACAAATTTTCATTGTTCGTCGCTAAGTTAATAAAATATTTAAAACAATCTTAGCGTTGTATTGATGGGCCTAGATGATGTAGCATTAGAAGTATCGACCTGAGAGGCTTTGGCCTATTTTCAAGCCTACGTACATATCCCGAACATATACCGAGGACCTGGTCACATATTCTATCTCCAATCTGTACGTCGTCTAAGGTGTTAGCATCATCCCCGGTATTTGTGTGAGCTTGTAACTCTCGGTACTCTTTTTGAAGTCATAGTATCTCATTCTAAAATTAATAAATATGTCAACATATTTAGTTTCAAATAAATTGAAAAAAATAATTGAATGAATTAATTACTTACATATGCATTTTGAGCTCTATTTCCTACCCAACCCTCATAGTGTTGTAGTGAGTTTAATTAAAAATGGTAATCCAATCTTTTCTACTAGTTCCATCGGTCTAAAAATAACATATGCCATATGTTACTTATCGAATAAAGTAATTATTTAAATAAAACTTAAGATCTTATATACTTACACCATCGTAACTGTATTGCATAAAGGATTTTGAACCTTCGCGATAATTATAAGATAATTTTGCTTGATTTGCAGAGTTCATCATTGACCGTTTTTGCCAAAAAAATTAAAGTAATAAACATTATAAGATTAAATTAATAAATATAATATTTCATTAAATAATTAGCTAAAACTTAGTATTAAATTTACCTTAAGCTCATCTAACTCAAATAATGTATTCATATACTCCCAATCCACCTGAGTCTTGCAGACTACGTCCAACTTCTTCAGAGCCTCTTGCCCACACAACACTTCTATAATACTGTAGCTTCAAGTCTTCTCTCATAAGTTCGACTTTGTCTGAATCTTCCAGCACATGGCCGATTTGAGTACTAATCCACATAAGAGGACTTAGTATAATCTATCTTCAGAACACTTCCTAAAAAATAGCTTAGTGAATACAATCTCAATAAATTAATTAGTCTAATTGAAATAATTTAACACTTGACTTAATTTTTCCAATAAATTAATTAGTCATATTAATTAATTTACTTAATCCACCAACAATTGAATTAATTGCCATGGTAAAAATTGAACTTGTCCTGTATAACGCCATAGGTTCACCAACAAGCTAATAGTGGACTTATAATTTTTGCAAGTTAATCAAACAAATAAATTATTTCGATTAGTTTATCCTCTTATAAATAACCTTTTAGTTATAAGAATCCACAAATCATGGGTAACATCTACCAATACACCATGAAGACCTAAATATTGGAGAAGTAGCGAATCTTTCCAATTGCGAGTGCCATGCAAGAATGGTTCTTCCCTTAACTAATCATTAGATTGGGTATTAGATTATCAGTCAAAAACCTAATAGCTTAATATTTGTATATTTGTTCCTAATTACATGCCTCCATGTTGAAATCAGAAAATTATTCATCAAAATTTGGTCAAGGACTTATAAGTCAAGAACCTTAAAATTTTTTATAGGAGATTCACCTATTCCTATATATATGACAAATTCTTTGTTGTTCATTAATTAACCTCCTTAAATGATTATTTTTAAACTTAAAATATTTCCCATATGATTATTCATGTAATTGACGAATAAATTAAACTACAATAAACAATACACAAAGTTACAATAGTGCCTTAAATCCAACGATTAATTATTGCACTAACATAACAAGGAAATAGCTTATTCGATAATATTTTATTTCAAAATAGAAATTTTAAGGCGGGATAATTTAGTATACTTGTTCTCTAACAGACACCCACATACATGCACCAGTATTCCTACA
This sequence comes from Paulownia fortunei, assembly GCA_019321725.1. Taxonomy (NCBI): domain Eukaryota; kingdom Viridiplantae; phylum Streptophyta; class Magnoliopsida; order Lamiales; family Paulowniaceae; genus Paulownia; species Paulownia fortunei. The sequence goes on from CM033123.1 coordinate 10,007,907, forward strand.
TCGATGTTCGTGGAATGAGACTTCCTGCTTACGAACATGCATTGTATATGTAAGTTTCACTAAATCATTGATATCTCATCTCAAAAATTCTTGATTTGAAATGTTTTAAGACTAAAGGCATAGAAGCATATTACATGATCAATATCATATGTGTATCATGTCCCTTAATTATGTGTAGTCTAGGGACTTCATCTAAATTAAAATAAAAAAGATTAAAGGTGAAGAATTTTCTATTATATTTTTATTAATTGAAAAAAAATTATTTATACAAAGAGTACTAAATTGACAAATCTAATTGACTCGCTGGACATAATTCTAATAAACTATTTAGAGTGTGTCTCTTAGAGAACAAGATGGCGATTTGTGATGTTTTTAGTGTGTTGTGTGTGCAAAATTTGGACAAGATTCATCCTTAGGTAGAGGTTTGTGTCGAAAGTGCATCACTAATGACAAAATGGCATACAACTTAAAAAAGTCTGGGTGTTTTTTTTCCAAAGGATTGAGCAACTCTTTATGATTTCTCCTAATGGCCACGTAGCATAGCAGTAGGCAATGAGGCCTTTCTTGTTGAATAACAACAACCTTCTAGGGTGAGACAAAGAGGATATTTTTGCATATCTAAAGGATATACGACTTTTTAGCCCTTTCTCATGGCCTTTAGAAAATATATGAGACTCACAGCAGGAATGCACGACCTTTCAGACTAGTCCCCACTTTATTTTAGATAAAATCCTCCCTAGGCTAGATTGGAGGGTGGGTGGCCCTCTAGAGGGCTGTGCAGCCCTTGGTGGTAGTCCCCCAATTTTTTTGGCTTTTTTGTTGGGATTTTGATTTAGTGTTGTCACAACCTCCCAACAATATATATATATATAAACAACCTGTGCAACATAATTTGTGCATGTATGCATGTGTATAAATTTTTTGTTTCTACTTAATTCAACAAAACATTGATAAAAGTAAAGTCCTTTCATATCCTGTAATACTGTATATACATAGGTAGTTATTAAACATTAACCAAGTTTATCAAATTAATCACAAACTCAAACTCTATATCACAAATGAGTTTTGAAAGTGTTATACATGATAAAGTCACTAATATAATACAATAACTGTAAAATAAAAAACATAGCTCATAAACTAGCCCAACAGGTCGTCATTCAAGTACATTGATCTTTGAAAGCCTGTAGGAGCTCCACTGCCAGCCAATAAACCAAAGGTCTCAACTCTCACCATGTTCACCTATAATGTATGAACTAAATGAGCTAATGCTCAATAAGTAAAAACCATGCATGACAATAGTTTGATATAAAATCTCATGCAACTCATCTCTAATATATGATGCTATAAATGTGTCAAATTGAGTACTCATAAATCAAAGAGTTTTTATTAAAAATCACTTATTTTATTCAGCCCTTGGCCCATCTACTATACATCGGATAGAGTTTTGAACAATATCAATAATCACATGGCCATAAACAAATTAACTCAATCCAAGGACCATCTTCTGGGATCACCAGAGGTCCACCCCATGTCTTCCCCTATAATCCTCTAGAAGTTTTTCCACTGGAGGAGCCAATGAGGGCACAGTTAAGTGGTCCACCCTCTCTTGACCACCAGAGGTACACCCTCTGTCAACCCCTATGATCCTCTAAGAAGTAACACTCGCGATGCCCTAAAATATCACATAAGCACCACTCGCATACCTCGGTACACTAGTAGTGACCAACCAAAATATTTTCTTTCTGAAAATCATGTCTCAAATTGTAAAATGCATGCAAGAACCTCCACTATACTCATATGTCGTGCATGCACATGTAAATACTCATGAATGGTATGTTCGATATGAAATGCAAGTCATCTTTCTCTCAACATGTTTCAAGAATCATAAAACTCTTAAGGTACACACTATACTTGTCATCCAATCAATTTAAATATCACCAACACATTAGGTATAAATGCTTCAATAAATACTATGTTCATGCATTGTAGTTGCAAATGGATCTTTATTTACCTTTCACTTGATTGGTGGCTTAGTTTAGATTTGTTTATTGTTCCCCTTCGATCTTAGATATAAAATATCCTGTAATATTACCCAACATCAAGCACCATTCTCAATTTGGCAAGTTGAAAGCACAAAATATCATACTATGACCTTAAACATCTAACTATCTAGGTAATAATCATGTTTTCACAAACTGAACCCAATCTAGTCCTTAAATACCTTAATTTCTCATTTTAGATACATATAAACATTATATAATTGAAGTAATATAACTCTAATATCATGTACCTAATTGTTACCACTCAATAGCAACATGTCTAAGTTGAAATATGCTAAGTTATAAAATGGGACAGATTCACATTTTCATATTTTTTTGCTGTCCAATTTAGTTGCATGATAATTTTGACATACCTAAAAATATCCAACCAATCCCATATTTTTACCACACTTAGATAACATAATTTTTTTTTTAAAATGTCATATAATTACTAAAAATCATGGATATAACTTCCCAAGTTCAGCTCTCTTCACAACATACTAAAACAGATTGTTTTCCTACTGAGAGAGTTTTGCACAGTTCACGACATTAATGGTTTTGGCACCCTTAAGTATATCCAATCACTCCCAAATTTTCACCATACTTAGATAACATATATAAAGAGATAACCAAGTCAAATTACTACCAAAACTAATGGATTTATTGATGTAAAACCAACACCATTCATATAGGACAGAATATGAAATTCAAAGAAGATAATTTTGAGCACCTCTTTAATTATCACACTATATTACAATTTATAACCTCTCTAAACTTACATACATCACCTAGACTCATATATAAACACATATATGGTGAAATACACAGGTTTTAATCAAGTTATTATACATATATAAAGCTTTAATATTAAAATCAGTAAGTATACAGTTTCTGTCCCTAGTGATTTTTATTGTGATTTTGCAACTAAAAATCCTTCTTTTGTGAATTATAAGATCAAAAATAAAATCCTAACATGATTATAATCAATAATAGAATCTTTAAAAATCATAAACCCTCAAACAATTGAAGAACTTAACTAAAAAACATGAGTTAAGCTCACCTATGTACAAATTTTAGCTTCAACTTGCTCTTCCTTACTTTCCTTTGCTTTATTCACTTTTCTTTTCTTTTCTTTTTGCTTGGAATTACTTGAGAGAAATTTACAAAATTCAATATGAAGGTTTTGAAGGTGAAATAGCTCAGAAAATAGTTTTTGGTCGTGGTTCTAGGATAGAAATAAAGAAAGATTGAGGTGGAAGCTTGAGGTGGCAAAGCTTGAGGTGTCAAGTGGTGATTCAAATATGATGTTATTCATATATTATGCAGCCCTAATCTAGTATTTCTCATTACTTATTTATCTATGTACAACCTACTTTAATCTCCATATGATCGGATAATACATTATGCCCTAATTTCTTAACCGTTCATTCGATTTCCAAATCGATCGACATTCGATTCTTAAATGATTATCTACTTTTCATTTTCTAAAATCACATGGACATATGAACCTTGTATTATGACAATTAAATCACACTATATCATGTTTGATATCCTAAGTATGTTAATCTATGGATGTATACCTTTAAAATATCGCGATCAATTTGAATCTAATTATATAAGCTTACTAGTGACAACTTTAACACTTCTAAAATTATAACATATAACCTATGAATATGCACTATATTAATCAATCTATTCTTTATCTTATCTAAATATTGAGTTACCTAATTAGGTTATAGGATCTCAACCACTAACATCAAGTGATAACATTAGAGGTATAATGATTAAGAATGTCATAAAAAATGCGATGTAGATGTTAATGCAAAGTTGCATATAAGTAGCATGTAGTGTAAGAATCATATTGGCCAAGTGAGTAGTGTGAGACTTGGGTATTACAACTTCCCCTCCTTATTAAAATTTCATCCTCAAAATTTACTTATTGAAAGAGTTTTGGATACTTAACTTTCATATCATATTCCCTTTCCCAAGTAGCTTTTCTATTGATTGATTTCTCCATAATACTTTAACCAATGAGATTGTTTTATTTCTCAATTGTTTTAATTCTCGTAAAAGAATCTCTTCAGGTCTTTCTTCATATCTCAAATCTTCTTACAACTCTATAGGTTCATTCTTCAAAATATGAGATGGATTCGCAATATATTGTCTCAACATGGATACATGAAATACATTGTGCACTTGAGACATTGATCCAAGTAGGTTGAGTTTGTACGCAACATCTCTAATTCGTTCAATAATATAAAATGGACCAATATATCTAGAACTTCAGAAATACGTGATTTCCAAACCGCATAATCCCCTTTATTGGAGATACCTTCAGAAATACGTGATCTCCTACGGCAAATTCTAATATTTTTCTTCTTTGATCAACATAACTTTTCTGTCGGCTTTGGGCAGTCTGCATTCATTGATGAATTTTTGTCACAGTTTATGCCATTTCTTGAATCATATTTGGGCCCAAAAGCTTCTTTTCACCAACTTCATCCCAATGAACTGGAGATTTATATTTTCTACCATATAATGCTTCATAGGGGGTCATTCTAATAGTAGACTAATAGCTGTTATTATAAGAGAATTATACTAAAAATTTGCTCCATTGACCATGAAAATCTAATACACAAGCTCTAAGCATATTTTCCAATGTTTGTATTGTTCACTCTGATTGTCCATCAGTCTGAGGATGATATGCAGTATTGAAAGATAATTGTGTTCCCAATGCCTTGTGTAAACTCTTCCAGAACATAGACAAAAACCTTGAATCTCTATAAGAAATAATAGATAGTAGTACCCCATGAAGTCTGACCACTTCCTGTATATATATAGGTGGAAGATATTGGAAGAAAGTGAGCAGATTTAGTTAGCCTGTCAATGATAACCCAAATAGCATCATGACCTTTAATTGTTTTAGGTAATCCCAATACGAAATCTATAGTAATTCTTTCCCATTTCTATTTTGGAATAAATAAAGGTTGTAAGAGTCCTGTTGGTCTTTGATGTTCTGCCTTTATTTGTTGACATATCAAACATTATTCTACAAATTGAGCAATATCCCTTTTCATACCTGGCCACCAGTAATGCATTATCAAATCTCTATACATTTTAGTAGCTCTTGGATGAACTGAATATGGAGTTGAATGTGCCTCTGCTAAAATATCCTCCCAAATATTGTCCACATTAGGCACATATAACCTTTTTTCAAAACCGCAAGATACCATTCTCTGACATTTGAAAATCAAAAAATATTTTTGAAGTAATAGATTTCATCATTTTAGTAACATATTCATCAACTTGTTGTCCCTGTTGAATTCTATCAATCAAAGTCGGTTGAAGTGTCAAAACTGCAAATTTGGCCTCCACCGACCTCTGTTGTACAATTTCTACATTCATTTTCTGTAGTTCAATTAACTCTGGTTTCTGAGTCAAAGCTAAAACTGTGGTATTTTATGTTGATTTTCTGCTCAATGCATCAGCCACAATATTAGCCTTACCAGGATGATAGTTGATAACACAATCATAATCTTTCACTAATTCAAACCATTTTCGCTGTCGCATATTTAACTCTTTTTAGGTGAAGAAATATTTTAAGCTCTTGTGATCAGTATATATCTCACATTGTTCACCATACAAATAATGTCTCCATATCTTAAGTGCAAACACCACCGCAACAAGCTCTAAATCATGTGTGAGATAATTCTTCTTGTACTCCTTAAGCTGTCTCGATGCATATGCAACTACTTTACCATTTTGCATCAATACACATCTCAACTCATTTTTTGAAGTATCACTATAAACCATAAAGCCTCTAGTACCTGATGGAATAGAAAGATAGCTGAAGTTCACCTCTTCTTCAATTCCTGAAAACTTTTCTCACAAGCATCCATTCATTTAAATGTCACACATTTTCTGGTTAATTGTGTCAAAGGAGAAGCTATCTTGGAGAATCCTTCCACAAATCTACAGTAATATCTAGCTAAACCCAAAAAACTTCATACTTTTGAAGGATTAGTAGGTTGTGACCAACTATTAATAGCTTCTACTTTACTTGGATCTACAGATATTTCCGCTCCTGATATTACATGTCCCAAAAATACCACTCGATCAATCCAAAATTCACATTTCTTAAATTTAGCATATAGTTGTTTCTCTTCCAAAACTTCTAAAACCATTCTTAGATGTTCACCATGCTCTTCTTTTGTGCTAGAGTAAATCAGGATATCATCAATAAACATAATAACAAATCTATCAAGAAAAGTTATAAATACCCGATTCATCAAATCCATAAAGCTGCTGGAGCACTTGTCAACCCAAATGGCATCATAAAAAATTCATAATGTTCATATCTCGTGCTAAATGCTATCTTGGTGACATCATCCTCTTTTATTTTCAGTTGATGGTACCCAGATCGTAGATTAATTTTTGAAAATATAGATGCACCTTGGAGCTGATTAAATAAGTCTTCTATTCTAGGTAGAGGATACTTATTATTGATTGTAACTTTATTTAAATTTCGGTAGTCTATACACAGTCATATTGTACCATCTTTCTTATGCACAAATAGAATCGGTGCACCCCATGGTGAAAAGCTAAGTTTGATAAAACCTTTATCTAATAATTTCTGTATTTGTATCTTCAATTCTTTCAACTCAGCTGGTGCTATTCGGTATAGAGTTTTAGATATTGGATGTGTTCCTGGATTTAGTTCAATGACAAACTCTATCTCACGGTCTGGTGGTAATCCAAGAAGATCATTAGAAAATACTTTTGGATATTCCCGAACAACTGGCACTTCACTAAGGATAGGATGGTGTTGTACTTCAATGCTCATAACACTTGCCAAATTCCTTCACAACCACTATCTAATAATCTTTGTGCTTTTAATGCTGATATAATTGGGAATTTGAAACTTTATATGATTCCAATAAAGGTGAACAGTTCCTCACTAGGAGGTTGAAAAGTTTCTGTCTTTCTTAGAAAGTCTAGCACAATACTTTGACAACCAATCCATACCCAAAATTATATCATAGTCATTCATGGCCAACATAATTAAATCAGCATAGAGTTCTCTATTTTCAATGGGAATAGCACAATCTCTTAAAACTTGGTTAGTTTGTTTTAAATCTCCAGAAGGGATTATCACATTGTAACTGGCCTCAACAGTATCAGGTACTCTACCCAACCTCTTCACATATTCAGTGGATATAAATAAGTGTGTAGCTCCAGAATCAAACAATACAAATATTAGGGTACCAAAGATAGAGAATTTACCTGTTACCACTGATGGGTTCGCCTCAACATCTGATCTAGTGATGGTAATGACTCTAGCTGACACTTTTCTTTGTCTTATTGAATTTGGATTATCTGGACATGCTCTGGCAATATGTCCAACCTTTCCACACACAAAGTAGGTTATAGTCTCCATCGAGCAGACTCCACTGTGGTGACCACCATATTTAGGACAAGCAGGTTGCAACATCGGTATTTTGCCTTGATCAATCTTTATACGCTTACTTTGATCCCACTGTTGTTGCCCTTGTCCAGGTTGGAATTTAGATTTTTGATTTTGCATTTGAAATGGTCTTTTCTTTTTATTTCCAACCCATCGTTGCCCCTGTCCTTGCTTAAATTAGCGTCGAATCTCCTAAGCATGAGAAATTCTAAGTTCAGCTTGTTCTGCCACTAAAGCTCTCTCAGCAACTTGTGAGTATGTCACTCCTTGGATTCCTGCCATATTGACATCTCTATATAGCTCTGGTCTCAAGCCTTTAAGAAACCTTTCAACTTTTAATGCATCAGTGTTGACCATATGTATGGCAAATCTGGATAGTTGTTCAAACTTACGAATGTATTCTTCAACTATCATAGTTCCTTATCGTAGCTGTATAATTCATTCATCTTCATTGCATGAACTGGAGCTATAAAGTATTTATTTCGAAACAAATCTTTGAATCTATCCCAAGTTATGGCAGTGGTGTCTTCGATGCTCCTTATTGTATCCTACCAATGTCTAGCACTGCCTCGAAGCATAAAGGATGCACACATTACTTTCTCTTCTTCTAAAACTCTATTGTAGTGAAACATATTTTCAAGAGTTTTCAACCAATCTTCAGTTATTGTAGGATCTAGTGCATTCTCAAACATTGGTGGGTTCAGTTTTTTGAATCTTTCCCCAACTATCTCCACATGTTCTACTCAGGGTTGTGGTTGAACCATTTCAGCCATTGGTTGTCCACCCATATCCCTCTACTGGATAAGTTGCTGAATTTTTTCTAATTATCATTCAACAAGCTCTGTAACTCGATTAATGATAACATCACGATCATTATTCAGTATATGTGTCTGCTCTCCTAGGGTTCTGGCTCCACTATGACTTTCACCCCTTATTATCACCGTGACTACAATACCATTTTGTTTATAACAAATGACCAATATAATTCATGAAATATATAATGCATTATAACAAAAAATAAAACTTACTGGTATGGTTGTGCTCCACAAGTTCTAAAATTATGTACATGGACAGTCTACAGAAACAAGACCTGCGCTCTGATACCACTCTTTGTCACAACCTCCCAACAATATGTATAAATATATATATACATATAAACAACCTATGCAACATAATTTGTGCACGTATACATGTGCAATTTTTTTCTACTCAGTTGAACAAAACATTGATATAACTAAAGTACTTTCATATCCTGTTACACTATATATATATATATATAAGTAGTTATTAAACATTAACTAAGTCTATCAAAACTATCACAAATTCAAACTCTCTATCACAAAGGATTTTTGAAAGTGATATATAGGATAAAATCACTAATATAATACAATAACTATAAAATCAAAAGTACAACCCACAAAATAGCCCAATAGGTCGTCATCCAAGTACATTGATCTTTGAAATAGAAGCTCCACTGCCAGCCAGTAAACCAGAGGTCTCAAGTCTTACCACGTTCACCTACAATGCATGAACTACATGAGCTAATGCTCAATATATAAAAATCATGTATGACAAGAGTATGATATAAAATCTCATGCAACTAATCTCTAAGATATGATGCTATAAATGTGTCAAATTGAGTACTCATAAATCAAAGAATTTTTATTAAAAATCACTTCATTTATTAGGCTCTTGACTCACCTACTATGCACCGGATAGAGTTCTGAATAATATCAATAATCACATGGCCATAAACAAATTAACTCAGTCCAAGGGTAATCTCTTGGGATCACCAGAGGTCCACCCTCTGTCTTCCCCTGTAATCTTCTAGAAATCTTTCTATTGGTGGAGTCAATAAGGGCACAGTCAAGTGGTCCACCCTTTCGTGACCACCAGAGGCACACCCTGTGATACCCGAGTCTCTTACCACTCACATGGCCAGATATGATTCATGCATTACATATTAATTGCGTGCTATTTGCATTGATATGACATCATATAATTTATTTTATTTTATACGGTATTTTTAATTATTAAACTTAATTTTGAAGCTCTCGTATGGTATTGATTATCGAATCCCCTAACCTAAGTTGTTGATTTTGTATTGAGATAAGAAGAAATTTAGGTATCAATATAGTGAATAGTGCTAGGTTACACGTGATAACCTTAGAAGTTCGAAAGGTATCACCGAAAAGTTTATAGAAAGGGAGTCGGTTCGATCATGAATTTTAATATTATATGTATATTTAAATCATACACTTGGGATAACTAGACATACAATACTATAATTTAAATATTATATAACTAGGTTCATAGGCTTGTAACACTATCAGTGCATAAACTTATTAATCGAGCAAGAATTGATGATTTTTCGGATGAAAAACCTAATGAACAGACGTAGGAACTAGCTACGGAAATGAATGGTGATGAAGATAGGTTGCAACCAAATAAGAACATGTGAGACACACAAGATTAGGGCTGAAAGATAAGGGAGAAAATCATATTATACCATTACATGCCACCTCAAACTTTTAGGCCTAAGTATGATTTGAGAGATGACAGAAGCTGTGTTATAGATTCGACAAAAAATGCAAACTGCCCAAAATTGACAGAAAAATTATACAGATCGATGAAGAAAGGCATTGGAGTTTGCGATAGAAGATCAGGTGTTTTTGAAAGTAGCACCAATAAAAGGCATCATGCGATTTGGAAAGAAAAGAAAATTGAGTCCCAAATACATTGGCCCATTCCCGGTGATTGAAAGAATTGATGATGTTTCTTACAGACTGGATCTGCCAACATCTATGTCCTAAATACACAATGTATTTCATGTGTCTATGCTGAGAAAATATATTGCTAATCCCTCTCACATTCTGAAGAATGAATTAGTGGAATTAAAGGCAGATTTGAGCTACGAAGTAAAGCCTATACAGATTTTGTTACAAGAAGTGAAGCAGCTAAGAAATAAATAGATTGCATTGGTTAAAGTGTTATAGAGAAACCAATTGGTAGAAAAGGCCACTTGGGAATGGGAGGACGAAATGAGAACTAAGTATCTTGAACTTTTTTGGTAAGTGAAATTTTAGGGACAAAATTTTTATAAGGAGGGGAGGATGTGATACCCGAGCCTCTTACTACTCATATGACCAGATATGATTCATGCATTACATATTAATTGCGTGTAATTTGCATTGATATGACATCATATAATTCATTTTATTTTATACAATGTTCTTAATCATTAAACTTAATTTTGAAGCTCTCGCACGGTATTGATTATCGAATCCCCTAACCTAAGTGGTTGATTTTGTATTGAGATAAGAAATAATTTAGGTATCAATATAGTGAATAGTGCTAGGTTACACGTGGTAACCTTAGGAGTTCTAAAGGTGTCACCAAAAAATTTATAGAAAGGGAGTCGGTTCGTTCATGAATTTTAATATTATATGTATATTTAAATAATACACTTGGGACAACTAGACATAAAATACTATAATTTAAATGTTATATAACTAGGTTCATAGGCTCATAACACTATCGGTGCATAAACTTATTAATCGGGCAAGAACTGATAATTTTTCGGGTGAAAAACATAATGAATGTACATATGAACTAGCTACGGGAATGAATGGTGATGAAGATAGGTTGCAACCAAATAAGAATACATGAGACACACAAGATTATGGCTGAAAGATAAGGGAGAAAATCAGATTATACCATTACATGCCATCTCAAGCTTATGCCACCTTATGCTTAGACTTATCAAGCTACCACCTCAACTTATTCTTTACTCTTAAGCTAACAGCCATGACTTGAACCTTCTTATGAACCATTTCAGCTTCTAAATACATGTAAAAATCTCTCTAAATAGGTCCTAAGTGATTCCAACCAAAAAAGGAGGCCAAACAAGCAAAGGAAAGGAGAAATAACCAAGTTCAAGTAGAAAACTGTGTAAGGTGAGCTTAACCTACGAGTTTGGCATGACTTTCATATTTATTTTGAGGTTTATTGGCTTATTAATATTTGAATATTATTTTTAAATGTGTTAGGATGTTATTAGATAGTCTTTGATGCATAAAGAAAGGGTTTGTGGTTGGAAATATTTGATAGAAAACAATTGTATTAGAAACTGTCACCTTACTGTATTTTTGTGTTTTAGGCTTCAAAAGTGTATGGTATGTTGAATGAAACCTATGATTATCATCATATACATATTTATATATGATTTAAGAGTATTGGAATGAATTTGGATCGGTTATAAATTGAAATAGAGAATGATATTGGAGAAATACTCAAACTGCCAAAGTAGCAAAATCTGTTTTGGTGTGCTGTGAAGGAGACTGAATTAGGGGAGCTAAATCCATTAGTTTAGATAATAATATAACTTGGTTTCCTCTGTGTATATGTTATATAAGTGTGGTAAAAAGTTTGAAGAGATTGAATATACGTAAAGGCGCTAAAACCATTAATGTCGTGAAGTGTGCAAAACTGTCACGGTAGGAAAATAATCTGTTTCAATATATTGTGAAGAGAGCTGAACTTGGGAAGCTATATCCATGAGTTTTAGAAATTATATGATATGGTTACATTTATATACATGTTATCTAAGTGTGGTAAAAATTTGGGAGTGATTGGATATGTTTAGGGATGTCAAAATTATCATGCAACTAAATTAAATAGCAAGTAAATATGAAAATGTGAATCTGTCCCATTTGATAATTTAACATATTTCAACCTAGACATGTTGTTATTGAGTGTTAACAATTAGGTACATGATATTAGAGTTATAATACTTCAATTATATGATGTTTACATGTATCTAAGATGAGAAATTAAGTTATTGGAGGGACTAGATTGGGTTCTAGTTTGTAAAACCTAGATAGCTTGGTGTTTAAGGTCTTAGTATGATATTTTATTCTTTCAACTTGTCAAATTGGGAATGGTGCTTGATGTTGGTAATATTACAGGCTATTTTACATCTAAGATTGGATGGGAATAATAAATAAATCTAGATTAAGCCACCAACCAAGTGAAAGGTAAGTAAAGATTCATTTGCAACTACAATGCATAGACATAGTAGATATGTGAATTATATGTAATATCATAAATTGTATGTACATAGCTGAGGGCTCTCCATTGAGCATACATACATGGGAATTGTCATTGGCACGTGCATGCATCATATACGAGCACTGTGATAAATCTTGTATTGCACGGCATGATTATGAGAAAGAAAAATATTTTGCTGACCACTACTAGTACACTAAAGCATGCATGGATTTGCATGGTTTTATGCATAGATTTGTAGGTTCGTGTACATGGATTTGCATGCGTATGAGTATGAATAGATTTGCATGCTTATATGATTATTGTCCATTGGATTATGGTGGTGTATATAGTTGTTTTCCGGTGCATGGGATAGTAGTGTTAGTTAGGGGCCCAAGAAAGAAATGATTTTGAGAGAAATATTTTGATGCATAAAATTGCATTGTGGGCATAGCATTTTGAGATGCATGACTTGATATTGTGGATTATTCTTTGACATGCGTAATCATTATTTGCTGAGCGTTAACTCATATAGTTTATGCATTGTAGGTGAGTACGACGATGCTTGAAGCATCTTTTACTGGCTGGGCAGCTATTGGAGCTCCTGCAGGTGTCTGAGGGAGTGTGTACATGGATGACGACCTGTTGGGCTATTTTGTTGGCTTGTTATATTTTGAATCTATTGTATTATATTTTTAGACTGGTTCTATATTTCGCTTTTAAAACTTTACTTTAAATAAGTATGTAAATATTGTGGTCATTGTAGGTGTTGTGCTTTTATATAAATATTGATACTGCTATATACATGACATGTGTGACAAAGTATTTTAAATAGGGTTGTGTATGTAAGAACTGATTTATCTTTTCCTAAAGTGTTACAAAAAAAAATTCCACGCATACACATAGGTTCTATCATGTCAAATTATACTAGATATCAGTTGTCAAGGGGTGGGTGTTACACATCCCCTGTCAACCCCTATGATCCTAGGAGAAGTAGCACTTGTGGCACCCCAAAATATCATATCAGCATACCTTACATGCCTCAGTACGCTTGTAGTGGCCAACTAAAATATTTTATTTCTAAAAATTATATCTTAAATTGTAAAGTGCATGCAAGAACCTCCATTATACTCATATGTAGTGCTTGCACATGTAAATACTCATAATAGTATGTTAAATATGAAATGCAAGTCATCTTGCTCTCAACATATTTCAAGAACCATAAAACTCTTAAGGTACACACTATACTTGTCATCCAGTTAATTTAAACATCATCAACACATTAGGTATAAATGCTTTAAGTAATACTTTGTTCGTGCGTTGTAGTTGCAAATGGATTTTTACTTACCTTTCACTTGATTCGTGGCTTAATCTAGATTTGTTTACTGTTTCCCTCTGATCTTAGATGTAAAATATTATATAATATTACCCAACATCAAGCGTCATTCTCAATTTGGCAAGTTGAAAGCATAAAATATCATACTATGACCTTAAACACCCAACTATCTAGGTAATAATCATGCTTTCACAAACTAGAACCCAATCTAGTCCCTCAAATACCTTAATTTCTCATCTTAGATACATGTAAACATCATATAATTGAAGTACTATAACTCTAATATCATGTACCTAATTGTTACCACTCAATAGCAACATGTCTAGGTTGAAATATGCTAAGTTATAAAATGGGACAGATTCACATTTTCATATTTTCTTGCTGTCCAATTTAGTTGCATGATAATTTTGACATACCTAAAAATATCCAATCAATCCCATATTTTTACCACACTTAGATAACATCAAAAAAAATTTAAAAATGTCATATAATTAATAAAACTCATGGATATAAGTTCCCAAGTTCAGCTCTCTTCACAACATACTAAAACAGATTGTTTTCCTACCAGGAGAGTTTTGCATAGTTCATGACATTAATAGTTTTAGCACCCGTAAGTATATCCAATCACTCTCAAATTTTCACCATAATTAGATAACATATATAAAGAGACAACCAGGTCAAAGTACTACCAAAATTAATGGATTTATTGATGTAAAACCAGCACCATTCACGTAGGACAGAATATGAAATTCAAAGAAGATAGTTTTGAACACCTCTTTAATTATCACACTATACTACAATTTATAACCTCTCTAAACTTACATATATCACCTAGACTCATATATAAACACATATATGGTGAAACAAATAGGTTTTAATCAAGTTATTATACATATATAAAGCTTTAATATAAAAAATCAGCAAGTATACAGTTTCTGTTCCTAGTGATTTTTATTGTGATTTTGCAACTAAAAATCCTTCTTTTGTGAATTATAAGACCAAATATAACATCCTAACATGATTATAATCAATAATAGAATCTTTAAAAATCATAAACCCTCAAACAATTCAAGAAATTAAATAAAAAAACATGAGTTAAGCTCACCTATGCACAAATTTTAGCTTCAACTTGCTCCTCCTTACTTCACTTTGCTTCCTTCACAAATTTTGAAAAGATCTTTGAGTTAGAACATAGAATTAGTCCTAAACATCCCTAGGATAATATAGAAACACATGGTGGCTCTATCTGACGCCCAGGTGTTGAGATAAGGGAATGTTTTTCTTAGTTATTCCAAATATAATGCTATCACATGGGAGTTTTTTGTTAATTCTATTAAAAGGGATAAGCAACTTCATAGGCCTGCCACCTTGGTGGACCCTAGGACCCTCAGTCATAGCTTATGTGGGCTTGGACAGATGCAACATGGTAAACCTAAATTTATCTTGGGTTAACATGGATTGGACCCAACTTGTAGGAACACTAACTTTATCTTATTAGCTAGTAGTGTTAAGCTAACGCACATTTCTAAGCACAATATGTTGGGCTGCTACATTGGCTATGACTTGTGGGATTTATGTTAGGTGCCATGTAAAGAGTGTAGAGATTTGGGTGAGTATTGTACACAAGTCCACAGGCTAATGCAGGCATCTAGGCGACAGTGTTCTGAAGTTGGGTAGGCAATGTACAACACTTGATGGCAATTGTGATATGGCTAGTGCAAGGACACATAGATGGTGCACACAGGCTAGTTGAAATCTTAAGGTATAAAGCTTAACATAGACAGGACTTTGTGACTATTATTAGGGCATATGTCAATGGTTGGGCTGTTTATACCCAGATAACTGCCCCACAAATGACACCATGTGGACATTGTTATGTTGGAAGACCTTTCCACACAATTACGTGTGATTGGACAATGTTCCTAGCATTAAGGGACATTTTAGTCGCTTTTGAATGCCATGACTAAGAGTTGCATATTTTTTATATGATGTAAGTCTTGAGATCCCTTGAATTGCATATTAAGGAATGGATATAAGTTTTGCTAGTAAATTTTTTGTTGCTTGGTATTTTATGCACTGTGTGTGCCCATGGCTTCCTAATTAACTCTCATATTCATAAATGGAAATGAGAGTTGTGAGGAGTGATAGATGGTCGATTATTGGTCAAATTAGGTTGCAAAATTCTTCAAAGCTCCATTTGGATTGATGTTTTTTGTTAAGGTTTTAAATCCATAATAACAAATTTATTGAATTTTTTTGGATAATCTCATGATACAATAAATTTTAAATCCTTGACCTCTTACTTTGAGCTAATTTTTGAGTCATTGTGGTGGCTTTTAAATCCATTATACTGAGTTATTTAAAATCCTTCTGCTAAACACTTCCATCAAATGCAAATCCTTCACTCCAAATGCAACCTAAAGTTGTTATGTGAATTTTAACGCCTGTTTGGATTTAGCTTTAAAAAATCTATTACCCAACACATGATGGTTTTTAAAAGATTAAAAAATAATTCTATTTCAAAGACATTAGAAAAGTGACATTTTTAAGGAATTTTGCGACCTTATTTGCCTAATAAATTGGTCATCCAACACTCCCTCACATTAAAGCTTTTTTGAAATTGAATTATAAGTTAACGTTTTATGCTTTGTGAATCACTGTGAATGCTCTTTGTTAATATACAGAATAGAATTTCTATGTAAAACCTCTCTCAACCTTAATGTTAGCATGTTGACATGAACCAATAAGTTTGGAATATTACGTTGGACCACTTAAACTATTTATTTTATACTATTTTGAAAATGATTAATTTACCAAAATTAACTCTTAATGTGATAAAGAAGGATGTTCAAACACAGAATATATATATATATATGTAATATGATATGATAGGGCACCAATTTTATCAATTTGCCCTATTTTTTGCCTAAATCACGAAACACTCCAAGATCTACATCTTTTTTCGCCCTGACCTGATCTAAAGTTGTGGTCATGTCGACCTAAAATTAGAACCATTGATACTGGGTTTTGACAAGACTCATGAACTGACAAGACTCATGAACCACGTGGAGTACCCACTATATATATTCCTTGCTTAGCTGTGAGAAGGTAACTTAACTTTCCATATTTGCTTTCCTTTCTAGTTTCATAACAATCTCATGACTTGAATTGACTTAAGTATCAGAGGGTTTCAATTAGGGGTCACCTCAGCAAGCTTAATGAGTCTTGAGTATTATAGGTCCTCCCAAACTGAAATACCTTAACTCGAGTTCAACTTAACTCGAACATAGGTGATGGGTGTCGTTAAGTATACCAAATTAAAACCTTACTACTAAATTAATTTTACAATTATAATACGTGTAAGGATTGGTCCCAGAAAGACCAAAGCTAATTAATATATTATCAATTTTATAACTAAAGACTCGACTCACTAATAATGTGTTATTAAGAAATCAAAGTATAAAATACTGAGGATTAGGGATTCACTCTTGAGTTTTGGATAAAGGAATGATTATTTATTATTCTTTTTATCTCATTTTAAATGCCACTAGTGGAATCCATACACAATAAAGGTTCAAATGAAAAGATATTATTAGATAACTCATGCATTAAGGTGATAAAGATATTATCTTACTGTCTATAAATTATCTTTTAATGCCAACACTTATTTATGTGATCAAGTATTTATGCACACTTTTGTCTACAACAAATCAAGATTTCACGTTAGTAGTCGGTATAGTAGAACCAAACATCGAGCTAAATAAACTCAAGTATTTATTGTACCATTAATGATACATAAATCAAGAACTGCCACTAAAATCATACTTTTATAACTATTCCTCTTTCTCCATCAAGAGATTCACCATTTCTCCTCAATCAAATAAAATTTAGAAAAACATAATAAAAACACTAAATATAGAACAAAAACTAGATAATATATTTCTATTATTACTAGAAAACCTAATAGGGGGGTTGATTTGATTAACTTATTGCAAAAAATGAAACTAAACTAGAATATGCCGATTAATGAAAATCAAATAAATGGACATAAAAATGATAAAGTTTTGGTTAAGGTTTCATTCGCCACCACTAGATAATGAATTATGAATTGATATTAATATTACTCCCACTATTCCATTGAAACTACCAACTATAGATAACAAGTTCTATTATCCTAATTTTTCCTTAATTTTTCATTAAATAGAACAAGCTCTTTATCTAATTGCCTAACCATTAAACAATCTAGAATAAGCTCTCTAGATTCAATTTAACAGAAGCATTAAGATGAGAAATATAGATTGATCTAAACAACAAATACGCAAGCTTGGATTGTTCAACTTATATTATGTTCCACATTATGATTAACAAAAATATCCCATAATCATTAATCGCAATTCACTACTTATGATTAGAAAACCAAGATAATTACAGATCAAGAATTCTAATATAGTTTTAGGTAATTCTCAAGCACTACTTAGTCACGCACCCAAATATAAAAAGAAAATGACCTTCAGGAAATTAAATGTAGAATAATCTCAATTAATAATGTGGGGAATAATATCAAATAATCAATTGCACAAATTCATGTCTAGGGTTTTGAAATCACCCTTAACCAAATTGTAAATTTAGCCTAACATACTTGAAAATAACAAGAAAAATAAAACTAAAAACATTAGGAATTCAATAAATTGTGATACTTTTTTGATCCAATAAAATATTATCTACCACGAAACGTATTGTGTTATTTGGTTTTATTTTGCCTTTTTTTTTATCTAATCTTGTCCGTTGATTCCCAAATTCCTATAGAATAAAATATTAATAAAAACAAGGCAAGAAAAATATAAAGGAACTGATATAAAAATATATAGAAACATGCACTTATCAATAGGTATACTATTTTTTCTAAATCAGTTAGTACTTTTGATGGTAAGTGAGATCGAACAGTATTGCAGAGACTTGAAAGAAGATTGCAAAAACCCCATAACACACTTTCTATCCCTCACCCTTGCTCCAAGCCCATGATAATCAACTAGGAAGCACCTATCAATAAAGAGGTAGAAGCTTTAGAAAGGCGAGCTAAGAAACTCTATTTAAATGATGAAGAAGTTGAGGATGTGGCTAGCAAACCAACCCAGCCCAAGAAGAATCCATTAAAACATGAATTTAATGAACTTAGTGAAAAGATTGAACATACCACTTGTAAGTTGGAAGAATTGAAAAAGATAGGGTTTGTGACAGTATGCTCTGCAAAAGAGGGGCTTACCTTCACATTAGAGATCTTAGCTGAGGTTGTCACCCCTAATTTTAAATTAAAGACTTCTCTAAAAAAGATGGAATAGGGATCCACAAAAACATCTAAAGGCATTTGACCATGTCATAAAATTGTATGGACAATTTGATACTATCAATGCTTAAATATTTATTACCACAATAACATGTAGGGCTCAAGATGGTTCACCAGTCTACCCATGGGGTTGGTAACTTTATATGAGCAATTAACTTGAGAGTTTTTATATTAGTTCATGAAAAAAAAAAAGCGAAAAGATCAACCACACATCTGTTCACTATCAGGCAGGGAGATGATGAATCTTATCGGGATTTTATAAATCAATTCAACAATAAGGCTCTAGAAGTTGTAGACATGTGGATTGACATGATGACCAATATAGTTATACATGGTCTGAAGAAGGGGTCACTGACATCTGCTTTAGCTTGGGACCCACCACCTGATGTAGAGCACCTCATGAAGATGGCTCAACATTATATCTATAAAGAGAAAATAAACAAGCTGAAAGACTAAGAAAGGTCTCAAATAAGTAAAGAAAAATAGAAGATGGATCCTAGAGATGGTGCAAGACCTCGATCTAAGAAAGATTAAGATCGTGACCAAGATTAGGATTGAACCGCATATTGGAAATTTAACAATTATAATCCTTTGAATGCTCTTAGGGTGCATGCCCTAATGGCAATATAGGATTCAAACATATTGTAGTGGCCGAAAAAGATGAGGTCTACCCGACACGAGGATATATTGTTATTTCCATCATGATCATGGATATGATACATAGGAGTGTCATCATTCAAAAGATAAGAGAACTTTATAGCATGCAATGACCAAAGAGAGAGGGAGCAAGTTGAGAGACTAATGGTTAGGAAGAGATAAAGAAAAATGACTAGCTAACCACTTACCCCTAAGCACTGATTGCCCCATAGACAAGGTACACCAGGGGATATACTGCTTAAGATGGAGGTCATCTAAATGATAGCAGGGCCCTAGGGGGTGGATTCTCATGACACTCAAAGAAAGCATGTAATATCATTAGGAACGGTTATGAAAAGAAAAGACTTTGGTGTGCTCAACATTTAGAATATCCCACCTATATCTATTAATGATCACGATCTAAGTGGGATTAAGGCTGACCAGAACGACCCTAGGGTAATCATGATGGATATTGCCAACTTTGCAGTTCAAAAAGTTTTGGTGGATAATGGGAGTTTAGCATATATAATCTTATTACATGTCCTTAGAAAAATGGAGCTTGATGTGACAACCATTCACCCGATGAATGCTTCTCTAACAGCTTTATAGAAAGTGAAGTGGTCTCTTTGGGAACTACCGACCTCCTTACTTTAATAGGCGACGAACCTTGTTGGAAGATAGTGATAATGAAAGTACCTTGTTGTAGATGCTTCATTTGCTTACAATGTGATTCTTGGAAGACTGGGGTTGAACCAGTTTATAGCGGTGGTATCTACTTATCATTTAAAAATCAAATTTCCAATAAAGGTAAGCATTGGATAAGTTAGATGTGATCAAAGGAATGCCTGAGAATGTTACAACCTCTCTCTCAAATAGGGAACATAAACAAAAATCAAAAAGGTTGAAAAGAAACACACAACATATGAGATCAAAGAGACCCTCCAAAGAAAGTTGAGATTAGAAAAACACAACATTGTATGTAGACATATTGCTAATGAATTTACAATCCATCCCCATTAACAACTATAACATCAACCTAGGAAGAATTATTTTTAGGCTTCTTGGCAATCCATAATCAACTTCCTTTCATAGTACCTTATCCCTAGGGGAATTTGAATCCCCATTGTCTCCTTGAAAGAGAGATGTCCTAAACTACTAGACGATGGGGGCCAACTTGCTGTAAATCCCTCTTCCCCAAATTCTTTCTATTCTACCAATGAAAAGGGGTATGAGGTGGTGGAGTTGGGACTTGGAAATCCTGAGAGGTTTATGGTCGTAGATGGATCTAAACTTAGATCTCATGACCATTAAGAAGGAATGTTGATATACTCGTTTGGAAACCTTCAAACTTTGAAGGTATAAACTCGAACGTCATTATTCATAGATTGAATATGGACCCCTTGGTAAAGCCAATGAAGTAGAAGAAAAGGAATTTGGAGCTGAAAGGAATAAGATTACTGAAGGGAAAATGAATAAGCTTTTAGACATTGGATACGTTGTGGAAATCTAGTTCACTAATTGGCTTTTTAATATGGTCGTGGTTCTAAAAACTACAGGTAATAGAGAATGTGTACAAACTTCAAAGATTTAACTAAAGCATGCCCCAAAGATCATTACCCTTTACCTCGAATTAACCTCGATTCTACTACAGGACATGCACTACTAAGTATGATGGATGCATACCAGGTTATCACCAAATTTTCATGGTTGAGAAAGATCAGCTAAAAACCTCTTTCGTAACAAACAAAGTGGTCTACTACTATACAATGATGCCATTTGGATTGAAAAATATAGGAGCAACCTATTAGAGGTTGGTGAATTTCATATTTAAAGACAAGATCGGGAAGACCATGGAGGCCTATATAAACGATATACTTGTTAAGAGCACAAGGCAGAAAGATCACTTATCACATTTGGAGCAGACTTTCTCGACCATGCGGACATAAGGCATAAAATTAAACTTGGAAAAATGCACGTTTGGTGTTCAAGGATGTAAATTTTTGTAGTTCATGGTAAATGAAAGAGGGTTAGATTTGCAAAATTAGGGGATGTAAATGTAGTAGAAATTTAAATAACACTCAGATATTTAAATGTAGTAGAAATTTAAATAACATACATAACAATTAAGCATGCAATCCTGAATTCATTGCGATTAACCGGTTCATACTCAGATATTTCATTTAATTATAAACAAATGTTTTGAAAATATACCTGACTCAATTACACTTTGGTTGATGGTGATGTTTTGAATGATTCAAATCGTGGCCTCTGATTAAAAACCTTGATTCGCTTGAGGAATTCATGCATCTTCCATATGATGTTATTCATACAATGAGAAAGATCATAATTCAATATTTGAATTTTTGTTTCTAATCTAAAATTTTGAGAGTGCAATTCAATTCATAAATCAATAAGTGGTAAAAGAATTAAATTCAATCAAAAAAGGGATAAAACGTTATTGATAAAATAATAAATAATTGAAAGAAAAGAAACAAGAGGAGAGAGAATGTGTCTTAGAGCTTCTTCAAAGCTCTCACACTTTTTTCGTGGGAGAGAGAATAATTATTCTATTTGCATGACCTAATTGTATCTCCTTCTTTTTGTATCTTATCTTGTTTCAATCTTTGACTAGGATTCGTTGACTTTTTAATCAAGATATCCTATTGGGCCTCCTATGAGCCCATCAACCTTTGGGCTTGGATTTTAATCAACTAATTAAGTCCATTTAATTGGCCCCCATCAATTAAACAAGCCCAATTTAATTAATTGATCAAATCAATTAATTAATTGGTTCCATAAGACCTCCGAATCAAATTAGGCCCATTTCATATTAATTTAACCCCTTAAATTAATTTAGGTCTATTAATTAATCAATTCCAAAGATCCCCTAATCTTAATTACGTCCAATGAAATAATCTTATTATTTAATTAGATGAATAAATTTAACTCTTTAAATTAATTATATCTTCAAATTAATTAATCTCCATTAATTAACTTAATCTAACTCTTTGGATAATATTTTAGATAGAAGTGATTTATCTCATTTTTGTGTGTGACCTATTGGGTTCACAACTAAGCTAACAGTGGGCTTGCAACTATTGCAACTTAGTGAATATAAAAAATATATTTTGATTTATTAATTCAATTATTTATTCTATTTTGGAATTAGCTCCTTAATTCTAAAAATTTTACAAATCAAGAGAAGTACATAGAAGTGCATCTTAAATACCTAGTCAAGTGAATAGCAAGCAAACCTATTTCTATTACGAGTACCATGCGAGTCCAGTCATTTCATCAACTAATCTCTCCATTAAGTTTAGGATATAGATTATTAGTCGAAACCCTAATTGACTTAATAACTATGATCTCATTCCTAGTCAAATTAACTCATGATGAATAATTATTAGAAAACCCTCTTCTAATATTCATCCTACTATGACCAAAGGCTTTTAAGTCAAGTATCGTGGAATGTATAAGAGATTCATCTATTTTGTCAGATATAGGTGATAAATCATTTGTTGGTCACTTATTAACCTCCCTACATAAAGATCATACACCCAACGTAAACCCCTTGTGATTATCATGTAATTGAAAAATATATCAAAGTGCATGATGTCATGCGCAAGACTACCACGGTGCCTTAAACCCAAATAACTAATTCATACACTATCGTAACTAGAAAATTCTCATTCAATCAACAATGTTTCCAATTGAGCATTTCCCACAAACTTGTTATGTGTACTCGTTCCCCAACAAGCACCCTTACATGTGCACTAGCATGACTATACCAATCCTAATAGAATAAGACATTCTCCTTTCAAGCATGCATCGTGTGTGCGAGTCTAATAGGCTTATTGATGTCCCATCTTAGTGAACTCTTGACTAGAAACTAATTTAAGACCAAAGCCTTAGATGTATATTCTATGATCGTCATTATATTCATGACCATCCCCATAACTATGTATGGTCTAAGGACTTTATGTAGTTGCTTATGTGCAATTAAAGATAAAGAATTATCAATTTGTTAATATGTTTTGAATAAGGTTGTCCTTTGTCTAGAGTATAGACGTAGCCATTAGTTGGCATATTGGGCACTATTCTAACAATTTTTCACTTACCCTAAAGCCAATTACCGAATATCTTAGGTCTATCTTTCCAAGATGTCTTTACCCTCGTGGTCTAGTAAGTGAATTTGCTATATTTTTCTATTGAAGCAACTCTTTTAATTGGCATATATGGTAACCTCTAATAATGATCACTTCATTATGTGCTTGGATCTATGATGAGATCTTAGCTTTTTTGCTTGGGTAATTATTTGTTGTTATCACAACAGATAAATATTAGATCAACAACAACCAAAACTACTTCTAACCCTTAGTCAAAGTTTCTCATCCAAACACTTTCCTTCGTAGAATCACATGATGTATTCAACCTCAATGGTGGAATCCACAGTTGTCCTAAGCTTGGACCTCCTTCCAGTTGCCTGCCAACCATTTAGAATAAACACCATTCTAGAGATAGCTTCAAGTTATCTATTTTGGACTGAAAACTAGAGGCAACACCCAAGCTTTAGCTCTCCAAAATCGCAGATCAAGAAAACATCTTCAATACTTCACAAGCACCTAAAAGATCTTCTCCACAGCTTTTAATGTTTTTTGCATGAATTTGACTGATATATGCTCATGACACTCAGAGCATTTGTGATATCATGTCTCGTACATAGATTTGTATACATTATGCTTCCTAGTGGATGCATAAACTACTTAAGTTATTCTTTTCTCTTTCCTCTAGAAGTCTTTGGGGACATAGACTTTAAAAAAGAAAACCTATGACACATGGGAAGGAATCTCTTCTAGGATTCCCCATGCTAAACCCTTTTAGCATCTATGTATGTGAATTTGGGATAGTCCAAGCATTTTCTCAGATCCATATAAATTAAATCCCAAATCTCTAAGATTCTTTTCCAAATCCCTCATAAAGAACTTAATAGATAACAAGTCTTAGTTGACTCTAACATTCTTATACCATCACTATGAGTAGAATGTTATCAATACAATAACTTTACTATGCTCCCACTAATCTTCTTATACACACTTGGTTCATCCATATTCTTGAGAAAATCAAACCATTTGATTAACTCAACAAATCAAATCTCCCACTAACGAGAAGTTTATTTTGAGTCCATAAGTGGACCTTTGATACCTGTGTCCTATTTATATGAAGGCGTTAGGTTGCCAAATCTTTTTTTTCATTACAGTTACTAAGAAAGGCGATCCTTGTATCACCCATATCTTAGTAGTCATATTAAATAAATATGTCCAGCCAGATACTAATGGACTTCGGCATTGTATCTAGTTAAAAGGTTTCCTCAATAGTCAATACTTTGACTTTGAGCACAACATTGGCCACCGGTTATGCCTTATAAGACATCACCTCCCTATGTACTCCAAGCTTTCGCTTACTAACCCATTTGCAACTAATGGGTACACCACCCTATGGTAGATCACCAAGATCAATAACTTATGGAAGTACACAGAGTCCACCTTGGATAGTATTTCACCATTTTCCCAAATTGGTGTCATACATCATTTCTCCTTAGATTAATATCTTAAAGGAGATCATCCTTGTTGCTTTCCATTAAGAGATCATTTTCTTGTAGACGGTCTCTATTGGGTTCACTCAACCACAGGGTGTGCACAGTGGAAAAATAAAAATATGTTATATAAAATATAGCAACAACCTCAATTCGATGGGATTATCAATTTTGCATTTTCTAATTATTTAAACAAAATAGTAAAGAGGGTTTTGATTTATACCTTTAAGCACTCCAGTTGTAGAAGAGATAGAAGTAATCAGTTGCTAGCCCTTTGTACTGAAACTAGTTTATAGGGATCCAGACGCTTTCCCTCTATCGAAGTCCACACTTTGGGCAAAAGCATATAATTAGAATCTTGCTAGCGATTATATTTCCTTCACAAATCTAGTTTTGGAGTGTTTTAAGTGAGTACTAATTCTTAAAGTAACCGGTGGTATTAAGAACTGAATACTTTCAATCAAAATGTGGAACTTCTGATTGATGGAAGGATGTGGAAGATGGTGTTTTGAAAAACCTTTTCCTCTCTTTTTTGAAGTGGCTGAAAATTTCAAGAGTGTCCCACTCCTTGAAATTTTTGGCCCTTATTCTTTTATAGGGTGGCCGAAAATCTAAGAGTTTCACTCCTTGTAATTTTCGGCCTCCTTTCTAATTGATTGAAAATTTTTTGGTTGACCACAAGATCTCACAATATCTAATTCTTAGAATTCTATTTTTTCCCAACAACTCTAGTGGGCCTCTTCTAATGAGTTACTTTGAATTAGGTTTTGGACTATTTATCAAATCCAATAATTAAGCAAATTAATTGATATTAATCAATTAATTTAATTCCATGAAGCCCATCTAATCATATTAGGCTCAATTAAATAATATAATTATTTAATTTAGTTAATTAATTTAATAATTAAATTAATTTATGGCTAACACAATTAATTGATATAATTAATTAATTGTTTCACTCCAATTGCGCTCCCTAATTTTATTAGGTCTAGTTAAATAATCTAATTATTTAATTAAATAATTAACTCAACTCTTTAAATTAAATTAAGCCCCAATTAATTAATATCTACTAATTAATTGAATCCAACTCCTTAAATCAATTCCTAAATTAAAAATACTCTATTTCAAATTATGTGTGACCCTTTATGTTCACAATTAAGCTAGCAGTGGGCTTGCAACACTTACAACTTTTGAATAATAATTATTTTGATTAATTAATCTAATTAATCTACTTGGAATTAACTCTTTAATTCCAAAAACCTCATAAGCTATGAAACACCTAGTAAGTGTATCATGACTATCTACTCTTAGATGAAATAGCAGGCTAACCTATTTTAGTTATGAGTATCATATACATAAGGTCCTTTCATAATCTAATCTCTTAATTGAGTCTAGGGTATGTGCTACAATTTTAAGGCTGCAAAGCCAAATGAGGGTGGTGTCAAGTAATAAATTTCTTGGGAATCTGAGGTCGATCCATAGGAAAGTTGTTTGAAGTTTTTGGGTTTATATTTCTTAAAAGATTGGTTGAATATAGTTTAGAATATAAATAAAAATTTAAGCTATAACTAAGAAATCAAAGTAATAAAAGTACTGAGCATTAGGAATCCGTTCTTGAGTTTTGGATGGAGGAATGATTATTTATTCTTTTTACCTTTTTTAAATGTCACTATTAAAATCCATACATAATAAAGGTTTCAATGGCAAGATGTTATCAAATAGTTCATACAATAAGGTAATCATAATATTGTCTTACTGTTTGCAAATTATATCTTAACACCAATACTTGTTTATGAGATCAAGTATTTATGCACACCTTTGTTTACAACAAATCAAGATTTCATATTAGCACTCATTAGGGTAGAACCGTATAATAAGTTAAATGAATTCAAGTATCTGTTATGTCATTTGTAATACAAAAATCAAGAGTCGCCACTAAACAAGAAGAGTTTCAATGCCAACACTTATTTATGAGATCAAGTATTTATGCACACATTTGTCAATAACAAATTAAGCTTTCACATTAGTACTCGATGGGTAGAACCATACAATAAGAAAAATGAACCCAAGTATTTGTTATGCCATTGGAGATACATAAATCAAAAATCACCACAAAATAAGAAGGGTTTCAATAAAAAATTAAAATAATAATACACCACACCTGAACATTATGCACCTTTATAACCATTCATCTTCCTCCATCAAGAGCTTCACTCTTTCTTCGTAGCTAAATGAAGTTTAGAAAGACATAATAAAAGTAGAAAAGACTAGAAATAGAAGAAAAAGTAGAGAATACTTTTTTATTACTACTAGAAAACTTAGCCTAAAGAAGGACAATAATAAAACTTTCTTTTATTTTCTAAGGATTTTTAAGTATCTTGAATGCCATCCATTATTTATAGTAGAAGAGTATCAAAATTAGCATTTCCAAATTCACTATAAATGAACTCCAAATTAACTTCAAATGTGCTTTAAATTCACATGTCCTTTTTAGATCCGAATTTTATCACACGTGTTTCTCCATGCAATCAATTGAATTTAGAAATGTGATCAACATGAAAGTTGTAGATTGTTTTTGTGAGCTTCATTTTCCAATTTGAATCACTTAATTTCAATCACTAGGGAGAAAGTTATGCTTGATTTAATAAGATGTCTCAGCATAGATAGATTATTTTCAATGCATATACTTGGACAAATTTTCTACTATAATAAAGACTGAATTGGGTTGAGCTTCCAAAAATAAAGTTGTAGTTCTATCTCTTCATTTTTGAATAAAGTAAACTCATGTTCATAGGGCTTTTAAGCATGTAGTTATACTCAAAATATAAAAACTGCACAAGTGTGGAAACATGATTATTTTGAATTTAATGCAAACCCAACAACTACTTGCGAAATTCAAGTGATTTCTTGCATATATTTTAATCTACATATGATGGACATAGGCAAAAATATTCATTTTCTTCTAATTATGATGCTTTGTTGATCTAATGAAATATTATCTACCAACTTGCTAGCGAAACGTGTTGTCTTCTTCGATTTTATTTTGGCTCTTTTCGATTTCTTTTTATTCATTGATTCCCTAATATAAAATAATCATAAATCTATAATATTCACTAGAATAAAGCAAGAAAGATATAAAGGATTTATTTAAAAAATATATCAAAATATGCATTTATAAAATTCTCCCACACTTAACCCTTGCTCGTCCTCGAGCAAGCCTAAAACTAACCTAAACTAATCCACTTTCGTAGAAAAATAACGATTGCATTTAGCATATGCAACAAACATTTAAACCCCTAGGTAGCCCATAGAGGATAAATTCTAGTCTCGTGAGAGTTTCCAGCGGTGATACTTACAAACACTTATAATAACTAACTTCCAACCATTATTATCAGAAAACAACAAAATAATATGGAAATGAAATCAAATAAGTATTGAATCTAACCTTTAGCCATTCAAAAGTTAATACATTTCCACAAAAAGTATACTCAAGTGTGTGTGTGAATAGTTAATGTTAATACTGACGAAACCATTCATACTTCAAACAAGTGAATTCCTGTAGAATCTTACAACAACCATCACCCAATCTCTAATGGAAGAGTTAAATATATTAGGGTCTTCATTTGGTACAAATCTCCACTACACCAAATGTACCATACAAAATTAAAAGATAATCAACAAATGTTGTAATGGAGCCAAAGAGTAATGATGTGGCTAAGAAATAAAATGATAGGATTCAACAAAAGTTCTAAAAAATTTATGGGATTAGAGATATATAGTTTATTAATGAAGAATTCTCATACTCAACGAATTTCAACACTGGGGCCTATTGTTATTGAATTGGACCCTTCTTCATCATTCTTATTGACTTTGCAACATTTCATTTTTAGTTGCAACTCGTAATATTTTTAACACTTTGCAATTTATTTTTTTTGGTTTTTTTTTAAGAAGAAAAACTCTCTCACTTATCTTCTATTTCAACCCAAATTTCTTTTGTAAGCTTACCTTGTCAATGGAATGTCTTTTAAACTCCAAATTATTTTGAGAACAAGGGTAGGATAATAGTGTATATACATTAGGTAAGAAAATATGGTTACAAAAATAATATATTTGTTTATTGAAAGGCTCAAAGTAACTCACTATGAGAATGTTATCTTGGAACATCATATGAGAAATAAGCTGATTTGGCTATGGTGCTAGAAAGGCTAATGTCTTAGTCATTTTTCAAATGGTACTCAATTGGTTGTTCGTCTTGATAGCCCAAAAGAAAAAGTTCTAACATGCAACCCCTTCATGTTGAAAATCTAAGTAATGATTAAAGCGATGCCATAAAACTACCTATTTTGACATGTTTGTCTCCACACCGAATAACATAACTATTTGTGCGTATAATTATTACAAAAATATATTAACCAAAGCATAACATCAAAGTCTAAAACAACACCCATCATCCATCAAACCATATTATCCGTGCTTAATTTTAATCATTGAAGTTGGAAGAACATCTACGACTTAAAAAAAATTGACAATTCACAAATATTAAAAACTTCACAAACTTGCCATGTTATGCAAAAAAATGGGGGTGTGTTTCAAGAGGGTTACAGTTACCCTTTACTCTGCCACCCTTTCAATGGTTTTAACCGACCCAAAAGAAAAATACACTTGATTTTTTAAAATAAAAAATAAAAAATAGACATTGAACACACAAGACACGATATCAACACAAGATATAATATCAACTATCCCCTTCCCCAACCTAATTAAAATATTGTCCCCAATGTCAAAAATAGATAGAAAAGTAGAATTTAGATTATATTACCTGAAATGTGACTTATTGAAAAATAAAGGTGAAACAACATAACATATTATTAGTTGAAACTATTAAGGATAGATTTCATAGGTTGAGAGTCAAATTCATTTTATATTTTCAACCACTGTTCTTGTTGGACCAATCCGCACGAACCAATATTGGATCAGGTTCTGGCACATATGCTAAAAGTTGATCAATCAGTTGGTCAGGTATTAGAGTAGAAATGAAAATTCATCTCACAGACAGTAAAATAAAATATTTTTCTATAGCATGATTTACAAAAGATAGTAAATTAATTAAATTTATATGTGGAGCATAATATTATTAACAGTATACAAATATTATCCTAATAATCTATTTGAAGCTAGAGTTAATTTCAATGTTTTCAAAACCGGACCGGCCGGTTCAACCGATTTAACCGAGAATCGGAGGTTAGTCTGGTCCGATTTTGCTCAAAAACCATTTTGATCGGTCAACAACCGGTCAACCTATCAAAACCGCCCAGAATCGATTTTGACCGATTTTTATGTTTTTTTTTTAATTTTTTGTTTTAAATTTTTATAAAGGTTTAAATTTGATATTTTGTTATATTTATGTGATTATTTGAATTTTGCGTTTTGTTATACGTATTTTTATGTAACTATTTATTTATTTTTATATTTAAAATGTATTACATAACAATTAATCTATTATATTATCATTTTATATAAAAAAAATAAAGAAATATAATTAATTTTCATTAAACCGATCCGACCGCCAGTTGAACCGCTAATTTTAACAAGAGCGGTTTGATCACCGGTCCAATTATGAAAACATTGGTTAATTTATCTTTAATATCCCTCCATGCGCCTCAAGTTAAGCACCAAGAGAAAACATTTAGCAATCCATGGATGGATGTATTTGGATAAAAGCATGGAGAAATTCAACTCCATCATGTATACATTTGGAATATTTGGCGGAAAGTTTTAGGAGAGAATCCATGGGTATACCGTGAAGTTACAAAGGTAAATCCTGATGCATATGCTGCATGCACTAGTGGGGGTGTGTGCACCAAACTAGTGGCGTCAATGGCTCGCTATGCTCGCACCTTTCTGTTGCCCAGTGGATGCCAGTTGAGCATCTAGTTGGGCTACAATCTGGGGCACTAAGACAATATTTGGCGCCTAAAAATTTGAAACAAATATTTTTTTCAAGTAATTTTGCTCTTAGAACAATCCCACAATAAAAACTTATTGACTATTCCTCCAAGTTCTTCCTATAAATAGAAGTTCATAAGTTATGTACAAATTTGAAAGTTCTCTAATAAATTCTCACTTTTTTAAGAAAAGAAAGAGACCATTAAAACACTATGTAGAAACTTATCAAGAAATAATCCGAGTTAAATATTTTGGAAGCACACAGTCTAGCATGTTTGAGGTTGCGTCTTGCTATATGGAATACTCTCCCTATTGTTTTCTATAATTAACTAATTAGTTAATTTATTTGATTTAAAAAAAATTAATATCATAATTATATATGAGTAAGGTCCTTATGTTTATACTTACACTATGTCAATTCTGAATTTTTTTTTTTTAAATAATTCCAAATATTTAAACAGACCTAAGGGTATAGAAATTACCATATATACAAAACAATAATACTAAGGGTAAAATTGAATTTTAAATATTTATTTTTACTAATTTCATCTTTTTCCGTGACGAGTAATTAACGAAAAAGGTGAATCTGTAAAGTGATTTCAAGTTTTAGTGCAGGTAATTATAATTGAACATACCAATATTCTCTATATTAGACAATCCTAGGGATATCCAAATTGATCATCATATGAATGTTGAAAAAATTAAGCTTTATTTCTTTTCATTAACAACCAAGACACATGAATGCAAATTTACTTTGATAAATAATATTTTTTTTGGCGTCCTCGGGATTCTACAAAGTCAATGGGTAGTTCATGCGACATTTTATTTAAGAAGTTGTTATATTGGAATTTATCTATTTTTTGCTTTCCTTTAATCTTTCATTTTTCCCCTTTCTAATATATTGTTGAGCAATGAATGTTACCAAGTATTTAGAACAACAATAAGCATAGAGGCAAAATGCATAAACTCTTTCTGAACATTGTCTATGGTCCAACTTACAAATATAATATTTACTTTCCTTGAATTAAATATTTGGGCAAAATTTCTCTCAATGCAAGTATATTTTCGTAAATTTAATTTATTCATATGTTTATTGAATAAAAATAATTTATACATTTTTATTCAAAAGGGTACAAAATTCATTGAAATATATCTTGAATTTTAAAAATTATATCTAACTATTATTGGAGATATACTTATTTACTTTTATCCAAAAGAGTTCAAAATTTATTTAAATTAGATAGTTAATACTCTTTTTTTTGAAATTGAATAATCACAATAATTTTTCATTTTTCATTTTTTTATTTATTTCTCTTACTCATTTATTGCTTTAATTTTTAAAAATTATAATTACTTAAGTTATTAAATTAAAAAAAATAATTATTTTTTAAAATATTTTTTAATTTAAAAGAATTTGAAATTGAATTTGGTATGTAAAATATTCAAAATATACTAGAAACTATGTAAATTGATTGCATTAAGTGATATTTTCGTAAACTTAACTTGCATATATATGTTTATCGAATAAAAATATTTATGTATTTATATCAAAAGGGTCTAAGATTCAATGATATATATCTTTGTTGAATTTTAAAAATATGTATATCTAAATATTACTGGAGATATAAAATATAAAAAATAATTATTTAATCTAAATGAATTTTGAACTCTTGTAGAAAAAGATGAATAAGTATATTTTCGTAAACTTAATTTATATATATGTTTATCGAATAATCCAAAATTCATTGAAATATATCTTGAATTTTAAAAATATGTATATCTAAATATTATTGGGGATACACTTGTTTATTTTTATCCAAAATAGTTCAAAATTCATTTAGATTAGATAGTTAATACTTTATTTTGAATTTAAATAATCAAAATAATTTTTTCATGGTTAATTTTTTTTATTTCTTTTACTCATTTATTGCTTTAATTTTTTAAAAATTATAATTACATAAGTTACAAAATTAAAAATAATTATTATTTTTTAAAATATTTTTTAATTTAAAAGAATTTGAAATTGAATTTGGGATGTAAAATATTTAAAATATACTAGAAACTATATAAATTGATTGCATTAAGTGTAATTTTAACTAAATATTTATTTTAGGGGGTTAAATGTTATATTTGTTCGAAGAAGAGGGTGTTTGCGACCAAATGAAAAGTTAAGGGGTTTATGTATTTTGCTCTAAGCATAATTGTAAAAAACATTAACTACTTTCATTTAAAATTAATATCACTTTACCCCCTCTACTCTCATTAAATTTTACTTTACCCCTTGTACTCTTAATTGTATTATTTTACTCTCATTTACTCTATTAATATCATTTTACCCCATTATACTTTTATTGTACCATTTTACCTTCCCATACAATCTTAAAAAATAACCTAATTGTCCTTACCTATTATTTTTAGTGAAACTACTTTAAAGATATTTTAAAATTAATAGACTTATGTTTATATTCTAATAATTTTTCAACTTAATTAATGATTAACATTAAATTCATTTTAAACCTTTATTTTACTTAAATTAGTGACTATTTATTTAATTTAATTTAGTTCCTATTAAATATTTATACAGTATGATATTTTCTATTAGTTAATACATTTATACTTATAAATTTATTATTCATCATAAATAAAAAAAATATATGTAATATATTTCTAAATAACATTTTATTGAATATGTGAATATTAATAATAATTTTCTTGTTATTATCATAATTTAACAAAAATTATGTTAAATTAATGAAAATTCATTTTAGTGTTAATTACTTAAAATATATTACATATTTTTTAGATTTATGACAAATAAGAAACTTATAAGTAAAATTTATTAGCTAACAAAATAATAGTAGTTTAATATCGATCCCAAAGCATTTAAGCTCCAATTAGATTGGGTAGTCAATAACATGTTTAATTTAAATAATCATAAGTACTTTGTAATATTAAACATATTTTTTAGTAAATTAAACTTACTAATTACTTTAGATTTTAGAGTTTGTATTATTTACATTATCAATTGCATAAAGATATTATTTTTCCGTTCCTTTAGCCCGAGAAGAAAACTAGTTGTGGAATTATAAATAATAAATCATGGTGTTCATAACAGTCCTTAAAATAATCGTTTTTAGCTTTTAAAAGATCTATTAGCCGAATACTTATGACTGTATTTCAAAATTAAGGAACAATTTGATTTCAAAGACATAGAAAACAAACATTTTTAAAAATTATCACACCTCCTCACAACCTACAGACGAGTGAAGAAATCTTTTCCAAAGCTGAAGCAATGAGGGGCTTGATCAAGTTGCTGTTTTGATTTCATTTATCTTTGGTAACAATTCGATGAATTTGGATTGGATGTTGCAATACCATATGTCCTATTCATATTCAAGTCTTCAAAAATTAAGTCCATTTTCAAAAGCTTGGCGGAAGCAAAAAAATTGCAATAAACTCGATAATCAAAAGTACAAAACATCTAAATTCACATGATGTATAATCGATATTCAAACTACCATCATTAATGAGTTTACATAGGTATATCCTCGAAATTCGAACAAATCAATAAATGAAAGCATTCAACTCTAGTCTCTGAAAAGTACCAAACTAAACTCCCAAAACTTGAACAAATGCTTTGATCCAGCACTTTAACTCAAAAAAAGACTAACCATATGAAGAAAAACATTAATAAGGTTGAGCTACATTCTTAATAAATAATTCTTCGTAACCTTCTACTGGATCAATTATAAGTTTAAAATATAATAAAATAATTCATGCTAATAGTCCGATATCAATAAATAAAGCAATTTTGTGGAAACAAGTAATCAATGGATATATGAAAGCCACAAAAGAAAAAGAACAATTTCATTCGGTTAATTAGCTTAAAAACAAACACTATCACCACTGTTATAGCCTGTGACATGTGATGATGGTTAATCGATATCCATAGTCCAACACAAAGATTCCAACTATAATCCCGCAGGGGTCGAGATAAAAATCTTTAAAACTAATTTTTAGTGTCAACAAAATCTCCAGAAGGGACTCAATATGAATGCAGAACAATGTGACAGTTTGATAACAAAGCATTCAATTCCAAAAGTTTTTCTCGTGAAATTATGACTCTAAAATTCTTATATGCTCGATCCTTGCCATGCTACGTTTGTTGTTACTTTTGGTGTTCTCATAGAAACGTTATGGAAAATGCATTTTACAGGTGGGGTTGGGGAATGTGTGAGAATATTTTCATGAAAAATATGTTTGAATTAATCATATTTGGATAGACATGTTTTACTGTAAATATCATTTGATATATGATTTTATCTGGTTAGTGGTTTTACATTAAACTTTTATAGTATTTTAAATTAGGAAAAAAGATAAAGTTCGTCCCTTAAATTGACCTACATAGATATTAGGTTCTTTAAGTTGGTATGATTTGATTTTAGTGTACTAACTTTCTAAAATTTACATATTTAGTCCAATTTTTATCAAAAAATTTAATTTTAACTGGAAATTATGGACATGGCATACTACCAAAATTTGTTGACATTATAATTTGGGAATTTTCGAATTTGGAGGAAAAATTAGATGATGTAGCAATTATGTGGACAAAGGGATGGAAATAAAAAAAATATGTGGAATTTCCAAGTGGACATAAGAAAATAATATTTTTTGATATTTATTCTTTTTCCATTTGTAAAATTTAAAAAAAATAATTTTTTTTTTCTCATCCATCTTCAAAAAAATTGTAAAATTTCAAGTAAACAAAATAATTTACATATTATTGTTAAGTAATTTCTTAATTTTAAAAATATTTAAACAAATTAGAAAATGATAGAAAATAAAGAAATAAAATGTAAGTAAATTTTTTTATTTAAAACTTAGAAAGTATTTGAATTTTAATAATAAATAAAATAAAAAAAGAGTTTATATAATATGCTTAAATAATTTCTTAATTACCAAAATTATAAAATAAATAGAAATTTACCTAATATAGTATATACCTTTTTTCTTCTTCTTATTTTTACTATATAAAAAATAGTTCTTTATATTTTAAGAAGGAGGAGGAGGAGGAGGAAAAGGGATAGGTGGCGGAGATGGGTGGTGGTTTGGGGTGTGGTGATTCGGGATGTAACATTGGGAGTGGACTTGGGTTGAAGAAGAGGTGGGTGGTGGTTTGGAATATGGATTTAAGTGGAAGAAGAGGTGGGTTGGTAGTTTGGTATGTGGATTTGGGTGGATATAAGAGGTGGATAGTGGTTTGGGGTGTGGATTTGGATAGAAAAAGAGGTGGGTTGGTTGTGTTTGGATATGGATTTAGGTGGAAGAAGAGGGGGGTTGTGGTTTGGGACAGTAGATTTGTGTAGAAGAAGAAATAGAGGAGAAGGAGTAGGAGTAGAAGTAGGAGTAGAGATAGAGAAAAGAGGGTTATATTCGCATCATTCCTAGTCCAAACCCTATTTTCCCTCGTAAAATCCACCCTCTTCTACTGTTGCCGCCCATCGCAGAATGGGTTCTTTTGGACGTATCCACTTTCTTGTTTTTGTCTTCATCTGTCTTCTATTTTTCTCATTCATTTCTTACTCATTCCCCTTTCCTAGAAAACACACAAACAAAACGGAAGGCCCCATCAAAACCCTTGTAGTTTTAGTGATGGAAAAATCACTCCTTGAATCCCACCACACATTCAATCGTATGTTTGCAATTTTCTGGCATTAACCCAAACCTCTAATCCACCATCAAATAATATACCAGGCAAGAAGTATATAAATCTTCATCATATAAATTTTTTTCATCAAATAATAATCCGCCAATATCGACTTTCGTGAGAACAGCTTCAATGGAACTGAAGAAGTATTCCTCTCCCTTTTGAATAAGAGTTTACAAGGATACCATGATCAAAAGTTGTGCATAGAAGAATTTCATGTTGCGACGTCCATAACCTATTTTGAAACTAAATCGGTTTCACTTCTTAAAAAATGGATCCCATTAGTCATAGGTATGGGTGTAAAGAAGTTTCATCTTTATATTCTTCCAAAAAGTTCAGCATATGATCTGCCCCTGTGTAGTCTTTGAAGCTGAATCTCTCCAAGATTTACATCTTTGGAGATGCAAGTTGGACCTAAAGTATAACATCCCTTACCTAACTGTAGAGCTTAAACAAACTGATACAGTTAAGTCAAGAAATGTTAATTTTTCATCAATATTAGAGTTATGGTTTTAATAAAAGTTTTCATTTTTAGCTATAAGAGAAAGAACTTGAATAGTTTTAAACATACCATATGCATCTATCAAAACTGAGTACATCTGATTACAAAACCATAACAGACCGGCTTATTTAAAAACAAGACAGAGTTTTCAAAATAAACTACAAAACAGCTCGAAGTATGGCATATGAACAAATCTCTATCTGGCCGCTTTAGAGACTCAGTCAACCTCTAAACCTGTACATTTCCACCTGTATAACATGAATCTAATGAGGTAAAGGCTCAGTAAGATGAAACTTATGCAATAACAAATAACATATATGCATATCTCATAAATCATTAAATGCATTATTCTCTTTAATAACTTTCATTCATAAATCATTCTTTAGGGCCTTTGAAGTGTGGTACCTAACTAATAGCGATAGACCATGGTTTTCGGAACCTGTTCATAATGATTGGCCAATAAAAGAACTAATACAAGATTTTCATGCTTGATCTTTCAATCTCAGGTATTAGCCGTATTCTATCTCATTCATTGTGGCTTTCCTATGTCATTTTTTCAATCTCAAGTATTTGCCACCATTTGTTAGGTCCGTCGGTCCCTCCCGCTTCCTTTGTCTACCTGACCATCAATCAAGTACCATACTTTCTTTTAAAAAAAAACTTCATTATATTCTTAATAGTGTCATGCTTCATGAACCATAAATACATCAAACATTACATCATTTGACAAATAATAACAATCACATTAAAACATGAACAACATTATATGATTCTTGTGATACAGCAAATGAAAGTTCTTTGGAAGATAGGATGTGTTAAAGGCTTAACATAATCAAATTATGTGTCATTTAATATCCTTTTTATAAATCATTTAGTCTATTCTAGTTAAAGTTCATATATACTTTTTAATATTTTGTAAACAACTTCATATCAATTACATAACCTTAAAAAAATGCATACTCCATATTTTACTACTAATTCAAGACATTAAACATTAAGACAGTCATTAAATAATTAATAATTCAAACATAATTATTAGGGCATCCCTTAAAATATGCACACAATCCAAATTAACATGACGTAAATTCGGTTCTAACTTAAATTGATTGTACCCTTTAATTAAACAAACTAATTATTATTGTTTTCAATCATTCAAAGAAATTTTCAAAAATAATATAAGCATTACAAAATCAATAGAAACAAGTAAATTAAACAATTTCACAAGACTATCAATTTTGCTAAAAATTAGCTTAACTAGCTTGGTTTTGGTTTCAAGTGTAACTTACTTAAGTTTTCAATCATACAAAAGCATATTAAAATATGTAACCATCCAAGATACTATAAATTCATCATAAGAAACATTTAAAAAGAATATACCTTGATTAAGTTGGATTTAAGCTTCAAAATCAACGGTTTTCAAGCTTAAAAAGATGGAAACTTGTTCTAGCTTGTGTTCTATGGATTCCTATGGATTGAATTTAATTTTTGTGAGTATGAGAGTGTAAAAATTTGGGAGAAACTTAGAAGAATAAGGGGTGGTCATTTTTGAGGTGCTTCCACAAGAAATATGGATGAAAATGATTTCTTTGACCTTTCAAAGAGAGGTAAGTGAAGGGTGATGATTGGTTGCATCATGCTTGGTGTTTTCTCATGCCAAAAGCCACATTCATAGGCTAAGGAGATGACAAAAATTTATGCTTTGGTGTTATAATCAAGTGCAATGTGGTTTATAATGGTTTTATGCAACCTAGTCAACTAACCTATCAAATTGCACCATTTTGCATACTTTTAGTTCTTAGCCAAATGTAACATATTTCAAGTAAATATTTAGGCAATTAATTATTTTAGCATATAACGAGTATGGAGCAATACAAATAATTCATTTTATGGACATTCAACACATCAATCTTTCTTAACTGAGATACCAAGTTTTTTACTACAAAAAGGGCACTTAAGGAATATGTTAAATCAAGAAATGAAAGTTTGATCTCATATTTCATGTACTAATGCATGTTAAAGCATAACTGAAGTATATAATAACAATTATTCATGTTTGTGTAATCATGCTATTTGTATGCCATAATTCGATAATGCACATTGATTAGATGCATATTCATGCAAAATGCTTATTATTGGCTATGTAGGAGAGAATTGAGAATTGGACATTACATAAAGGCTCCTAACAAGGTACTGTTTAAGAATCTAAAAAGACTTTGTCTCAACGAAGTCTACATTGAGGAAGAGACTTTTCAGAAGATAATCTCAAGCTGCCCTTTCATTGAAGCTATGGGGCTCGAAAACTGTAAGGGGTTAAGAACAATTAAGGTGAATAAGCTTCATAATCTCAAGGACTTTGCTTTTAGTAAATATGAGAAATACAAGAAAGAGGATAGTAGTATTATAATTAACGTCCCAACTCTTGAAACCATCAACATTGACGACAATGCAAATTGCTTTCATGACCATAGGTTCCCTAATCTGAAGACTTTATCGCTAAGTAGGGTGGGATTGTCTACCAAGTCGTTCCCTAATCTATAGAGTATATCACTAACCAGAGTGGGATTGTGAAGTCTCTCATCGTGTGACTTCCCTAATCTTGAAGAGTTGGCCCTTTCCAATTGCTATGGCTATGCCTTCAAAGAATTCCAGCTATTAAGTCATTCCATTA
The DNA here is from genome assembly GCA_019321725.1 of Paulownia fortunei. Lineage (NCBI taxonomy): Eukaryota > Viridiplantae > Streptophyta > Magnoliopsida > Lamiales > Paulowniaceae > Paulownia > Paulownia fortunei. The sequence goes on from CM033123.1 coordinate 10,048,188, forward strand.
AGTACTTCATCTTAACGAGTACCATCTATTTTACAAGAACTTCCCGTGAGTGGGAGTCAAATATATCCCTATCGTTTCTTCTGGGTTTGGGTGATGCTTCTATTGGGTTCGACATAATTGCAGGAGCATGTGTAGTGAAAAATTAAAATTTTATCAAACATAAATATAACCCCTTTGATTCGAAAGCGATTTTAACGATCGCGCTTTTTCAAGTGAATATATAAATAAATATAAAATTGGATTATACTTTTCATACACTACAATTGTTGTAGGGAATGAAGCAATCAATTACTTATCCTGGATTATCAGAACTCACAGGAATCTAAGTGTCTACTCTCTATCAGGTTCATAATACGGAAGAGCAACACCAATCAAAAGGATTCGCTAGTATCCTTTTAATTGTTTACTAATTTAGAACCGGAGTAAATTTTCAAAAATAATAAATTTTCAACACCAATTCTTTAAGTTTTTGAAACAATAATATGATGAGAATAACAAGAAACTATTTTTTCTTTTAAAGAACAAGAAAATTAATATTATAAGAAAAAAAATTCTTTTTCTTTCTTTTGCTTAAATTTTCTGAATTATTTTTGCAATTTTCGTCCATAAGTATATATAGGACTAAAAATTTGATTATTCTCCAACTCTTGGAGAGTTTGACAATTTTGAACTACTTCAAAATCTTACTTTGGAAGGATTTTAAATCTTGTAAGAACTCTTCTCTTTTCTCTCTCCTGTTGTATGTGAACTAATTTGATACTACATTAATCATCAAAATTATCTACATACATTATTGATATTAATTTGAACTTTTTAAATAATATAAAGATAGATATATATCATATATATACTATAATTATATTTATATATAAATTAAATCTTAGTGGCCAATTTTATCCCATAAAATTAGTCACTATATTTATTTATCTATAAATATGTTAATAAAATAAATCACATTTATTTAATTTATTCTCTTCATATTTTAGTAGGTTTTTTAAGTGATCTATATTAATTTTTGGGCTTGGACTCAAAAATCCATAAAACAATCCAATTGATTTAATCTCAATTTAATTAATCCAATTAATTTATTTAATTTACTCCAATTGGGTTTTCTAATCAAATTAGGTCCAATTAAATAATTCAATTACTTAATTGAATAATTTAATTTAACCATTAAATTAAATAGAACCCTTAATTAATTAATTAATCAGTATTAATTAATTAATTTCCAACCATTGAATAAATTCTAAAATTAGAAATGTTACTTTTCATAAAGATACATGGCCCTTTTATGTTCATTATTAAACTAGTAGTGGGTTTGCAACATGTGCAGCTTATGAATAATAATTATTTTAATTAATTAATCTAATTAATTAATTTGTTTGGAATCAACTCCTTAATTTCAAGAACCTCACTATCCATGAAAACACTTAACAATAATCATGACAAAATAGTCTTATATGAAATAGCGAGTAAACCTATTTCAGTTGTAAGTACCATACACGTACGATCTTTTCGACAACTAATCTTGCAATTGAATCTAGGGCATGGATTATAAGTCGAAACCTTAAATGATTCAATAACTGTAATCCCATTTCAAGTTCCAATGATTCTTGATGAATCATGATTCATCCTCCCTTGACCAAGGTCTTTGAATCATAAACTATGAAAACACAGGAGATTCCCTTATTTAAAAAGACAAGTGTCGAATTCTATGTTGGCCACTGACAAACCTCTATGCACATCAGTGCAACACCCAACATACCCAATTTGTGATTGTCAAGCAATCAGAAGATATATCAAAATGCTGTAGGATGCACACAAGGCTACCATCGTACGTCAAGTCCGATGACTAATCATGTAGTATCGCAATATAGAAATTCTTATTTAAATAGACAAAGCCTCCAACTAAGAATTTTTTGCGGGCCATGTTGGGTGTAGTTGTTCCCTAACAAGTACCCACATATATGCAATTGCGTCTCTATGCTAATGCTAATGGAAGTCGGCATTTTCGTCTTACGAGATGCATCATATGTGCAAATCTTACTAAGTTATTGATGTTTTATCTCAAAAAGCTCTCGACTCGAAACTTATTTAAAACCAAAACCTTAAAGACATATTCCATGATCGTCATCACATGCGTGACCATGTCCCGTAGCTAAATTTGGTCTAATGACTTTATCTAATATGAAGAAATAAAAGAGACAAGACATAAGATAAAAAAAATGCCTTTTTATTAATATGATTCCAAATAAAATTGTCTTTACAAAGAAAAAGAGTATAATACACCCAATCTAATTGGGGCATTGGACATCCTACTTTAACAATCTCCCACTTCCCTAGCTCCAATTGCCTATGTATTTAAGGCCCATGTAGTGCCCAATTCTCTCCTACATTGCCAATAATAAGCATCTTGCATGAATATGCATCTAATCACAATGTATTATTAAATTATGACATATAAATAGCATGATTGCACGAACTTGAATAATTGTTATTATATGCTCTATTTATGCTTTAACATGCATTAGTACATGAAATATGAGATCAAACTTTTGTTTCTTGATTTAACATATTCCTTAAGTGCCTTTTTATAGTGAAAAGCTCGGTATTTCGGTTAAGGAAGATTGATGTGTTAAATAGCCATGAAATAAATTATTTGAATTGCTCCATACTAATTATATGATAAAGTGATTAGTTGCCCAAATATTTACTTGAAATATATTACATTTGGCTAAGAACTAAAAGTATGCAAAATGGCGCAATTTGATTGGTTGGTTGACTAGGTTACATAAAACTATTCTAAACCGCATTGTATTTGATTATAACACCAAAGCATCAATTTTTGTCATCTCCTTAGCCCATGAACATGACTTTTGGTATGAGAAGACACCAAACATGATGCAACCAATCATCATCCTCCACTTACCTCTCTTTGAAAGGTCAAAAAAATTATTTCCATCCATATTTCTTGTGGAAGCACCTTAAAAATGATCAGATCTTATTCTCCTAAGTTTTTCCCAAATTTCTACACTCTCATACTCACAAAAATTGAATTCAATCCATAGGAATTAATAGAACACAAACTAGAACAAGTTCCACCCTTTTTAAGCTTGAAAACCGTTGATTTTGAAGTTTAATTCCAACTTAATCAAGGTATATTATTTTTCAATATTTATTATGATGAATTTATAGTATCTTGGATGGTTACATATTTTAGTATGTTTTTGTATGATTGAAAACTTAAGTAAGTTACACTTGAAGCCAAAACCAAGTTAATTAAGCTAGTTTTTAGCAAAATTGATAGTCTTATGAAAATTTCAATTTATTTGTTTCTATTGATTTTTTAATGCTTATATTGTGCTTGAAGGTGCTTACAAATGATTGTGAACAATAGCAATTAGTTTGCTTAATTGAAGGTTAGAATCAATTTAAGTTAGAATCAAATTTACGTCATTTTAATTCGAATTGTGTTCATATTTTAGGGGCTGCCCTAATAATTATGTTTGAATTATTAGTTATTTAATGGCTGCCCTAATGTTTAATGTCTTGAATTAGTAGTAAAAATATGGAGTATGCATTGTTTTTAAGGTTATGCAATTGATATAAAATTATTTATAAAAGATTGAAAAGTGTATATGACCTTTAACTAGAATAAACTAAATGATTTATAAAAATGATATTAAATGGTACATGATTTGATTATTTTAGGTCTTTAACACATTCTATCTTCCAAAGAAATTGGTCTTTTCACTTGCTACAAAGTGGACTTGAGGTAAGTTGAAGTTTTCATTTGCTGTATCACAAGAATCATATAATGTTGTTCATATTTTATTGTGATTGTTATTATTTATCAAATGATGTAATGTTTGATGCATTTATGGTTCATGAAGCATGGCACTATTAAGAATATAATGAGGTTTTTAAAAAGGAAGTATGGTAGTTGATTAATGGTCGGGTAGACAAGGGACGCTGGAGGGACCGACGGATCCAAGAAATGGTGGCAAATACTTGAGGTTGAAAAACCAGTATAGGAAAGCTATAATGAATGAGATAGAATACGGCTAATACCTGAGGTTGAAAGACCAAGTATGAAAATCCTGTATTAGTTCTCTTATTGGCCAATCATTATGAACAGGTTTCGAAAACTACGATCTATCGCTATTAGTTAGATACCACATTTCAAGGGCCCTAAAAAATGATTTATGAATAAAAGTTATTAAATAGAATATTGCAATTAATAATTTATGAGATGTTCATATTTATTATTTATTATTGCATCAGTTTCATCTTACTGAGCTTTTAGCTCATTAAATTCATGTGATGCAGATGGAAATGTAAAGATTTACAAGTTGACTAAGTCTCTAGAGCGGCTGGACAGAGATTTGTTCATATGCCATGCTTCGACCTGTTTTGTAGTTTATTTTGAAAACTCTGTTTTGTTTTTAAATAAGCTGCTCTGTTATAGTTTTGTAAATAGATGTATTCAGTTTTGATATATGTATATGGTGTGTTTAAAATGATTCAAATTCTTTTTCTTATAGCTAAAAATGGAAACTTTTATTAAAAATCATAAATCTAGTAATGATGAAAAATTAACATTTTTTAACTTAACTGTATCAGCTTATTTAGGCTCTGCAGTTAGGTTAAGGGGTGTTACAGTTTGTGGTATCAGAGCGGAGGTTTAGTCGTTCCTGTAGATAGAAGAAGGCATATGAACACATCCTGGCTGGGAAACTCAATCAACTACTTGTTTATTTGCTTTTATGTTTATTTGATTATATTTCTTTCCATGTTACTATCATGATTATGCATTTATTATTGGCTAATGAATGGAATGAGATTGACTAATGCATATCGGGTCATGGTACCAAAAAGGAAGACAATGGATGATCATAAGGGTAATCATAGTATGGTGGACAATTTGACTGATCTCATTCAACAACAAGCTAGAATGCATGGTGAACAGATACAACAATTGCTAGATATGCAACAAAGAACCCAAGAATAGAATCAGCGACTTTCTCCACCACAAGCTCGATAGGATCCTTCATAGGCTGTATATGAGAAGTTTAGAAAGATGGAACCTGTTGATTTTATTGGTGGGTCTGATCCTATGGTTGCAGAGGAATGGGTTAAATCATTGGATACTATCTTTGACTACATGAGAATTGATGATGCTGAGAAGGTACTCTATGCAATCTTCTTGTTGGAGAAGGATGCTAGAACCTGGTGGGAATGAGCTAAACTTGCAGTGAATATGGAAGAGCTAACTTGGGAGAAGTTTAAAACAATATTTTATGATAAGTATTTCACTAGAGATGCTAGGTCGCTCAAAGTAAAAGAATTTTTAGAGTTAAAACAATGAGGGATGTATGTATGTGGTTATGTGAGAAAATTTGAATAGGTTTGCAAGTACGTGCCATACATTGCCAGAGACAACAATAAGAAGATGAATCATTTCTTGAGGAGCCTTAATCCTGAAATTAGAAGAGATGTGAGAATGTCTTCAATAACAGAGTTTAGGGAACTGGTGGACAATGCTTTGATGGCAGACTTAGATGAGAAAGAGATTGAGAAATTTCATCAACAAAAGAAGCAAGTATTCACTCCCAGAAATCTGAATCAGTGGAAGAAAAGAGAGCAAAAATCAAACCAAGGGAATGAAAAGCGTCTTAGAGTTGGGCAAACTTCTACTACAATTGAAAGGCCTAAATGTTCTAAGTGTGGGAAGAATCATTTTGGGGAATGCTATAGTGGTACTAATCGTTGCTTTAAGTGTAAAAAACCTAGACATATAGCAAAGGATTGCCCAACAGTGCAGGTGAAAGTTTAGGGAAGAGTGATGTAATGACACAAGAACAAGCCGATGCAGATGCTTCCATAGTCACAGGTAGTATTTTAATTTTTGGGATACCTGCAATTACATTGATAGATTCTGGATCTATGCATTCATTTGCATCACGTGCATTTGTGAGAAAATTGGGCATTACACCAAATTTATTAAAAGTAAAGTACAGTATGACTGTTCTATCCGGGGAAGAAACAGATTCCAACTAAATGTTAAGGGCTTGTTCTATTCAGATTAGTGATAGGACTCTCTATGCAAATCTTGTTGTCTTACCGATGCTAAATTTTGAGGTTATTTTGGGTATGGATTAGCTTACCAAATATCATGCAACAATTGATTGTAACAAGATGATTGTGATTTTTCAGCCACCTGGGGAAGAACAGTTTATGTTTAATGGTATCTCATTCTTACGGTCCTTACTAATTATATCTGCTTTGAAAGCTCAAAAGATGTTGAATAAAGGTTGTGTTGGATATTTGGCAAGTGTTCTGGACACCTTAGTTGAAGCACAATTGAAGCCAGAAAATGTAGATGTGGTTCTAGAATTTCTTGAGGTGTTTCCAAATGATTTATCGGGACCACCACTGAATCGAGAGATCGAATTTGTGATTGATGTTATGCCAGGAACTACTCCTCTTTCTAAAGCACCATACTGAATGACACTAACAGAATTGAAAGAGCTAAAAGTTCAATTGCAAGAATTGCTTGATAAAGGTTTTATTCGCCCTACTTATTCTCTTTGGGGAGCACCTGTGTTGTTCGTGAAAAAGAAGGATGGTACATTGAGGTTGTGCATTGATTATAGAGAGTTAATTAAAATAATAATCGAGAATAAGTATCCACTCCTAAGAATAGATGATTTTTTTAATCAATTGCAGGGAGCATCTATATTTTCTAAGATTGATTTGCACTCTGGGTATCATCAATTGAAGATAAATGAAGAAGACATACCAAAGACTGCATTCCGAACAAGGTATGGACATTATGAATTTTTAGTGATGCCTTTCGGTTTAATCAATGCCCATGCAGCTTTTATGGATCTAATGAATAGAGTGTTCAAGCAATATCTTGATAAATTTTTGATTGTGTTTATTGATGACATCCTAATTTATTCACATGATAAAGAAGAGCACAAAGAACATCTGAAGATTGTGCTGCAAGTTCATAAAAAAAAGCAGTTGTATGCTAAATTCAAGAAGTGTAAGTTTTGGCTTGAACAAGTGGTATTCTCAGGTCATGTAGTATCCAAGGATGGTATTTTTGTTGATCCGGGCAAGGTAGAAGCTGTCATTAAGTGGCCAACACCAACAAATGTATCAGAAGTAAAGAGTTTTTTGGGATTAGTAGGGTACTATCAACGATTTGTTCAGGGGTTTTCAAAGATAGCAACTCCAATAACAATGTTGACAAGAAATAATGTGAAATTCTTGTGGACCGATGCTTGTGAAATAAGTTTTCAAGAACTAAAATATAAATTGACTACAACTCCTGTTCTTACCATTCCAATTGGAATTGGTGGATTTGTGGTGTATAGTGACGCTTCAAAAATTAGTTTGGGTGCTGTTTTTATGCAAAATGGGAAGGTTATTGCCTATGCTTCAAGGCAATTGAAGGAATATGAAAAGAAATATCCAACCCATGATTTGGAACTTGCTGTTGTGGTTTTTGTCTTGAAAATTTAGAGACATTATTTGTATGGTAAGAAGTGTGAGATATACACAGATCATGAGAGTTTGAAGTACTTCTTTACCCAAAAAGAGTTGAATATGAGACAAAGAAGATAGTTAGAACATGTGAAGGATTATGATTTTGTGATCAACTATCATCCTGGTAAAGCGAATGTGGTTGTAGATGTATTGAGCAGAAAATCCACGTCTTCTTTTTTTGTTATACAAAAGTCAATATTATTGGATTTACAGAGATTAGAGTTTGAAATTGTATCTAAAGGGAAAAAGTGTTTATTGTCAGCCTTAGTGTTGAGACCTGCACTTCAAGATTGAAAAGAATGATTGAGGCTGGAAAGAGGCCAGACTTCTCTATTACTAATGATGGGATTATTCGATATAAAGGGAGACTGTGTGTGCCGTTTGACAAGGCCATGAAAAGAGATATTTTAGAAAAAACTCATACTACTCCTTACTCAGTACACCCAGGTAGCACAAAAATATATAAGGACTTACAACAACATTATTGGTGGCCTAAAATGAAGAGGTATAGCACAATTTGTGACTGAATGTCTAACTTGTCAACAAGTTAAGATTGAACATCAAAGACCATCAGGGTTATTGAAGCCTTTGTTGATTCCAGAGTGGAAATTGGAGCACATTACAATGGACTGTGTGTTTGGATTACCTAGAACATAAAATGGGTATAATTCCATATGGGTAATTGTTGATACATTAACTAAATCAGCCCATTTTCTTTCAGTGAAATCCACATACAATATGGACCAGTATGTTCAACAATATATTAAAGAGATAGTCAGGTTACATGGGGTGCCAGTTTCAATAGTGTCTGATAGAGATCATAAGTTTACATCTACATTTTGGAAGAGCTTACACAGTGCTATGGGAATGAAACTTGCATTCAGTACAACATTTCATCCACAAAGTGACGGGCAAATAGAAAGGGTTATTCAGATATTAGAGAATATGTTAAGAGTTTGTGTGCTAGATTTTCAAGGGAGTTGGGATGCAAAGCTTCCATTAGTGGAGTTTACTTATAATAATACCTACCAATCAACAACTGGATGGCGCCTTATGAAACATTGTAGGAAGGAAATGTGGATCTACAGTTCATTGGGATGAAGTTGGAGAACAAAGCCTGCTTGGTCCAGAAATAGTTCAACATACCGCCAAGGTAGTAGAGAAGATATGATAGACAATGAAGATTGCGCAGAGTAGACAGAAAAGTTATGCAGATAAACGAAAAAAAGATCTAGAGTTTGCTATTGGGGATCATGTGTTCTTAAAAGTAACTCCCATGAAAGGTGTTATGAGATTTGGAAAGAAAGGAAAACTCAGCCCAATGTATGTCAGTCCATTCGAGATTCTTGAAATAGTTGGTTGTAAAACTTATAGAGTGGCCTTACCTCCATCATTATCTAGTGTTCACAATATTTTTCATGTGTCTATGTTGAGAAAGTACATTTCAAACCCTTCTCATGTGTTGAGTTATGAACCATTGGAATTGACTCCTGATTTAGCCTATGAAGAGAAACCAGTGCAAATTTTGGATGAGAAGGAAAAAGAGTTGAGAACGAAAAAGATTTGACTTGTTAAAGTATTGTAGATGAATCATTCTATAGAAGAGGCCATGTGGGAAAATGAAGAAGAAATGCAGAGCAAGGATCCAGAATTATTTGGTACGTCAAATTTCGAGAATGAAATTCTTATAAGGAATGAAAGATTGTAATGTTCAATTCTCTCCTACATAGCCAATAATAAGCATCTTGCATGAATATGCATCTAATCACTATGTATTATTAAATTATGACATATATATAGCATGATTCATGAATCATAAATGCATTAAACATTACATCATTTGACAAATAATAATAATCACATTAAAATATGAACAACATTATATGATTCTTATGATACAGCAAATGAAAGCTTCAACTTACCTCAAGTCCACTTTGTGGCAAGTGAAAAAACCAATCTCTTTAGAAGATAGGATGTGTTAAAGGCCTAACATAATTAAATCATATACTATTTAATATCCTTTTTATAAATCATTTAGTCTATTCTAGTTAAAGTTCATATACATTTTTCAATCTTTTGTAAATAATTCCATATCAATTACATAACATCAAAAATAATACATACTCCATATTTTACTACTAATTCAAGACATTAAACATTAGGGCAACTATTAAATAACTAATAATTCAAACATAATTATTAGGACAGCCCTTAAAATATGAACACAATCCGAATTAAAATAACGTAAACTTGATTCTAACTTAAATTGATTCTAACTTTCAATTAAGCAAACTAATTGCTATTGTTCACAATCATTTGTAGGCACCTTCAAACATCATATAAGCATTACAAAATCAATAGAAACAAGTAAATTAAATAATTTCACAAGACTATCAATTTTGCTAAAAACTAGCTTAATTAACTTGGTTTTGGCTTCAAGTGTAACTTACTTAAGTTTTCAATCATACAAAAATATACTAAAACATGTAACTATCCAAGATACTACAAATGCATGATAAGAAACATTGAAAAAGAATATACATTGATTAAGTTGGAATTAAGCTTCAAAATCAATGGTTTTCAAGCTTAAAAAGGGTGGAACTTGTTCTAGTTTGTGTTCTATGAATTCCTATGGATTGAATTCAATTTTTGTGAGTATGAGAGTGTAGAAATTTGGGAAAAACTTAGAAGAATAAGGGCTGGCCATTTTTGAGGTGTTTCCACAAGAAATATAGATGAAAATGATTTCTTTGACCTTTCAAAGAGAGGTAAGTGGAGGGTGATGATTGGTTGCATCATGCTTGGTGTCTTCTCATACCAAAAGTCATGTTCATGAGCTAAGGAGATGACAAAAATTGATGCTTTGGTGTTATAATCAAATACAATGCGGTTTAGAATAGTTTTATGCAACCTAGTCAACCAACCAATCAAATTGCGCCATTTTGCATACTTTTAGTTCTTAGCCAAATGTAATATATTTCAAGTAAATATTTAGGCAATTAATCACTTTAGCATATAACTAGTATGGAGCAATTCAAATAATTTATTTCATGGCTATTCAATACATTAATCTTTCTTAACCGAGATATCGAGCTTTTCACTGCAAAAAGGCACTTAAGGAATATGTTAAATCAAGAAATAAAAATTTGAATCTCATATTTCATGTACTAATGCATGTTAAAGTATAAATAGAGCATATAATAACGATTATTCAAGTTCGTGCAGACACTATTAAGAATATAATGAGGCTTTTAAAAAGGAAGTATGGTACTTAATTGATGGTCGAGTAGACAAGGTACGCGGAAAGGACGGCGGACCTAAGATATGATGGCAAATACTTGAGGTTGAAAACCTGGTATAGGAAAGCCATAATGAATGAGATAGAATATGACTAATACCTGAGGTTGAAAGACCAAGTATGGAAACTCCGTATTAGTTCTTTTATTGGGTAATTATTATGAATAGGCTTTGAAAACCACGGTCTATCACTATTAGTTAGGTACCACACTTCAAGGGTCCTAAAGAATGATTTATGAATGAAAGTTATTAAATAGAATATTGCATTTAATGTTTTATGAGATGTGCATATATTTTATTTGTTATTGCATAAGTTTTATCTTACTGAACCTTTAGCTCATTAGATTCATGTGATGCAGGTGGAAATGTACAGGTTTAGAGGTTGATTGAATCTCTTGAGTGGCCGGATAGAGATTTGTTTATATGCCATACTTCGACCTGTTTTGTAGTTTATTTTGAAAACTCTATTTTGTTTTTAAATAAGCCGCTCTTTTATGATTTTATAAACAGATGTACTCAGTTTTTATATATGTATATGGTATGTTTAAAACAATTCAAGTTCTTTCTCTTATAGCTAAAAAAGCGAACTTTTATTAAAAACCATAACTCCAGTAATGATGAAAAATTAACATTTCTTAACTTAACTGTATCAGCTTGTTTAGCCTCTGTAGTTAGGTTAAGGGGTGTTACAGCCCATCTTTTCAAAAAGTCTATTGAATATCTTTTGTGTTAAGGGCTTAGTAAGTGGGTCTGCTATATTTTCTATTGAGGCAACTCAATCCACAATGACGTTGCCTCTACCAATGATCTCTATGATCAAGTGATATTGTCTCATTATGTGATCTTGGCTCTTTTGCTTGCATAATGGCTCCATTGTTATCACAGTAGATCATAACTGAATCAACAACGGATGGAACTACACTCAATCCTTGGATAAAGTTTCTTATCCAAACAGCTTCTTTTGCTGAATCTGATGCAATAATATATTATGCTTCGGTGGTAGAGTCTGCAGTCATCTTTTGCTTGGAACTCTTCTAGACATGGACTTTGAGTCATCTATGTCCGACTGAAAACTAGAGTCTGTATATCCTTTTATTTTTAGTTCTCCATAGCTGTATATCAGAAAGATATTCTTAATCATTCTCAAATACTTGAGGATCATCTTAATGGCTTTTTAGTGTTCTTCCCCTAAATTGGACTAATATCTGCTCGTAATACTCAGAGCATGTGCTATATCAGGACTTGTACATAACATTGCATACATTATACTCCATATTGCGGAAGTATAAGGTATGCGAATCATCATTTCTCTCTCTTCAAGTGTTTTAGGAGACATAACCTTAGAGAGTGAAATCCCATGACTCATAGGTAGGAATTCTCTCTTGGATTCTTCTATACTAAACCTTTTTGACACTTTGTCTATGTACATGACTGGGATAGTCCGATCATCCTTTTGGATCTATCTCTATAGATCTTTATCCCTATGATAAAAGATGCATCTCCCAAGTCTTTCATAGAAAATTGATTAGATAACCAAGTCCTTGTTGACTATAATATCCCTACACCATTCCCAATGAGTAGGATGTCATCAACGCAGAGCACAACAAATGTAACTGCACTTCCACTAACCTTTTTGTAGACACATGGTTCATCCGAGTTCTTATGAAAGTCAAACATTTTGATTGTTTCATCAAACTGGATATTCCAACTCCTCAAAGCTTGTTTGAGTCCATAAATGAATCTCTAGAGCTTGTAAACTTTTGCTCACTCCCATTAGATATGAAGCCTTTTAGTTGTTTCATATAGATATCTTCCTTAATGTTTCCATTAAGGAAAGCGGTCTTCACATCCATTTTCCATATCTCATAGTCATAATATACAGATATGAATAGCAATATTCATATGAATTTAAACATCGCTACTGGCGAAAAAGTTTTCTCATAATTAATTCCTTGCTTCTGAGTATACCTTTTGCTACTAGTCGTGCCTTATTGGTTGCTACCTCTTAATCTACTCCAAGCTTTCGCTTGTATACCCATTTGCAGTTAATGGGAACAATTCCCTATGGTGGGTCCACCAAGGTATCCAAGCTTTTGCTTGTAGACCCATTTGCAGCTAATGGGAACAATTCCCTATGGTGGGTCCACCAAGGTATCCAAGCTTTTACTTGTAGACCTATTTGCAGCTAATGGGAACAATTCCCTATAGTAGGTCCACCAAGGTCCATACCTTGTTGGAGTACATGGAGTCCATTTCAGACTGCATAGATTCTTACCACTTCTCCAAGTCGATGTCAGACATTACCCCTCCATAGCTTTTTGGATCATTATCCAAGGTAAGTCCCCCTTTTTTGTTCTCTAACAACAAGTTGTAGATCTTAGGTACCCTTGAGACCCTTTCGGATATTCGAAGAGATTGTGCCTTAAAGGGTCCAACATCAGCTAGTGTACCATTTACTACGTCAGTTGGGGTGTTCAGTGGTTCTTGAACCTCTTCAAGTTTTACGACATTGCCACTTCCCTCTAAAAGAAATTATTCTTCAATGAAGGTATCATTCCTCGAAACAAACACCCTTTGTTTCGAGGTGTTATAGAAATAGTATCCAGTAGACTCTTTTGGATACTCCGCGAACTTGCATAAGCTAGATCTCATATCCAACTTATCTCCCACTTGCTGCTTCACATAAGCAACACACCCTCATACCCTAAGGTATTTATATCAAGGTGTCTTTCCACACCATATCTCATATAGTATTTTGGGTATGGCTTTAGATGACACCTTATTTATAGGTATGCCGCCGTTTCCAAGGCATAGCCCTAGAATGAAAAAGATAATGAAGTGAAGCTTATCATAGAACGAACCATGTTCAACAAGGTTCGATTCCTGCATTCCGCAACTCCATTAAGTTGTAGAGTAGCAGAAGGAGTCCACTGTGAGATAATCTTATTCTCTTTTAGATAATCTAAAAGCTCTGTGAGTATTCACCTCCTCGATCAGATCGAAGAGTATTTATACTTAATCTAGTTTGTTTCTCTACTTCGGTTCTGAATTCTTTAAACTTTTCAAATACTTCAAACTTGTACCTTTAAAGGTACACATAACCATACCTAGAGAAGTCATCGGTAAATATTAAGAAGTAGTAACATTTAGTGGCCCACATACATCTGTATGGATCAAATCCAATAGATGCTTGGCTCGCTCCACTTGTACAACAAATAGAGATTTGGTCATCTTTTCTTTGAGGTATGATTCATATGTTGACAGTTATTGCTCTTTCTTTAGATCAAGCAATTGTGCCAATTTGTTAATCCTTTTTTCATAGATATGTCCTAATCTTGCGTGCCACAGGCTCATGGAACTATGATTATCTAATTTTCTTTTATTTTATTGAATTGTGAAAATGGGGTTATGAGTGGTAACATTATATAAACAATTCGTCAAAGAACCAGAATAGATAAAATCAGAACATTTGAAAATGGAACAATTTTCATTCTCAATGGTAAATCTAAAACCTTCTCTATCCAAAATTGAAATAGAGATAATGTTCTTAATAACATCCAGAACAAAAAGATAATTGTTCAAAACTATTACATAACCATTCTCTAAAGCTAGATTAACAGTCTACATAGCTAATGCAGCAACTCTTGCTTCATTTCCCATCATAAGGACCATCTCTCCTCTATCCAACTTCTTATTTCTTGTTATTATCTGCAAATCATTGCAGATATGTGAGCCATAACTGGTATCTAATACCTAAGAAACATTGTTAACAGACAAGTTAACTTCAACAAAATATATACTTGGACTCTTCAGGTTTGCAAAATACTCTTTGCAATTCCTCTTCCAGTACCTTGGTTTGCTGTAGTAATAACACTTGTCATTAGTTTAAGAAGAAACCTTCTTGACACTGCCATTTTGCCTTCAGCTTGTTGGGTTTAGAGGAACCATTTTCTTTCTTTCTTGGGCTTTTTAGCCTTTGATCCAGAAGAAGATCCAACAAGCAGAACTGGCTTGTCCTTTTTCATGGTAGACTCAATCATCTTTGACACGTTCACAAGTTCAGCGAGACTAGTCTCCATGTTGTGCATGTTAAAGTTGACAACAAAGGTGTCAAATGATAGAGGCAGAGACTGCAGCAGAAGGTCTGTATAGAGTTCATTTTCCATAACAACTCCAAGGGACGCCAGCCTTTCAATAAGGGCTATCATCTTTAATCCATGATCATAGACTGAAGAGCCCTCAATCATATGACATCTGAAAAGCTCTTTTAAAATCTAATATCTCGTCTGTCGAGTTCTTTGCCATTTTAGTAGAATAATCTACAAAACATACACAAAGTATAAAATGAGTAAACTATGGAAAAAATATATTTATTTAATATAAGGTCTTTAATACTAAATATCTCCCACAATTTTCTTCGAATTCCATCACCCCTAATGAAATTTCAGAAAATTAAATTTCCTAGTGAGCTTTAGGTGCAATGGAAATTTTTCACACCCCAATTTTATGAGCACATGAGATATTTCTATCGGTAGTCAATTCTTTGATGATTGTATCGCTATACAACCCTCAAGTTTGTTTTGTCTCACCTCTTCCCATATAACCCAATTTTATGAGTCAATATGGTACTAAGTGTCAAACAATGCCCATCAAACATTCGTGTAGATAGAACATCAAGATGTCCCACGACTCATGACCAACATAATGATCATTCCATCCCACGAGTCTCTCAATGCTTGGTAGAGATCATAACTTTCCAACACAAGATCACCTCACGACTCATAGCCAGTGATCAAGTGCGATAGCGGTCGTCATGTCTATATCTTTCATGGTAGACATGGAACAATAGGTCCTAGCTAACTTGTCCATTTTTATTTGAAATCAATTTTTTTAAAAATTCTTTTAGTTAATTTTAGTAAATTAAGTGGGGTTTAATTTTATCCATCATCATCATAATTTTAATTAAGTTGGTTATTTAATGCATGACATCATAATATCATTGTGCAAGCATAAAAAGCATTAAATAAAATCCTAAACATGCATCTAATACACACTTAAATAAATAAATGATTATAAACCAGTCCTATGCGGTCTATTTGAACCAAAAATGGACCTAAGGCCAATCTAAGGATAATAAAATTGAATAAAACCTATTCCATTACATAATTGTATCCCATACAAATATGGTTCTTCTTTGGAACCTCCTTTTTTATTCTCTTTCATCTTCCAAAGAAAAAGAAAAACCTCACCATCTATTCTACTCACTTTACAGAAAATAAAATAACTTACATAAATGGAATAAGAGGCTCGTAGACCCCATTTTAAAATTCAAAAATATTAAATAAAAATGAAGCACATTGGTCCAATAGCTCATGATCATCCCATACATGCTCATAATTAATATCATATGTAATTATCAAAACATATAAATTTACCAAATTGTTAAATGCAATTTTTAACTTGGTATAATTTTCAATTGCTTAAAAAACAATTTTATTTGAAATAATTTTTTAGAAATGATTAAAATTAACATTTAATTTTAATATTCCAGAAAA
Source organism: Paulownia fortunei (assembly GCA_019321725.1). Lineage (NCBI taxonomy): Eukaryota > Viridiplantae > Streptophyta > Magnoliopsida > Lamiales > Paulowniaceae > Paulownia > Paulownia fortunei. Next base: position 10,064,597 of record CM033123.1, read on the forward strand.
TCAAAAAAAATAAAAAAATAAAAAACAAACCTAGAATAACATAACGAGAAGCGCCACTGCTGCAGTCGAGCGCGCGCCGGGTGCCCGCACACGCTACCGGGCGCCTAGTGCCGGGTGGCCAGCACTAGGTGTCGGGCGTCTAGCGCCGGGTGCCTGCGTGCGCGCCAACGCCTGCTGTCGTGTGCTTATGCGCGCGCAGCCAGACACCCAACAACCCATTTTTTCACTTTTTTTATTTATATTTAAATAATTTAAATAAACAATTAAAATCATTCCAATTAAAATCGCTGAAACTATGTAAAATCAAATTTTACATAATTAAAATAAATTTAAACAATTTAAAAACATGCATTCATAAATCCAAAATTCACTGAATAAGCGAAATCGTGACTCTAATACCATTATTGAATTCGCTATAATCGTAGGGGCATACACAATAAAAAATTAAAAATTTATTAAACATAAATATAACCCATTTGATTCAAAAGTTGTTTTAACGATCGCGTTTGTTCAATTTAATATATATAAATAAATATAAAATTGAATTATACCTTTTGTGTACTCCAATTGTTGTAGGGAATGAAGCAATCAATTACTTATCTTAGACTATCTATCAAATCCACAATACGGAAAAGCAACACCAATCAAAAGGATTCGCTGATATCCTTTTAATTGTTTACTAATGTAGAACCGAAGTAAATTTTCAAGAACAATAAAGATTAATTCTTTAAGTTTTTGAAACAATAATATGAAGAGAATAACAAGAAACTAATTTTTCTTTAAAAAAATAAGAAAATCAAGATTACAAGAAAACGTTTTTCTTTTTCTTTCTTTTCTTTTTCTTTTCTTGGAGAGAGCAATAAAAGACTTAAAAAAAAAAAATTGCTTAAATTTTCTGAATTATTTTTTTAATTTTGGTCTATAAGTATATATAGGACTGAAAATTTGATTATTCTCCAACTTTTGGAGAGTTTGATAATTTTGAACTATTTCAAAGTCTTATTTTAGAAGGATTTCAAATCTTTCAAAAACTCTTCTATTTTCTCTCTCTCCTATTGTATGTGGACTAATTTGATACTAGATTAATTATCAAAATTGTCTACATACATTGTTGTTATTAATTTGAACTCTTCAAATAATATCAAGATAGATATATTTAATATATATACTATAATTATATTTATATATAAATTAAATCTTAGTGGATGATTTTATCCCATAAAATCGGTCACTATATTTATTTATCTATAAATATATTAATTAAATAAAGCATATTTATTTAATTTATTCTCTTCATACTTTAGTGGGTTTTTTAAGTTATCCACATTAATTTTTGGGCTTGGATTGAAAAATCCATAAATCAATCCAATTGATTAATTTAATTTACTCTAATTAGGCCTACTAATCAAATTAGGTCCAATTTAATAATCTAATTATTTAATTGAATAATTTAATTTAATTATTAAATTAAATAGAACCCTTAATTAACTAATTTTCAACCATTGGATAAATTATAAAATTAGAAATGTTACTTTCCATAAAAATATGTGATCCTCTTAGGTTCACTATTAAGCTAATAGTGGGTTTGCAATATGTGCAACTTATGAATAACAATTATTCCAATTAAGTAATTTAATTAATTAATCCGCTTGCAATCAATTTCTTAATTCCAAAAACCTCACTATTCATGAAAATACCTAGCAAGTAATTATGGCGAACTGGTCTTATGTGAAATAGCGAGTAAAACTATTTCAGTTGCGAGTACTATACACGTACAATAATTTCGACAACTAATCTCTCGATTGAATTTAGGGTATGGATTATATGTTGAAACCCTAAATGATTCAATAACTGTGATCTCATTTCAAGTTCCAATCATTCTTGATGAATCATCATTCATCCTGCCTTATCCAAGGTTTTTGAATCACGAACTATGAAAATATAGGAGATTCCCTTATTTAAAAAGACAAGTATCGAATTCTATGTTGACCACTGACAAACCTCCATGCACATCAGTGCAACACTCAACATACCCCATTTGTGATTGTCAAGCAATCAGAAGATATATTAAAATGCTGCAGGATGCACATAAGGCTAAAATCGTGCGTCAAGTCCAAAGACTAGTCGTGTAATATCGCAACACAAAAATTCTTATTTGAACAGACAAAGGCTCTAGTTAAATATTTCTTGCGAATCATGTTCGGTGTACTTGTTACCTAACAAATACCCGCATATATGCACTTGCATATTTACACTAATACCAATAGAATGCGACGTCCTTATCTTATGAGCATGCATAGTATGTGTGAGTATTACTAAACTATTTGATATCTTACTATGCCATTATATGCGAACTTGAGTTTAATTGGTCAATCATGTAACTTGTCAGCCTTTTTAAATGGTTTGTTTCATATTTGTCGTCCAAGAAACATAGGTCAGTACTGGTACGCCAATTGACGTAGTGCATGGCTAAGGGAAGAGAATGAACTCCATGAGTTTCTTGCAAGATCCTAATCGAGAGGGAATGTCCAAACGAAGAATTCGGGCAGTTTTGGGTACAAGATCTGGAGAACGTAAGCATGGAAACTTTTGATGTGAGTCGAGAAGAATGGCATCCTCTCCAGGGGACAACTTTGTTAGAATGTGCATTGCCAACCAATCAATACCATCAGATTCGCTTTCCATTGAAATGGAGAGAAGCTTCACTCCCAGGGATAAGTGAGCCTGAGTACCTAAGCTTCATAAGTTAGAAGTATGGCCAAATCATTCAGTCTTATTTTTCTAAACACAGTTTTAGCTGCCTCATCTGCTCAGTCCTTAGGCTTTCTTTCTCTCTCTCTCTGTTTGCTCATTCATATTTGTTTATGAAATACTTGTACTTTTGCCTTTTTTTTTATTGTTATCAATTTAATCTTTACATTCATTAATAACCTCGACATATGTTTATGATATATTACTAATCTTATAATAAAAAAAGACAAAGGAAATACTGATAATTTAGCATCTTAGGGAGGCACTAGCTAATTCACATTTGATGTTTTTGAAATTGAATTAGAAATTAATATTTTATGCTTTATGAATGACTGTGAATGCTCATCGTTAATATACAAAATAGCATCTCTAATTGGAACCTTTCTGAACCTTCATGTCAGCATGTTACCTGAAGCAATACGCTTAAATTATTTATTTTCTACTATTCTCGAAATGAATAATTTATTAACATTGACACTAAACGTAATAAAAAAAAAAGGATATTCTACATGGAGATATCCATTAAATTGGTTTTCAAGGTTCAATTTTTCTAAATCTTTAACTAAGACATTTCAAGTTAAGTGTCACTAAAATCAAATTATATGAATATCTAACAAAGGGAAAATAAAGAATTTAGGATAAGAGGAGAAAAATAAAATAATAATACTTTGAATTTTTGTTCATGGGTATTTCAAAGAGGAGTCAATTTGCAAACAATTAAAAGAAAGAAAGTTATCCAAATAATTTAACATCAGTCAAATATTATCATGATAATTCGATTTATTCTATTTGGAGCTAAAATTAATTATTTTTTAAGGTCCCTCTGCGAGCCTCAATGAAACAACAAGAGAAAATATTTAGCAATCCAAGGATTAACAAAGAGCTAATTATTAAATTTATATGCATGTGTCTTAAATTTAAATTTTTAAAATTTTTAAGTATATTTGTTACTTTTATATATTTAACTATTTTAATCTTATATCAATTTTATAATTTATAAGATTTTTATGTTTATGTTTTATATGTGAGTATATAGGTGACATAAATATATTTTTTATATATATACATATTTCTAAATATACATTATATAAATACATCCATAATAAACCAAAAAATATGCAATATTTTACAAATCAGGTTTGAGTCACACTTGAATCTGAAAATAAACTCGAGACCCACTTATGATTGCAAAACCATCCTAAGCGAGGCAAGCGAATCTTAATTTTATCAAGACACATTGTCATCCCTAATAAAATTATACAAATAAAAGAGATCCATCATTGTTATTTTTATGAAAAATAAGATTTTTACTTAGTATGAGGTTTTATCTATATATAAATACTATTTGATACCGGCTGAAATCATAACATACACATTAATGCATAATATATTGTATAATAATTTTATTATAAAATTTTTCTACTGAAAGGTAATTTGGTTATTAAAAAAATATTTTATTCCCACAATTTATTTCTATTTACCAATCATGAAATAAAATAGTGATTAAAAAAAATAATATGAGTACAATATTCTTATATTTGATATGTATAAGTAACGATAAAGGTATAAAACCATCATTCATTACTTGATTCCAATCCATGATAGGCAAATGAATAGTAAAAATTGAATAAAATTATTTTTATAATCAAATTACCCAAGATAGGAATAGATGTTATGTATATTTAAATGTGTATATTAAAAAATATGGGTATGCCACATATATACTCACATATAAATTATAAATATAATAATTTATTTATTAGTTAAATATATTGTTAAAGTAATAAATATATTAGAAATTTTTTATTGTTTAAAATTAAAGCACATACATATATATTTGTAAATATTTAGTTTTTGTTAATAATATCATTTTTGTATATTAAAAAATTATGATAACATTTTATCTGTAAAAATATTTTAATATTTTTAAAATTATAAAGTGATAATGCATCCAACCTGGTATGTTCGGTCTGGGGCGAATTTAGATTTGAATTTGGAACCAAAACATTTTGACGGGTCGAGTGTCAATTTTTTGTCAAATCTACCCCAGACCCGACATGTTTTCATTCTTAAGTCCTATTAAATACTTTTGTTAAGTTTGTGATGATAATTTTATCAAAAAATAAATATAGGTCTATTTCTAACTAGTTGAAACTAGTTAAACCTATAGGAGGGAGGAAATGACTAATATCATATTTTAGGAATGTCATTCCTATGGGAATACATACTCCAACATTAAATTATATCAATCATATATGATTGAAAATGAATTTGAAAATGTTCATTCTATTTTCACTCTATTTGTGCATACAAATCATGTCATAAGAGATACGTCCTTATGTTTATACTTCCACTATGTTGATTCTGGAATTATTTTAGACAAACTTAAAGAAAGTTCATTTAATCAACACACCCCCCCAAAAAAAAAGAAAAAGAAAAAAGGAAATAAGAAAAAGATACACGAATTGGTTATCATATGAATATTGAATAACTAATCTTTATTTCTTTTCATTATCAACCAAGACACTATTGAGACGTCTGCCATTGAAATTTTGAGATGATTGGGATCACATCAACTTATTCGTGTGTATATCTATTGTATAAGTTGTGAGCTATTTAACTATACTTTAGGGGCCGTTTACTTTTTTGGTTAAGATATAAAATGATTGATAAAAAATATAATTAATTCTTGGATATGAATTATTTTTTTACTAAATATTATGTGTATTTTATTGGATTGTAAAAATGATATATTCATACCAAATATAATTTAATGTGTACTTAATGTGATAAATGAGTGATTTTCGTAAATTAACCTTAATGCTCTTAATGACATAAGCAAAATTAGGTTTATGTTTAAGCTTCTCTCTTTCTCCTAGGTTTCACTTTTCACCACGGCATCGCCGTCACCATGAGCTTGTCCTCGTCCACTTCTATCTCCTCCAAGTCATTCATCATCAACATTGTTTATCTCTTGTTCTATTTCAAATTCAAAGCATTTAAGATAACCCTCTTCCATTACTTCTCTTCCACATCCTCTTTTCTCAGCCTTGGGCACAAGAGTTTCAGTCCATGAGGAGAGTGAGCGCAATCAAAAGCTCTTACTTTTCCCAACGTCTTTGGCTACAAAGAGGCTGTTGAGCCGAGTCGAGTGAGTGCATCAGAAGAATTAGAGAAGGTGTAATTGTTACCAGAAATTGCTTGCACCCAAATATTGGTGACGAAGCCAAGCTATATTCCGGCAACATCACCTGATCTTCTTGACAATGTTTGCTCACAGAGAAAGGGATGTGGATCTACATGTTGTTGATGAAGGACTTAACGGTAAAATAAATAATTTATAAATCTATAAGTTTGGTGGACTCACTTAGATAATTGAATCCCACCCTCTAGATGGGATTTGTATCACACAAGTTTAAAATTGGACCGGGCCTGTGGTTATCCTATAAGTCGAAATCCTCCAAAGTATGCATGGGACTGGGTTGAATTATTTAGTAAATCCAACCCAGTCTATAAAAGTAAACAAGGCCTAAGATAGCAACGTTTGTCTAGATTAGCATTATCTTGTAAATAAGTTATCTTATAAGTTCCTGGATTGTGTACATATTTTTGTATTTAAATAGAGAAACTCAATAGGGCATTCTATAGTACAAATTTAATATGGAACTTATTCAAGTCTTTGAGCATTAGCTCATAAATAGTTAACTTTTTAGTAGATTTCTGCCTACGACACACACAAGTTATAAGGTTACCGAATTATCCCAATGAAAACCTTCCAATGCTCAAGTCAGAATCAGATTCGAAAAGGTTGTGACTCAATGTGAGGTGGTGGTACCTCTAGGGTTTTCTAGGTCCATAAGCTTTAACTGCCACTTAATAGGCTACTTTGGAATTAATCAGCCTTAGTTGGGCTTATAATTTATTATGATTCATCATAAGCCCCCACTCCCATGTTGCCTTGACGTAGGGAAGGTGTCCGGGAGTAGTTTTCTTGGGAGCTTAGGACTTGAGTGCATCTCCTTATGCTTTAAAGGGTTCCTTGTTAAAAATTCCAAAATATTGTTGAAGTGGAAGGAGGAAATAAGGGTATTCTTTATTTGACCATGGGACCACCAAGCAAGTCATTCTATTTTTTTAGACTCTTTTTTCTCATTCTCTCTTGCTTCCAAAAATTTCTCTCTCTTGAGTGTGTGAAGTTCTTGTATCTTCGAGTAATTTTGTCAAGTTTGTATTGGGCATACACATATGGCTAAAAAATATACTATAGAGGTTGTGGCCCAGCACAAGAGGGCAGTGTGTTGCTACTGCATTACACCAGTTAGTCCATAGGTTGAGCACAAGTCTTAACCTAGGTCAGGAAGCATCGACAAGTCGAGCTTTGGGCTCGACATGCTTGATGGATGTAAGGGAAACCTTGGCTAGCTCCCCTCCTCCAGGTCAAGAGTAGGCCTCAACCGAGGGGCGGAGCCCTTAGCTCCATCCCCTCATTAGCAGAGGTTGCTCACAATGTGTTATCAGGCCATGTCAAGGGTTCAGATCCTTTTATTTCAAGTCCTTCTTGAGCACCTCATTATATGGTGAGTTCTCGAAAGTCTTAGGAGGTTCTTAAATGGTTTTAGGTATATATGTTGGTGGCACATCTTATGCCTAGGTAGTAAATATTGAGGCGCTTGTGACATTTCTTTAACCCGTGATGATTTGAGAACCTTGCGCAGAAAAATAAGTCTTTTCTCATTGCACCAATTTGTGATTTCTAAAGTTGGCCAGAGGATCTTGGATCCCCCTTCTAGTTACTTCACCATTTACTTAGCTTATTTTGCTAGCAGTTTCACCATGCCTCCTCACCTTTTGTTGGTTGACATAGTTCGTAGTTATGAACTTTACCTCGACCAATTCAACCCCAACTCTATTATGTTCTTCAAGGGGTTTTGAAGTTAACTAAGGGAGTTAGCATTTCTTGTTAATTTAGAGAGTTTCCATGCCTTGTTTGGGGTGAGGAGAGTAGCCAACAAGTCTTATCTTTACTTTTATCCCCACTTTGGATACAAGTTTCTAACCAGTTGTGTTTCCTCAGTAGGGGCTTGTAAAGAGAGGTTTATCTATATAAGGGATGACGGGTTGGGGTTTTCCAACAGAGTGGAGCATTTATGCTTCTTCACTCTATTCTCGAGGCATATATGTTGGGTTCACTTGATCACAACGAAAAAATAAATTTTTTGAAACATTCATGCCATAACAATTATAATATCACCTTAAATCTGACGCGATTCTACCTATCTTGCAATTTTTAATAGTTTTATTGATAAATAAAAGGGTTTCAATTTATAGTTTTAATGTACTCCAACTATCATAGGGTTTGAAGTAATTAATTGCTAGCCCCTTTCTGAATACGATTCACAGAGATCCAAAGCGTATCTCCTTTAAAGTTGTCTATATTTTGAGCAAGAACATGAAATTAGAACTCCGCTAGCAATTCTGATTCCTTTACTAACCTAGTTTTTTGAGTGAGTATAGTAAGTATTAATTTTTAATATCAACTTGTGATAAAAGATTTGAATACTTTAAAGAAAGATGGATTTTGTTGAAGAAATGATGGAGAAGAGAAAACAATTTTTGAGGAGTATTTTTCCTTGCAATTTTTAGCCATCCCTTTTAATACAATGGGGCTGAAAATTCCAAGAGTCCTCTCTTGGTATTTTTGGCTTGCTCTTTTATTGGTTGTAAGATATTTGATTGATTTGAAGATCTCTCAATAATCTCCAACCCTATCTCTTCATATCTTCATAAGTTACAATTGGTGTTATCTAATCTAATTAGATAATTTCCAAGAAGCTTCCATTCTCATATCTTCATCTTTATTCCAATTTTTACGGGCCTCTACTAATGGAACTCCCTAATTAGACTTTCTACAATTAATCAAATTAATTATTTAAACCTAAATCTAATATTTAATTTCATCTATCCTACCTAATCAAATTAGACTCAATTAAACAATCTAATTATTCAATTGAGTAAATTAATTTAATAATTAAATTAATTTATGGTCAACACAATAAATTCATCTAATCAAATAATTGTTCCACTCCAATTGAGCTTCTTAATCTTATTAGATCCAATTAAATAATCTAATTATTTAATTGAATAACTAATTCAACTCCTTAAATTAATTTAAGTCCCAATTAATTAATCTCTATTAATTAATATGATCCAAATCCTTGGATCAATTTCTAAGTTAGACATGTTCCATCCCAAATTGTGTGTGACCTTTTAGGTTTACAACTAAGCTTATCATGGGTTTACAACATTTGCAACTTATGAATAATAATTATTCTGATTAATTAATTCAATTAATTAATCCACATGAAATTAACCTTTTAATTCTATGAACATCACAAGTCATGGGAAACACCTAACAAATGCATCATGACTACCTAGTCTTATGTGAATTAGCGAGTGAACCTATTTCAATTACGAGTACCATATATATAATGATATTCTATCATCTAATCTTCCGATTGAGTTTAGGGCATAAATTATAAGTCGAAACCCTAATTAACTTTATAATTATGATTCTATTTCAAGTTGCAATGACTCATGATGAATCATTAGAAAACCTCATCTAACATTCATCCTGCCTTGTCCAAGGACTTTTGAATCATGAAAACATATCACTTGTTCTATTAGACAAGTGATGGATTCTTTATTAGCCACTCATTAACCTTCATACATGTAAATGCAATATCCAACTTACCCTCTTTATGATTGTTAGGCAACCAGAAGATACATCAAAATGAAACATAATATGCACACGACTACCATGGTGCCTCAAATCCAAGGACTAATCATGTACTATCGTAACGTCAAAATTTTTATTTTGATAAACAATCTCTCCAACTAAGTATTTCCAGTGGGCTTGTTCAATATACTTATTCTCCAACAAGCACCCACATACATGCATTAGCATCACTACATCGATATCCAGGGAGCCAAACATCCTCCTCATGCAAGCATGCATTGTATGCGTGAGTCTACTGGGCTATTCGATGTCCCATCTCAAAAAGTCCTCGACTCGAAATAAATTTTAGACCAAAGCCATATAACATATTCTAAGATTGCCATCATATGTGCGACCGTGCCCCGTAGCTAAGTTTGGTCTAGGGGTTTTATCTAATTAACATTAGTAATTAAAGATAAAGAAAATTACCTATTTTAGTAACAAAATATTCAGACCTCCATCGATAGTTCATTGATTCTGGTTTATTTAAATGAGTCTTAGATACGTCTTGTTTATTTCCTGATAGTATTAGTAATATTTTTCTTACTTTCCCTACTTCCTCTAAGATAATACTATATTTTTTACGATGATTCTTTATTATTTTCTTATATGCAGTTAAGCAAGTTAATACAAATGATCTTTGATCGCAGAGGACTGTCTCAAGGGGTTCCTTTGGGCGCTATTGCTAGTTTGTTATGATCCCGACCTCTTTTCGCTCATCTTTTGCAGAGAGGGTTGGTCTCCTCCTCAAAGACGTGGCACTTTGAGAGCTTATTTCCAAGGGCCTCCTCAAGTTGAGGGGAGGCACCTTCTACTGTTAACAAAAAGTTGCAAAAAATGTTATTTGTTTTTTTCTAGAATCAACATCTCTAATGGGATTAAGTCTTTGGGATACAGCTGAGCTTTCTTTAGGTTGGAGGCACACTAGGAGCGTTGTTAACAAAGATGACATCTGGTAGCTTAGCTCCATACCTGATGTGTTATTGAGAGGATGATAATAGGGATCTTGCTCTAGTTGGCCCACTGACTCCATTCTCTCATGTCTATCTCCTCATTTAAATTTTTCTAAATATTATACTAATTTATTTATTTTTGCTTAGATTAGGCTCACACTTTGTCCACTATGTTCGTCAAATGAGTTGCTTCATATCAGGAGTCAATTGAGTAGATAGAGACTATTAAGAAAAAGGGCGAGGCAAATATAGTGCACCTCAAAGGGTAAGTGAGCAAGCTGACTAAGGAGCTGAATAAACTTAAAGGTCACTTCAACCATGAGGTGTCTAGTGGCAAGAAGTTCTTAGAGTCGCAAACTAGTAGAGCCTTTGTTATGAGCATGAAAGAAGAGAGCGTGAATGGGTTTCAGTCATCTAGGACATTCGAGGACGTTGTGTGTGAAAGTGTAATGACTATCTATAATAATACTATTCATGAGTACCACGGCATACTGAGTGGGTTAGGTCGATTTTATGAAAAGGATATCAAGCTCCTTGACTCTACTATGCCCAGTGTTGTGGATGTTGCTGCTCTAGATGTTTCTATTGGGGCTACTTCTATATCTCAAGTAACAGTTGTTGATGCGCTTACTGAAGACATAGCCCCCAAAGGCCTTGTTGCCTAGTAGTTTTTATGATTTTACTTGAACAATTTTCTATTTAGTTCTAATTTGCTTGTTCCAGTTGAACTATGTTACTTTAGATATTCAGTCTTGGTTTTCTATGTAGTTTATTACTGCTTTACCTTTGTCATGCGTTACTCAAGATGCAACTTATTTTTATCGCTTTAGATTACATTTGCTTTTGTTAAGTTGTTGTTCTTGCATTTGTTTTAGCCTTTCCTTGTTTGGTCTTGCAATAATTTGGAGGGGATGTTTGAATCTCACCCACGATTATTTCTTGGGTTAACCTCATGGGGTGACTTGAAATCCCTTAATAAACCTTGCCTATGATCTCAAGGGAAATTGAACTGTGGGACTTTGGGCCAAATATGTTGTTGACCCGATGGAGTCTCATCAAGCATCTTGGAATGTGGTGTATGTTGTGCTTTAGCAATATAATAAGAGTAAATTGAAATGTCATATGTACGAGACTTTATTGCTAACTATATGTCATCAAGCATTATTCTATAATATACGCGAATAAATTACTAGCTAGCCCATTCTGGGCAAATTCAAAAGAAACTAAGTAATCCTGCAACTATTCTACTGTAAAAACTTCTTGAGGTTGCGATGTTCCATGTGCGAGGGACATTTCCACCATCTAAATATTCTAATATGTAAGTTCCAGCATTAACTATTTCTATTACTTTTTAATGACCTCTCCCACTTAGCATCAAACTTGACTAAGGGATGTGTAACCTTTGCTTTCTTTATCACCAGATCTCCTACTTGAAATGTTCATAGGCTTACTCTTTGATTGTATGCCCTTGACATCCTTGCTCTATACATCTCAGCTTGGGAGGATGTCTTTTCTCAAACTTCGTGATGAGGTCTAAGTTAACTATTAAACCTTGTTCGTTGTTCGCAAGAGAGTAATTACTCACCCTCCAATTGGCTCCACAATTTTGGCTGGGGCAATTGCTTCTGAGTTGTAGATTAGGTTAAAAGGTGACTCCCCGGTCAAAACTCATGGGATGGTCTTGTATGCCCACAAGATACTAGGTAGATCATTCACTAATGCTCTCTTAATAGAAACTAAACGTGTCGTCAAGTGTTGTAAGATGGTACTATTGGTCACTTCAATCTAACTACTCACACAACAGTTCCGACTGAGGTGAAAATCTGCTTGATAGAAAAGTCCTTATGCCATTTTTGAATTTTTACCCTTGAAATTGGGTGTCGTTAGTGGATACGAGTGCTTGAGGCATTCCGAATTAACAGATAGTGTTCTTTCATGATAATTTTATTACTTTATCTTATGTTATTCTTGCTAAAGGGCTCCACTTCCACCCACTTAGTGAAGTAATCGACTGCCATAATGAGGAACTTCCTTTGACTAGTGGCAAGGGAAAATCTTCCCATTATGTCAATTCTCCACTAAGCGAATAGACATAGGCTTTCCAATGGTTAGAGAATCGTTGCAGGCTAATGTTGGACATTATCAAGTTCTTGATAGGCACGACAACATCAGCCCAGTTCTATTGCGCCCTTTAGCATGGTGGGCTAATAGTATCCTTGGCACTACACCTTTCCTATAAGGGCCTTCCCTCCTATGTGATTTTTGCAGATCCGTTCATGGATCTCTTAGGACATAGTTGGCTATGTCTAAAGTTGGACATTTAAGGTAAGGTTTAGAAAAGCCTCACTTGTAGAGTTCTCTATAAGTTATCAAGTAGCGTGCCGCTTGCAATTTCACCTTGTAAGCTTCTCTTGGATTTTGTGGGAGTTCTTTGGTCGACGATCTCATCTTTCAAGATTTGCTCTTCATCTTCTGCTTACAAAAGTTCAAGTTTTGTGCCTTTAATTTCCACCCTGTTGGAGATGAGAAAGGTGATCTTCCTATTATTGATACTTGCCATGGAGCCTCCAACTTGGCCAACTAATTAACTGTGGCTTTTTCAGATCTTAGGACTTGCCTGATTACATATTCTTTGAATTTGGTTTGCACGTCCTTGGCTAGGGATAAATATTTAGCCATTTTTTTTCTCATTTTTCCTCATAAAGGCCTTCCACTTGGTTAACTACAAGTTGGGAGTCCCTATAACTTACAAGCTTTAGTGCTCTTACTGTAAGCGCTAGCTTACCTTTAGCCAAGAGTGCTTCGTATTCTGCCTCGTTGTTTGAATTTGGAAACTTAAATTTTAAGGTGTATTCCAACTTATCTCCTTGAGAGCTCTCCAAGATGGAAACAAGTTGTTGGCTTCATCGATGACCATTTCCACTAAGAAATTAGGTAGTACTTGAGCTTTTATCACTAGCCTTGGGCGGAATTCCACACCATGCTTGTTGAGTTTGAAGGCCCATTTCACCATCATAGCTGACCCCTCTAGATACTGCACAAGTCGAACTTATCTTACCACAAGCAACTTATCTACTTCTTTCTTAATGTGCTTGCTCCTGTCAGGCCCAAAGGTCCTTTTTCTCTATATCATTGGCCTTACATTCGGGTTGACATTGAGGCAGTACATTATAATTTAAGGTGAATACCTCGCATATCATTCATTCTCCAAGCAAAAACTTCAATGTTCTCCTAAAGGAAAGATACTAGGTTCTTATCTACCGAAGCTTTGAGTTTAGTGCCACTTCTCATCATCATGGTTGCATTTCCTAGGACTAACTCTACAACCTAGAGTTCTTGTGACTCTCCATCAGTGCTCTAATAGTCACCTATCTTCAAGCGATGGTACTAACTCTTGATGCCCCTCATCCTAGGCATTAGCCTCTCATGGCTCTGACTCTAGTCTTTATTCTTTCATAGTACACAGGCAGGCGTTTCCACATAATGCGATAAAATAATGTGGAAGTGATCCAAGTATTCAAGCGTTTACTCCTCACGAACGGTCAACTCTATAGTGGGTTCTTGCCTGCAACACACAAAAGTCATTAGGGAACCGAGGTTGCCCCTGTAAAAACCCTCCATTGCTTAAATCAAAACCATATTAGAGAGCAAAATGTTGAAAATAAAAAGCTCTTAAATGCTAAGGTAAATGACATTTTGTTGAATGAAGGGAATCTGGGGTATTTATAATTTTTTAGAGGGTTTTGATTCGGTTTAATAGGGTGTGTGCACCTTTAGGGTTTTCTAGGCCTATGGGCTTGGATTACCTCTTAGTGGTTCGCTTTGGACTTAATCAACCTCAGTTGGACTTATAATTTATTATGACCCTTCAAAATCAATATTTTTTATATGGTATCAGCCTCTCTTTACTCTTAGAGCTTCAATCCACTAATTTCTCCCATGGCTTCCTTCATTGTCACTAACTTCTTTGTTTCATCTATGGCCTAACCTGCTATTATCTAACTCATAACCATGTGCATCATCTCATCACCATAAATGTAGCTGCCCAAGCCCCACTCAAATTAACCCACACAAATTATTTTTCTAAGGTGGATATTAATAATCTCCTCATTGACTATGACCTTGTCGATTTTGTCAACGACACTTACACTGCCCACTTTCAACCTTAACAACTACAATTGGTGTGACTCTAAATCCAACATATTCTCTTTGGGTGTGCCAAGACCGACTTATTCTCAATGCCATCATCGATTCTATTAACCCTACTATCATTTCTTTTAATTGTTATTGGTCGGTTATCGTAGGCCTATCAAATTTAAACCTTACTTCAATAAATATTTAACGAGTATAGAGCAAGTAAGAGTCAATTCCACGAGAATCAAGGCTAATTGATTTACTATCGACTCAACTAACTAAGAATTTTAACTTAAAATCAAGACTTCATCAAGCAAACTTTAGAAATAAACAACAAATATTTTGGGGGATTGAGTTGATTAACTAAATTGCAGAAACTAAAACTAATTAAAATTCAAACCAATGATAATTAAATCAAGAATCAACAAGTGATTAAAGTAGGTTCAGGTTTTATTCGCTACCACTAGACAATGAGTTCTAATTTCATATCAATATTATGAATAATTTGCCAATGAAATTATCAACCATAGGTAATAACAAGGTCTACTACCCCAATCTTTTCTTAGTTTCTCGTTAGATAGAATAAGCTCTCTATCTAATTCTCTACCCACCAAACAACCTAGAACAAGCTCTCTAGATTTAATCCAATGGATGCATTAAAACAAGAAAGATAGATTGATCTAACCAACAACCACACAAGCTCGGGTCATTTAATTTAGGTTAAATTTTCCATTGTAATTAACAAAAATATCCCATAATCATTAATCACAATTTACTACACATGATTAGAAATTCAAGACAATTACGGATCTAAAATCTCTAATCTAGTTGTAGAAAATTCTCAAACCCGATTTGATTGCACACACAAATAAAGCAAGAAAATACTCATAAGACATTAAGTATAAAAAAATATAAACAACCTCAATTGGAAAATTGATCAATAATATCAAACATTCATTTACAAAAACTCATGTCTAGGGCTTTGAAATCAACCTCAACCAATAAAGAAGTTTAGCCTAACATGATAAGAAATGACAAGAGAATAAAAATTAGCGACATTGGGAATCAAAGAAACTTATTGGTTGAAAAAGTTAGTTGATGTTGATGGTAGATTATGGATGTCTCCTCCTCCAAACTTCTTCCATTTTTTCTTTCTTGAAGCTTCAAAAACCCCAAGAGTGCTTTCAAAATGTGAATAAATATAGAAAGTGAGTGAATCTGAAAAATTCATGTTTGTGTTGAGATGATAGTGCCCTTTTATAAAGTGTGAAATGGTGATGTGATTTGGTGTAAAATGTATAAGATGTGTTGTGTATTTTGTGTAAAGTGAGAAAGGTGTATTGTGCATTTGGTGTAAAGTGAGGAAGGTGTGTTGTGCATTTGGTGTAAAGTGTATAAGGTGTGTTGTGCATTTGGTGTAAAGTGAGTAGTGTGTGTGGTATGATATATGTATCTAGTGTATATATATCATAAACATGTGCCAAAAGATATAAAGGATTGCCACTTGCCACCATTCCAACCAAAAGCATCAGTTTTATCACATGGATAATGCCTAGGTGCTATAATATAGCACCTAGGCACCATATTTCTTGAAGAGGACAGTAAGCACGGCGCCTAGGCACCGAAACAGGGCGACTAGGCGATGATGCTACTGTTTTCTTCTTCTCTAAAACGTCTGTCTGACACTGTGTATCCCCTTTCAACTAATTTTTAACCTCTTTATCGGCTGAATTGACTTTTGGTATTTTCATAACAATTGTAGTGCTATCTGTTAGCTCTCTGTATCCACTTGAATCAGATAAATATCACGTTTTTGGAGAGATTTATGCTAGATATACAAAAACTATCATATCTGGACGTTTTAATGCATATTTGACTTTTTAACCGAATGTTACTCTTTGAAATCAATTGAATTAGCAAAAGTTGCCAACATGAAAGTTTTAGATACATCTCTTATCTTTCCAATAGGATAAGAATCAGGTCAATTGATCTTTGGATCAGACTTTTATGCCCAAAATACAAACACTGCCGTAGTGGAACCGTGTCAATTTGGCTCAATAATGCTTCTTTCAACTTTGTTTTGACTCATTTTTTATCTTTTCATTCTCAAATTCCTATCATACATAAAACATTAATAAAAACCTATTATTAACAAGAACAAAGCAAAGAAGACATAGAAGAATTGATACAAATAAATATAAAAATATGCACTTATCAGCCATGCAACAACCTCTCAAGATGTCCGCATCACTCTCTTTAACACTCATGTGAAGCCATCCTGAGGTCAAATATAAGGGTGCTAACAGTTTGGTTAACTGGTTGAACCAAACTAAACTAAAATTTTGATTTGCACCAAAATTGAACCAAAATTTTTGATTTGGTAATTAGTTTTCCACTTTCCAAATTATTGATTTTTGGTTCAAATTTAGTTTTTAGGTTCAGTTACCTGAATCGAATCAAAAACCAAAATTTATATAGGTATATTTTATTTTATTTGATTTTTCTTTTTGACTTTATAACCTGAATATTAAGTCTTTGATTTTTTTCATTTTTTTTCCTTCTTGCTTCTAATTTCTCAATATTTATTTTATAACTATTTTGAGACAGGGACACATTCATTCACTTAAGTACATTAATTGAAATAACGAAGTCGAAAAAAGAATAATCACCATAAGAATATAAAAATATATAGATTATCTTAAAGTTGTGGAACCTAACTATCTATAATATTATAGTGTGAATGTTTCTTTTAATTTTTTATTGGACTAGAATGCCCCTTTGATATGTTAATTTTAATAGAAATAATGTAATTTATAGTATAATTAATTTAATAAAGTCCAAGTTAAACTACAAAAGGGCCTAATTAATAGTAGTAGATTTTAAATAGGACTCCAAGTAAGAAATTTTGATTAGACTATTGATATATTAATGTTAATGACAATAATGTAACTTTTAATATTATTAATTTAATAAAATCCAAGTTAAACTACAAAAGGCCTAATTAATAGTAGTAGATCTTTAATATGACTCCAAGTAGAAATTTTGATTAGACTAAAATGCCCATTTGATATATTAATTGTAATGACAATAATGTAATATATAATATAATTAATTTAATAGAGTCCAAGTTAAACTATATAAGGGAGAACATGGCAATAAATATATACCTAATTAAATGTAATAGATCTTTAATAGGACTCCAAGCAAAAGTTTTGATTAATTAAAACATTGAAGAACCAAGTAATTCATCCATTATAATTCTATCACTCCACCTTTTAGAAATCTCGGTTGAATTACAAATTGCCAAAATTTTAAAAAAAATTCAATTTTCTATCTTCCAAATATTATAATCCTCGATCATTTTGATAAATTTGTATGCACTGATTTTCCTAATAAAAAAAAATATCCTAAACTCTATGACTTAGTTGCAAAATATTTGATGCATGGACCATATGGAGATAAGAACTTGAATAATTCTTGCATGGTGGATAGAAAGTGCATATATCATTACCTACGACCATATTGTAAAAGCACCATACAATGTAAAGATGGATATCCAGTCTACAAAAGAAGAAAATAGATTGATAGTTCAAATTGCACAACCGAACAATCAATGGGTAGTACCTTACAATCCATATCTCTTATCAAGATATAATTATCATATCAATGTCGAGATATCTTGAGGAGTAAAAGTGGTGAAATATTTGTACATATATCTATAAGTGACGTGATAGAGTGGCAATTGATATCACCCACAATAATGATGAAAAATTAATTCATGAAATTTAAACAATTTCAGGATGCTCGGTTGGTCTCTGCTCAAAAACCAATGTGGAGAATTTTTGAATTTATTTGAATGACATATAACCAACAGTTATCAACTTGCAGCTTTACATCCTAAATCACCAATGTGTGACTTATTGGACAAATCAAAATTTAGAAAATATTTTAAGGTGGGATCATGTCTCAAGACAATGCTCATGAAGTATTTTTCTATGTGCTGTAAAAGTGAAAAAATAACAAAATATCTTAATAAGGAATTTTTGGAGCACTATACATGCTGCAAACAAGATAAATGTTGGAAAAAAGAAAAAACAAAAACAGATGTGCTTGGGCTTATAGATACTGCACATCATATTTAAGGTGAAAGATAATATATTAGGTTACTCTTGAGTCATGTCAGAGGGCCAAGATCTTTTTAAGATTTGCTACAAGTAAATGATATACGATGCTTTAGTTTTAAATAAGTAGCACGAAAAAGAGGATTAGTAAAATCTGATCTAAGTATTATTGAATCTCTAAAAGAAGCTATCACTTTTCAAATACTATATGAATTGTGAAGACCATTTGCAATTATCATGGTATATTATGTACTAACAGATGTGAGAGTTGTTTGGAATACATAATTTGAAACAATGTCTGAAGATTTCAAAAGAAAATCAGAAACTTCGGTTGAACTACAAGTTGCACAAACTTTAAAATGTTTCACTTTTGTCTTGGAGAGCATGGAAAAAGCATAAGTTGATATGATCTTCCAAATATTTATATTAACATAGATAACATGGACAATGATTTTTCAAGAGAAGTACAAGATGAAATGTCAATAGAAATACCTCTGAAAGATTATGAAGTAAAGTCAAAGTTGAATCTTGAACAACATAAAGTTTTTTCAATAATTTTAGATTGCAAACAAAAGGGCAAGAATGGTATTTCCTTTATCAATGGTTCAGGTGGAACAGGAAAAAACATTTTATACAGTGCATTGTAGCTCATCTTAGATCCAAAAATCTAATAGCTCTTACAGACTTGACATCTAAAGTTGCTAACGCAATAATGTCATGGGGATAATAGCATATTAACGCTTCAAGATACCAATAGATGTAAATGAATCAAGTGAGTACACTATGTCCAAGCAAAATGGGGTTGTAAAGCTATTGCTTAAATCAGAACTATTTTTTTGATGAAGCACCAATAGTGAAATGATTGGTTATCGAGAATGTTGGTAAATATTGAAAGATGTAATAGAGAATAATGAGGATTTTGGAGAAAAAGTGAGTTTTTTAGGATATTTTAGACAAATATTACCAGTTCTTCCTAAAGCAATGATCCATCAAACTATTTCTGCAAGTTTGATGAAATCTTATTTGCGACCCAAATGAAAAAAATTACTTTGTTAAGGCACATGAGGTCGAGAAATGATTCAAACTTTAATGAGTTTTACTTAGATTTGGAAATAGTGAGAAATCAAGTAATACTGAAAGTAACATTAAAATTCAATAAAAGATGTTAAAATTCTTAGTTAGTTGAGTCGATAGTAAATCAATTAGCCTTGATCCTCGTGAGATCTACTCTTACTCGCACTATACTCATTAAACATTTATTGAAGAGTAAGTTTAAATTTGGTAGGCCTACGACAACCGATCAAGTTTTTGGCGTCGTTGCCTGGGACTAAGCGTCTAATTGATTCGTTATTTATTTCAGTTTTTCATTTTACTTTACTTACTTCTTTTTGTTAGTTTATCTTAGTTTATTTTCTTGTTAGTTTCAGATTTTATGTCATCAGAGGACTTGAGGTTGAGACTTGAGTAAATTCGGATTAACTTGAATACACCACTACCACTATTACCACTACTTCCACCTATACCTCAAATCAATTCACCACCCAAGCTCGAGTTTGAAACTCCTCCTCCGAATTTTGAAACTCCTCATCAACTCGAAACTATTGAAATGGCACATAATCATAGAACATTGAAGGAGTTAGTTGCTCCCAATTTGAAAAATCAACCATTGTGTATCACATATCCCAACTTGGAAGCCGGCTTTGAACTCAAATCTGGAATGATTCATCTTTTGCCCATATTCCATGGTTTTGCGGGTGAGGATCCAAATAAACACTTGAAGAAATTTCATGTCGTATGCTTTAGTATGAAACCAGCTGGCATTTCAGAAGAAAACATCAAGCTCATTGCATTTTCTTTTTCATTGGCAGATTCGGCAAAAGAAGTGACTTTATTATCTACCGTCTGGCATGATTACCACATGAAATGAAATGCGAAGGGTATTTCTTGAGAGGTATTTTCCAGCTTCCAAGGCAGGGAGCATCCGAAAAAAAATATGTGGGATTTGACAATACAACAGAGAATCTCTCTATGAGTATTGGGAAAGATTTAAGAAGTTGTGTGTCAGTTGTCCTCATCATCAAATTAGTGATCAACTTCTCATTCAATATTTCTATGAGGGGCTTATGCCAATGGAAATAAGCATGATTGATGCTGCAAGTGGAGGGGCTTTAGTTGACAAGACACCCGAGGCGTAATTGTCTTGAATTTCTAATCATATGTAGTAAATTGTGATTAATGATTATGGAATATTTTTGTTAATTACAATGGAAAACATAAATTAAATTAAATGACCCGATCTTGTGTGGTTGTTGTTTAGATCAATCTATCTTTATTGTTTTAATGCATCCATTGGATTAAATCTAGAGAGCTTGTTCTAGGTTGTTTGGTAGGTAGAAAATTAGATAGAAAGCTTGTTCTATCTAACAAAAAACTAAGGAAAGAATGGGATAGTAGAGCTTGTTATTACCTACGGTTGATAATTTCATTGGCAAATTATTCATAATATTGATATGAAATTATAACCCATTGTCTAGTGGTGGCGAATGAAACCTCAACCTACTTTAATCACTTATTGCTTATTGATTTAATTTCATTGCTTTGAATTTTAATTAATTTTAATTTATGCAACTTAGTTAATCAACTCAATCCCCCCCCAAAAGGTGTGTTGTTATTTCTAGAATTTATTTGTTGAAGTTTTAGTTTTAAGTTAGTAATTTTGAAGTTAAAATTTTTAGTTAGTTGAGTCGATAGTAAATCAACTAGTCTTGATCCTCGTAGGATCAACTTTTACTCGCACTATACTTATTAAATATTTATTGAAAAGTAAGATTTAAATTTGGTAGACCTACGACAACCGATCACTTGGCGTGCTATTATAATAGGCTGGAAACATCCTATGATGACAAATGAACAGAAAGAAGAGGTTCTTAAGCCAGAAGATCAATGGAACATTGAGGATGAGAAAGTTGTAAATTACAACTTAAAGGCCCTAAATGTAATTTTTAGTGCGGTTGATGTTACTCAATTCAAATTGATTGTAATATGTGAGAGTGCAAAAGAGGCTTGGAAAATTCCCCAAACTGTCTATAAAGGAACTACAGCAGTGCGAATATCAAAACTCTAAATTTTGGCCTCAAAATTTTAAGATCTTAGAATAGAGGAGAGTGAAACAATTGTCAC
Organism: Paulownia fortunei; assembly: GCA_019321725.1. NCBI lineage: Eukaryota > Viridiplantae > Streptophyta > Magnoliopsida > Lamiales > Paulowniaceae > Paulownia > Paulownia fortunei. Next base: position 10,086,511 of record CM033123.1, read on the forward strand.
CTTCAATGCAAAACTATGTGACATAGCAAATGAAGTTCAAGCTCTTGACAAAAAGTATTCAGACTGTAAACTTATATGAAAAGCCTTAAGGTCCCTACTAGAAAGATTTGTGTATAAGGTTATTAACATTGAATAAGCCCTTAATATTGAAAAAATAAAACTAGATGAGTTAATGGGCTCCTTACAAATATTTGAATTGAATATCAATCACAACAGGAGAGATCAAGGAAAAAGTGTTACCTTTCAAGTTGAAGTTCCGAAATCAACATCTGCATCAGAAGACAACGATGATATGTTATCTTTCGCTCTTATGACAAAAAAATTTAGGAAATTTCTCAAGATGATGGATGAAAACTCAAATAAGCCAAAGTTTGGTAAGTCTTTCAATTTACAAAAGGATAAAATTGGTTTTAATTCTTTTGATGATAGGAAAAATAGAAGGATTCAATGTCGTGAATGTGAAGGGTTTGGACATATCCAAGCAAAATGTGTCAATACTCTCAAACGGATGGCCAAGTCTTTGACTACTACATAAAGTGACGAGGAATCTGAGGAAGTCAGGAAAATGATTATATGGCATTCAGCTCTCAAACGACAAACAGTCATTGTGAACATGTTGCAACAAGTCACAGGTATATTCCAACAATTCAGTATAATGCAATTTGACTTCATCTACTATTACAGGTGAAAATGATCTGCAAAATTCAGATTCAGAAACTGATAGTGATGAGGATGAGCCCAGCATCGAGGACATTCAACAAACATATAATAAAATATTTCAAAAGTGGCTTGAGATATGCAAAATCAACAAGTCACTTGAGGAACAAATGACTGTACTAACCCAAGAAGAGGAGTTGATGAAAGTAAAAGTACTTCAACTTACAAATAAAGGCTGGCAGCAAGGCAATCGAATATGTTAGTCATTATAAGAGCCAGAGATAAGAAAGATAAAGAGCTCAGTTGAAATGGTTTTGAATCAAGCGAAAAGTGAAGGTGATACATTAAGTCACTTACTCAAGCCAAGTCGTCCACTACTAAGGCACCTAAGGCAGAAAGAGGCATATACTCAAGTTGAATGATATCATCCTCGCTAATGACGCCCCTGGTCATATGCTAGCCCAGAGATATCTCCAAGGTATCCCACAAGGACTGAATCCCCTCGTGAGGCGATTAATGCATAAAGAGAACACTCTTATACCAATGTTGCCCTTAAGAGAAGTATCATCCACTTCATCCCTCAACCTATTGACTAACACAAGGATAAATAGAGGATTAGTCAATCAGCAGCTAACTTTGCACTCGATTGGTGCAATGAAGATCTATACTCTACACTAGTGCGTTTGGGCGGATAATATCTATTTCCAATGCATATCCACCATAAAACTCACAAACCTTCTCCTTATGATCCTTATTGGTCATAACCAACTTATTCACTGAAATAATAAGCAAGCAAACATAAGAAACAAATACACCAAGCCAAGCCAATCAAAGTACACTGACGAAAGAAAAACATTCAAGTACTAGCTAGGCACAAAAGCATTAGCATCAAAGAACTGATTGAATAATACAGTAATTGTACAATGCTCCCTAAGCTCACTGTTCATGCTAAGAGAAGAAGCAGCCATGGAAGAAATACTACTTCACTCAGGGGGGGAACCCCCAATCTTCATCTTTAATATAGAAGAATTTATTCTTCCAAGGACCAGGAAAGGAAGTTATATTCTCTAGGAATCTACATCCTGACTTAAGGAAAAAGTGGAAATACAACTCCTTAACAACCCCCCTCACCATGAAGAAGGAAAAGAAACTATCCACATCCACATGGAGGCATAATTCTCCTAAGCAACGACAGAATCTCTCAAAACACATATATAAGTTGGGGATAAGTTGACCCACATCGAGGCTAAGAGCCAGAACCTCCTCCACCAAAAAATGATAAAGAAGAGTAGAGAATCCACTCATTAGGAATAATAAGAAAGTAGGTGAGCATGAACGACATACAGTCCCGTAAGCAATGGCTCTACTCTATCCTGGGCACATAATCCCTTAAACGATGGCTTTGCACGATCCTATGCATACAGTGTCGTAAGCATTAGCTCAATGCCATCCTGGACATAATACTTTACCCTGTTTGTAGAGACTCAACACTATCTAACATTAACCCACGGGTCCCTTAAGATGACTTAACCTAAATAATATATCCAAGGAGACCTACTTAGTATACAAAAACTCGAAATCCAACTCTATACATCAGAGGTCGCATATAGGTGGAAATAGCATTGCTAATTTTTAACTTAGAACCTCAAGTCTCCGCGCTCTAGCAAATCTATTAGACTAAGAAGTCACTTCAAAAATGATGTCCTGAACAAATGTTCTTAAGTTATTCACTGGAATGCATATTTTTAACTAACACAAATAGAAAGATAAGAAAGGAGAAGGCACTAAAATACCTGGACATCCAAGGATAGAACAAACAGTAGCACGCACCCTAATGGGAAAGAAAGCCAACATAGGGGAGCAAGCCCCAATGGAGGAAGAAAATCGGTCGAGGTGTCAACACCTCGTTACCTTGGTCGGCTTGCCTCGGTCGAGTAGAAGCCAACCAAGGCATCGCCTCTGTCGGAAGGAAACTGATTGAGTGGTAGCCGACTGAGGCATCACCTCGATCGAAAGAAAATTGACTGAGGCATAACCTCGGCCAGAGAAGTAAAGCCAACCGAGGCACCTATGCCTCGATTGGGGAAAGGGGAGATAGACGAGGGAGTGTCTTCGCCTGGATAGAGGTCCACACCCGCGCGGCATCGCTAACAACTTTTTCGCTTAGACAACTACTGTCTACCCACACGACCCTCGCGGACACATTTACAAAAAGAGGGAGAAGAAAGAGGATAAAGAAAAAAGAGAAAAGATGGGGAAAAAAGACATGAGGACAAATGATTGAAATTACAACTCTGACAACATGAACACAATCACTACTCCTTAATAGGATGGACAAGTTTTGCCTAGGCACTAACTTCAGCCTCTTAGGCAAAGCGACATATCTCCTTATCAGACGCTCAAATGCCTCGCCCTTGCTATTGAGATACAACCATACAAACAAAAAATAAGCATGCTCTATCCTTGCTGCTGACGCGCACTCGCATGGGCAAAGCATAAGCATGTTCTACCCCAACTGCTAGCACACAGTCGCGCGGACAAATGATATATCTCCCTAATGCTCACTTGAGTTCCTCACTTTCCAAAGCAGACTCTTAACTCCCAGCCAACTCAAAAATGTCAGTGCACCTGCGAGTTGGGGGTTGTATGATGGGCATAATTCAACCTCAGTCCAACCAAATATGCAAGACTAAGAGCCTCAAGTCACATAAGAGGCCCAAATGGTCTAGAGACACGAGCCTAACAAGGAACATAGGCCCACAAGACTTAAATTATATCAAAGGCTCATATGACTCATATCTCAAACAAACAAGTATAAATACTCCCCTCCTACACATTTATAAGGTACGCAATTCATGTAGTTATATATCTATCTTAAGTTTAGTTTTATTCTCTTGAACATTTGCTGACTTAAATATTAGAGGGATTACCCCCGGATACTCCCAAGGACCCCCTAACTATCTTGGATCCTAACAACCTGTTCATATTGTATACAAGGAATCCACCTCAAAAACAGTGAATTAGTAAATACGTGGTGAGGTGCAATTGATACACCTCAGCACCCGAAGGTAACCCGCATCAAAATCATAACTTTAACTTAATCAACTAATTAATTATCAATTAAAGAGTAAAAACTTAACATTAACTATTTTAAATATATATATATAATTAAACAAATAAAAAATTAAAAATTTTATTATATAATTTTCTTTGATTTCTAATCTTATGTCTTTTTTTCCTTTTTTCCTCCTCCTTTGATGCTCGCCAACCACCACTACCACCTCGACCACAACCCAAATGGTCAGTCAAAACTGTAGCATACTGCTTTAGTATATGCCTCTAATTGTAATCTCCTTCTTCTTTTGTACGCTATATATTCGCTTCATTCTTTGTCCAAACCCATCAAAAAATGGAATCTTTTTGGCATATCTACTTTCTTGTTTCTGTCTTCATCTATCTTCTATTTTTCTCCTTTTCTCACTCATTCCCTTTTCCCAGAAAACACGCGCACAAAACTGAAGGCTCCATCCAAAACCCTTGTAGTTTTAGTGATGGAAAAACCACTCCTTCAATCACATACTTGGCCGGATAAAGAGAGGCCGGACCACACTTTCAATCATATGTTTGTAATTCTCTGCCATTAACCAAACCCTAAACCCGCCATCAAATAATAAACCAAGCAATAAGTATATAAATCTTCACCATTTAAAACTTTTTCCTGAAGGGTAGGGGTGGTCGTGTTCGGTGGCTTAGGTGGTTGTAGGGAATAACGGGGAGTGCTCTGGTGGTGGGAAGGGGATTAGTGGTGGGGATTGAGATTTTAGGAAGAAGATGAAAAAGAAAAAAGAAAAAATGAATAAAATGGGAAACTTGGAAAAAAAATGAAATGGGTGTTTTGTTTTTCTCCACTTGGCATTTTTGTTAATGGCTTAAAGCATTGCAAGCTTGCGTCCATGTAGGATTATTATGCTGGAAAATAAAAAACTCTCCAATTTTTGCTACTCATGTGAGCCGCACATGCGAAATTTTGGCAAATATTTCAATTTTCCTCGAAATTTATCTTTATTTGTAAAAACATAAAAATTATTAAAAATTACAGGACCTAATTGCCAGTGAAAATTCGGACCATTTTTACCAGCCCCTTAGGACTAATTTTGTAATTTTTTTCTAAAATAATGATTGAAAAATATATTTACATTAAGATAATAATTATAAGATATAAATATATCTATAGAATATATATATTTATTCTTGTAATGATTGGGACATACACTAAAACTTCAATAACTAAATATTTGATAAATTAATAACCTCACTTAAATTTTAAATTCTTTCGGTACTGACTTAGACCAACGTACTAAATTAATAATTTCGCTAAATGTATAAGATAATAATTTTTATTTAAATTCTTTAGGGAGCAACAAAAATCTAAATTAATAATTGACAAAAAAATTATATATAACTCATAATATTAAAGAAATTTTTTTTTTACAACTTTTAATTTCTCATTTCAATTATTTTACAAAATTTGTTTCACAATGGATCTCAATATTGCCATGGACTTTACTCCTTCAAATCAACTAAGTTCTCCAAAGTTATAAACAGAAAATTTGTAGCTCTGTTTTTAGCATTATTTAGCATTAAGAATTGTATCATTCTGATATCTATAGCAAAATTATAGCAAAAAATATTGAAGCCTGTTAAAAAAGACGGGAAATAATTTAGGTTAGGAACTATTTATTTGCTTTCTTTTCTTTGTGGATCTTTTTGGTTCCTTTTTTTATTTTGGTGAATCTTTTCAATTAGTGGTCCGATAATACATCAAGAAATACTAAAATTATCAAAAATAATATTTATAAAATATTTATGCAAAATTATCATATTAAACCTCTTAAAATTTCACAAGTGTCATTGTAATATAAATTTTTGACAGCATATCATTATTATAACTCACACATGAATTTTGGTAAAAGAAATGGTACATGTACAAAACTAATTAAAATATTAAATTTTTCATAAATTAATAATTATCCATTTATAGATAAATTAGTAAATTATTCATTTATCAAAAAATAAAAAATCTATTTAAAATAGTTTTTTTTCAAAAGAATATTCATTTATAGAGGTTTTCCTATATATGAATATATATAATTGAATTGATATAATACTTGAAAAATATATAAAGATCAGAAAAGATTTTCGGAAAATAAAAATTCATTTTGAGATCATTCATCCAAGATACATTATACAATTAGCAAACAAATTTTTATTCCCAAGATACGAAAATGAGTTCATGAAAATAAAACAAAACATAGTGTCGTTGTGTTTCAAAAAGTAAATTTTTTTTCTTTTGTTTGTTTTCAGAAATAAAGAACTTGAGACAATTAGTGAGCACTTCTCAAATCATTAACAAATTATTATATTATCAAAGTAACTATGTAAAAACAAAAAAGCACCAAAAAATTACTTATTTTAAAACTTCAAAACTTAATCCTCAATTTGATTTTGCACATTCTTAACCGAATATAAATTAAAAAAATTACCACTATGCATGATGGTCTTTCAAAAATAAAAATATTTCTATTTCGAAGACATTAGAAAACTAACATATTCGTATTAATAAGAATCCTACAAGGAAGGAAAATAAGTCCGCAAGGAAACAAAATCAATGGAATTCTACCTAATGTAGAGTTGTAACTATAAGAAATCCTAATACTAATGTGAAACCCATCAAAACCTATATATGGTATTGAAATAAGCTAATTGGGTACCCCGTAACTATTTACTATATAAAAAGTGTTTTTAGGGTTTATTAGAGCAAAGTCCAAGAGTTAGAAAAATTCTTAGAAAATTTATTGAGTAGCGAGTGCCATGGAAAATGCAGAAAGAGACGGTTCCAGCTCCATGGACAGGATATCCCAGTTGCCACAAGTCATTTTGCAGCACATACTGTATTTCCTCTCTCAAAAGGAGGCAGCCAAAACTTCTGTTTTGTCCAAGGCATGGCGTTACATTTGGTCTACTCGCCCCAATTTTGAGTTTCGTGAAAACTGCACCAATGGAACTAAAGAAGTATTCCTCTCCCTTCTGAATAAGACTTTACAAGGATACCATGATCAAAAGCTGTGCATAGAAGAATTTCGCGTTTGGATGTCGAAAACCGATTCTAAATCGATTTCGCTTCTTTAAAAATGGATCCCAATAAGCATACATATGGGTGTAAAGAAGTTTCATCTTTACATTCTTCCAAAAAAGTTCAGCATATGATCTGCCCTGTGTAGTCTTTGAAGCTGAATCTCTCCAAGATTTACATCTTTCGAGATGCAAGTTGGACCTAAAGGCTCCTGACAAGGTACTGTTTAAGAATCTTAAAAGACTTTGTCTCAACGAAGTCTACATTGAGGAAGAGACTTTTCAGAAGATAATCTCAAGCTGCCCTACATTGAATCTATGCAGGTCGAAAATTGTGAAGGGTTAAGAACCATTAGGGTGAATAAGCTTCATAATCTGAGGCACTTTACTTTTAGTGAGAAATATAGAGAACGAAATAGTAGTATTGTAATCAAAGACAGTGCGAATTGGTTTCATGACCATAAGTTCCCTAATCTGAAGTCTTTATCACTGAACTGGGTGCAACTGTCTAGCAAGTGGTTTGACAACTTTTCGTGTAACTTCCCTAGTCTTCAACAGTTGTTCCTTTTGAGTTTGCTATGGTAGGAATTCCAGCTAATGAGTCATTCGATTAAGTCCTTCGTCTTAACAGGAAAGAAGAAGACCATCAAGGCTGCTATTGATGCCCCAAACATAAGTTATTTTGAATTTTCGGGTGACCTTCCCCAATCCATCTCATTTACAAGAACTTCCATTGAGTGGGCGTCAAATATATCTCTATCATTTCTTCTGGGTTTGGATGATGCTTCATCTTGGTTCTTCAAGCTAAATGAACTGCTGAAGGCATTAAGTCGATCTAAAATTTCTCTGGATATTTTTGAACTTCCCATGAATCAGCACATTGAAGACCTTCTACTGCTAGACGACGGTGGCGATCTCTATAAACCTGTTGTAGTGGAGCACCTGTATTTAAGTGGTCATTCATCTAACTTTTCAGCTTTTTTAAATGGTTTGTTTCGTATTTGTCATCCAAGAAACATAGGTCATCTGTACTGCTGTGCCAATGTGCATAGCGAATGGGAAAGGGAACGGAAGGAACTGACTGAGTTTCTGTGCAAGATTCTAATGGGGAGAGAAAATAGAAACAAAGAATTCAGGCCGTTTTGGCAACAAGATCTAGAGGAAGTAAGCATGGAAACCTATGACGTGAGTTCGAGAAGAATGGTATCCTGTCCATGGGAGAACTTTGTTAGAATGCGCATTGCCAACCAATTAATTGGCCTTCGATTGAAATGGAGATATGCTTAACACGCTGGGATAAGTGAGTCTGAGTCCTAAGCTTCATAAGTTAGAATTATATCCAAATCATTTAGTCTTGCTTTTATATATATTACCTTATGAGAAGTTAGAAACATAGTTTTAGGTGCCTCATCTGCTCAGTCCTTAGGCTCTCTTTCTCTCTATTGCTTTGTTCATTTGTGTACGAAATACTTATAATTTAGCTTTTTTCTATTGTCTTCGATTTAATCTTTACATTCATTAGGTAAATCTTTACGTTCATTAGGTAATCTCGACATATCTTTATGAAATACATATAATTTTATTATCAAAAAAGACAAACAAAATACTTACAAGCATCTGATGAGTCATTAACTGATTCACATTTGATGTTTTGAAATTGAATTATGAGTTAACATTTTATGCTTTCTCAGTGAATACTCATCGTTTATATATAGAATAGCATCTTTGATTGAGAGCTTTCTAAACCTTCATGTTAGCATGTTGACCTTAATCAATAAGTTTGCAATATTAAGTTGGAATGATTAAATTATTTACTTTATACTATTTTTGAAATGAATAATTTACTTGACTCTAAATATAATAAAAAAAAGAATATTCAACTTGGAATCTATATATACAGATAGATAGATAGATAGATTTTCATGACAAGAGATATCCATTAAATTGGTTTGCAAGGTTGAAATTTTCTAAATCTTTGGCTAAGATATTTTAAGTGAAGTGTCACTAAAATTAAATTATATGAATATTTGACAAAGGGGAAATCAAGTTCGAATTTTTGGTCATAGATATTTCACAGAGGAGTCAATTTGTGAACATTTAAAAGAAAGGGAATTCTCGATATAGTTTAACTAATTCTAGAGTGCAATTAATTTTATATGTGGAGTTAAATATTAATAACTGTAGACAAATATCATGACGATCTATTTGGAGCTAGAGTTAATTTTTCTCTAAGATCCCTTCACAAGCCTCAAGTTAAACACCAAGAGAAAACATTTAGCAATCCATGAATGGGTGAATTTAGACAAAAGCGAGAAATTCAAAATCCATCTGGTATATGTTTGGAATAATTGGAGGAAAGTTTTAGGAGATTTAAAAAAAAAAAAAAAAAAACAAACAAACACTGGTGCATAAGCTGCATGCACTAGAAGGTGTGTGCAGTGCCACCAGACTAGTAGGACACTAGTATGGTGGTTTTTATGAACTTGAGCTCCGAGTTCTTAGAAGTTATTTTTGCTTATCATTAAGTTGCTTGCTTCATTGTAAGTTCTCTTACGACCCTCGTCTTTTTCCCAAGTTTCTGGTATTTCAAGCAAAAAATAATAAATTTATTGAACTTTCTATACTATTATAAAAATGTGAATGTTTCTTTCAATTTTTGATCTGACTAAAATACCCTTTTAATATTACTAATTTTAATAATAGTTATGTAATTTAATAATTATGTAATTTTGGAACAAATAATGCTTATTTGTTTAATTGGTTAATGAGGTTATATTTAATGCTTATGTGTGAAAATTATATTTATAAGTACTTTACCTTTTGTTTTCTCTTTTGCCCAATTATGTGTTCATATTTTGATTCAATTAATTTGTTAAAAGAATTTTATAAAAATAATAATAATAGTTAAATAACAAAATCAAATTGAATTTTGAATTTATTTTAGTTTAGTAAGTTAAAATTTAAAAAAAAAAGTAAAAATTAATTAATAAATATAAAATAAGATATAAAATCATTTATAAAATTTTGTAAAAATTAAAATTTGATATTGGGTGTGGTTCGATAAATCAATAAAACTAAACACCAAAATTAAGCCAAATACCAATTTTTTTTAAAATACAAATTAAATAATAAATTTTTTTTTTCAACTTTGATAAATATCGAATTTCCAGTTTTGATTTGATTAGGTCGGTTTATCAAATTGTTGTCACCCTCTATAAAAAGTCATATTGAATTAGAATAGAAAAAAATATGACACACTATATAAAAATTATTTTATTGTGAAATATATCTATTTGAATAAAATAAACATACCTAACAATATCCAGTCTAATATTTATTAAAATTGATGTGGGAAATAACACCTATTATTTTATATCAATTTAAAAGCACATTCTAGTACTGTATTGAAAAAAAAAATGCAAAACCTATATATTAAAGTGCATTCATGACTAACATTAGATATTTTATATATTATGGGATTAAATTTGCAAGACCTTCTGAACAATGAGACCAAAAGTATATTTTCCTATGATTGGGAGAAACAAAAATAATTACATCAATTAATGGCAAATTTGATTCATTTGACATATGTTTTCTCAAATCATCCATATTTGAATTTTATATTATCTTTTCCAATTTGCTAATTTCTTTTGAAAATATATGTGAAAATTATTTATAACTATTTTTCCTTTTGTTTTATCTTTTGTCCATTTTCAATTCAATGATTTTGTTAAATAATTTTTTTAAAAAATAAATGTTCAAAGTAAATAACAAAATCTAATTGTATTTTGAATTTATTATTTTTAGTTTGGTAAGTTAAATTAAGAAAAAAAGTATAAGATTAATTAATAACTATAAAATATGATAATAAAATTTATAAAAATTAAAACTCAATATTTTGTACGAGTTGACAAAACAAAAATCAAACCGAATACCACATTTTTATGAAAATAGACCACAATATCCAATCTAATTAAATTTATTAAAATTAATGTGAAAATAATATCTTATTTTTATATCAATTCAAAAGTACATTCTACTGTCATATTTATAATATTGGTTATTTCATATTCTAAAAAAATAGAATACAGCAAAAGCTAAAGTGTATTTATAACTAAAATTGAATGTTTTGTCAAATCATGAGACTAGATTTGCAAGACTTCCATAAATTATCAGACTAAAAGTATATTTTTCTATGTTGAGAATATAAAAATAATTACATCAATTGATGGAATATTTGATACTTTTAATATTTATTTTCTCAAGTCACTCACATTTAAATTTTATATCATGTTTACTAATTATAAAGTCAAATTTCAAAAGCGATGTTATTCCTTATATTTTACATATTTTATGCACAAAATTCAAATTTTATTTTAATCATTTAACTTATGTTTTGTCATTGCAATTATAGTAATTCGTCCGATTGCAATTGCATATGATATTTGACTTAGTAAAAAAAAAATCAATTTTGAAATTTATGCTAAATTACTTCTTGAGTCACTTCATGAAAAAAAGCAGATCTTTTGGATTGATCATTTAATCTAATGAATTTTATTTATAATATTTTATTGTGAGTTCCAATATTATAGTTTTGATTGGTTTTATCTTCCTATTTTTCTTTCAAATATTATTTTTCTTATTCGAATATGAAAAAATATTCCTTACTTGCATTTTTTGGAAATGAGATTTTCCCCCAGAATACCATATTATTTATTACAATATTGAAAGTCCTTGTGTAGACTCCACCAATTAGAGTTGTCAGGGTAAGGAAGAAGGGGGGAACAAGCACACCTGGAGAGCGAGATAATCATATACCCTAAATTGTCACTAATTACAATATAATAACATTGACAAGATATTTATAGCTAAATATCTCTCATTAATTACAATAAAATAATATTGATCTACAATTGAAAATATCATTCAAAATACATCATATCATTTGTCCTAACAAAATATACATTTTTTTATTTTGTACACGTTCTCCAAATTCACTTCTCATAACACATTTTTTCTATATTACTCTCCTCAAATATGGCAAAAATAAATTGTATGAACCTTTATGATGTATCATTGCATTTCGACATAAATATTTTAAAAATTAAAATATATTACATTAAGATCAAAAAGTTTTTATATTTACTTATGTATTTTTTGATCCTTTTACATATTATTCTACTGAATAAATTATAAAATTGATAGATAATTGAAGCATTTTAAAAAATCTTCTTTATTTTCATTTCTTTACAAAATCTAATTGTATTTTGAATTTATTATTTTTAGTTTGGTAAGTTAAAAGTAAGAAAAAAATTACAAAATTAACTAATAAATATAAAATAAGATATAAAAATTATTTATAAAATTTATAAAAATTAAATTCGATATTTGGTACAGTTCGATAAATTAGAATAAAAAAATAAAATCAAAATTAAATTAAATATCATATCAAAAAAATTTGTTCGCGATACATACTGAATTTTCAGTTGCAATGTCAAGTGCAAATTTTTTTTTGTAATACTTTAATTTATATTTTTTTTTAAAAACTTATTTGTTCTATTTTAATTTCAATTCATCTTCTTTTTCTGGAGTTTATATATATTGTTAATTAATAAAATCACAACAAATAGAATTATAAAAGTTATAAATATCATTATTTATATACACTAACTGCGTGATTTCATAGTTATTGATATTCATCAATATGCTAATCTTAAAAAATAAAACTCAATCAACCATCAAACATAATTTTAGGTTTGTTTGTTAGAGGATATGATATTGCTAGCTCTGCATGCACTTTTACTGTCAAATATTTAATCGAGCTATCTAAAATTTAGCATAGAGTCGATAAGGGTGTGGTGTATATTGTGTACCAATAAATATGAGTTATTTAGGATACATAGCAATGTCTAACGATTTCAAAAAAGAATTAGAAATCTCAATTCAACTGCAAGTTGCCAAAATTTTGAAAAATCTGAATTTTATATTGGAGAGCATGGAAAAAAAGCATTAGTTCATATGATCTTTCAAACATTCATATTAATATAGATAACATGGACAATAATTCTTCAAGAGAGATATAAGATAAATTGTTAGTAGAAATACCTCTAAAAGATTATAAAACACAGCTAAAGTTGAGTTTTGTACACAAAAAAACTTTTTTAATAATTTTAGATTGCATCCAAAAAGGTAATAGTTTCTTTATTAAGAAGCCAGGTGAAATACGAAAAAGACTTTTATATCATGCATCGTTAACTCATTTTAGATCCAAAAATTAAATAGCACTTGTAATTGCAACATCTAGACTTGTTATCGCAATAATGTCAGAAGTTAGAACAACACATTTTCACTTCAAAATATAATTTGATGTAATTGAATCAAGTGAGTGCATTATGTCTAAGTATAGTAGGGCTGCAGAGCTACTACGTAAAGCACAATTATTTTTATGGGATGAAGCACCAATGACGAAACAATGGCAATTAAAAATGTTAACAAACTATGGAAAGACGTAATGGAAAGTGTTGCGGATTTTGGTGGAAAAGTGGTAGTTTTTTATAAAAAATTTAGACAAGAATTACCAATTGTTCCTAGGGTAAAAATCTATCTAACTATTTCTGCAAGTTTGATAAAATCATATCTGTGGCCCAAAATTAAAAAAAGAATTATTTTGTTAGTAAACATGAGTCAAGGAATAATCCAAACTTCAATAAATTCTTATTTAGAGTTAGAAAATGTGATAAACCAAATGATACTAAAAGTAATATCAAAATTTTAGAAGAGATGATTATTAAATATGACAATAAAGAGAACTCAATATTACAATTTATTAGGACTATTTTTCTAACCTTAAATAAGAATATCCACTCAACTCATTAAATGACAAGTCAAGCATTGAAAAGAAAAAACTTTTAATAGTTTTGATGAAGGTATTGATAATACAAATTACTATTATAAAGAGAACATTTTGAACTCTTTAACTCCAAGTGGCATGCCTCCTCATACGTTGGTGTTGAAAAAAAAATATCCCTTTTAAGGAATCTGGACCTATAAAATAAATTGAGTAATGGTACAAGAATGGTATGCAGGACTTCACAAATAACGTAATTGATGGAGAGATTGTGTTTGGACAATATACTGCATGTCTTTATACCTAAAGTGCCACTTTCGCTAACTGAAATAAAGATTATCCATTTTTGCTGTGTAATGACAATAAAAAAGACTCAAGAACAAACAATTTCAAATGTTGGAGTTTTAATTATTTTTGAAACTTTGGGATCTGATCCTATTTGCCTCATTCAGTGTCTTTTTATGGTTAATTATATATTGCGCTCTCCAAAGTAACTTCAATGTCTATAACCAATAGTTGATTAAACAAGACACCTCAAATGTAAGAGAAAAACATAGACTAAACATATTATGTATAGACAAATTTTGAGTATAGATACAAATATTTTTTAAAGTAATATTATATATTATTAGTAGTAATTAATATTTTATTTTTATTAGGAAAACACAACATTGAACCAGGATTCATTGTAGTACAAAGTTCTGATAACAAACAATCATGTAATGTGAAGAAAATTCCAACATTCAATGATCTATATTTACTTAATTTTTAACCATATACCCTAATCATTTTATTTAGTTCCATATATATTTGTCATTAAAGAAGAAACATAACTAAATTGTAGTTTTATTAATGTTTGTAAAAGGGATATTTTTTAATATTAATTATTTATCTTACTTAACATTTAGATTCTTTCAATTTGTCATTATTTTCTTCAATTTCTACAGAACAAGTGTCGTCTACAAATTATGAGTTGGAAAAAAGTCTCTTGCTTTGTTCCAATATTATATCGATCAATTGTTAATTATGAAATATTTTGGAATATTTTATTTTTTATTGATTATATTTTTATTTAATATTTTTTAATTTATGCAGTATCTTATAATATCTTAATTTTATTCAAATAAATTATTAAATAATATCATTAATTTACTAGAATCATATAAATCACGTGCATCACACGTGTTACTTACTAGTTTACTAAAATGTTGGCAAAAGATATATGTCTAGGATGGCCAACCATGCCAAGCCGACTCGATACTTGCAAACTCAGCCAGTGTATATATGATGTCAAATCAAGCTTGAATTTAAATTCAAGCCAAAGTGATTATGTATATGAATTAAATAAAATGTCAATATTATCTTAAAGTAAAATATAAAAAGTTAACTCATCAACCCAGAATTCCAAAATTTAAAGGATAATACAGATAACATAAGTTAGAACAAAATCGTGAAGTCTAACCCAAAAATAAAAATTGGAACCCAAAAAGGAAATTGGAATAAGTGAGTAGGGCATTGTGTTTTATTTTGCTTATTATAGAGATAATTGGTATTTTTAATGGGTGAATTTAAGTTTAACGATTTTTCATTTTAATATGAATAAAATTTGATTTTTGATTATTTTTAGATTGTCATTTTTTTTGTTTTGGTAACTTATTTTCATATAATTTATTGTACTCAAAATTTAAAAAAAAAAATACACACAAATTTGGGGTTGGTTTGAGCTCAACTTGAAGCTTGTTTTATTTTCAAACCACGCCCAAGCTTTAAGCAAAAAAACCTCAAAAAAAAATTCAAGCCTTCATACTCGGAAAAAAAAAAAACACTCATATAATATTAAGCCGAGCTTGAGGTTAAGTAGACTCAAGTCACTAATTTTGATCGACAACCCTGATCATTTCTTCCATACCATAGTGGTCGTGAAACTCAATGAAATTCCATATCTAACATATATACAGAGTAAAACTTCGCATAACTAGGAAAATTACATATATTGTAGATTTTTACCTTTTCACTTTTTCTATTTAGTTAGTTAGATACTACTGGATGGGAGAAATTCACCAGTATATCACAAAGTTTTGCTAAAGTTGAGGTTAAAAAATCAATCAAAAAATACGCCAATAGATAACGTGTACTACTAACATATGAATGTAAACAAATTGCTCCAGTATAAAAATACAAGTTATTTTTGTGTTAATTTGGTACGTATCATGCTTGTACTTCTAAAATATACAAAACTTACTTTGCATGTGTTACATGATTATTTTGATTTATAATTATCACACAATAGAGAGATAATTATTTAACAGTAATTAGTATTTTCCTAAATTAATAATATTAGTATTTTTTAAATATATGATGTTCAATTCATAATTATGAATAATTTCAATATAATTTCAGGTTTTAAGTAAAAATTATGATATTACGTCGATGGAGTATAAGAGCTTTTTTACTGACAGACCGACAAACTACTCAATAATAGAATGAGCTTGTGTCCATATACAGAAGTTCCCATTCAAATGTTTTAAGCCTAGCTTGTTTCATCATTTTTAAACTTCTGCTATAAACTTTCATGTAGTATTCTGAATTTTGTTTCTGAAAAAAAATAAAATAAAAAATAAACCAGTAAGTTGTGTTATATGAGTGGGTGTATTCCGAAAACTACCAAGTAAAAGATGTAAATTTTATTTTTACCTGGTTTAGTAGATTGTTTTACAAATCACCATTAACATGAACCAAAAAGTTCGATTTAGAATGGAAAACTAATAGTCATTTTAAAGAGCGAATAATCACTCAAGTGAAAATTCTTCATAACATATACATGTAACTCAATCTAGAACATACCAAATAATGCAGAAACTCTATGCAAAAGATCATATAGCACCACTCCATAGATGGTAAGTCATTTAAATTAACATGCGGAACCGAACAGACCTCAGAGCACCAGATTGCAGGCTTACCAAGTAATGATTGCTCAGGAAGCTGCAGGCAAAAGACTAGCAACCGGTGGTGCATGTCTAGCCACAAAAGATGTAATGAGTGGGTTTACGAGATGAGGCGCCTCATCCTTCATAGGAAAAAATTCTAGTCAGAGAGGATATCATGTAATATTTCTAGAGATAGCGAAAAATCCCTTGAAGACTGAAAAAAAGTATATTCGTAATCCCACGAGTCAAAGATTTTTTAAGTGCAATTTACTTGAGAAAATGAAATAAAAAGTCAAAAGAAACCACTTGTAGAGTTTTACGAGAGTTTCTTAAAATTGTGGAAAGTCGGTTTATATACACAAACAGCAGAGAAAGAGAGAGACCTGAGGGCAGTGGCCGACATTAGGCAGCACAACAAAATCTTCTACAGAATCAAATTGTGCATAGGCTTTCCCTAGATCAATTGGTTCCCATGGATCCTTGTCACCCCAAGCCACCAATATAGGACACTACAAGAAGGAAGTAGCAAAAGTAACAAATTATTTGTAGTTACTAAAAGAAAAAAAGCACAAATGAAATATTTTTGGCAAGGGTAAATTACAAGACCTCCTTGAGGTTTGTTCAATACATAAGCACCTATCCTGTAGTATGCCAATTACATTTACCTTGCATGAGGTTTGATATGTTTTTAAAAAATTTCCCTTCCATTATGTCTCCATGACAAAAAAAAATGACATTACGTAAAATAAACAATGAAAATCAAAATTTTGTTGTATCATGTGAAGGTGAGCTTACAATGGCCATGGGGTTTGTCTAAATTTACACCATGTCCCCCTAAAGTTTGTCCAACTTACAAAATTCCCCTGATTTAATATTTATTACTTATCAGTAACTATTGAAATTATTCTCTATTGTATAATAAGTTAACTTTGAAATATTATAATTTCTTTTTAATATTTCAAAATTATAGTGAAAACCTCATATTTGTCAAAGACATATAATTACCAATATCTTTTCAAAAATTATGTTATTTAATGTGAATTAAGCATACATAAATTTTGTGTCATTTTATTTGTTATATGATCTTATTCTTAAAATAAATAAGTAAAAGAATACAATAATATTTCTTACATATATTCAAAATTAAATTTGTTTTCTTAACCCCAACTCTAGATTGTCACCTTCACTTGTGGTTGTCACTATGAATTACATCCCTCGACAACTATGATGAGTAGGAAAGGAAAAGCAGTAGTCGAGTCGTCAATCCAAATCTAAGTTTGGATTAGAGGATATTTTCATCAACCTAAGTTAAGTTTAGATGTACGAGTTTATATGTGACATGACTAATTGAAAGCTAGAAGTGCCTTTGAATGCTTAATGTATTTTTCTTTATTCTTTTGGTAAAATAACAAGGGGTCTATTTCTATATTGGACAAACCTCATTTATACTGGACAAGCCTCGAAGGAGGTTGTTGTAATTGGACATATCATAGGGGAGGTATTTGTATATTAGACGAATCTCAAGGGTAAATGTGTGTCATTTCATTTAAAAAGTTAGGGCTTTCTGACGGATGATTATTTCAGGGGAGGTAAATGTCATTGGACATATCATAGAACAATCCCTGTAATTAACCCTTTTGAAAATGAGATAATATCTAAATAAGGATATGACCTTCACTTGAGGCAGTAATTCCTCGGGAAGGGGCCCTTCCGAGTAGCATATGAATTCAAGAAACACATCAGCAGCACCAGGATCAAGTCCAGGGTCAAGAATTATCTTTACCAATTCATCTGTCACCTGGGATGTGTCATAGTAACACTGAAATACAATCCAGGAGAATCAATAGTTATATTGTGGCACAACAGGAGAAAGTTACAAAGATTCATAATCTATAACAAAATTGGAGAAATTTATCAAAAGATATAAGATGGTTTAATTGCTAAAGATGCTTCTAACATATTTATGCCCTGAGCTAGAAAAAAAAAACAAAAAACAAAACAGAGAAATGTTTGCCAACTGCTGCTTCATAACAGAGGAATGAAGCAAATAAAACTCCACCGAGGCAGTAAGGATGGGGTCCATCACTAAAAAAACCAACAGAGAGCTCCATGCATAAAATAATTAACTTTAACCACATTTTGGTTCATGTATATTCCTTGACAGAGAATTTTAATTAGAGGTAGCACAATAGAGTTGATAAACTTTATGAAAGTGAGCATTTTATTTCTATTTTAGCTTTAACTTTGAAGATATTAAAATATTCATTGTTGATACATTTTAACTTGAGATACACATTCTGGTAGGTGAAAGAGCATGCTACATATTTGCCATTACAGTTGCTTACCTGAGAAAGAATGTTCCTTACTGACTCTGGTGTGGCAACAGTTTTGAAAAAGAATTTCCCAAGATCTGTATTCCTGTAGCAAGGGTAAAAATATAGAGAATCATCAAACAGCCTTATTGGAAAAATTATCTAAGCTAAATTCAAAACTGCAAAACACATAACACATAATTCACCTCAGCAAAGTCTGGAATGATTTTATTAGAGGCCTTCCATACCAGGGCTGTTTCTTTATGTGCAACATACGAAGGGATATATTCAAGAGAACAATGCCCTTGCAAATTACAGGATCCAAGACTGCTGCCTGGAGTCCTACAAGTCCTGTATTTTGGAACCACAGCAGATCCTTTATATGGCATATAATGATTGTTATCATCTTCAAAAAGTAGAAAAGCAAATATGAAGAGAGTGCCAGAAAACAGGTGCTTATCCTGTTAAACGACTCTGCCATGCTTACATACGTCTAACTCTTAAATAAAATTACCATTTCATTCACCCCATGATATACTCTCCTACATTCTGTATTTATACAAACGTACAGTTGAAAGATCTAAAATAACAAACTGATATTAATATTATCTATGTCCACTTGATCAGATTCATTCACCATATAAAAGACTTAAAGGGATTGATTCACTTTTTTTCTCTCTATCCACTGTAGGTAAAGCAGTTGGCATCAAGAAAAAGCTAACAATATTTGACATGTTAGCTTTCTAATAGTTAGAGTATGGAAGATTCACTTACCGGTTTATCTTGAGTGTTGAGCTTGGCTTAATCACTACAAGTTTAATGATAAAATTTCCTCAGTTGTCCAAAAGAAGAGTTCCACTAGCAAAGTCTACTTGAGGATGAGGACAAGAACTCAAATGTTAAAGTTACCTAAAATGAGATTCTGTTCTGTGGCATCTGCAGAAGTGCATTTCTACATTTTGATTTACTTAGACTGCTATGATTGAGTTCCCTTAGAGAAGTTCAGGTTTAATTGAAAAAATAAAGTGCAATGAATCTTGATTCACACCTATAACACCATATGAACATCTCGAAAGGTAAAATTATACAAACCAAGACAAAATGTACATGAAACCTACAAAGTTCAGAAGGCTGCTAGGTATCCTCTTTTGATTAGGATATGACTCGAATAACTTTGGGAAATCCTATTTCAGACCTCGTGATGATATTAAGGATGCTAAACAAACTTTGATTCAATGGTCTAAAGAATAAGACCATGGGAATGATTGACCACATTCGTAGAAAATCTAGAACTTCAAAAGTACCCTAAACCCCTAAAAATTTAAGAATTGAACATAAAAGTCTCAGAAGCTATTAGAAACAAAACAAACATAAACCTCAAGTTGGTATAGAACTTTTAGATCGTCTTATTTAGACATAATAGAGACCAACAAGTTCTAAGGTTCCCAATATTCCTTTATTTCAAGTTTTGTATCTTCAAAAAATCCAACCTATCAACCTAAGCTCTTAAAGAGTAAAAACATCGATTAATCTTAAAATAATAACTAAATGTTAACATTAGAAAACCATTTAATTTTGACAATTTTATTAGTTCTTTTACCTCTATTATGATGAAGAAGAGTTACATTAAGAAGAGAACTTAAACAAGGCATGTACAGGAGCACTCACAAGAAAATATACATAGAAAGGAAGCTTTTTCCCAAAGAACTGTGAAAATGCAAAGCCAATCAAATCAGATAACAGGCTTTAGCCTTTACTTTGTCAAGCTTGTGTATCTATTTGCCTGAATCCAAAGTACTGAAAAAATTATTTATGTAAAATGCTTCAAGCTACTGGGTCAGCCATTCTCACTTTCTTCCTGTTAGATAATTACACTTTGCTTCATGTCCAATATTTATTTCCAAAATATCACCTTCTGGTGTTGTTAGCATAAGTGATAGGAAACTGAGTTTATTAAAGTTTGCTGAAAAGAGAGTTAGTAGATGCATCAGGGATTGGAATAGAGTAAAATAATAGATGACAATAACATATACTTTTTAGGCTTCTTTTACATTTTTTCCCTTTTGTTCATTACAGTAAAACTTATTTAAAACATTCTCATAACCGAAGAAAGACGGCAAAGTCCAAGGTTTCTTAAAAGCAAACAAGAAAAGAAAGAATACAAAGCTTCAAATGAATAACATAGCTGCAAATTACTTTTTAAATTACTAAACAAATGAATGATACTTTATAAGTTTTGTTCACTTGGTTGTGTTTTGGGTGTTTTGGGAGAATATGTTTTGGGAGATGGATTTGGAAATGAAAGTAATGTTTGTTTGTATTTTAGGACGGCATAATTTGTTCTGTAGCAATATAACATGTAAATTTTTATCTGGTGTCACATCAGTCTTTTTTTTAATGTTATATATACTATATTTTTTGAATCCTAAAAAAAAAGATGATTTATATTTATGGTAATATAATAATTAAATAATGTAATAATATTGATGTATAATGTACCCCATTTTGTTGAAGGGAAGAATGAATTTATTTTTGGGGAACTAATTTTCACTCATAATCTTGTTATGAGGTAAAGAATGGCTTGTTTAGTGTTCTTTTGCTAGAACATTTTGTCTCCCAAAATGGAAAACGTGTTTGGTATTAGCGTTTCGAGGAAACATGTTTTTATTCCCCCAAAATACTTAGGAATCATTACCTCAATTAAATAATTATATATCCTATATAACCCCATGAACTGCAATATAACAACATTGACAAGACATCTATAATTGAAAATACCTTCCACTATAACGAACAATATTGACAAGACATCCTCATCCCTCTCCCATTATAACAATCAAGACATCTACAGTTAAAAATGTCTCATAAAATATATCATATAATTTCTTCCAAACAAAACATCTAAACACATTTTTATTCTCCATACATTGTCCAATCCCACTACCAACATACATTCTTCCAAAATAATATCCTCAAAATAAACACCAAACAAAGCTAAAACATACCCCAGATCACAACCAAACATAGCCTAACTAAACGAAACAATAAAGCCCAAACTAATGGTATATCTTTTCTCGCTAATCGAATATATTAAGTCAACAGTAAACATAAATCGGCATTATAAATTGTATTCCAGACGTTGTTTTATTTAGTAACCAAAATAGGTATGAAAAGGGGTTGACTCCACTACGTGGTAGGGAATATTGTGCCTAATGAAAGCACTCACATGTAGACGTATCCACACCTAGTTGGGGTCGAAGCTTATAATTCTCGGTAGAATGGAGCACTAGACATAGATATGCCACTTGGTCAAGACCGTTAGCGTGACATTATCCTACAACCTATTGGTTGGAATTTGTGGTCATTTACCAACTGATTCCACCTTTGCGTGGCATATTTGAAATGCCTGTCAACCAATTTTGGTAGTGCTCACTCCCTACGCATTGCTTACTTACTATATATTAAATTTGTTGACCGCATAGAATAACAACAGAAGACTTACACATAAAAACAGATATGTTTGTGTGTGTGTGTGTGTGTGACATAGAAAACTGGATGTTTTCCTGTTCAAATGAAGCATGTAGAAAGGGCAAAACATTCCACATCTTAAATATTACAACAATGTTACTGTTTTGACCATCCTTTTGATCATTGTTAACTCAAAGAATCACAGGCCAGCATCATAAGCCTTGGGACGCACAGAAATAGACACACAGATTAAGAGAAATACCTCAAAATGTCCTTATCATTGCTGTAATTTCCATGCATCATCATCAAGCAAACCACAGGACATCCAAGATTGTTGTTCTTGTTACTCTTTTAGGACATCAAACGCATACGCGTTCTTCACCAACATTTTCGTTGTTTGGATTTATGATAGAAGGTACTTCCATCTTTGCATATCATTAGGTGTCATTCACCCATAGACAGACATTTAAACACTTCACTCTTTTATCTAATAGGTCTCTTTTGAGCAAACAATGGTGGGAAATTTTAGCATTCTGTGCAAAACTTTTGCAGAACTAATAGGCTTCTTTATTGTTATGTATGTGTATGCTCCTTTTATCATATGAGCACCTACTTTGATGGCACTTTATTAAGTAGATGTACCGCCAGTTCTAGGTCATAACCCCAGAATGAAAAAAGAAAGTCCAATGAAACTCATCATGGAATATAAACCAAGGTAAGAAAGAACATAAGGAAAACATTCATTTCAATGGTACACATCTTTAATCAATTATGACCTATATCACTAAATGCATTTGAAGATGGCAACTCATTCCGTATTCACTTATACCTTCCTATCGCAAGGGCAAATGAATTCTTTGAATAAGAAAAGAATCACTATTTTGTTATAAGTGATAGACAGGACTTATCCTCAAATCCCAATTAAACAACAGTTTATTCAGTTAAAGATAAAGGAGGTCACCTCCTATAGAATTGCAGACAAAGAAAACTTCATCCTTCACAATTTCCATACAGAAGTCATTTAGCTGGCTGGCCCATGTCTCAAATGTATAAAAGTACTTTACTTGAAGCTTTTGTGGATTTGGTTTGTCTGAATAACCATACCCAATAAGATCAATTGCATACACCCTGTGTGATTGTGCAAGATCTGGCAAATTCTTCCTCCAGTGGTCACTGATAAGAAGATAGTGCGAGAGAAGGAATTTTATCCAAATGAAAACAAATTGGAATATTTAGTATCGCAACAATGAAATAAGAGCATGCAAATGCAATAAATTACATGCCAAGACTTTTCTAATCTTGTGCATATAATGAAGGGCCAATCTGTAATGCATGCATATGATGTTTCAAAGCTATAGTTATTCAGTCAATGGAGTTAGAAATCTTCTTTGCAAACTAAATTTCAAGCTACAAAATCTGTATTACACACTACAGATAGAATTAAAGCTAGCATATCTCATCAAGAAGATAAAAATTAAACTAGCAAAAGAAGGGAGTAAAGAACAGTGGCAATTTGATTGGAGGAACCAAAATAGGGCAAAGAAGTAAATTCTTATTTTCTTTTCCAATAAATTGGCAAATGAACTGAAAGTTTCATCTAAAACTTGTATTTTTTCACTTCAACCTGCCACATCTTAAAGTTAATTTGGGATGAATACTTCCATTTCACCTGCATCTGTCTTATTTATTTCGTTATCATGCTAAATATTTGAATCTCATGTTATCATTGATATCAGAACACAAATGAAAGGAGATACAATATGCAACTTTACTATGCTATTCTGTGATAAATACCTATATTATATATTTGAGGAGAAGCGAAATTGAAGCAATGTAGACCTGTTTGCTCCGAAACCATGAACCAAAACCAAGGCAGGCCCACTGGCTCCAGAATACTGGTAGCGAATAGAATAACCTCTCCACTTCCATGTACTACAAAACAACATATTGGATACAGATGAACATCAAAGAACACTTTCACCAAAAGTTCATGGGTGATAAAGCTAGTAGACAGGATGAGAACTATTAATCAGTGAGCACAAACGAAGGAACCAGTATTTATTACAGCATCATGCATAAAAGCTTCTAATCATACGTTAGTTATGTTGGGTTCGCGCGATCCCGGGAAACATATACGCAGTGAAATTTAAAATTTTTCAAAAACATAAATATACATTACATCACATGTAATTAAAACGAATTCCGGAACTCTTTCGCGATTACTCAATTGTACGTTTTCTGATAGTTAAAGTAAGAAAGTTTCAGAAACTCTTACATTGATTTGCACTCCGGCTGATGTAGGGATTGAAACTATTCAAATCGTTATCCCTAAATGAAAGTATCTCCATGTTCTTCAATTCAAAACCCCTTTGATTGAAATCTGATTCGCTTCTAGAATCCCAAATGTTATCCCTCTAACGGTATCCACACATTGGATGCCCACTCGCAACCGAATCCTATGCTAATAGTTTTCGATTCGATAATTCTATCCCAAAAATGATTTTGTTTGGAACAAGAACACACTAGCAATTAGTGTTTTAGGTGTTTAATTTAATTCTTAATTCAACAATTAAATCAAAAATTAAACTAGATAAAAGGTTGGTGAACTTTTGGAGATTGAAAGGAAAAGAGGGACGAATTTTTGGGGTTGAAAGAAAATTATTTTTCTTCACAAAAATCTGCAATTAAAATCCTCATAAAAATATCCAAGAAAATTGTCAATCAAAACTATCACAAGTTCTTTCTCTATAGGACTCTTCTTCCTTTCTTATCTCCAACTCTTTTGGTAAGTTTTCTTATCCCATAAGGTTTTTCCTTTTTCCTTATTACCTCATAAAAATTGAATTCTCAATTCAACTTCCTCTAGGAATTGGATTCTCAATCCAATTTTCTAATAGGATTCTTACAAGCCCACACCTAATGAGCCTAGGCCTAAGTAATCAGTTAGGCTCTACTTTAATTGATCCAATTAATTAAATTAATTCATTTAATTAATTAGGCCCATCTTACTTAATTGATCCAATCAATTAATTAAATGTTCCAATTGGGCTTCCTAATCCAATTAGGTCCAATCAATTAATCTAATTAATTAATTGAATTAATTCCACACTTGAATTAATTTAACCCCATTAATTAATCACATTAATTAATTTAATCCAATACTTGGATTAATTTCTAGGCTAGAAATGGACTTGTCCAAGTTTTGTGTGTGACCCCTTAGGTTTACTTTAAACTAACCGTGGGCTCACAACTCTTGTGATTTAATTGAACAATTAATTGTTCTGATTAATTAATCCAATTAATTAATTCTTTTGGAATTAACTCATTAATTCCAATAACCCACACGACATGGGAAGCATCTAGCAATGCACATGACTCCTAGTCTAAGGTGAATGTGCGAACCTATTTCAATTACGAATACCATGCGAGTTCAAATTAATATCAACAATGTATGTAGACAATTTTGATGATTAATGTAGTCTCAAATTAGTCCACATACAATAGGAGAGAGAAAAGAAAAGAGTTTTTGGAAGATTTGGAATCCTTCCAAGATAAGGTTTTGAAGTAGTTCAAAATTAAAAAACTTTCCAAAAGTTGGAAAAGGATTAAAATTTTCAACCCTATATATATGAGGGATGAAAATTACATAATTGAATTCAAAAAAATTTTGAGCAAAAATTATTTTGTTTAAAGTCTTCTATTTTTACTCTCCAAGAAAATAAAGAAAAAGAAAATCAGTTTCTTGTTATTCTTTCATATTATTGTTTTAAGAACTTAAAGAATCAATCTTTATTGTTCTTGAAAATATACTCCGCTTCTAGATTAGTAAACAATTAAAAGGATATTAGCGAATCCTTTTTATTGGTGTTGCTCTTTCATATTGTGGACCTGATAGAGAGGAGACACTTGGATCCCTGCGAATTCTAATAGTCCAGGATAAGCAATTGATTACTTCATTCCCTACAACAACCGGAGTGCACGAAAGGTATAATCCGATTTTATATTTATTTATATATTCACTTGAATAAGCGCGATCGTTAAAATCGCTTTCGAATCAAAGGGGTTAAATTTATGTTTGATAAAAATTTTAATTTTCCGCTGCTTATACCCCTACGATTATAGCGAACCCAACAAATTACACATTGTCCAAATATATAATCTCTCCCCCACGAAAGGTAAAATTTGGTAAGACACATTTCTAAGAACTGGATAATGTAGAAGAATTACAGTCCTAGACCCAGTTACTTGCTCCTATATTTCACAAGACATTTCAATTATCACGCTTATAGCGCCTTACTCCTGAAACGATTCCCTACAACAATTGAATGGAAATAACAATTCAAAGGACATCAGATTTTTTCTGTATATGACAGTGGATTCACAATGAAGTGAATAGAGAGAAGCTTGCAAGAGTATCCAAATTGAGGCTAAGCGAACATTTGAAGTAATTTAGTACCTCTACACCTCTCTTTCTTAGAGAAAAAATACAATCCTTGAGATGAGCTGATATTTTGTGAAATAAGTAGCTGCCTCGCACATTTCAAATTATAAGATATCAAAGCAACAATTTCACAGGTTAATCCCTAGAAAGGACATCATCATGTTAAAGTCAAGCAAGTCCCCACATACCATTCAGTTCAATCTGGGGCCATTCTATCTTTTCCTTATCGTTTCTTCTTTTGTTTCAGGGACCAGAAACTATCAGTGTTCCCAAGGTAATGTAAATGCCATGCAATCATTGTCCAGCAGGCATATAATAATTTACAGGTTTTCTCTCAATTATCCCAGTAAGTATATTCACCATATCACAAGTATGTGAAATTTTAAAAAATCATTTCCAGACTTATTTGGGGTAGTTCATGTCATCTTCCAAGCTTGTTTTATAAGTTTTTAATTATTAATGTCTCCAAACACTATACAATATGTATTTGACCAGGGAAAAAAGCATACTCCTGTCCCACAACATTCATCAAATGGTTACCCTTTTTGGTCGATTTAACAATTTTATGGGGTAAACTTTATCTCAATATACTTAGTACAAAGAAACAATAAATAAAAAATTATTAGGTAGTCTATCATGTAGTTCAATAATTCTGAACTATCATTCTGTAACACTTAACCTAGTACAAATACTCCTAAAGGTAAAAGGTCAAGTTGAATAATACAAATATATTGTAGAGAAGGTGGTCAAATTGATCATCTATGGGTCACATTTTGTGAAAAAAGTGAGTAGTGGATTATATCTTGTTACCAATAAGTAGGATACAAATTGCGACATTTTAAATTATATCCTCCAAATCCATTATTCAGATCAAATGAACTATTGATAGTAGCAGTACTATACAGGTACTGATGATGAAATGAGGAGTTCAAGGTTAAATTTATAATATCGTGAAGAGCTTCACTCAGCATAGATGACATTGTTTAAACATGTGAGGTGGCTTTGACAACATGCAGTACATGTGCTTCATTGGACAATCCTATTTCCTTTTTCACATGATAAAGGCCATTACGACCAGAATCGAGCACTGAAAAATTAGGCACTTCTAAGGAACTATCAGTGACCATCTATCCAGATTATCATGAATTCATACTTCATCAATAATGCGCAACTCTAGAAATTTCCATCGAAGTAAGCCAGAAGCTGTCCTTCTCTACAAAATAAGACAGCTTTCCATAAGAATTCTTCTTTTACAGTGTGAAGTTGTGTACAGAAAGGAACTTGCCGCTAAACCACATATAGCTGAATCTTATCTCAACTTTTCTCGATGTCACGAAAACCCATATAACAGAATTATTTGACAACTTCTCTCATATGTCTTGTCCAACTGTTCCTTGCTACAGAACGAATTTCTTACAAGGAATTGTATCTGAAACAGGAAAACTGAGAATAATAGGCCTTTATCCTCAAACACAAGAATTAGTCTATTGTCATTACAGAACCTCAACTGCAATGTAATAATTCCTATACAAAGCAAACAACAGAACACAAAATCCAGAATCCATTCACAAATTTCATGATAATTACTCTTAAATAATCTCAATTCAGTAATTTGACTAGCAATTTGAGAACTCCTAATCACTAATAAAACAAATAAATGCTTTTCCAAGACTCCATGAATATGTAAAACCATTCTTCATCATTCTTAATACAAAATAATAAGACAAAAAGGCGTATAAGAAATTTAAAAACAGAGCACCATTACCATAAACTAGGTTTACCTAGTTTTAATTTCATGTTGGGCTGCATTTTCACTGGCTTCAGCATCATCAAGTGAGAAGTTATCCACCAGTGAACTCAATACAGAAAAAGCATTATGGTTTGAGAGACTAAGCCCCGAAATTCTACGAGGAATCGACAATCCCTTAGAAAAATGAAGTACTCTGCGCTTTAAGGATAATAATGGTGGTGAATTCTGGTGGGTAATTCTATGGGACCATGGAGTTGGGAAGTCGAGCTTGGACATGGCCATTGTTGAACAAGTACAACTCGCCATGCGTACTCTTTCTTTGAGGTTTGGAAATTGGTTTGCTGCAACTGAATTAAGCCAAAAAAGACTTGAGGTGGAACTGGCGCCACTTGGATGATACCATAGCTACATATTTGCTTCTGATTTCTTTTCTCATTTCCAAATGATTATTTTCCCACTCAACTGAAAATGGCAAATTTCCTTTTCACTTTTCAATTTCCAGTTGTGTCCTATTAGCATCTGTTAGAAAAAATACGGAGATGAATATGCGACGGATCCGTATTTTGTACCCTCCATTATCATCTCTAATTATATATTTCTTATTGCTCAATTATTTTTAGATAGTGTCGATGCTAGCTTTTTGTATAAATTATGAACACAATATTTTGAAAATTATATGTATGTTTGTATTTACAATAAAAAAATATTTAAAAATAAAATAAAACTAAAAATGAATATTATTATTATTATTGATGTTCCTATTAATACATGAGATCGTATCAATAGATACAAGCAACGTATATATAACAAATAACTAATGTCAAATGTATGGAAAAGGAATGAAACACTCCCATTATTACCTTCATCTTAGCAAGAAAATGTCAAAGACCACTACTAATGCCTCTCAATCATTTTGTTGAACTTTCTTTTCTTTTTATTTTTATTTTTATATGTTCAAACAACTTATGCTTATGTCAGTAAACTTCTATAATTGTGAAATTTAGTTTGAAATTATAAAATAATTATGTATGTTATTCTTTTTGTATTCGTTTAATGTGTGTATATCAAATAATATATAAAGTAAATAATTAATATTTATTATGATTCTTTATTGTTGTTTCTCACCATTTTCAATAAATGCGTCTATATTTATTGTCTTAGCCATTAGTCCTCTAATAATGTCATATTCATTTTTGTATTCTCTCTATATTGATGCAAATTTAAGAGGACACACGCAAGGGCTAGGAGGCCTCGTGAATCCCTCCCAAGTCCAAACTGTACTTATATATTTGTTTATACATGATAATAACAAAAAATCTAGCAACAATCAAGAAAATGTTAATTATTGTACCTTAATATGAATAATCCATGTATTGAATTATCCTACAAAATGTTGAAAAATATCTAACATAAATGTCAAATTAATAAGAATAAGCAAGAGCCTCAATCAATCAATCAATCAAAATAAAATTTCTATTTTTCTCATAGGGTGTCCTGCTTATGTGAAGCAACAAGTGGGAGACAAGTTGGGTGTGAGATCCATCTTATACAAATTTGTGTAGTAGTATCTAAAAGAATCTATTAAGTACTACTTTTATAACCCCTAAACATAAAAAGTGTTTCTTTCGAGGAATACCACCTTCTTAAGAATGAGTTTCTATTGGATAGAAAGAGTGAACTCATGGAACTGAAAAAATTCAAGAATCACAAACTCTCCCACAAAAGAAATAGTGATTGAACTATAACTTCCAACACTTCTGGTACACCTTATCCAAGGAGATCAGATCTGGAAGGATCTCGAGGTAACCAGATAATTTGGCATTTTGTTAGAGAACAACAAAGAGGATATTCCTTTAGATACCAATCTAAAGAACTATAATGATGAAATATTTGACATCAATTTGGAAAAATGGCAAGGAGCCATACAATCTGGACTTTATGTACTCAATAAGGTATGTACATTGGTGGACTCACTAGAGAAAATTGTTCCTAGTGGCTACAAATAGATCTACAAATGAAATATTTGAGTAAATGAGAAAGTTTTTACCTATAAGGCTCGACTGGTTGAGAATGGTTACACTTAGAAGCAAATAATTAACTATAAGGAAAACTTCTCACTAGTTGTGATGCTTAAATCCATTTAAATACTACTAGCCATATTTGCATATTATGACTATGAGATATGGCAAATAAATGTGAAGACAACTTTGCTAAATGAAAATATTGAGAAAGGGATCTATATAAAGTAACTAGAGGGTTTTATATCCAAATGGAGTGAGAAAAAGGTTTGCAAACTTTAGAAATCCAATTATGGACACAAACAAGCTTCCCAAAATTGAAGTATATGATTCAACAAAGCAATCAAATCATTTGGTTTTCTTAAGAATCTGGATGAACTATGTGTTTACAAGAAGGTTAGTGGGAGTATAGTCAAATATTTAGTCTTATAAGTTGATGATGTCCTACTCATTGGGAATAACGTAGAGATGTTGTAGTCAACGCAGGCTTGATTGCCTACACAATTCTCCATGAAGGATTTGGAATAAGCATCATTTGTATTGGAGATCAAGATCAATAGAGAAAGATCTAAAATGATGCTAGGATTGTCCCAATCCATGTACATAAACAAAATGTTAAAAAGGTTTAGCTTGGAGAAATCTAAAAGAGGATACCTTCCAATGAGTAATGGAATTTTTATTTTAAAGTCTATGTCCGTAAAGACTCTAAAGGAAAAAAAAGATGACTTGCATACCTTATGCATCCGCCATATGAAGCATTATGTGTTACGTGCTAACCCTGATACTGCATACGCTTTAAGTGTCATGATGAGATATCAATCTAGTCCAGGCGAGCAATACTGGATCGCCGTAAAGAACATAAAGTGCTTGTGAACTAGTAAGGACCTGTTCTTGATTTATGGCCATAGAGAGCTAAAGCTGGGGTGTTATACTAATTCTAGTTTCCAGTCCGACATAAACATTTTTAAGTTAATGTCTGGATTCATATTTACCTTGAACAGAAATTTAATAGAAGTTGAATTCCAATATTGACTATGAAAATAAGTTTTGAATTTAGAATCAAACAATTGCCTTTTAGAATCCAAGTTGGACTTGGAAAGGGATCCCTTAAGATGGAAATATGGGGACCTATATAAGGCCCTCATATGGCCAAAAATTAAAAGCACAAGTCTTGTAAATTTTTTGCCATCACCCCCTCTCTCTCTCTAAGAAAAATTATTTTCTTGTTCCATCAAAAATTCATAGTCTTTGATTAATTCTTTTTTCACCATCGAATGTTCCATAAACCCTCATATGCACCTTAGGCTAGAACAATCGAATTAAAGCTTACTAGCATAAACTTAATTGTGAGTGAGCATTTGAGGTGTGAATACACGCTTGGAAGATCAACACTTGGGGATCTAGGTGAATCCATCCATTCGATGGTGTTTGGAAATTTGGAAATTTAAAGAGATCGCTAGAGCTAATGACTTGAGTCATTTCAAGATCATCTTCATCAACATGAAGCTCAATGTATAAAGCCTGAAATTAATATTTCACTTTAATAGATATCAATTTTGTATATACGCATAATCGATTAATCACATCAAATCATGATATCAAATTTATATGTATATGGTGCATGCTTTTAAAATTTTTAATTTCAGCTACGTTTGATATCCCGAGATTTTGCGAACATCTTGGCTAGAACATTGGAAAGTTTATCTTGAGTGGTACAAGGGACTTCCAAGCAGCCAAAGTAAATCTCTGTATGTAGCTTCTCAGTGCCTCACCTTCCTTCTATCGAAGGTTGAAAAATGTCAATGATGTTTTTTGGTACTTTCTACTATTGGGAAACTAATGAAGAAATTTGAGCTAAACTTTTTAAAGGAATGAATGGAATTAGGAGAGAGTTGACTAAAACATTTGAGCAAATTTAGTCAAAGTGGTTTGGAACACCTTATACTTGAATCTATCATAGTAACAGTGTAAGAAAGTAAAATTTTCAAATCGGCAGTGACTCTATGGGATAAAAGTCCCCATCATACTCATAATTGAGTGCCTTGAAGTTAGTAGAAAACTCGTCCATCATGACCTCCTTCCCAAAAGGGATTTCCTTCTTCTGAACCATAGCTTTTCTCTTTATATGCTTTTTGATCTCCTTCATCTCCTCATGGAGATCATCACCCCACGAGACAAATTCATTTGTATACACTGAGGTATAACTCTCGTCTCCTCGTGCTTCATCCACCTGATTAGGCCTCTCCGCCCTTTCAAGCTTACTTCCCTCAATCTGCACTCGAGGGGGGTAGCTCTTTCCCTTCTTTCAAAAGTTACATACTACAACAGTTATGAAACTTGTCAGCTATTCCACAGTTAGTAGTCCCAACCTATCAAGGGAAAGTTCTCTCACCGATTCAACATAAGGAACCATGGTAGTAAGGCGAGGCGAAATGCCTCGAGTAGAGTGTTGGGCCATTCTCCTTGTCGTGGTTTTGCTCATCAAATTTTTGTTGCACTTCTTTAGTAGCCATGATCTGTTGCATGAACCCAAAAATTTCGACAGATGACATCACTTGATGCTTATCGAGGTAAGAACAACTTCAAAATAATGATTAGGAGTATTGGGGTTTGGTTACCAAAATACTTCGATGCTTAAATTGCTAAAGATGCTCTAAAAAATGTATAATGAATAGTAGAATACTAGAAAAATCATAATAACATACATCAAGGGATTTCAGTCCTTTTTTATATATAATCAAGTAGTAACTCAAATGAATCCTAGACGGATTCAACTATCTTCTTTAGATAAGCATTAATCAAGATAATACAAATTAGAATTTGATAGTTCAATTAAGATTGGATTTTCTTTCTTATCCACCATTAAGTAGAATCAATCAAGGACTTTACTTCAGATAACTAGGGTTTTCTAGAAGCATTTAGCTGAGCAACTACATCAAACCAAGGACTGAGCTATTCATGGTAGCCCCTGTGATAAACCAGTATTAAGCCTGATCTATCCGTGTTAGCCTTTGCGATAACTAACACTGATCCTAACCATCGAGTTCAGCCTAATATGATGAGCTCGTGGAGCAAAGCCCCAAAAATTCAGAATATGGCCAAAATATTCAAACCTAATGATTATGTCTGATCGAGGGCACACCACTCATATACTATACATGGTAAGATTTCATCCCAAAATTTCACATCCACAATTCACTACACGAATTTCACAAATTTCATTAAACTAGCAAAGATTATAATTTTCTAAAACAATCAACTACACCATAATTTTCCAAAAGGATGAGCACAAATTGAAGTTTAAATCGTAATTTCATACTCCATAAAAAGAAAATATTGTGACAGCCAACCATTTGACTTCCCATGAAATATTTGTTGGGGTTTTCCTTAGTCATTCTTATTATTTTCTTAGCTGTACTGTGCATAATTAAATATGCTATTATTATGGCCAATTCGTGAGTTGATTATATATTTTAATCATATATGTTTATTAATTATTAACAGTGATAATTTTCTACCATTCTTATGTCATTAATTGCCAATAGTGATAGATTTATACAATTTTTGTTACTATTAAATTTATGAATTGATTATATATTTGTACTATAATGTGTGACGAATGACAACTTATATACAATTCTTATATTACTAATTATCAATGGTTACATTCTTTATACAGTTCTTGACATTGATAATTTTGTATGATATTTGTTACGATGATAAGATAAAAATTTAATCACTTATATAATTAATGACAATTTTTAGCATTATCACTTGTTAATAACATTCTTTTTTCTTTTAGTACTATGCATATATCATCATGTATACCCGATTCCTTTTAGTTTATAAAAAGGGTAAATCTTATTTTACCCCTTTTTGAGTATCACTTTACTTTATTATATTTTTAATTATCTCACTTTAACCCCATGTACTCTCAATTTATCTCACTTTACCCCCCATGTACTCTCATTTTATCTCACTTTATTTCCTTGTACTATAAAAAATTAATCAAATTACCCTTACTAATTATTTATTATAAAATTACTTTAAGAAGTTCTAGGATTAATAGACTTGTATTTATATTTTAATATTTTTTTAACTTAATTAATAACACTTAATATTAAATTCATTTTAAATTTTATTATTCTTAAAGTTTAATAGCTATTTTTTATAAATATAGTTCCTATTAAATTTTTATGTTGTATGATATTTTTTACTAACTCATACATTTTACTAATAAATTTTCTACTTATCATAAATATAATAAATATATATAACATATTTCTAAAAATTATTTTGTTAAATACATAAAATATTAGTATAAATTTCTCATTGTTAGTGAATTATTAAAATTTCATAAAAATAATGTTAAATTAAAAAAAAAGTTATTTTTAGATATAATTTAATACTATTAAATAAAATATAAATAGTTGAATTATCATAATTCAATAGATACTATGTTCTATTTAAAAAATCATAATAATTTTACTAATTAATTTTATTACTATTACTTGATTATAATGATTATTTTTTTAATTTAACATAATTTATATAAATTTATGATAATTCTATATAATAATAAAAAAATTATTACTAATGTTTTATGTTTTTAGTAAGATATTATTTAAAAATATTTTATATATTTTGTGAATTTATATTAGGTAGAAAATTCATAAGTAAAGTGTATTAGTTAATAAAAAATATTCTATTATATACTAATTTAATAGGAACTATGTTAAATTAAAAAGCAACTACTAAAATTTAAGTACAATAATTTTTTTTTAAATAAATTTAATGTCAAATATTAATTAATCAAATTGAAAAATTTATTACAACATAAATATAAATATTAATTTTAAAAAACTTTAAAGTAATTTTATTTCAAATAATTGGTAAAGATAATTTGTTTTTTTTTTTTTTTAGAGTACAAAGGGGTAAAGTAAGATAATGAGAGTACAAATAGATAAAGCAGGATAAAATGAGAGTATAAAGTAATAAAGTAAAATAATTAAAAATATAAAAAATAAAGTAATATTCAACTGAAATAGAAAATGGTAAACCAATTGAGAAACAATTGTGTTAATAACTTTTTGTTATTTACAAACATGTTATTAGCTCTCTGCCTCCTACTAGCTTATTGCTTATTGTGACTTAACGTTAGAGGAGAAGCAGTAGAAGCAACTGAGCCAAACACTTCAAGTATATTTATCAACTGGCCGGTTAGAACTGGCCCACCCCAAGTCCAGCATGCTTAGTATCGGCCCACAACCGATCCATGAATAGTACAGATTATTTGGGTCTGTTTCATTATATGAATAAGCTCCTATTGTGCTTAATAAATATAATTCAATTCAAACCGTGAACAGGTTCATTTAAACCCAAACCCACTTCAGAACCGGCTCAAGTTCAAGACCGACCCAAGCCCATCATGGATCAACCCATGCCAAAAATTTCAATTTGAAATTGAAGATATTCGAACTCGTAACCTTGAAAGAAAAAATGCAAAAGCCAACCATTAAACCATTCTCAATTTTATTAATTTTATTGAACCATACATATAAATAATTTAACAGGCTACCTATCAATAATATGTTATTTGCTAGCAATGTGGTGAGTGCAATGGTAATATTACCGTTGCAATAGTTTATTTCTTTTTAAATTAATTTATTGTATTATTTTTATTGCAAGTGTTTGTACCATTGCACCATTTACTAAAAAATATAGTACTACTTAATATATTAAATTAAAAAAATAATTAATTTAAATGAATAAAATATAATATTACTTAGTATACTAAACTAAAAAAAATTCATCAAAATAAAATATAAATTTAGAAACTAAGTATATTACTAAAAAATATAGTACTACTTAATATACTAAATTAAAAAAATAATTAATGTAAATGAAATATAAAGTTAGAAAGTAAGTATATTACTAAAAAATATAATACTACTTAGTATACTAAACTAAAAAAAATTCATATAAAGTTAAAAAATAAGTATATTACTAAAGAATATAATACTACTTAGTATACTAAACTAAATTTTTTTTATCAAAATAAAATATAAATTAAAGTAAGTATATTACTAAAAAATATAATACTACTTAATATACTAAATTAAAGAATAATTCATCAAAATAAAATATATAGTTAGAAAATAAGTATATTACTAAAGAATATAATACTACTTAGTATACTAAACTAAAAAAAATTATCAAAATAAAATATAAAGTTAGAAAGTAAGTATATTACTAAAAAATATAGTACTACTTAATATACTAAATTAAAAAAATAGTTCATTTAAATGAAATATAAAGTTTGAAAGTAAGTATATTATTAAAAAAATATAATACTACTTACTATACTAAACTAAAAAGAATTATCACAATAAAATATAAAGTTAGAAAGTAAGTATATTACTAAAAAATATAATACTACTTAATATACCATATAAAAAAATCAAAATAAAATATAAAATTACAAAGTATATTACTAAAAAATATAATACTACTTAGTATATTAAACTAAAAAAAATTCATCAATTACTAAAAAATATAATACTAAGTATATAATACTATTTAGTATAAAATTAAAAAAAATATCAAAATAAAATATAAAGTTAAAAATTAAGTATATTATTAACAAAATATAATACTATTTAATATACTAAACTAAATAAAAATTTAATAAATTAAAAAAAAATCATCAAAAATCATAAAAAAAAATTATCAAAAAATCATAAAAAAAAAAAATTCAATGGGTCGGTCGGCCCATAACCCAATTTATAGGCCCAATTCATAAAACCCATTTAGCCCCTAGACCGACCCACTAAAACTAGGCTAGTGGCCGAGCTGGCTTATTAAAAAAAAAAATTATTCAGTTCGAATCGAACCATTTCAGATCCGAATCTGAACTTGAACAACCTACTTTTTCATAGATTAAAGCAGTTAGGATCAACCCACTTGACAAATATAACTTTGTTCTTTTCGCAACTAAATTGTAAAAGTGCCTTACTCAAGTTTTTGTAAGCAGTGCACCCAACCCCTTAATGTCGTTACAATGTATGATACTTCTAATTTATTATTTTCATTTTTTTTTAAAATATTTTAAAATAGAATTTTAAATTTAAAAAAAAAATATCATTTCAGTTAAAATTGTGACATGACATTAATTATGATGTTAATTGATACAATAATATAAGACTAATTATAATTTCAATTGATATAATACGACATTACTAACTATCAATTATTAATTATAAAAAATAATATAAATATACACAAATTTATAATATTTCAACTTTTATCTAAACCTACATATCGAAAGGACCAAAATTAAATTATTTAATTTTTAAACTAACTTATTATACTAATTTTCTCATCAATTAATATTGCTGTAATGTAAAATTTTAATATTTGTCATAGTATTTGATATTATTCCATTAGATAAAAAAAATTGACTAATTTTTTTATAATCTCACTTTAAAAAATAGTTATATTATATTATTTACCTCAACCATGATCTATTATTTTGAAATTTAGATGATTTTCCAACTACATCATCACATACGTCAGCAACAAGTCAAAAAAGAAAGGAAAAATAACCTGAACAGAAAAAAGAAAGGAAAAAGAAAAAAGAAAAAAAGAAAAAATGAAAGCGTCACCAACCAAGAATCTCCGTCTTCCCCTATGCATGTAGAGTTTATATATAATCTATATAAATACAGTCCCCCATAACATTATTTGCAGTTGACTCTTCTCTCTCCATTTCCGCGGCCAGATTGAGCAGAAATTCGAGTAAAGAGGATAGAAATGGCGGTGGAAGGCAAAGTGACGGTGCCCAGAATGAAGCTGGGCTCACAGGGCCTGGAAGTTTCGGCCCAGGGACTGGGCTGCATGAGCATGTCAGCATTCTACGGCCCGCCCAAGCCCAAGCCCGATATGATCAACCTCATCCATCATGCCATCAACTCCGGCATCACTTTTCTTGATACATCCGACGTCTATGGCCCGCACACCAACGAAATCCTCCTCGGCAAGGTTTTTTATATTACTTCTCCAATAGCAACATCGCTCCAATAGTCTTGTCTCTGTTTTTCAGAGTGATATATGTTTATGTATATTTATATAAATATATTAAGATGATTAGTAGAGGTGCTATATAGAATAGTTTGTCCTTTCTCCGCAGCGCTTATGAACATGTGCAAGATGGAGCAAAAATCCTTAATTTTGGAGAGAAAGATAGATATTTTGGTTCACAGAGGGCGATTTCAAAATTTAAAGTGGGCAAAAATTTGAATCCCATGCAATTTACATTTAAAACTAGAGATTATAGATAAAGTGAGGGGGCAACTGCCGGTCCAGGCCCCCTATTAGCTCCGAATATG
Source organism: Paulownia fortunei (assembly GCA_019321725.1). Lineage (NCBI taxonomy): Eukaryota > Viridiplantae > Streptophyta > Magnoliopsida > Lamiales > Paulowniaceae > Paulownia > Paulownia fortunei. The sequence goes on from CM033123.1 coordinate 10,125,450, forward strand.
TGTGGTTTTGGTATAAGAGTGTTTGTGTTCAATCAAATCTGTTTGTCTGCATGGTTGTGTTAATATGGACTCGTTTAAAGTGTGTGATTGAGGCAGCAAGTGAAAGACCATTCATATAGTACAGCAGTAGTTATTGTTGCATAAGTGAGGGTTCTTGTTTTGGACTTGGAAGTTATGAGGGTTGTACCTTGGTATGTTCGGAATTTTATTTTCTGCCGGTTGATATATTGACTGAAGAAACTGATATACTCCATCAAAGTTGTTTTTAAGTTTTGTTACGAAGGTGCAACTTTGGAAGCATCATGTAAAGTGCACATGCTAGTATTTTTTACTTTGTCTCTTGAACCTTGCTTTCCCTTGTTTACTCCTGTTAATCACTTTTTGTAGGTCGTTGTGTTTAGTGCTGATTATATGTCGTTGTGTATGTAATTATTTGTTTTCTATGGATTGTGGGATTTGTATAGGCTTTGAATGATGGGATGAGGGAGAAGGTGGAGCTGGCTACAAAATTTGGGATTAGATTTGCAGACGGGCAGAGAGACGTATGCGGTGACCCTGTTTACGTGCGGGCTGCCTGTGAGGCCAGCCTGAAGCGGCTTATTATTAACTGCATCGATTTTTATTATCAACATCGAATTTATACACGACTGCCCATTGAAGTCACGGTTAGCCCCTACTATCCTACGCTACCTGTTTTTACTTAAATATATCATGATCCTCACATGTAATGGACTGGGTATTTTACTTTTATTGATAGAAGATGGTGGTGGGCTGGCTTTCGTCGCTAAACTAAGAGGTTGTTGAAGTGAACTTAATTATAATAAGCTTTAACATTGAGTTTAACTTGACTAGATTTCTTAATGAAAACATGTAACGGTCTTAAATTGACTCAGTCATGATTGAAACTCATGCAGCTTTGTACCCTATCCATTTCTTACCATTTGTTGTTTAGTGAGATAGCTCAAGTTGAGCTTGATACATTGTTGAACTCTAAAATGTGCTAACTTTGGCTTCTTTACCTCTTAAATTGCTTTTGGCTGAGCTTTACTGAACTTGAGTAGCTTGTTTATTTTTATCCTCTAATTTAACCTAGAGCCACTGTTTGAAGTGCATGTCCTATTAGTAAGATAACATGTGGATTTTGAAACATATAGTACTAGACTAAATCAACATTATTGAACAATTTGAGTTCAACGAATCAAGGTTTTCAGGCAAGTATTCACAATAGAAAATGGTGAAGGGAATTAAATGTTTTAGAACACTGTCAATACCAGTAAATAGAGCGGAATGAGCCACTATAGATACACAGCATACTGACTGATTGGGCCCTCATATATCTGCTTGTATCTGTGATACTCTATGCCTTTTCTTATAAATTGATGTTGTCCTTTTTTTCTGGAGGATTCTGTGATCTGATTTATAAAATCAATAGCTAATGGAATGAAAATCTTCCTTAGAATTCATATATGTTCCCGAGTCTTATAAGAGGATATTCTTGGGCCAATATTTGGGTCAATCCAATCCAAGGTTTATATGCACTCACTTCTGATCCATGCATATAGCCACTTTGGCCCTTCTTCTCCATGCCCCATTCTGGAAAGTAACATTATTGCTTTTGTTGCTGATAAAAATCAAACAGATTTTAACTTTTGTTCTAATCTTATATCATCTTTGTTTCACCTGTATTGCTGTTTCCAGTGTTACAGATGTGTAGGATCAGCAAACTCAATTTGCAATGATTTTTTTTATTTCTGGTTTCTGGTTTCTTCTAATAGGTTTCCTAGAGGAGTCTGATAGAACGCACACATTGTGAAACAAATCTAAGCCCAGCATATATATGTTCAATATGTCATGCAGACCTTATAAATTTTCTTGGTCAAAATGTCAAATTATAATATCTGGTTCAGAGTTATCTGCACAATATTTAACAATAAGAATCACCAAATTTACTTATGAATGCTGTAGTGCTTTTTTTGGTAATTAATGTATTTTGACGATTTGCTTCAAGTGGAGGTTCACATGAAGTTTTATTCGATCATGAATTCATTTGTTATAATCCGTGCACACCTTTCCCTAGATCCACACATTATACAAGACAAATGCCAAGAAAAATAGATATACCATATGGACACACTAAACTGCTGATATTAGTTAGAAGCAATGTAGTACTTCCAGCATTATTTGGATTGAAGTTATATATCAATATAGCTATTTACTTTACCTCTCTTGTGCAAATTGGACTTCCACTAGCAAAAGATTAGAAGAAATAAATGTCAAAATTGAGACTAATAACTGGTTTTGGTGAGATATATATTTGACCTAGGTTTATATGTTTTATTTTATTTATGTTTGAAATCTGGATGTATGTGGAGTTCTTGCACAACTCTCTCTTCTCTTTCGTCTCTCATTCCTTTTCTTTATTTCTATTTGATCTTAGTCTCTTTTCTGTTTGAATGTGTTTGTATGAAGTAAATAATGCTCTGATTCATGTTTTAAGACAGCAGAATCCGTTTGTATAAGTAATGGCATTTCTATGACTCCTTCCAAGGTAGATGCATGCACAAAGTTAGTAGAGGTATTCACTGATCACTCAATTTTAATGATAATATGGTGCCTCTAAAGGCTTGTATTTTCTCTGGCTGTTACACATATCTGAATTTGATTGCTTCAACTTTGTTGTATGTTATCCTAATTTGATGCATTGTTATAAACATCTTAATACGTGTATAGATAGTGATTGATCTTTGTCTATTATTTAAAGAGAATGGCCATCAAACTTTCTTCTAGCACATGCTCACTGAAGGAACAATTTATTTATCACTGTGCCTCTGGCTCCGTTGTTGTGCATGACATAAAATAATATACTTCCTGATAAGGAGAAATTTGCATGTATCACAATGACCATCAGATCGTAATTGTTGTATACCCTACCTCACTTTGGAGGTTATCTGGTGAAAAGGAAATAGACGTATATATACAACTAAGAATCATCATCACATAGGAGAGGAAGAAAGAATGAACAACAGAGTCCTACAACAGCGTGAGTTTTGTGGCATAATGAGAATGGGTGTGGCCTTGGAGTATAAATTCATTGTTTGGGTATGTGCCTATTTTATGAATTCAAGAAATTCACAAGATTATCAACTTTTCCTTTTACTTTTGATTGTTCTGCGTGCTAGATGGGGGAACTGAAGAAGCTGGTGGAAGAAGGTAAAATAAAATATATTGGCCTTTCAGAGGCATCTGCTTCAACAATCAGAAGAGCACATGCTGTTCATCCAATAACAGCAGTGCAGTTAGAGTGGTCTTTGTGGTCTAGAGACGTGGAAGCAGAAATAATTCCGACTTGCAGGTTGGATGATTGTGGTATTAGTTGCAACTTCTTGAGCTCTTTACAATATGAAATAATAACTTGGTTTTCTATGGAATTTTAGAGAGCTCGGCATTGGTATAGTAGCTTACAGTCCTCTAGGACGGGGTTTCTTCAGTTCCGGTCCAAAGGTGGTTGAAACTTTCTCTGAAGGAGATTTCAGAAAGGTTTGTTTATCAATTCCTTTTGGATATCTAAACTAAGTTGATTCTTAAATTCATCTGTCTTGCACTTTAGTTGCCTCAACCAAGAAACTTACATTTTAGAGATTATGCACTTGCTTTGGAGCTGAAGCTTTTGAACATATTAATTATTCTCTTAAAAATTTCATGATGAAAAAGTTTTCAACCGGTGAACCATAATTTAACATCACAAAATGTAAAATGTCTGTGTTGAGAAATTAAAGTTCTGGCTATATGTTGGATTTGCTTGGAGCCATAAATTAACTATCATACTAGTCTAGATTGTGGTGATGGCTTTTAGCATGGGCCTGATATGGCGAAAGTGCACTCTTGTATTCCTTTTGGTTGTTAAGAGTTCAATCCACCCCTGCCTACAGCCAAAGAAAAATTTAGAATGTCTCACTTTGTTTTCATCATCTTACAGAATTTAGTCACCTTTTGCTATTTCTATCAACGGAAAGTACTAGGGAAACTCAAATTAACTGCCGCCATATAATTTCATCATTGATGCAAATATGTAAGTTCAGTAAAACTATGAGAAGCTTCAGAACTTGGACTAGCCAGTTGTCTAGGTTAACTCGAGAAGCTTAATTTTGGGCCATAGCAGTTCACCATGCCATTGGCAATCTCACAGCAGTGCTCACCTCTTCACTTAATAGTAATTTTCCAATTTAAGAGAGACCTTTTCTTCTGGTTGGTCTGTTGAAGATGTGGCAGTAACGTTGCTTCATTTATACCGTGTCTTCATGAAGGCATTGTTCTGCAGGATGAGGAAGAAATTGTGGCTCTTCATGTTAGTTAACATTTGGCAACAAAATATTGTTTCACTTAAACAAATAGTTACAAAATTCAAGTCTTGAACTTGCCCTCTGCAAAATAACTAATAATCAACTTTCTCAGTTAATGTTGAATATAGTTCTCCTTCAATTTGTATTAACATTTTACCAGGACTAGTGGCCAAACCATTCGACCCCAATCATAATTCTGATGAAGTCCCATTATCATCATAATCTTCGTATATTAACTCCATTCACATTATGCATCATTACAGTTTGGCTTAATGATGTAATCTACAATTTGCAGTATTTACCAAGGTTTCAACCTGAGAATTTGGAGCATAACAAGAATTTGTTTGAGCGAGTGAATGACATGGCAACTCGAAAGGGATGCACACCCTCACAGCTTGCTTTGGCATGGATCCATCACCAGGGAAATGATGTGTGCCCCATACCTGGTACCACCAAAATCGAGAATCTCAACCAAAACATTGGAGCTTTGGCTGTGAAACTAACACCCGAAGACATGGCTGAGCTTGAATCTGTTGCTTCAGCAGACGCTGTCAAAGGTGACAGATATGCATCTAATCTCAGTACATGGAAAAATTCAGAGACGACTCCACTATCAGCATGGAAATCAACCTGAAATTCAGTTTTCTCCATGAGAGTACATCTATCTTCATAGAGTCTGCATGCATCTTGTTTTCACTCTTTTAGTAATGGATGCATATAAATGAACTAAATGGAACGGTATTTGTCCAACCACTGCTGTAAGATTTGACTCATGTAGAGGCTGTTTGGTGTTTATATTTGATGAAATGGTAGGGCATTTGCCTTGTTTTGTTGACTAGATTAAATTGTTGAACTCCCATTATATTTTTACTTGTAAGAAACACCACGTTATTGATATAATTTATTAAAATAATTATATTATTAAATTACTAAAATATTAGAAGATATTTTTATAAATAAAAAAATATTAATTAATACTGAATTTATTGAAACAATAACATCCTAAGGTACTTCTAAATATTTTATTTCAATTATAGATCGATATGAATAATTAATAAAAATATTTAAAGAATCAAATTTAATGATAATTTAAAAATTAATAGTAATAAGTTCTTAAATAAATTTTTGATCACTTTAATTATTATTTTGTTTAATTCTGATGGTTGGAGAAGTCATATTCTTACTTAATTTTATGAATTTTCTTTGCATTAGATGTATAATACATTATCAAATCTTAATTTCACATGCTAAATTTTGAAAAATACTTTTTTCAACAATGTGTAGCAATATTCAATTTTTTAATTAATGCAATATTCATATTTAATCAAGAGAAAATACTAAAAAATAAATACAAAGTGTCACATTTAATCAAAAACTTTAAGTAAATTATTTTTTTGTCAAAGTCAAATACAATATATTGATAATATTCATAATTATTAATTAATCCAAAAATTATATAAGCGCCAATCTTATCCATGTACTTACTTACTCCTATTGCTCATCAAAAACCCTATTAAGTATTTGTTATTAAAAACCCTTTTTTTGTACACCAAAATTTAACTAAAAACTTCATAATACTTTTATAAGAGATATTGAAAGCTTAGTAAACAATAAAATCATTTAGAAAAATCTTAAAACCAAAGGTAAAATGTAGATAAGTGTTACCTATGCAGATTTTGAGGTTAAACTTGATGGTAATCACTTCTCCTTTGCTTTTTTTGCTTTTATTTCAACTTGGAATCAATTTGGAGCACTTGGATTCCTTAAGGTGTGTGTTTGGAAGATGAAAATAGCTGAAATGAAGGTTTGGTCGTGGCTTAAGGGTGAAGGGTTTGAGGTGTTAACTTGAGATGCTAGCTTAAGCTTAATAAGAAATCATGAGGTGGCAAAGCTTGAGGTGGTATGTAATGGTATAATCTGATTTTCTCCCGTATCTTGCAGCCCTAATCTTGTGTGTATCATATATTCTTATTTGGTTGCTATCTATCTTAGTCACCATTCATTCCCATAGGTAATTCCTATGTCCGTTCATTCGATCTCCAAACCGATTGATATCCGATTCTTAAATGATTGTCTAGTTTGCATTTTTAAAATCATATGCACATATGGACCTTGTATTATGACACTTAAATCACATTATATCATGTTCAATATCCCAAGTATATTAATCCATGGATGTATACTTTTATAACACCTCGATCTAATTAAATAGAATCATATAAACTTACTAGTAACACCTTGAACACTTCCAAAATTATAACATATAACCTATGAATATTCAATAGATCGACCAATCTATTCTTTTTCTTATTTAAATGTAGAATTTCTTAATTAGGTTATAAGATATCAACCACTTATATCATGTGATAGCATTAGAGGTCTAATAATTAAGAATGCTATATAAGATGCTATGTAAATATTAATGCAAATTAGCATATAAGTAGCTTGTAATGCATGAATCATATTGGTCAAGTGAGTTGTGAGAGGTTCGGGTATTACAAAATTGTTCACCAATTTGTGAAATAGAAGAAATGGTTGAAGCTCTCCTTGTCTCCAAGAATGACTCACTTTTCTCTCCAAGAATAGCTCAACAAGCTCTCACTGTCTAGCAGTCTTCTTCTGTCCAAGAACAACTCCTCACGTCCAGAATATTTTTGAAAGCTCTTTGGGTCCTTAAAATCAGATGGGAGAAGCCCTAAAGAGGGCTAAAATCCCATTTTTTCCCTTTTATCCATGTGGCAACGTGTAGGCGCTGACTGGACAACCTGGCACAGCTAGGTACTGTTTCAGTGTCTTTAGCTTCTTTAAACAAATTTTGGACCACTCTCTAGCCCGAACCGGCTTTTTATGTCTTCATACGAATTGTAGCTCTATGTATTGGCTTTTCACAAGAACTTGAATCAACTAAGTATGACATCTGTGGAGATAGTTATGCCTGAAATACTAAGATATATCATAACAGAAAATTGCAGCCCAGTGCTGACTCTTGAACTCGATTTTTCTTATTGAGATCGATAGAATTGGATTTTGTGGTAAACATAGAAGTTATAGATATATCTCTTATCTTTTTCTCAAGCCAATGACAAGTGCTATTACTGCGGCAAACTAGGGCACTAGAAGATACATTGCAAGGAGTATCTTGCAAGCCTGAAGAGTTTAGGTATATATTTTGTTGAAGTTAACTTGTCGGTTAACAATACTTCTTGGGTATTAGATACCGGTTGTGGCTCATATATCTACAATGATTTGTAGATAATGGCAAAAAGTAGGAAGGTGGATGGAGAAAAGGCGGTCCTTAGGATGGGGAATGGAGCAAGAGTTGCTGCATTAGCTATAGAGACCGTTACTAGCTTTAGAGAATAGATATGTAATAGTTTTAAATAATTATCTTTTTATTTCGGATATTATTAAGAACATTATTTCTATTCCAATTTTAGATAGAGAAAGTTTTAGATTTACTATTGAGAATGGAAATTGTTCCATTTTCAAACGTTCTGATTTTATCTATTCTGGTTTTTTGACGAATTATTTATATACTATTACTCCCCATAACCCTATTTTCATAATTCAACAAAATAAAAGAAAATTAGATAATCATAGTTTCATGAGCCTATGACACGCAAGTTTAAGACATATTTTTGAGAAAAAGGATTAATAAATTAGCACAATCGCTTAATCTAACGAAAGAGCAAGAACTGCCAATATGTGAATCCTACCTCACAGAAAAGATGACCAAATCTCCATTTGTTGGACAAGTGGAGCGAGCCAAGCATCTATTGAATTTGATCTATACAGATGTATGTGGGCCACTAAATGTTAGTGCCCGTGGAAACTATAACTATTTCTGAACCTTTACCGATGGCTTCTCTAGGTATGGTTATGTGTACCTTTTAAGGTACAAGTCTGAAGTATTTGAAAAGTTCAAAAAATTCAGAACCGAAGTAGAGAAACAAACTAGATTAAGTATAAAAACTCTTCTATCTGATCGAGGAGGTGAATACTTAAGCACATATAGATTATCTAAAAGAGAATGAGATTCTCTCAAAGTGGACTCCTTCTGCTATTCCCCAACTCAACGGAGTTGCGCAACGCAGGCATCAAATCTTGTTGGACATGGTTCGATCTATGATGAGCTTCACTTCATTACCTCTTTCATTCTAGGGCTATGCCTTAGAAACAGCGGCATGCCTATTAAATAGGGTGTCATCTAAAGCCGTGCCCAAAACACCATATGAGATGTGGTGTGGAAAGATACATTTCTATAAATACCTTAGTGATGGGGGTGTGCTGCTTATATGAAGCAACTAGTAGGAGATAAGTTAGATATGAGATCCACCTTATACAAGTTTGTAGGGTATCCAAAAGAGTCTATTGGATACTATTTCTATGATGCCATGGAACAAAGGGTGTTTGTTTCGAGGAATGCTAACTTGCTTGAAGAAGAATTCCTTTCAGATGGAAGTGGTAATGTCGTAGAACTTGAAGAGGTTCAAGAACCACAGAACACCCCAACTGACGCAGTAAATAGTACACCAGCTGATGTTGGACCCTCTGAAGCACAACTTCTTTGAAGATCCGAAAGGATCACAAGGTTACCTAAGAGGTACAACTTGTTGTTAGAGAACAAAGAAGAGGGATTCCTCTTAGATAATGATCCAAAAAGCTATGGAGAGGCGATATCTGACATCGACTCGAAAAAGTGGCAAGAAGCTATACAGTCCGAAATGGAGTCTATGTACTCCAACAAGGTATGGACTTTAGCGGACCCATCACAGGGAATTGTTCCCATTGGCTGCAAATAGGTCTACAAGCGAAAGCTTGGAGTAAATGGAGAGGTAGCGACCTATAAGGCACAATTCGTAGCAAAAGATTATACTTAAAAGCAAGAAATTGATTATGAGGAAATTTTTTCACCAGTAGCGATGCTTAAATCCATACGGATACTGCTGGCCATATCTGCATATTATGACTATGAGATATGGCAAATGGATATGAAGACTGCTTTCTTTAATGGAAACATTAAAGAAGAGATCTATATGAAGCAACCAGAAGGCTTCATATCCAGCGGGAACGAGCAAAAGGTTTGTAAGCTCCAGAGATCTATTTATGGACTCAAACAAGCTTTGAGAACTTGGAACATCCGATTTGATGAAACGATCAAAATGTTTTGAACATAGATGAACCATGTGTCTATAAGAAGATTAGTGGGAGTGCAGTTACATTTGTTGTGCTCTACGTTGATGACATCTACCTATTAGGAATGATGTAGGGATGTTGCAGTCAATGAGAACTTGGTTATCTAATCAGTTTTCCATGAAGGACTTGGGAGATGCATCTTTTATCCTAGGGAAAAAGATCTATAGAGATAGATCCAGAAGGATAATCGGACTATCCCAATCCATGTACATAGACAAAGTACTAAAAAGGTTTAGCATGGAGGAATCCAAGAGATGATTCCTACGTATGAGTCATGGGGTTTCACTCTCTAAGGTTATGTCTCCCAAGACATCTGAAGAGAGAGAAATAATAGCTCGCATACCTTATGCTTCTGCAATAGGGAGCATAATGTATGCAATGTTATATACAAGGCCTGATATAGCACATGCTCTGAGTGTCACGAGCAGATATTAGTCTAAACCAGGAGAAGAACACTGGAAAGTAGTTAAAATGATCCTCAAGTACTTGAGAAAGACTAAGGATATCTTTCTGATATATGGCAATGGAGAACTAAAATTGGAGGGATATACAAACTCTAGTTTTCAGTCCGATATAGATGACTCAAAGTTTATGTTCGGATATATATTTATCCTGAATAGTAGTGCGGTCAGTTGGAAGAGTTCCAAGCAAGAGATGACTGCAAACTCTACCATTGAAGCTGAATATATTACTGTATCAGATGCAGCAAAAGAAGCTGTTTGGATTATAAACTTCATCCAAGGGTTGGGTGTAGTTCCATCTGTATTTGATCTAGTTATGATTTACTGTGATAATAATGGAGCCATTGTGCAAACAAAAGAGCCAAGATCTCATCAAAGATCCAAGTACATAATGAGACGATATCACTTGATTAGAGAGATCATTGATAAAAGCGATGTCAATGTGGATCGAGTTGCCTCAGCCGAAAATATAGCAGACCTACTTACTAAGCCTTTAGTACAGAAGATATTTGACAGACATCTTGAAATAATGGGCTTAGATACATGGGCAATTGGAGCTAGTGCAAGTGGGAGATTGTCAGAGTAGGATGCTCAACGCCCCAATTGGATTGAGTGTATTATACTCTTTTGCTTTTGTAAAGACAATCTTATTGGAAAATATATTAATAAAAAAATATTTTCTTTATCTTATGTTTTGCATTTTTTATTTTTGCACATTAGATAAAGTCCTTAGACCAAATTTAGCTATGGGGCATAGTCATGCATATGATGGCGATCATGGAACATGTCTCTAAGGCTTTGGTCTTAAATAAGTTTCGAGTCAAGAACTTTTTGAGATGGAACATCAAATAGTTCAGTAAGACTCGTACATATGATGCATGCTCATGAGACGAGGATGTCATATTCCATTGGCATTAGCGTAGAGACGTAAGTGCATGTATGTGGGTACTTATTAGGGAACAAGTACACTGAACGTGACCCACAAAAAATTCTTAGTTGGAGACTTTGCCTGTCAAAACAAGAATTTCTATTTTGTGACAGTACATGACTAGTCCTCAAAATTAAGGCACGATGATAACCTTGTATGCATTCTGTAATACTTTGATATATCTTGTGATTGCTTGACAATCATAAATGGGGTATGTTGGGTGTTGCATTCATGCGCATGGAAGTTTGTCAGTGGTCAACATAGAATTAGACACTTATCTTTTTAAACAAGGAAATCTCTTATGTTTTCATAATTCGTGATTCAAAAATCTTAGCCAAGGCAGGATGAATCGTGATTCATCAAGAATCATTAAGACTTAAAATGAGATCACAGTTATTGAATCATTTAGGGTTTCGATTTATAATCCATGCTCTAAATTCAATCGAGAGATTAGTTGTCGAAAGGACCGTACGTGTATGGTACTTGCAATTGAAATATATTTACTCGCTATTTCACTTAAGACTAGTTTGTCATGATTACTTGTTAAGTATTTTCATAGATAGTGAGGTTCTTAGAATTAAGGAGATGATTCCAAACGTATTAATTAATTGGATTAATTAATTGAAATAATTGTTATTCATAAGTTACAAATATTGTAAGCCCACTACTAGCTTACTTATGAACCTAAAAGGGTCACACATCTTTATAAAAAGTAACATTTTTAATTTTAGATTTTATCAAATGGTTGAAAATTAATTAATTAATACTGATTAATTAATTAATTAAGGGTTCTATTTAATTTAATGGTTAAATTAAATTATTCAATTAAGTAATTGAATTATTTAATTGGACCTAATTTGATTAGGAAGCCCAATTGGAGTAAATTAAATTAATCAATTGGATTGATTAAATTGGGATTAAATCAATTGAATTGATTTGGAGATTTTTGAGTCCAAAACCAAAATTAATATGGATCACTTAAAAAGCCCACTAAAATATAAATAGAATAAATTAAATAAATATAATTTATTTAATTAACATATTTATATATAAATAAATATAGTGATCGATTTTATGGGATAAAATCGATCACTAAGATTTAATTTATATATAAATATAATTATAGTATATATATAATATATATATCTATCTTGATATTATTTGAAAAGTTCAAATTAATATCAACAATGTATGTACACAATTTTAATGATTAATATAGTCTCAAATTAGTCCATATACAATAGGAGAGAGAAAAGAGAAGAGTTCTTGAAAGATTTGGAATCCTTTCAAGATAAGGTTTTGAAATAGTTCAAAATTGAAAACTTTTCAAGAGTTGGAAAGAGATTAAAATTTTCAGCCCTATATATATGAGGGATGAAAATTACATAATCAGTTTCAAAAATTTGAGCAAAAATTATTTTGTTTAAAGTCTTCTATTTTTACTCTCCAAGAAAAGAAAATAAAGAAAAAGAAAATCAGTTTCTTGTTATTCTCTTCATATTATTGTTTCAAGAACTTAAAGAATCAATCTTTATTGTTCTTGAAAATTTACTCCGATTCTAGATTAATAAACAATTAAAAGGATACTAGCGAATCCTTTTTATTGATGTTGCTCTTTTGTATCGTGGATCTGATATAGGGGAGACATTTGGATCCCTACGAGTTCTGATAGTTCAGAATAAACAATTAATTGTTTCATTCCCTACAACAATCAGAGTGCAAGAAAGGTATAATCCGAATTCAATATTTATCTATATATTCATTTGAATAAGTGTGATCGTTAAAATTACTTTCGAATCAAGGGGTTAAATTTATATTTGATAAAATTTTAATTTTCCACTGCGTATACCCCTACAATTATAGCGAACCCAACATATGATCCTCACTGAAAGTCTAGCTGGAGACTTTAAACTAAGCACTTCTTGGGAGGCAACTAAAGTCATTTTATAGTTTTTTGTGTGTTTCGTTGCATTTGCACTTCTTGCATTAAATTTCTTTATATAATCAATATATATATATATATAAATTTGTGTTAGTTGTAGGTCTAAATTAAACCTATTAAAGTAGTAACTAAATAAATAATATAAATAATAATATTAAAAAAAAAAATGGGCAGAAAGAGCGCTGGGCTAACTGCCACAAATGGGCAGAAAGCCTAGTGCCTAGGCACTGGGCATCTCTACATATACATAAAAAAAAAGAAAAAATTTCAGCATCGATTTTTGGCAACGTTTTCTTCCCTTTTTCATTTCTCTCTTTTTTTCTCATTTTCCCTAAATTTTCCATTTTGTGTTTTGATTTTTCTTCCTAAATTATTTTGCTCCCCATTAGATTCACATTTACTCTTGCTCAATGCTTACTACACTCTTCATTCTCTCTTATTTTTGTTGGATAGCTGTTGTTGAAGGTTCTTTTCAAACTCAATTTTGGTAAGGAGAAAACGTACTTGAATTATAATGTTTGCATTTGACAGTGATGGTTGTTTAATTTGTTATTGATTGTTAGTTGTTGCTGGTTGGTTGTTAAATTTGGGGTATTGATGCTCTAAAATTATCATTCACAAGAAGAGTCCTAACTCCTGTACACCAGTTGTTTGATAAAAGACCAGAGAGAAATGGTTGGAATATTTTGCCTTATTTGAAGCTTGTTCTCCGAGACTTGTTTGGTGCTTGATTATTGGGAATAGGTCTGAGTCTATTTTGTAAGATGACATTGTTGATTGTGGCTATTTTTGACGTTAGGTAGTAGATTGGCATATGGCTTCCAAGAAAAGAAAGTCGACCACTTCTACTTCTGCTTCTACTTCTGTCTCTCCCACATTTAATAAACACAAGTTCCTGAATATTACTATTCATTGACATTATCTCAATTACACCATTAAATACAATTTAACTCCAAAAAGAGGCATCATTACCACTTTAGCCCCAACCCCACAAATCATTGAAAGAAGAGGATTGCAAGAATTCACTCAACAATCCATTGATGTTGTGGTCCCTTTAGTTCAAGAATTCTACGCCAATGCGACCGTATGTGAGGGCTGTCGAGTCTTCGTGCGAGGAAAGTAGGTCCGCTTAGTCCACTCAACCATAAATGAGTTTTATAATTTCCCGAATATTGATGATGATGATAATTTCACTTATAAGATCAATGAGGTAAATTTTGATGAAATTATTTCTACACTTGCCTATCCAAGAGCACAATTGACGGTAAAAGGTGAGACAGTGATCACTTTCAGTTCCTCGCATTTATATAGGGCATATAAAGTTTGGCATAGTTTTATTAGAGAAAAGGTCATGCCCACAACTCATCTAAATGATCTTACAAAAGTGAGGGCTATATTGCTCTTTGCCATCATCACTGATAAATTAATTGATGTAGGGCGTGTTATCCATCAGTCCATCGTATGCTATCCAGTCTACCACCACCGATGGCCTTGGACATCTATCTCTTATTACCACCATTTGCTAGACTGTTAGCATTCCATGGAAGCCGGATGAAGAGCTACTCCCTCCCAAAACTATTATTAGTAACGTTATTGTAGAGAGTTATACGACCTGACACGCTCATGATACCACCGCTCTTTCACAACCGCAACGCTCATCTCGTCAGATATCTATTGCTGATCGCCTTACCACATTGGAGCAAGATTTTTGGGGCCTCAACATGAATTTTCAAGGATTATGGACTGATTTTCACTAACTTGCTTCCCATCATGCCATGTTTCACACCTATCAAGTGGGAGTATCTTATATCTTGCATTTTTTATTTATGCACATTAGATAAAGTTTTTATACCAAATATAGCTATGGGGCATAGTTGCGCATATAATGGCGATCATGGAACATGCCTTTACGACTTTGATCTTAAATAAGTTCCAAGTCGAGAGTTTTTTGAAATGGGACATTAAACAACTCAATAAGACTCGCACATACGATGCATGTTCGTAAGATAAGGATGTTACATTCCATTAGCATTAGCGTAGAGACGCAAGTGCATGTATGTGGGTGCTTGTTAGGGAACAAGCACACTGAACATAACCCATAAGAAATTCTTAGCTGAAGGCCCTATCAAAATAAGACTTTCAGTGTTGCGATAGTACACAACTAATCATCGAACTTCAGGCACGATGGTAGCCCTGTGTACATTCTGCAACACTTTGATATATCTTCTGATTGTTTGATAATCACAAAGGGGGTATGTTGGGTGTTACACTGATGTACATAGAGGTTTGTCAGTGACCAACATAGAATTCGATACTTGTCTTTTTAAACTAGGGAATCTTCTGTGTTTTCATAGTTCGTGATTCAAAGACGTTTGCAAGGTAGGATGAATCGTAATTCATCAAGAATCATTGGAACATGAAATAGAATCATAATTATTGAATCATTTGCGGTTTCAAAGTCAAGCGGGTGGAACCTTAACTCCACCATAGGTCGTATAAAGACTGCTAGCTACCTGTTTCAAATATAAAGCAACTAGCAACCATCCTAACTTTCGGCCCAGCTTGACCATAGAACCAGAAAACAAGTATGCAACATTCAATTCTTTCAAATTCATTGGATCCTTTTATCAAACATATGCGGATCCAAACACAATCCTATAATAAGAACAATAGATCTTTCTTGATCAATCCCCTTGCCCCTCATTCTTAGAGAATCATAAAGGTCTTTTTCAAGTTTGAATTTGTTCATTTGGAATGTGGGTTCTTCTACTTTATTTTTATTTAATATTACCTAAATTCAATTAGGAGATTAGTTGTCGAAAGAACCGTACGTATATGATACTCGCAACTGAAATAGGTTTACTCGCTATTTTACTTAAGATTAGTTTGTCATGAATATTTGTTAGGTGTTTTCATTGATAGTGAGGTTTTTGGAATTAAAGAGTTAATTCTAAGGGAATTAATTAATTAGAATAATTATTATTCATAAGTTGCAAATGTTGCAAACCCACACTACTAGTTTAGTAGTCACATATTTTTATGGAAAGTAACATTTCTAACTTTGGGATTTATCCAATGGTTGGAAATTAATTAATTAATATTGATTAATTGATTAATTAAGGTTCTATTTAATTTAATGGTTAAATTAAATTATTCAATTAAATAATTAGATTATTTAATTGGACCTAATTTGATTAGGAAGCTCAATTGGAGTAAATTAAATTAATCAATTGGATTGATTAAATTGTGATTAAATCAATTGAATTGATTTATGAATTTTTGAGTCGAGACCCAAAAATTAATGTGGATCACTTAAGAAGCCCACTAAAATATGAAAAAAATAAATTAAATAAATGTGATTTATTTAATGAACATATTTATAGATAAATAAATATAGTGATCAATTTTATAGGATAAAATCAGCCACTAAGATTTAATTTATATCTAAATATAATTAATATATATATATATATGATATATATCCATCTTGATATTATTTGAAAAGTTCAAATTAATATAAAAAATGTATGTAGACAACTTTGATGATTAGTATAGTCTCAAATTAGTTCACATACATAGGAAATAGAAAAGCATAGGAGAGAAAAAAGAGAAGAGTTGTTGGAAGATTTTGAATCTTTTTAAAATAAGATTTTGAAATAGTTCAAAATTAACAAACTCTCTAAAAGTTGGAGAAAAATCAAATTTTCAGCCCCTATAAATCACTATGGCCAAAAATTACATAATTAATTCTGAAAATTTAAGAAAAAAATATTTTGTTTAAAGTCTTATATTTTTTTCTCCAAGAAAAGAAAGAAAAAGAAAAGCATTTTCTTATTATTTTAAATTTTTTGTTCTTTAAAAGAAAATCAGTTTCTTGTTATTCTCCTCGTAATTATATATATATATATATATATTATAGTTTCAAAAACTTAAAGAAATAATATTTGTTGTTCTTGAAAATTTACTTCGCTTCTAGATTAATAAACGATTAAAAGGATACTAGCGAATCCTTTTGATTAGTGTTATTCTTCCGTATTGTGGATCTAATAGAGGGGAGATAATTAGATCCCTGCAAGTTATGAAAATTCAGGATATGCAAGTGATTGTTTCATTCGCTACAACAATCAAGTTCATGAAAAGTATAATTCGAATTTAATATTTATTTATATATTCACATGAATAAGTACGATCTTAAAATTATTTCTGAATCAATAGGTTAAATTTATATTTGATAAAAATTTTAATTTTTTGCTACGTACGCCCCTACGATTATAATGAGCTTGACATATACATCAATTAAAGGAATGTGTAATCTACAACAAAAACTCTTTCGTGTTAAAGATCATCTAAAATGGTGGAATAAAGAGATTTTCGGCAATATTTTTGATAGGGTGAAGGAGGCTGAAGTTGATGATATTATCAAGGAACAAAACTTTTGTGGATCCATCGGTTGCTAATTTAATCGAGCTTAAAAATAGTTAGGCTCAATTAATTCATGCAGTTTCAATTGAAGATGCATATTGGAAACAAAAATCCGTCTGCCGTTGGCTGAAAGAGGGGGAGAGGAATAGCTCTTACTTTTATTCTATTGTTTAGAAAATAAGACAAAAGGCACATATTCATCAGATTGAAGATGCAGGAGCAACTATTACACAATCGGATTTGGTTAGAGATTCTGCCTCTCGATTTTTTTAGCAATTGCTAATGCAGAATTCGAAGATACAGATTTTTCCCATTTACCGCGGCTATTATCTGCGGAACATATTGGGCGGTTATGCTGTATTCCCACTATTGATGAAGTTTGAGAGGTTGTCTTTAGTATATACCCGGATAGTGTAGCTAGCTCGGATGGTTTTTCATCGTTGTTCTTTCAGAAGTGTTCGGATTTCATTACTGCAGATATTTATGAAGTATGTATTGAATTTTTTCATGGAATTCCCATGCCAAGAAATTTCACTGCTGCTACATTTGTCTTAATTCCTAAGAAGGATAATCCGAAAGAGTGGAGTGATTTTCGGCCCATTAGTCTTTGTAATGTGGTGAACAAAATTTTCTCCAAGTTGCTTTATAATTAGCTTGCTCCACTCTTGCTGTCTTTTGTTTTGCCTTCGCAGAGTGGTTTTGCAGCAGGGCGTCTCATAAGCAATAACATCCTCTTGGCGCAAGAGCTTACACATTTATTAATAATAAGTGTGAGGATGGTAATTTGATTATCAAATTAGATATGGCCAAGGCTTATGATCGAGTGTAGTGCAAATTTTTATATGGTGTTTTAAATCAAATGAGTTTTCCAATGTCATTGATACACTTAGTAAGAAATTGCATTGAAAATACTTGGTTTTCTATTCTTGCAAGTGGCCAGGCTGCTGGCTTCTTCAAGTCTACGAGGGTTTACATCAAGGTGATAGATTATCCCCCGCTCTCTTCATACTTGTATCTGAATTTCCATCAAGAGGCTTGAATCATATGTTTACAAATAATCGACGTCTTCAATACCGTTCAACAAGGGGTTTAGTGCTTTCGCATTTGGCTTATGCGGATGATATAGTTATTTTTACTACAGCAAATGGTGATGGTCTTTGGATGCTTGTGGATTTCCTGCACTCTTATGAACTGAAATTGGTGCAACTTGTTAGTACATCTAAGAGTTTCTTTGTCTCAAGCAAGAAGGTGTCTGCTTTGAAGAATCAATTTATAAATGAGGTTACTGGCTTTACATTTCAAACATTACCATTCACATATTTTGGTGTTTCTTTGTATAAAGGATAGAAAAAGGCATCTTATTTGATGGTATTATAGCTAAGATTAGAGCTCAGATTAGTGGTTGGGAAAAGCAACACTTATCGCACAGGGGTCGTCTCACTTTGATATGGTCCATTCTTCTTTCCATGCCTCTTCATATATTACAAGTGCTAGCTACCCCAAAGCATGTCTATCAACGGATTGATAGGCTATTCTCTCTATTTTTCTAGGGGACAACAAACGAAAAAACTAAAATATATTGGCGATCTTGGCAAAAATATTGTTATCCTATTGAAGAGGCTGGGCTGGGAGTGAGGATCCTGGTTGATATCACTAAAGCATTTTCATATAAACTCTGGTGGTCCTTCTGGACAGTGGATTCAATATGGGCAAATTTCATGAAAAGAAAGTATTGTAATGTTGTTCATCTTATGAATGCAAATTGCAATAGTAACCATTCCTTGGGCTGGAACCGACTGTGTCAAGTGCGAATTGCAGCTGATAGGAATATCTTCTAGAGAGTAGGAAATGGTGATATTTATTTTTTGCATGATCATTAGGTCGGCACTGAACCATTGATCAACAATTTTCTAGATATGAGGATGATTGTTCACTTTTTAATAGTTTTTGGATAAATGGTGAATGGGACTGTCAAAGATTAGCGCAGCTCTTAACTGAGTCACTTGAGGATGAGCTTTGTTCAATTCCAATTGATATACCAGGTTTTGATCTAGCAATCTTAAAACTCTCGAACAATGGTAAATTTACTTTAAAATATACTTGGGATGCTATTCGGTAGAAAAAGGCTCGGAATAATATCTTTGTACCAATCTGGAATCCCATAATCACTCCCACAATATCAATCTTTCTCTGGCGTCTTTAGGAGAAACGTCTTCCACTTGATGAGCAAATGCAGCAAAAAGGCTTTGATTGTCCATCTGTTTGTTCTTGTTTTTGGGCATATTCAGAAACATTCTCCCATCTCTTTATCCATGGTCAACAAGCAATGCAAGTTTGGAGTTTTTTGGCAGCATGTTTCGATTACCTATTCACTAAACAGATGACATTAAATTGTTGATTCGGTTCTGGGATTCCTCACGGCAACATTCCTCTGTCTTTGTCATGCACGGTCTATTATTCCAATATTGATCTTGTGGTTTCTTTGGATATCACACAATGATGCTAAACACAGGGGAGCTTGATTCAGTCATCACAAAGTTATTGCAAATATTTTCCATCATTTGACAAAGGCACATTCTATGAAACTGCTAGTGGCTAACTTCTGGAGTGGTGATATTCAAATAGCAGCAGCTTGGAATTACAAATGGCCATGGAAAAATGAAATTATTCCTAAGATTGTTACTTGGCATTCTCCTATAGATGGATGGTATTGTGTTGAAACTAACATTTCTTCTACTTATATTATTTTTTTTATTTAAAGTAGTTGAACACAATTCACTATCTATGTTGTTTTTCTTTATAGAGTGGCTGAAATAGTTGGCTATAAATGCACTGGGATTTTATGTTGACAATGACATATGATCTTTCATTGTGCTTATATATATGTGTGTAACATTGTTATGTGTGTAAGATCACTGTAAGATTGCTATGAAACATATGTATGTAAGATTGCTATGTGTGTAAGATTGCAGAGTATTTCCTCTCCTCTATTTCCTTTTCTCTTTCTTACTTTCATTATTATGCTTTCCTCATACCAATATATTAACATGGTACAGAACCCTTTTGATCTTATGGGCTGTGAGTGAATTTGAGAGAAAATCTGCAAGATTTTTTTCCTTTTTAACCATCCAATCAACCTTAAAAACCAAAACTTAGTTTAATGGCTTCCAAAAGTTTTTCAACTCCAACACCACCTGTTTATGGTGGAGAAAACTATTAGGTTCCTTATAATCGCAGGAGTATACGCAATGAAAAATTAAAATTTTTATCAAACATAAATTTAACCCATTTGATTCGAAAGCGATTTTAACGATCGCGTTTATTCAAGTGAATATATAAATAAATATAAAATCAGATTATACCTTTCGTGTACTCCGGTTGTTGTAGGGAATAAAGCAATCAATTGTTTATCCTGGACTATCAGAACTCAGAAGGGATCCAAGTGTCTCCCCTCTATCAGATCCACGATACAGAAGAGCAACACCAATAAAAAGGATTCGCTAGTATCCTTTTAATTGTTTACTAATCTAGAACTGGAGTATATTTTCAAGAACAATAAAAATTAATTCTTTAAGTTCTTAAAACAAACAATAATATGAAGAGAATAACATGAAACTGATTTTCTTTTTCTTTCTTTTCTATTCTTGGAGAGTAAAAATAGAAAACTTTAAACAAAATATTTTTGCTCAAATTTTTGAATTGATTATGTAATTTTCAATTTTAATCATTTTCCAACTCTTGGAAAGTTTTTCAATTTTGAACTATTTCAAAACCTTATCTTGGAAGGATTCCAAATCTTCCAAAAACTCTTCTCTTTTCTCTCTCCTATTGTATGTGAACTAATTTGAGACTACATTAATCATCAAAATTGTCTACATACATTGTTGATATTAATTTGAACTCTTCAAATAATATCAAGACAGATATATATCATATATATATACTATAATTATATTTATACATAAATTAAATCTTACTGGCCTATTTTATCCCATAAAATTGGTCATTATATTTATTTATCTATAAATATGTTAATTAAATAAATCATATTTATTTAATTTATTCTCTTTATACTTTAGTGAACTTCTTAAGTGATCCATTTATTTTGGGCTTGGACTAAAAAATTCCCAAATCAATTCAATTGATTCAATCCCAATTTAATCAATTCAATTGATTCAATCCAATTTAATCAATTCAATTAATTAATTTAATTTACTCCAATTGGGCTTCCTAATCAAATTAGGTCTAATTAAATAATCCAATTACTTAATTGAAAATTTTAATTTAACCATTAAATTAAATAGAACCCTTAATCAATTAATTAATTTTCAACCATTGGATAAAATCTAAAATTAGAAATGTTACTTTTCATAAAGATGTGTGACCATCTTAGGTTCACTACTAAACTAGTAGTGGGTTTGCAACATTTGTAACTTATGAATAATAATTATTCTAATTAATTAATCTAATTAATTAATCCTCTTGTAATCAACTCTTTAATTCCAAAAACCTCACTATCCATGAAAACACCTAGCAAGTAATCATGGCAAACTAGTCTTAGGTGAAATAACGAGTAAACCTATTTCAGTTGCGAGTACCATACACGTACGGTCCTTTCGACAGCTAATCTCCTGATTGAATTTAAGGCATGGATTATATCCATTTCAAGTTCCAATAATTCTTGATGAATCACAATTCATACTGTATTGGCCAAGGTTTTTGAATCACGAACTATGAAAACGCAGGAGATTCCCTTATTTAAAAAGACAAGTGTCAAATTCTATGTTGGCCACTGACAAACCTCCATGCACACCAGTGCAACACCCAACATACCCCCTTTATGATTGTCAAGCAATCAGAAGATATATCGAAGTGCTGTAGGATACACACAAGGCTACTATCGTGCCTCAAGTCTGAGGACTAGTCATGTACTATTGCAACACAAAAATTCTTATTTCGATGGGCAAAGTCTCCAACTAAGAATTTCTTGTGGGCCATATTCGGTGTACTTGTTCCCTAACAAGCACCTACATACATGCACTTACGTCTCTACGCTAATGCCAATGGAATGTGATATCCTCGTCTCACGAGCATGTATTATATGTATGAGTCTTTCTGAGCTATTTGATGTCCCATCTCAAAAAGCTCTCGACTCGAAACTTATTTAAGACCAAAGTCTTAGAAACATGTTCCATGATCGTTATCATATGCGTGACCATGCCTCGTAGCTAAATTTGGTCTAAGGACTTTATTAATGTGCAGAAATAAAAATGCAAGACATAAGATAAAGAAAATACATTTTTATTAATATGATTCCCAATAAGATTGTCTTTACAAAAACAAAAGAGTATAATACACCCAATCTAATTGGGGCGTTGGGCATCCTACTCTAACAATCTCCCACTTGCCCATGTATCTAAGGCCCATCTTCTCAAGATGTTCGTTGAATATCTTCTATGCTAAGGGCTTAGTAAGTGGGTCTGCTTTATTTTCTGTTGAGGTAACTCGATCCACAATGATGTCGCCTCTATCAATGATCTTTCTGATTAAGTGATATCGTCTCATTATGTGCTTGGATCTTTAATGAGATCTTGGCTCTTTTGCTTGCGCAATAGCTCCATTATTATCACAGTAAATTATAACTGGATCAACAATGGATGGAATTACATCCAACCCTTAGATGAAGTTTCTAATCCAAACAGCTTCTTTTGCTGCATCTTCTTTTGCTGCATCTGATACAACAATATATTCAGCTTCGGTGGTAGAGTCTGCAGTTGTCTCTTGCTTGGAACTCTTCCAACTGACCGCACCACCATTCAAGGTGAATATGTATTCGGACATAGACTTTGAGTCATCTATATCGGACTAAAAACTAGAGTCTGTATATCCCTCCAGTTTTAGTTCTCCATTACCGTATATCAGAAAGATATCCTTAGTCCTTCTCAAGTACTTAAGGATCATCTTAATGGCTTTACAGTGTTCTTTCCCTGGATTGGACTGATATCTGCTCGTGATACTCAGAGCATATGCTATATCAGGCCTTGTACATAACATTGCACACATTATGCTCCCTATTGCAGAAGTATAAGGTATGTGAGCCATCCTTTCTCTCTCTTCAGGTGTCTTAGGAGGCATAATCTTATAGAGTGAAACCCCATAACTCATAGGCAGGAATCCTCTCTTGGATTCCTCCATGCTAAACCTTTTTAGCACTTTGTCTGTGTACATGGACTGGGATAGTCCGATCATCCTTCTGGATCTATCTCTATAGATCATTATCCCTAGGATAAAAGATGCATCTCCCAAGTCCTTCATGAAAAACTGATTAGATAACCAAGTCCTTGTTGACTGCAACATCCCTACATCATTCCTAATGAGTAGGATGTCATCAACGTAGAGCACAACAAATGTAATTGCAGTCCAACTAACCTTCTTGTAGACACATGGTTCATCTGGGTTCTTATGAAAGTCAAACGTTTTGATCGTTACATCAAATCGGATGTTCCAACTCCTCGAAGCTTGTTTGAGTCCATAAATGGATCTCTGGAGCTTGCAAACCTTTTGCTCGCTCCTGTTGGAGATGAAGCCTTTTGACAGCTTCATATAGATCTCTTCCTTAATATTTCCATTAAGGAAAGCGGTCTCCACATCCATTTGCCATATCTCATAGTCATAATATGCAGATATGGATAACAGTATCCGTATGGATTTAAGCATCGCTACTGGTGAAAAAGTTTTCTCATAATCAATTTCTTACTTCTGAGTATAACCTTTCGCTACCAATCGTGTCTTATAGGTCGCTACCTCTCCATCTACTCCAAGCTTCCACTTGTAGACCCATTTGCAACCAATGGAAATAATTCCCTATAGTGGGTCCACCAAAGTTCATACCTTGTTGGAGTACATAGAGTCCATTTCGGACTGCATAGCTTCTTGCCACTTCTTCGAGTCGATGTCAGACATCGCCTTTCCATAGCTTCTTGGATCATTATCCAAGGGGAGTCCCTCTTCTTTGTTTTCTAAGAACAAGTTGTACCTCTTAGGTACCTTTAAGACCCTTTTGGATCTTTGAAGAGATTGTGCTTTAGAGGGTTCAACATCAGCTGGTGTACCATTTATTGCGTCAGTTGGGGTATTTTGTGGTTCTTGAACCTCTTCAAGTTCTAGGACATTGCCACTTCCATCTGAAAGAAATTCTTTTTCAAGAAAAGTAGCATTCCTCGAAACAAACACCATTTATTTCGTGGCATCATAGAAATAGTATCCAATAGACTCTTTTGGATACCTCACAAATTTGCATAAGCTGGATCTCATATTCAACTTATCTCCCACTAGCTGCTTCATATAAGCAGCACACCCCCATACCCTAAGGTATTTATAGAAAGGTGTCTTTCCACACCACATCTTATATGGTTTTTTGGGCACGACTTTGGATGGCACCCTATTTAATAGGTATGCCGCCGTTTCTAAGGCATAACCCCAGAATGAAAAAGGTATTGAAGTGAAGCTCATCATAGATCGAACCATATCCAACAAGGTTCGATTCCTGCATTCCACAACTCTGCTGAGTTGGAGAGTAGCAGTAGGAGTCCACTATGAGAGAATCCCATTATCTTTTAGATAATCTAAAAATTCTGTGCTTAAGTATTCACCTCCTTGATCAGATCAAAATTTTTTTATACTTAATCCAATTTATTTCTCTACTTCAGTTATGAATTTCTTGAACTTTTCAAATACTTTAGACTTGTACCTTAAAAGGTACACATAACCATACCTAGAGAAGTCATTGGTAAAGGTTAAGAAGTAGTTATAGTTCTCACGGGCACTAACATTTAGTGGCCCACATACATCTATATAGATCAAATCCAATAGATGCTTGGCTCGCTCCACTTGTCCAACAAATGGAGATTTGGTCATCTTTTGATAAATTAATTGATCAGTATTAATTAATTAATTTCCAACAATTGGATAAAATCTAAAATTAGAAATATTACTTTTCATAAAGATGTGTGACCCTCTTAGGTTCACTACTAAGCTAGTAGTGGGTTTGCAATATTTGAAACTTATGAATAATAATTATTCTAATTAATTAATCTAATTAATTAATCCACTTGGAATCAACTCTTTAATTCTAAAAACCTCACTATCCATGAAAATACCTAGTAAGCAATCATGGCAAACTAGTTTTAGGTAAAATAACGAGTAAACCTATTTCACTTACGAGTACCATACACGTATGGTCCTTTCGACAACTAATCTCCTGATTGAATATAAGGCATGGATTATAAGTCGAAACCCTAAATAATTCAATAACTATGATCCCATTTCAAGTTTCAATAATTCTTGATGAATCACAATTCATACTGTATTGGCCAAGGTCTTTGAATCACGAATTATGAAAACGCAGGAGATTCCCTTATTTAAAAAGACAAGTGTCGAATTCTATGTTGGCCACTAAAAAACCTCCATGCACACCAATGTAACACCCAACATACCCCTTTTGTGATTGTCAAGCAATTAGAAGATATATCAAAGTGCTGTAGGATGCACACAAGGCTACCATCGTGCCTCAAGTCTGAGGACTAGTTGTGTATTATCGCAACATAGAAATTCTTATTTCGATGGGCAAAACCTCCAACTAAGAATTTCTTGTGGGCCATATTCGGTGTACTTGTTCCCTAACAAGCACCCACATACATGCACTTACGTCTCTACTCTAATGCCAATGGAATGTGATATCCTCGTCTTACGAGCATGCATTATATGTACGAGTCTTTCCGAGCTATTTAATGTCCCATCTCAAAAAACTTTTGACTCGAAACTTATTTAAGACCAAAGCCTTAGAGATATGTTCTATGATCGCCATCATATGTGCGACCATGCAACTTTTTTTTAATATGATTTTCAATAAGATTGTCTTTACAAAAGCAAAAGAGTATAATACACCCAATCTAATTAGGACGTTGGGCATCCTACTCTAACAAAAACTACCTAGTTGGGCCAGTGAAAATGAAAGCATATCTTAGAGCCGTTGACTTATAGGCGGTAGTGGAGACTGGACTTGATCCTCCTCCCTTGAGAGAAACCCAACTATTGCTCAAATCCATCAACATAGTGAGGAGAGTGCCAAAAATTTCAAGGCTCTATCAATAATTCATTCTTTTGTTTCAAAAGTCATCTTTACCAGAATTATGAATTGTGACACAACAAAGAAAGATTTGGACCAGCTAAGAGAAGAGTTCCAATGAAGTGAAAACACAAGACAGATTCAGGTGTTAAACTTGTGAAGGGAGTTTGAAATTTTGAGAATGACAGAAAATGAAACTGTCCAAGAATATTCAAACAGATTGATAAGGGTTGTTAATAAACTGAGACTGCTATGAGAAGAGTTATCTAACAAAAGGATAGTGAGCAAAGTCCTTGTTAGTGTACTTAGAAGGTTTGGACCAAAAATTTCGTCGCTTGAAGACTCAAAGGACTTGTCAACATAACACTTAATGAAGTGGTTAATGATTTTCAAGCAATTAAGCATAGAAGGACTTTGATACAAGAGGAGGCGACAGAAGGAGCACTCTTGGCAAGACAAATGAAAAACCTATCAAGCAATAGCATTGGTGGTAGGAAGAAGCAATCTGGAGATAGGAAAGGCAAACAAAAGAAAAAAGGCGATAATTACAAAAGTGGAGGCAAGAAAGGAAGGTATCCACCTTGTTCCCATTGTAAAAAAAGAAGTCACATTGAAAACTTTTGTTGGTATAGGCCTGGTATAAAGTTTCGAGCATGTAATCAACATGGTCATGTTGAAAAAGTGTGCAGGAACAAGAAAAACCAGTAGGGACAACAAACTCAAGCTCAAGTTACTGAAAATCAAGTGCAAAAAGGTGAGAACCTTTTTGTTGCTACATGTTTTGCTACAACCAGCAACAGAAATACTTGGTTGATTGATAGTGGTTGTACAAACTAATATCAATGAGTTGGACAAATCCTACAGCTCATGGTTAAAGATTGAAGATGGAAAGCAAGTAGAGGTGAAAGAGAAATGTGTGGTATCGGTTAACATATCCTCAAGTACAAAGTTAATTTCAGATATACTTTATGTTTCTGAAATAGACCAAAACTTGTTAAGTGTGGGGAAAATGCTAGAAAGGAATTATGCTTTGCACTTTTAGGATGGGTCATGCATTATATTAGATGCTTTTAGGAATGAAGTGATGACTGTGAAAATGAAAAACAAGAGCTATCATCTAGACTGGAATAAATCAAAGTTGCATGCCTATATAAGTACAATTGATGAGTTTGTTCTATGGCACAAAAGGTTAGGTCACTTTAGTTATTCAACCTTAATAAGTATGCACACAAAAAATTTAGTACATGATTTACCTGTGATTCATGAAATAAGTGGTGTGTGTAATATGTGCCAATTTGGAAAGCAATGTAAGGTGCTATTTTATGACAGTAATTGGAAAGCAAAAGAGAAATTACAACTTGTGCCCTCTAATATTTGTGGGCCTATGAGCATATCTTCTCTAAGTGGGAATAAGTATTTCATATTGTTTATAGATGATTACTTAAGGTTTTGCAGGATCTACTTTTTAAAGATCAAGTCTGAAGTATTTGTTATTTTTTCAACTTATAAAAAGTTGGTTCAAAAGCAAACAGGATGCCAGTTAAAGATACTTAGAACTGATAATGGAATCGAGTATACTTCAAATGAATTCAAGGTCTTTTGTGATAAAGAAGCATCCATCACCAACTAACTGTGCCATACACTCCCCAACAAAATGGAGTAAGTGAAAGGAAAAATATAATAGTGATGGAGATGACAAGATGTTTACTATTTGAGAAAGATTTACCAAAGAACTTTTGGGTTGAGGCAGTGAATATTTCAGTGTATTTACTTAATTTGCTTCCAACAAGAGCTTTAGAATGTAATACTTCATATGAAATGTGGCATGGAGTAAAACCTTCAGTAGGACATCTCAAGTTATTTAGTTGTATTTGTTATACTCTTGTTCCTGAAGTAAAAAGAGATAAGCTTGATCATAAGGTAGAAATGGGTATCTTTCTTGGATATAGCAATAATATAAAAGGATACAGGATTTTGAACTTAAAAACTGAAAAGGTGAATTTGAGATGTAAGACCTTAGTGACATGAAATATTTTCTGGGAATAGCGGTTGAGCAGAATGATCTTGGAATCTTCAATTCACAAAGAAAATATGCTTGGGAGGTTTTAAAGAAGTTTCAAATGGAGAAGTTTAAGTCAGTGACAATACCCTTGGTAGTAAATTAAAAAACTATCAATAGAAGATGGTGAGTTAAAGGCAAATACCTCAATTTACAGAAGTTTAATTGGAAGTTTGTTGTATATGTCTGCTACTAGACCAGATATAATATTCTTTGCAAGTCTTTTGTTAAGATTCATGCATTCTCCAAGTCAAATTCACCTAGGTGCTGCCAAATAAGTGCTAAGATACATCAAATGGACTATGGACTTTGGTGTATATTATTTGAAGAGTGAAAGTGAAAATATGGTTGGCTATTGTGATAGTGATTAGGCTGGAAGTATTAATGATTCTAAAAGTACTTCTGGTTATGTCTTTTCCTTTGGAAGTAGTATTTTTTTGTGGAACTCTAGAAAATAAAAGGTTGTAGCACAATCCTCGGCTTAAGCTGAGTATATTTTAGCAGCAACAACAGCAAACCAAGCTATTTGGTTAAGAAAATTGTTAATAGATTTGGGACAAAACTAAAATAAAACTACTGTGATATGGGTGGACAACAAGTCTGTTATAGCCATTTCGAAGAATCCTGTCCAACATGGCAAGACCAAACACATAAATGTGAAGTACCATTCCATCAGAGAAGCTGAGAAGAATGGGAAAATAAATTTGGTACACTATAGCTTAGAGCTTCAGTTTGCAGATATCATAACAAAAGTGGTTTCTAAAGCCAAATTTGAATTTTTGAGATCAAAACTTGGAGTAGCTAGGAAAAATATTAAGGAGTATTGTGAACATTTCTCCTACCTATGTTGCTTTTTCTATTTAGAGTGGTTGAATACCATTCACTAGGTATATTATTTTTCTTTGTAGAGTGGCCGAAATAGTTGGCTATAAATGTACTAGGATTTTGTGTTGGTTAACATATGATTTTTCATTGTGCTTATATATATGTATGTAAGATTGCTATGACATATAAACAAAAAAAAATCACAGAGTATTTCCTCTTCTCTGTTTCCAATTTTCTCTTTCTTACTTTCATTATCATGCTTTTCTCATACCAATACATCAACATGTATAAACATAACAGTGATGGTGCATGTAAAAGAAATCTAGGCATTGCAGGGGGTAATGGAGTAGTAAGAGATCATAATGGCAAACCCCTTTTAGCATACTCTAGTTTCTTTGGTGAAAATAGCAACATACTTGTTGAATTGTCTGCTATGCTTGAGGGTGTCTCTTTGTTCTATCAGCAGCATGGGATCAGAAAATTATTGATTGAGGTTGATGCAATGGTACTTCCACATATACTTGAAGAACGGAATACAAGTTGTTGGACCTTTCAACATATGATTGAGAAATACCTTTCCCACCGACAGAAAATGCAGATTAGATTGTCTCATATTTTTAGGGAAGGAAACCAGATTGCAGACTATCTTGCAAACCTTGCTTGTACATCAAAACAATCCCAAGCTTGGACACCGCAGAATTTTCCACAACCTTTACATGGATACATTACTCTTAATAAGTGGTCAATGCCTTATTTTCGATTCAAGTGAGCCAGAGTTCAGATATATTGGCCAAAGGTGCAATTGACAGATCTTCATACTTTATGGCATGACTGCTAGAGTCGTGATACTATGCACTTAGATTTTTAAATTTTGTTCTTTTGATATGTAATATAATCTTTGTAAAGGGAGTTGTTTTTCCCTTTCATTGCAAACATTTCTTGTATTCCGTTTTTGGTATTTAATAAATGGACTGGGTTTATGACAAACCCCACCTAGACATAGGCGATTTTAACATATATATATATATATATATATATATATTGTGCATGTTTTTTAAAGTTGAAGTCGAGGGGCAAAAGCTTGGGGTAAGCAAACTGCAATGACCTTGTGGTTCGAAGGTTTGACATTCAAAATCTTCATAGTGAAATATGCCGCATATATCAGAAAATTCCAGCAGAATATTCTACCAAAACTTTTTGTTTTGTGTGAAGAGAAAAATATTACGAAAAATTATTTAGGCGACAAAGTATAAAAACAGGTATAATTCATAAGACAAAATATTTATATTCCAATATATAAGAACCTTAATAAGTTTTACAAACAAAAAAAAATATAGTGAAAACAAAAATAACACAACTATCATTTTTACGCAAAAATGTCATTTTAACACAATTATAAGGGCCAAAGATTTGTTTTAAACTTTAAAATTTTATAATTGTACAGTTTCAGTCAATCACACCATTTTACATTCTAAATTTTAAAATTTAAACCTACCACAATTTTTTACTCAAATTTAAGAGAAGCGATTTTGGTCAATATTAAGGGTAAAATGAACATTTGAAATTTTTAGCGAAATTCTTTGTTAAAAAAGTCAACTGAAAAGATCATGAAAAAAGAAAAGACTATTTTCTTCGATTATTAAAATGGACTTCTTTTTGAGTATTTCTAAGTAATAAAATATATAAAATGCATGAACAATCAATTATTTTTAATGTAATATTAATTTTGAAGTAAAGTAAATCCCTTGATGAAATTCGTTCAACTTTATAAATATCAATAAGGTAAAAGTAATGAAGAAGTCCATTAATGAAGACAAAAAACAATCATCAATCAGCTTGGTTTCAAAAAATTAATTTTTAATATCTTTTTAAAATTCTTAAGATTCTGTTGGATTTAAAGTTAAAGTTTTTGAATCACTTCAATATTAAATATTTTTATAATCCATAGTAATAATTAAAAAAAATAGCTAAAAATGACTGATAGAAGGTTTGATTTTTTTTTGTATGTTAGCTTCATTTTTCGAATCCGTTTTTGCATTTTCAATCCAATAAGGCGTTAGTTTTGCTTTTTTTGAAATTATGTTATCTCAATGTCAATGGTCTTAACCTACACCACCCATCTTTTAGAAAACAATGTTTCATTCAAAAAAATAAAAATAAAAAAAATCTTCATTTTTATTATAGAAAAAACTAAACTAAATATGATTTCTCAAAATACATTACTAAATTAACATGTCATTTATTCCTTGAAGGCATGTGGGGTTGGGTGGTAAAAGTGCAGTCACTATTACACACCAATGGAGATTAGAAAAAGCCAATTAAATGAAGTCCGTCCTCTATTGGGAAAGAGATGCTCCATTGTCACGATGCAAGAAAATAAGGAAGCCCAAGAAAATCTCTCTTTCTTTAGCACCAACAAATAATCGTTACAAAATACAGGATGCTGTACTTTAAAGATTTAATTCTGATTATTGTTGATATTTATAATTTTTGTATATTAATATGCATTTAGTTTTACGATGGTATCAAAATCTAAAAAATAAATGGCACAATTCATTTTCTCAAAATTTTTAATTAAAAGTTAATTGATTTTTTTGAAAGAACACTATAAAATTTAAGAATAGTTTAGTCCATAATTGATTTTGTATCTTTTAATAATAAATATTATGTTCATGGATTTGAGTCTTATGAACTCAATGAAGTTAGTCTAAGTATTATAACTTTAATTTCAATAGATTTATTTTCTATATTACTAATAACCTTTTTTGATACATACAATGACCCACCTTACAATTAATTTTTATTTAAAAAAAAAATACACATCAGTCACTTAGTTGACTTCCAAGGATACTAATTATGAAAGAGGAAATTGTTGGCTCCATTTACATTTAAAAGCAAGTAAATCAAATATAATTTTGTAAACTATAGTATTAAATTAACATATTTATTCAATTGATCAACCTTTACAATTGATTAACATTCAAAAACATTTGATTTTTAAACGTTCCCTCTAGAATCTATTCATAATATTTTTCAAAACTATTTTTAGAAAACAAAAAAATAAAAAATAAAATCTCTCATAAATATAATAACTCAAAACAATCCAAATAAATATTATAAATTTATTATTAAGGATTTATCCTCTATTAATGGATAACCTCATTTGTATGCAAATTAGGGCTCTTTGCAACTTTGATTATGAAATGATAATATTATTACAAGTGTTGTTTTCCTATTTGTTGAAGGCGGGGTGGTGGGGTTGGGTGGTGAAAGTGTAGTGACTATAACAATAGCAATAGAGATTAGAAAGACCCAATAAATGAATTCCGGTCTCGATCAGGAAAGGGATGCTCCATTGGCTATTGCCCCGATGCGAACAAATAAATAATCCCAAGAAGTTATTTCGAAAGACAGTAGAAATTGCTTTCTGGAAACTGTGTAGTAGAATTGAAAGAGAGGCTGTGGAAGTGACGAGTGAATGAAAAGGAAATAAAGTAAATCTGCTTTTAAACAAGTGTTTTATTTTATAAAAAGTGAAAAAAATAGTTTGATATGCAAAAGTTGGTAGTAATTATATAGTGTCGATGAAAAGTAGAATAATTTAAAAAAATATATTTGATAAATAAGTTGTAAAAATATTTTTTTTGTGCAAGTTTAAATTGTTTTTGAATTTTGAAATGATAATTTATTTTGTGATGTTTGATCAAATTAATTAAATTAAATTAAATTATTTGTATGTATTATGTATATTATAATAACTACATAATAAATATGATATTTATGATAATTAATATATCTATGTAAGTGTTTCATTTAATAATAATATTTTAAAATAATATATAAATTAAGTTCATTTAATTATAAAAATATACATGTATGTATTTATATATTATAAAAATATTTGAGTAATTATATAAAAAATTATATATACTATTTGATATATATTTACAAATATTTATATAGTGATCATTCTAATAATATTTAAATATAAAAATTATTGTAATGTTTAGGTATAAATAATATTTTTTTATATACTTACATGTATAGTATAAATATTTTCTTAGTGTAATAATATTTGTTAATATATTTAGGCGCATAAAAAATATGCATGTGTATATTTATACAAATATTCAAATATTTTAATAAATATTTATGTATATATAAACATATAGAATTTTATATATTTAGAAATATTTATGTATTTATATTTATATAGTTATAAACTTTTATACATAAATATTTATATATTTATATTTATTTAGTTACATATATTAAAAACACATATTTACAATTCTATTTTTATACATCTACAAATATATAAGTATTTAGTTATATAAGTATGAATATATAAATGTTTATACTTATATATATATGTATAAACTATATGAACTTATATAATCTAATACTAGTAATATTAATAATTACTATACTACTTAGAAATGTAATTAAAAAATAAAATGGTCAATTCAATAATAAATTATTTAAAATAAACTATTGAGAAGGTGAACTTATATATAAGAATTCGTTGTAATAAGGAAAATTTTTGAAGATAGAATTATCTAAAATAATTGAAAGTAACATGGAGTTATTGGAAAAAGAACGAGAATGACTTCAACATAATTACAAAAAGCAGAAAGAAGCACTCCAAGAGATGCTTCTAGCTTTTGGTCCCTTTTACTAAATTTATGTAGAAACTAGCAAAATTAAAATTCCAAATTTATTTATATTTAGCCAGAAACTCAGAATCACTTTTTTTCTTTTTTTTTTTAAGTTATTTGCAAACACTCCCTTAGCGTAGTGCATTGTCTTTGTACGAGACGGTGTAGCTTCTTACAAACGTTTTTTGGACTTCTTGGTAGTGGAAGGAAACTTGTGGCAACCAGCTGCACACTAAAATCAAAAGAGTGGCCCACACTGTAAGACAAAAATATGATAATACCACATCAAAGTGGGACCCGGTCTATGTCAATTCAATTGCATTATTTTATCACATTCAAATAAAAAATTGGTATTGGGCCTACCACTACAAAATGTGACATATTATGTTATTCATATCCATTGAAAAATGATGCTATGCGAAATATAAAACCAATTATAGTCTTTGTTTTATCATATTTCTTTGTATAAAATTTCTCCAAAATTATCTTAAACTAATCAAATTTCATTCTCAGCTCATACATTTTTCATTTGAAATTTTTTAATTAAATATATTTTAAATTTTTACATAAAAATCAATATTAAAACCAAAATCTTGTTAGAAATATTGAAAATAACACGTTTCACCCGAAAGAAAACCAAACGACCCCTGTCTTGCTCTTTCTTGAGCACCAGTACATAATCGCCATCTTCTCAATTACATATATTGCACGCAGGCTTGCTATTTGTGGTGTGTAGTCTTCTTCCCCAACCATTTTCACACTGAGAAAATCAAGAGGTAGCTAATGGCAACAGAAAGTAAAATCATAGTGCCCAGAATGAAGCTGGGGTCACAGGGCCTGGAAGTTTCGGCCCAGGGACTGGGCTGCATGGGTATGTCAGCCTTCTACGGGCCGCCCAAGCCCGAGCCCGAAATGATCGAGCTCATTCACCATGCCATCAGCTCCGGCGTCACCCACCTCGACACCTCCGATCTCTATGGCCCCTACACTAACGAAATACTCCTCGGCAAGGCATGCTTTTTACTCTTCTCTCCTACTCATATATTTTGTATATATACGCTCTGTATTTTTACTCTAAAAAAATTAAGAGATTATTGTCGTGGATATATTTTATACGTGTTGTTGATTAAGACTATGTAGCATTCATTTTTGTTTAGTTGTTTGCAAGTGTGTCTGGTAAGTAGTAAATTAAAATTTGATGTGTTGCAGGGATAAATGAGTTAGCTTACTTGCCTTGATTGGTATTGGGGGTGGGGTGGGGGTAAACCCTTGCAGCGGTGAGTAGTACTGGT
This sequence comes from Paulownia fortunei, assembly GCA_019321725.1. Classification (NCBI taxonomy): domain Eukaryota; kingdom Viridiplantae; phylum Streptophyta; class Magnoliopsida; order Lamiales; family Paulowniaceae; genus Paulownia; species Paulownia fortunei. The sequence goes on from CM033123.1 coordinate 10,160,700, forward strand.
ATTCATCTTAATTTCAAAATAAGATTAAGGCCTTTTTTGGGTCAATATGGGATCCCAGTTCTATTACAAAAATAGGAGAGAGAGTAAAGGATTTTGAGGTATGGGGGACTAATTAGAGCTTCTTGTGTCTGACCATTTTCTTGATTTGGGAGTTTTTATTTTAAGCATGAGTTAATTTTTCTGTCCAGACGATATACCACCAGCCTGTGCATCTCAGGTGACCAATCTGTTCCAGTTGTTAAATAAAGGGGTCAGAAGAACTGAATATGCGACATTTTCCAAAATTACAGGACTAAACTATGTGAATAATTCTAAGTTTGGGGCAAAACTTTGGATACCACTTACGTATACACTAAAAACGCAATTCTGTGTATATTTGTAAACATAAATATATATTGTAATTTTTGTATATTAACCAGATAGAACAAATAGGAAGGCCATTTCATTCTGGAATCTGGTCTGTTTTGATGTGAGCAGCCTAATAATTGAATGGGAAGCATCATTTTTCTGACCATTCTGTGGAATGATTATCCCCTAGACCAAACAAGGCCTAAAGATCAAGAAATGATATATAATACTATTTATAATAATATTTAGTGTGTTGCATACTTGCACGTTATATGCTTCAAAGGTTGTTGTAACATTTAGTCCCACATAACATCACTCTGAATGAATTACAAATATATGTCCAAGGAGTTGGGTGGCTCGTGTTTATTAACACAGTTTGAGCTCTTGGAATCATATAACCAAGTAACCAAAAAGTTCGTAGTCAAGGCTGGGGGACTGGCTCGGTACCTAATGATTGTAAATAGACTTTGCCGGATAGATCTGATGGTAATACCTGTACAGATTTCTATTCACAATTATCATATATTTTTATAATGAAGACTATTTGTATTGTAGTTCGTTTTTCCTATATTTCCCAGAAAGGTACATTTAGTTAGAACCTACATCATGCTGCAGAATACTTCATAGACAGTTGTCATATTCTGGGATGGCATGGCTGTTCTCACAAATAAGTAGAGATTTTTTTTGGTGCGCACAACATGAATATGTTATACATATGTTCGTATTTAAATTTTTAATGTGGACTTATGTAGGCTCTCAAGGGAGGGATGAGGGAAAAGACAGAGTTGGCAACAAAATTTGGGATCAAATTAGATGGCTGGGATATGGAAATAATTGGTGATCCGTCCTATGTAAGAGCTTCCTGTGAGGCCAGTTTGAAGCGGCTTGATGTTGACTGCATAGATCTTTATTACCAGCATCGCATTGATACACGTTTGCCCATCGAAGTCACGGTTATCTTCCTATTATCCCTTGTTTGCCTCATCAATGAATGTCATATTTTATCTTTTACAAATTAGGAGTGTATTTCTACTTTTGGATGGAAAATGCTTGTGCGGTTTAGATATCAGGGCCATGGTATATATCCAATCATGAGTTCTAGTATCGGAGAATAAGAGGTCTTTCATGCAATTTGATTTATATTGAAGCTCAGAAAAGCGAATGGACTTTTTACATCAGGACCAATGCAGTTTTTTAGTTGATAAATTCATAGTCATTTTACAAATTTGAGTTAAAAGTACAAAATTGTGGACTTTTTACTCATTATTATGTCATAATTTGGTATAAGCATTCATTGCTGCTTAACGTGAGTAAGATAGAGTTGATTCATTTTTAAAGGACTTGTCAAGTCGCATTACCTAATGAACCACTTGATGTTTATCTTCAACTTAATGAAATGACTCAATAGGAAAATTCTGAACTTCAGTTTTAGGACCTTTTTAAGTTCTGTTGGGTACAAAAATTAGTATAGTCACATACTCAGTGCATGAGGCACCCTCCTTTCCAAGGTCTTTGGAGGGCTGCCCATGTAGCCTTACACCGCCGAGCAGGGGACTATTTCCATGATTCAAGCCATGGTATTGAGGTTACAATGAAGTAATTTTATCATTTTTACCGTTCATCATATGTTTAAGTGTATGGAACAGTGTTTTTAATTGTGGTTTATAAGAAAAGTTTTCAAATATTGGCAAAATATGAGACAGTATCATTCTGTGTTACAAACTCGAGCAGAAGTACCGATTCATTTTTTATACAGATGTCTTTTGTGTAAAAATAAAAAAATGTTCCGGTATGAGTTGTGATATTGGGATCAATCACTATTGGCTGAGTCGGTGTTTTTTGTTATTGACTTAGCATTGCTCCTTTGTCTCAGATCTGAGACGTATCTGCTTAAGTAGAGCTCCTTAATGTATATAGGTGGCACATACATTTTCAATTCGAATTTCAAGATATAGTCTACTGATATATCTATGTACACCAGAAAAATACTGTACATATGGTCTTCTCGGAAACTGTGTAAATTTTACACAGTTCCACAAGTAAAATAGATAATGCAAAATGGGGAACGTGATTGGTCCATAGATATTTGACCTCACAATTTTCATACTTTGTTGAAATTATTGTATCCATGCTTGAACAAAATGGAGTTTAGTCTCTCATGCTTCTGGTTTAGCACTTATCTCATTTTTTCAGCTATCTTTCTGCTCAAGGTTGGAGAGCTAAAGAAACTGGTGGAAGAAGGGAAAATAAAGTACATAGGTCTATCTGAGGCCTCTGCATCAACAATTAGAAGAGCACATGCTGTTCATCCAATAACAGCTGTCCAGTTGGAGTGGTCTTTGTGGGCAAGAGAAGGGGAAGAAGAAATAATTCCTACTTGCAGGTTTCACTAATACTCTCTAAAAAATGATATCATGGGCTAGAAAACATGCAAACTTACGTCTTCATTATCTGTGCAATTTTTTAGAGAACTTGGCATTGGAATTGTAGCCTACAGTCCTCTTGGAAGGGGATTCTTTTCAGGAGGTGCAGAACTGATACAAGATTTAACGAATGATGACTACAGAAGGGTTTGCGTATCTGTCCCAAGTCTCAAAATGAATGCTATATGAATTAAGTAATCTTGTTTGCTTGATGCTGTTTCATTTTTTCCAAAATCTACCAAAATTCATAGAATAATTTTACAAGAATAAAGACCAAACTATGCCGTCTCTGAAGCTCATTAAGCATGATCATGACATAATATTACATCAGACAGGTTTTGCGTCCTAATTGCAGTCATCGCATCAAAATATTATCTTGCTCCGGCCCATAAGGTGGCATATATTTATCATTAATGCAAAAAATAGGTTATTAGGGGTTCCCTCTGACCAAAAATTGCATGCATCTAATGGAATTCATGACATAGATAATTAAGTTGCAATGTTTAACTGCTGCTTGAATTTTCAGATGAATTAGTTTAATAATTCACCTACTCACCTTGAAATAATCTTTGGCCATGAGCAGTTTACTGGGGGTAGGCTTCCTTCTCTACTGACAGCTATACTATTCTCATTTAGTTGCTGAATTGGAAGCAGGAATTTTCTTATAATAAGTAATTTGATAAGAAAAATAAATTTTGAATTATGATTAACAAAAATAGGTGGATTTGCTTTAATTATTTAAATTTAAAAAGTACTGTTATGTCTCTATGAATTGAGATTGTATTATGGTTGAACAGTATATCATTTAGTCCCCTGTTTTCTTGACCTTCCCATTTGTCACGTTGATTCGAGAAATATCATCACTGTAGTATAACTGGAAACTGCTTTCGTGCTTCTGCTCAAAGTATTCCTGATCTTATTCGTCATACTCCTTTTCCTTTGTTCAAAGGCCTTTCACATTGTGTAGTGGTAAATTTTATTTTGAAAGACTCTTATGTTTTGCAGGTTATGCCAAGGTTCCAACCTGAGAATCTGGAGCATAATAAGAACTTGTTTGAACGGGTGAAAGATATGGCTACTAGAAAGGGATGCACTCCTTCGCAGCTGTCTTTGGCCTGGGTCCATCACCAGGGAAACGATGTGTGTCCCATACCCGGTACCACCAAAATTGCGAATCTCAACCAAAACATTGGAGCTTTGGCTGTGAAACTGACACCGGAAGACATGGCTGAGCTTGAATACATTGCTTCAGCTGGTGCAGTCAAAGGTGACTTGAATCGGCCTGATTACCTTACATGGAAAAATTCCAACACTCCACCTTTGTCCACATGGAAATCTTCATGAAGACCATTTTTCTTGTGTCCTATTATCTCCTTAGTAAAGCTTGCTTGCTGGTTTTTTCTGTGTTCTGTCTAGAAATTGAAATAAATGGATTATGTGAACCGATGTTTGCCTCCCAGAGCAGTGGATATGACTCATATTCACATAGATTTGCTGGTTATGCGTGATTGAGTGGACCAATAGGTCATTCGTCCCAAACTCAGATGTATAGGAATTTACTAGTGGTTTTTGAATGATTGCCCTCCCAATTTGATGGCCCTGTGTTACTACTAAAAATGAAAAGTAAATGGAGTATATTTTGTTACGAAATGAATTAAGATCTTATATGGAGAAAGAATGAATTCCCTCTTTAGGAAATAGAAAGTATAGTGTTTATGAAGAGATCGATAGATAAAACTCGAGAAACCAGTCTACATAGCTGTAGAGGGTGGAGGTAAAATACAATTAATGTGCTATGGTGAAAGTCTTTAGAGCAACAACTGTATGAAGTGATTGAAATGAAAAATGTGGAGTTACTGGTTTTAGTAAAGAGGACCAGTAAAGACTCCGCTGGGATTCCTGGTCTTGCCAACATCGATGGGAGGTAACCAAGTAGCCAAAAATGTTAAAGCTCATGTTGACAAGTATGAGCTAATCAAGACTTTGTGAATTCTTCACACTACAGCCGATATGAAATGTGAGCGTTTCAAATTCTTATACTCAAATGCACTATGCCCGCATTGCATTCCGTCCATGGTCCACGGCCCATGACCCACTCCAAAAATCCAAGACGTCTAAGTCAATTATACGATAAAGCTAGTTCTAATACCATCTATAAGGACCTAGTCTAGACTTTTGGCCTTGCCAACATTGTTGGGTACTAATGAACGGGCCCAAGATGCTTACGTCCATGTTGACTGGCAGAAGCTAAGGTTGACCATCTAAATTATTCGCACTTTCCTACCACAATCCATATAGAATTGGGGTATTGTAGGCTCAATTTGAGTTGATTAAGTAGCCAAGATAGGAACTGATATATGTTGCGGAGAATGCGACCTATCATAGTAATGCACTGATATGACAACTAACAGAAGTAGTAAAATAGATATCACAAGAGCCCAATACACCAACAAAAGATTAGAAACGCTTTGTTTTGGTTTAGTTCCTTATCTTTGAAGTTATTTGTGTTGATTATTTCAGTTTGTATGTTAGTGAATCGTTGTATGGTGCATCTATGACATATTTATGTAATTTGATTATTGTTGCATCTATTAGTTATCTACAATATGAATATGACTGTCTTTGATAGGTAACAACCTCAATAGACCTGTGCAAAGAAAATATTATTCTTTTTTTTCTTTTTCTTTTGAGGTATAAGTTTGTGTGGACGAAGTTGCTTCTACTAGTTCTGCTTACCAATATTGTCTATTCCATTGTAAGTGTTGATACAATATTACCTAGTTAATGGAGTGCCGCATTTGACCACCATGTCAACTCTCCGAAGCATAAGATGATAGTCATGACTAATAATGATAACGGTGTAAAATGTTTGGTGGTCTTTAGGCTACAATTAGCAAATTGTTTTATACCATATCTAACACCATACAAGAATATTGCTTTCTATGCCTGACTCAGTTGTGCACAAAGCTGAATACTGCGCTATTATTGAGTTCACTTAACTGCATTACGTACTTTAGATAAATTTCTATCTTTTTAACTTTTCTCTCTTCTAATTTTCTTGGTAGCAAGATTGCATAGTCATGCGATAATTTAATTTCCTGCTAAAACTTTTTCGAAAGTCTTTTCTTGGTCTTTTGAACGCTCCAAAAAACTATGTCCATTGTCTCCTTTGTGCTTTGGAATTTGTCCATTGGTAGTTTGTCCTTGTTATTCCTAGATGCCTGTGTCCTTTTTGCAGTCATTTACTATCCTAATTGTTCTTCCTTGTAGGTAGTCCTTTGATGAGATTATCCGTTAATCTTCTTACTTTATTGCTTCGTCATTCACATTTTTGCTCAGTTTTTGTCCTTCATGGCTTCATCCCAGCAACTCATCAACTTTTTCTTCTGCTTCTTTTAAAAAAATTCTCCTTTTTTTGCTCTATTCAACTGTCCGCTCTTTAGACATCTTCTTCAGTAATCTTTCATCAATTATTTCTGAAAACAGTTACCAAAAATAAAAGAAAAAAACACAAGAGTTTTGGGGTTCTATAAATTTTTCATAAACCTCATCAAAATCTAAATATATTGATCCTAACAAATTCCAAAAGCATATGTAGAAGATTATAATGTATCTTAGTCGTACACCACCTTAATTGGGAGTCTAAAACATGCACAATGTACCCTATGTATGTGTTTTATTATTTGGGTATAAATCATAAACTGTCTAAACAGTAATTGAACATCTAGTATTTGACTTATGGATCATATAGGTGAAAACATTTGGAGTTTGTTGATCACATCTCAAGCTCGTTTTATGAACCTTTGTTGAAATCAACCACGAAAAACCTTACTGATTGTGGGGATTAACTACCAGATTTATCCACGTATTTACACACTACAAATTCTTGGTGATGCTCTAAAAATAATTATATAGATAAATTTTATGAGGCTCTAATTAAGACAGATCTCATCTCAATCCAATAGGAAATTCATCCAAATAATGAAAAAAAAATTATTTTAAAATGTAGATGTCAATTAGATCATAAAAACAAAATTCAAACCCAATCTTTAACTGTTAAAAATTGGAGAATCATGGTTAAGTTCCGTTGTTTTAGTTGCTTTTGAGAGATTTAATATTTTAACATTGTAATGCCCTACTTTTTAAGACAAAAATTTCCTTTAGAACTAACAAAAGGTTTAGTTGATATTATTCAATTATGATGAAATTTTTAAAATGTATCATTAATGTTTTTAATTAGTGTCTATGTCGGTGACTGTAACAAGAGTCCGATATACTAAGACAAGTTCATGCCAATCATGCTGATCGATTGATTTTGCTCTTGGTAATCATTTTATTAACTAGATTACTTGATAAATAGAATAATTGCAGTATTTATTTACTAATTATTCTATGATTCTTATGTGAATCTTTGACCTTGGTATTATTATAAATGTCATTCTATCATATATATATATATAAGTATTGTTGATTAATAGATGCTATTAAAAGAAAGAGATTATGATTGAATAGGTTATTGAATCGCCTTGTTTTAACACCATAGACGTACTAATTTAAAAAAAAATGAAACCTGCCATTTGTATTTTCTTTCTCATGTGTTTTGACTATGTATGAGTTATTCTTAGCTGACAATTAAAGCCTCTAATCACCTTAATTATTAGATGATTGTTGATATGTTATTTGTACGGGTGTCAAATTTTAGAGTCATATCATTGATATATTTTAAAATAATTTTTATTGAGTAACGTGTGTTCTGTGTATTTTGTAGTATGGCTGAGACAACTGAGATAAGTTAGAAAATTTAAAAAATATATTTTCCTTGTTCTTGAGGCTGGTAAAATTCATAAAGAATTATTAGGACGTTACCTTCTGTGTAACTAGGATTTGCATGAAAAGAGTACGTTAATTTTTTGGATAAAATTTTCTGAAGCCCAATAGTTCAGGCTCTCAGTTTAGTTGACAACATTTAGTAACTAGTTTGGTTGCAAGAATGATTTATATTATACTTTTTTGATATTACAATAATATGAACATCAAAAGGTTCTCAAATGTCACGTCACCAAGCACTGGAAATTAAGTAAGTTCGTAAAAAGCGTAAGTACATCTCTCACTTGCAATATGAGGAATTGATTGTCATTGCTTTTTTGCATATATATATATATATATTTACATGCTTAATGTTGTGTATGGCCTTTTCCATTTATGAATTCATATTATGTTGATGTTATCTATTTTTGAGCTAGTATGAGCAAAGTATGCTAAAGATGTTGAGTTAATCTTATTTCATATTATATGAGATAATATGGCTAAAAATATTTTTCAAAAGAGTTTTTCTAAGAGGCTAGTACCAGACTCCTAGTTTGCCCACATCTGAGTTTAGAGAACGAGTTTGTCCTAAAGGCTCATAGTACACCTTTATTAGTTATGAGTTCTGATGAGATTCAGTAGCTAGCTACCCCATGTTTTATCAGAGTTGCTCACATTGGTACCATACCCAGGGCCCCTACTAATATGTATTTTCATATATATATATATATGTAAAAAGAATTTCAAATATTTTCGAAGAAATCACTCTTATATGTTTTGTGAGATTTTTGATGTCACTTACTAAAAATTTGATTATGGATTCATATTCTGATATTACAAAGAAATGCAAAGATAAGATGTAGACATGGGGGATAGCGGGTTGGTGTAAGTTGATAGTGGTGGTGGAATATCAGAATTAGTTTCCTGCAAGTGACCTCAATTTTATTAAGTGTTTGAATTAATTTGAGTGTTTCAAAACGTATTGTGTTAGAAATGAGAGATTGTGCAAACAAAAGAGCTAAGGTTTAATTAATGATCTAAGTACATCATGAGGCGATACCATCTGATTAAAAAAATCATTGGTAGAGGCATTTGATGGAGAGAGTTGGCTCGATAGAAAATATAGCAAACCCATTAACTAAACCCTTAGCTCAGTGAGTGTTTGAAGGACATATTGAGAAGATAGACCTTAAATGCATGGCTAATTGGGTCTATGGCAAGTGGGAGATTGTTAGGGTAGTACTGGGTGAGCTAATTAGATTAGCCATTTTTATACTCTTGTGAAATACTTTCTTGTTCAATTTGCATTAATAAAATACAATCTTCATCTTAAGTTCACTTTATTAGAATTAGATAAAGTCCCTGGATTACTTATGACTATGTGGCATGGTCACTTATAGGATGATAATCATGGAATATATTTTTATGGCTGTGATCTTGAAATCGTTCATAGATAAAGGTTTATTGAGAATAATATCGATAAACCTATCGATACTTGTGCATACGACGTAGGCCAGCAAGAAGGGTGCCTTGTTCTATAGACATCGGTGTTGTCATGCTAGTGCATGTAAGCGGATGCTTGTTACAGAGTAAGTACACTGAACAACCCTATTAGAAAATTCCTGAGAAAATATAGATTGCCGAATATGAATTTTTTTCATTACGATAGTGTATGAATAAGTCATTTGACTTGAGGTATCATTGTAACACCTATCTCGTAGAATAGGTGAATTTCCTTTAGTTTAGGCTATATACTTTTTCTAGTAGAGACTTGTTGAATTGATAAAAAAAATAACTTTTTTTTCCTTATAATTCAAATATTGTCATAAGATGACTTGGCTAAAATGATCTAAATTACACAAAGTAATGAAGAAAGTAGCGTCCCACTAAGGGGGTGTTACAGTTATGGCATCACAGCCAGTTTCAAACACTCTATCATACTATCGCCAGGCATCAACTCTGTCATTTTCTAAGTAAGAAAGTATTTTTTTTCTCAATTAATAAGCATCTAGTAAAACTAATATAAGAAGTTTCATGAAACTTGTCTCAAAATTAAAGAAGATATGTATCATACTTATTTTGGAAAACTATGATTAAAATTATTATAAGAATAATGGTGAGAGGACGTGTTCCAATTGCTTCTTTCATGTCATGGTACATCTTGGTGGATCTAGGGTGCATTGAGTAAATTGTACTATGGTCTTCTTCCAATACCTTCTTTATGAGTTCTTCATCATTGGGGATGTATAAACGGTTGCTAAAAAAGAGTACCCCATCGTCGAAGACTCATAAACCCTCATTTTTCCCTTCTTATACCTCCTATTTAATTATTTGAATGCTCAAATATCCTCTTGCTTTTTCTGAATGTTATCAAATAGTATCGGTTCCAGGATCAGGGAAAAGAGTTGTTCAGATAAAGATATCAATGTTAAAGACTTTCAACTCAGACGTCAGCTAACTTATTTACTTTTCGAGGGTGGTAAAGGATCTTAGAATCATAGCCCTTAACTAATTTGAGCCATATATATTGCCTCATATTCAAGTCCTTTTGGGTGAAGAAATATTCATGCTCTGATGATTTGTGTAAATTTTGCATTGAACTCCATACAAGTAGTCCTCTAGGTATTAAGATCAAAGACTACCGCTGCCAACTTGGGATCATGTGTAAGGTACATCTTCTCAAAATCTTTAACTTGTCTTGAAATGTAGGTGATGGCTTTTCCTTTCTGCATAAGCATAACCCTGAGACCTATCTTTGACGCATCACTATAGATGTCGAAGCCCTCTCCCCATCTGGAATGGTAAGGACTAGAGCGCTCGTCAATCTCTTCTTTAGCTTAAAGAAACTCTTCTCACAATAATTGATCTATTCGTACTTCTTTCCCTATTGGGTAAATGTTGTTAAAGGTGAGACAATCTTCGAGAAGTTCTAAAAAAACTTCCTATAATATCCTACTAACCCCATAAAACTTCTGATCTCACTACTGTCCTTTGGTTGACTCCAGTTGTTGACCGCCTTAATCTTTATAAGGTTTATCATCACCCCATCCTTAGAAATTATTGTTAGATCATCAATATTATGACCATCAACTGGACCAATATAATAAAGTCCAAGCTCTTCATAGAGTGTTAATCTAGAACCACTGATCAACCCACGAGCATATTCATCTACTTTAGTTGTAAGCTTATGCATAGTAGAAGGTTTTTCTTAGTTAACATTCTTCATTCATAATACTAAACCTTAGCAACTTCTCTTAGTTCTTTTAATGGCAGGTTGGACTACAACCTGCTTAACTCAAGGCTCCAACAAAAGGAATTGGCCCATCTAAATTAGTAGTGGGTAAAGAAACTTCTTTGTTGTCATTAAGAATAATAATCATATTAGAGTTGAGGTAGCCAACATTGTTTATTGCTTCATACGCCTGACCTACTATCATAGCACCATCGCCTCTTACAACCATAATATGATTTTTTTTTTAAGATCCCTTCCCACAACCACTCCTGCTCAACCAAGAAATCCAAGGTTCAAAATAGAAAGAAATGAGGCTTGTACTTAATTACCATCATGACTAACATATGATGAGATAGGATACATATGAATTGATTGATCTTATCTGCACTAAAGCATGGTATGTTGCCACTTCCCTGTAGATTAATCTTGGACTCATGAGAAAATTATTACTTGACACAACTTTTACTTAGGTTTGCAACCTTAAAGTTGTAGTAATAATAAAGATAATAATTATAATAAACTTCAGAATATACTAGTTCATAAGCTATGGTATAATAGAAAAGAACTATCACCTGGTGGCCAACATCCCAAAGTATTCTATCTTGAGGAGCATTGAAAATATAATAAAGAGCCATAGTTAGCTCAATTACATCGAGGCTTGAACCAAGATGACCTCCAATCTTGGAGATACTGAAAATAATATCACATTGCAGTTCATCAACAAGTTGTTTTAGTTCCTTCAAAAAAAGTCAATATTTATTAAAAAAAATCTAATTAAATATTTTGTAAAAACATTCCTAGAGCAACATAAAAACTTACATTATACAAAATATTTCTTAAGTTTGATTAAATACATATTACACCTTTGTAGAGAGATTTTTCATGTGAATCGGATAGTTGATAATATCCAAAAGTGGAGTTGGAGGCTTTTGTGAGAAATATTTCCCTCTTTCTGAAAATGATGCACAAATTCCAGTTGACCTTTTCTTTATCTTCAACACTAAAACAATACAAAACAACTATTTCAATCAATCGTTCCAACCTATACTTACAACTGAAGATAAATGCAACTCATTCCTAGTATACACCAAAAATAAAATAATATAAACAATGATACACAAGCATACAAGCACACATAACAAACAAACAATATAGAGTGCAAGAATTATAAATTAAAAAAAAGATAATCTCATAACACTCGGAACTTTCTCAGTTTATAAATAGTTAGGTCTGGGAGTACTTAAAACAACTTTTGTTGTACTCCAACTTGTTGACTGATGATTAAAGTTCCAAACGGAGTAGTAGAAGATGTGTTGATACAAATTCATAAGTTTTACATTCCAATCAATTTTATTTTTTTGGACACACAACCTGTTGCACATATACATACACAGATTTCTATCTTTTTGGGTCATCCTTTTCTTGAAAATTCAAATGCTTTGATTAATTATATGAATGGTATTTTGCATTTATATTTTGGAAATATGACTTTTTGATGTTTTGAAAGCAACTTGCAGAAGATATCAAAGTACATGAAGTGGATTTAATTGAGAAACTTGTTCACAAATATTTTACTATCACTAATCCATTTGATCCTTTGGAAACTTGTTTTGAAAGTGAAAATATTTGTAAAAAGACACACTTCTAATATTCTCTTTGAATTTTCACAAGTACCATAAAAATATTTTTGGAAACAAAAGTTTGAAGAACTTTCATCATCAACAGTACAATATGTTCCATCAAGTATTAAAGCCCATTATTAATTTGAAACTTTTGTCATTTGATTTGAAATACTCTTTTTTGGGTAAGAGTGAGACTTTTCTGGTAATAATTTCTTCCAAACTTGATGCATTTCAAGAAGGTAAGTTGATCGAAACTCTGAAAATGCATAAGAATACTTAGGATAGACCTTTGCTGACATTAAAGGCATTAGTCTTTTAATTTGCACACATAACATCTATTTAGAGAAAAATGCTAAACTATTTAGAGAGATGTAACGAAGGCTAAATCTTAATATGAAAGAAGTAGTGAGAAATAAAATCATTAAACTCTTAGATAATGGAATCATTTATCCTATTTCTAATAGCAAATGAGTGAGTCCTACTTGAGTTGTACTTAAAGAAATCTGGAGTTACTGTAGTAAGAATGAAAATAATGAATTAATTCCAAATAAAACTATTAATGGTTGACAAATGTATATTGACTATAGGAAACTCAACTCATTTACTAAAAAAATCATTTTTCATTACCCTTCATGGATCAAATCTTAAAAAGAGTTGCATGTCATGAACTTTATTGCTTCTTAGATGGATATTCTAGGTATAATTAAATCACAATTATACTTGAAGATCAAGAGAAAATCACTTTTATATGTTCTTTTGGTACTTTTGCATATCGAATGATACTTTTTGGATTATGTAATGCACAAGATACATTCTAATAATGCATGCTTAGTATTTTTAGTGACATGGTTGAACATTTTCTTAAAGTGTTCATGGATGAGTTTTTTATTTTTGGTAATTCATTTAACGATTGCTTGTCTAATTTAGAAAAAGTTTTGATTAGGTGCGAAGAAAATAATCTTGTACTCGAAGAAATGTCATTTCATGATAACAACTGGTATTATTTTTAGATATATTATTTCATCAAAAGATATCAAAGTAGACAAATCTAAAATCGAGTTAATTGTCGATTTGTCAATACCAAAGTCTGTAAAAGAGATAAGATCTTTTTTAGGACATGCTGGTTTTTATAGAAGATTTATCAAATATTTTAGTATAATATCTAAACTTTTGTGGAATTTTCTAACAAAAGACACTATCTTTGATAGGAATGAAAATTATGATTTGTTAAGCTTAAAAGCATGCTTATGTCTGCTCCAATCATGTAGTTTCCAGATTAGACTTTACCTTTTGAAATAATGTGTGATGCCAACGACTATGGTGTTGGAACTATCTTAATACAAATAAAAGATAAGAAACCATATGTCATTTACTATGAAAGTAAAACTTTGAATAATACTCAATTGAATTATTCAACAGTTGAAAAAAATTACTTGTTGTAGTTTTTGCATTGGACAAATTTAAATGTGATCTTGTTAACTCACTAGGAATTCAACATTATTATTTGAGATAAGAAATGAGTAGAGAATGTGATGGTTGATTATTTGTCAAGATTTACTTATGATGACTCTCAAACCACACCCATTAATAACACTTTCCTTGATGGACAACTATTCAGTATTTCTCTTTTACCTTGGTTTGGTGATATTGCTAACTTTTTTGTGATAGAAAAGATGCCACCATATTGGAATTCCCAAATTAAAAAGACATTTTTGATCTAGGTAAAAAAATTTATTGGGATAATCTATACCTATTTAAATATTATCCTAATCAAATCTTTCAGAGATGCATACCTGAAAATGAAAAATATAATATTTTTAAATTTTATCATTCTGAAGCATGTGGTGGTTACTTTTCGGCAAATAAAATTGTTGCAAAAATCTTGCAATATGAATTTTATTGGAACTTTTTCCAAAGATACTTACACTTTTTGCAAAAATTTTAAAAATTGTCAAAAGTTAGGATCTATTTTAAAGTAAAACATAATGCTCCTACACCCCATTCTAGTGAATGAAATATTTGACTGTTGGGGTAGTGATTCAATGGGAACATTTTTATTATTATTTAGTTTTATTTACATATTGGTCTCCATAAATTATATTTTAAAATGGATTGAGACAATTCTCTATCGAAACAATGATCACAAAATAGTAATAAAATATTTAAAAGAAAATATTTTAAGTCTATTTGGATTTTCTCGATTCATTATCAGTGATGGGGAAAAAATATTTTTGTAACAAAGTTTTTGAAATTTTAAAGAGGAAATATGGAATCATACCCAAAGTTGCAACATTTTATCACCCTCAGATAAATGGACAAGTTGAACTTGCAAATAGGAAGATGAATTTTTTTTTTTAAAAAATAAGTTACCGAAATCGTAAAGATTGGTCTCTTGACTTGCTGATACACTTTGAGTATATAAACCTACTTTCAAAACATCATTATGTATGCCTCTTTATAGGATAGGTTATAGAAAACCTTGTCATTTATTTCTTGAACTTGAATATAAAGCATATTGGGCAATTAAAATATTTAATTTTAACCTTGATGAAGCTGCAAAATTACACAAATTGCAAATAAATGGACTTGAAGAATTGAGAAATGATGTATATGATAATTTGAAAATTCATAAAGCAAGAATCAAAGAATTTTATGATAAAAAAATTTTAAGAAAAATATCTGAGATTAGTCAAAAGATTTTGCTTTATAATTCTCGATTATATTTATTTTCTAAAAATTGAAATCAAGGTGGAGTGATCCTTTTGTTGTAAAAGAGGTATATCCTTATGGGAGCGATTGATATTAAGAATCTTAGAACTTGTAACATATTTAAAGTAAATGGACAAAGACTCAAACCATATCCAGAGAATCAATTTTCACAAGAGAAAATTATTTTCCTTTCTAACCCTTGTTATGATTAGTGTGTGTGTATTTATACATATTAGGTAAGAGTAACAGGTGAGTTTTCAAAAGACTTTTCAAACTTTCTCACTAGATACAAGCCTGATTTAGATAAAAGCATATATTAAAAAAAATAAAAGAAAATGTAAGTTTGTTACGAATGTGCTCGATGGACTTGCAGCACAAAGTGTCATTCCTTAGGAGTGGTTTCTAAAAACTAAGAAGATAAAATTTAATTCATTATAGATAGATTGAGCAAGGAGTCTCTAGATGACATTCTACTGACTCTTGAGATACATTTATATGGATTAGTGCATCGTGCAATTCTTGATTCATAGATACACTTCCGAGATGAATATGAACGTTATAGTCTTGGAAATCTAACATTAAAGACCTTGTTTGCCAGTTTATAAGAAAATTGGATGGGAAGCATATCATTGATCGATAGAGGGTGTTTAAGCCGTTACTGGATGTAAATCAGAGGAAGATGTGAGCCACAATCATAACTATATGTAAATTCACGTGTAAGTAGCTAATTTTTAAATTTTGTGTCCTTATTTTCAACATTTTTGATAAAAAACAGGCTTGCAATAATTGCATTCCCTATTCACACCTCAATAAAGTATACTATACTTACTCTATTTTTGCACAACTTACTTTCAAGAGAGAGAGAGAATAGTTTTCCACTTGCAAGCTCAACTGTATTTGTGTCTTTTATAGAGTCAATCTAGAAAAAAATGGTGAGATTATAGAGGTAGCCAATAACCTTAGTAGAACTCTAGCAAAAATAAAAATTCATTTAGTGTACGGATGAGGCAGTCTGGGGTTAATAGATAGTGTTGCTACTTTTGCTCATGTAGGAGGAGTCAAAGCTTTAGAAGTTATCACAAAACCTTTAACAGTACAAAACATCACAGGTATGACCATCAGAGATGAGCTAAAATTATCACATATTCTAGACAGAATGCCTAATATGTTAAACAATGCGGATACATTCATCACCCTACCTAATAGTTTTGGTACATTGGAGGAGTTATTCCAAGTTGTCTATTGGGCATAACTCAACATTCACTAGAAACTTATAGGTATTCTTAATATTAATGGTTTATTTGATGATTTGCTATCTTTTATAGATCGTACTGTAGAAATTTTTTTTATTTCACCGGCTATGACCAAATCCTTATTTATGCTCCAATACGTGACCAATTGATTGATTAACTTCTAGCATATGTACCAGAACTTGTAACAACCTTGGCTTGTGTGGATTGGTCAACAGGAATAATGGTCGAAAATGTAAAATGAATTTGACTCTTAGCCTATGAAATTTATTCTTAACGATTTCAACTAGTAGTATGTATATTGTGTTGTTTCAACTTTATTTTTCAATAAGTTATATTTTAGGTAATATTTTATAAACTCTACTTTCTATCTATTTTCGATATTGAGGATAATATCTCAATTAGGTTTGGGGAGGAAAAAGTTGATATCATGTCTTGCGTGTTCAATGTGTGTTTTTCTAGTACTTTTTTTTTAAAAAACAAAAGATTTTTTTTTTTATTCAAGTGTGTTTTGTTTTGAGTCCATTGAAACCATGAGTAAGGGTGACAGAGTAAAGTATAACTTTAATACTCTTGAGATGTACTCCAATTTTTTTTTTTTGCATAATATGGCATGTTTGTGAACTTTTTAAGTTTGTGAATTGTCATTTGTTTTTGAGTCATAGTTGTTTTTCCAACTTCAATTATTAAAATTAAGCATGAATGATGTGGTTGTGATTGATGATGGGTGTTGTTTTGGACATTTATATTGTTATTTGTTTGATATATTTTTGTAATAATTATACTCATTTTTTTTCAACAAATAATTATGTTATTCGGTGTGGAGACAAGCATGTCAAAATAGGCAGTTCTTATGCCCTCACTTTAATCATCACTTGGATTTTCAACATATAGGGGTTGAGTGTTAAAACTTTTCCTTTTAGTTTGTCAAGGCGAATGACTAATTAAGAACTAATTGAAAAATGATTAAGGTATTAGGTTTTCTAACACCATGGCCAAATCAACGTGTTATCTATGTGATGTTTTAAGAGAATATCCTCCATAGTAAGCCACTTGAACCCTTTCAATAAATAAGCCTTTTTTTTTATGTGGTAACCATATCTTCTTACCCAACTTAAATACACTATTATCTGACCCTTGTTTTAAAAATAATTTGGAGCTTAAGAGGTATTTTATTGACAAGGTAAGATTACAAAAGAAATTTGGGTTGGAATAGAAGATAAGTGTGGAAGAGTTTTTCTCTAAACAAAGCAAAAAAAAAGTTTCAAAATGTTGAAATATTCTGAGCTGCAACTAAAAATGGGACATTGCAAAATCAGTAAGAATGATGAAGAGGGATCCAATTCAATAACAATAGGCCCCGATGTTGAAATTCATGGAGTATGAGAATTCTTCATTAATAAACTCTATATATCTAATCTCATGAAGTTTATAGAACTTTTCTTACATCATATCTTTTCATTTCTTAGCCACATCACTACCCTTTGGCCCCATTATAACCTTTGTTGAAAACCTTTTAATTTTGTATGGTGCCTTTGGTATAGTGGATATTTGTATCAAATGAAGAACCTACGATGTTTAACTCTTCTATTAAAGATTGGGTGATAGTTTTTTGTGACGTTCTATGAGAATTCACTTGTTTGAAGCATGTATGGTTTTATCACTATTGACATTAGCTATTCAATCACATACTTGGTATGATTATTGTGGAAATGTATTGATTTTTAAATGACTAAGGGTAAGATTCAACACTTGTTTGATTTTATTTCCATATTACTTTGTTGCTTCCTAAGAATAATGGTTGGAAGTTAGTTATATAGGTATTTATAGATATTACCGTTGGAAACCCTCACGAGACTATAACTCATCCTTTATGGGGCCACCTAAGGTTTAAATACTTGTTGCATATGCTAAATGCCATCATGATTTCCCTTGAAAGTAGATTAGTTTAGGCTTGTTTTAGGCTTGCTTGAGGACAAGTAAGGGATAAGTGTGGAGGAATTTGATAGGTGTATATTTTGACATATTTTTGTATAAAATCTTTTATACTTTATTTGCTTTATTCTTTTTAATATTATATTTTTATTAATATTTTGTGTTAGAGAATCAATGAACAAAAAAAGATCAAAAAGAGCCAAAATAAAACCAAATAAGACAATACGTTCGTGAGCAAGTTGAGAGATAATATTTCATTAGTCAAAGAAGCATTACAATTAGAGGAAAAATGCCATTTTTTCCTAAGTCCATCATATGTAGATCAAAATATATACAAGAAATCACTTGCACTTTGCAAGTGATTGTTGCGCTTGTATTAAATTCAAAATCAGCATGTTTCTAGACTTGCTCAATTTTTGTATTTTAAGTATAACTCTATGCTCAAAAGCCTTATGGACTTGAATCTTGTTTCATTTGAAATTTAAGAGATAGAACTATAATTTTACTAGTGGAAGCTCAACCCAATTCAACATTGATAAAAGCAGAATATTCATCCGAGTGTGTGTTTTGGAAGAAATCTATCTATGATGACACATCTCCTTAAATCAAGTATAACTTTCTCCTTAGTGGTTGGAATGCCACGTTTCCAAAGCCAGCTAATTTCATGGAGAAAAATATGTGACACATTTTGGATCTAAGAAGGACGTGTAAATTTAGGGCACATTTGAAGTAAATTTGGAGACGTCAATTTAGGTACTCTTGTACTATAAATAGAGGCTCTTGGATGTCATTTAAGAAATATAAAAAAACCTTAGAGGGGGGGGAAAGAGTTTTATTATTGTCTTTTTTTAGGGTAATTTTTTTCTAGTCGTAATAAAAATGTCTTCTCTAGTTGCTTTTTCTTTTTTATTTTTAGTATGTCTTTCAAAATTTCATTTGGTTGAGGAGAAATAATGAATCTCTTGATGGAGAAAGATGAACATTTATAAAGGTGTATAATATTTATGTGTGTTGTATTATTATTTTAACTTTTTTATTAAAACCCCTATTTTTTGGTGGAGATTCTTGATTTATGTATTACCAATGATACAAGTGATGCTTGGTTTTATTTTAGCTAAATGTTTGGTTCTACTATACTGACTACTAACGTAAAACCTTAATTTGTTGTAGATAAATGTATGCATAAACACTTGATCCCATATATAAATGTTGGTGTTAATAGATAATTTATAAATAGTAAGACAATATAATGATTACCTTAATACATGAGTTATTTGATAACATCTTCCTATTAAAACATTTATTGTGTATGAATTCCAATAGTAGCATTTAAAAAAAGTAAAAAGAATAATAAATTATCGTTCCTCTATCCAAAACTTAAGAGTGGATACCTAATCCTCAATATTTTTATTACTTAATGTTTTAGTTATAACACAAAATTTTCTTTAAAATCTAAACATCATAAAGCCCATTTTTTAAAAAATATAATCCTAAAAACATTAAACAACTTTTTTATGGATCGACCTCAGACTCACAAGAAATTTATTACTTATCACAACTTATACTTGGGTTTATAACCTAAAGTTATAGCAATAACAATGACAACGATTATAATAAACCTCAGAATATACTAGTTCAAAAACTAGGGTGTAATGGAAAAGAATAATGGAAAAGAACTATCACCTAGTGGCCAACATCCCAAAGTATTCTATCTTGATGAACATTGAAAACATAATGAAGAGCCACAACTAGCTTAATAACGTCGAGGCTTGAACCAAGATGACCCCCCAGTCTTGAAGACATTGAAAATAACATCAGATTGCATCTCATCATCAAGTTGTTTTAGTTCCTTCATACAAAATCAATATTTAGTAAAAAAAAAAAATAATTAAAAATTTTGATTAAACATTTCTAGAGCAACATAAAAACTTACATTATACAAATATTTCTTAAGTTGGATTAAAATACATATTATGTTGGGTTCGCGTGATCTCAGGTTATCGCAATAAAAAATTTAAAATTTTAAAAACATTAAACTATAATAATTATAGTAATACCTTAGTTCCGATACGATTTTTGATGATCTCTCAATTTTCAATGGCTATAATAAAATAATCAAAGTATCAATTTATACCTTTCTTTGCACTCTGATTTTCGTAGGGTATTAAGCAATCAATTGCTAGCCCCTTTTTTGAATTTGGTTCATAGGGATCTAAATGTCTCCCCCCCTCTAAACTAGTCCACACTTTGAGCAAGAACACAAAATCAGAATTCCACTAACAATTCTGAATTCTTTTCTAATATAGTTGATGGAGTGTGTATAGAAAATATTAATTTCTATTATCAACTTGCGATAAAAGAATTATACTTCAAGATGGAATTTTTAGAGAAAAATAATGAATGAAGAAAATAATTTTCTTCTCTTAATTTATATATGGCCAAAAATTATAGGGATGTTTCTACATCTTATAATTTTTTGCGATGAGGTATATGTAGGGGGCTCAAAATTCCAAGAGTCCTACTCTTGGTATTTTGTGTCTCCTTTTGACTGGTTGAAAAATATTTTGGTTCATCAAAACTTTTTCAAATTTTATTTCTTTCATATCTTCTAAAGATATTCAAGATTACTCAAGAATTCCAAACTCTTGACTTTATATCATTTTTCAATCACTTTCATGGGCTTTTCCCAATAAACCTTTTTGAATTGGGCTTGGACTTTAAAATAAATATCTCAATTAATCTAATTAATTATCTAACCCAAATTAATTAATTCAATCTAGCCCATCAAATCAAATTAGACATAATTAAATAATCTAATTATTTAATTAAGTAAATTAATAATTAAATTAATTTATGTACTACACAATTAATTTGATCTTGTCAAATAATTATTTCACTCCAATTGGGCTCCTTAATCTTATTAGGTCTAATTAAATAATTTAATTATTTAATTAAATAATTAATTAAACTCCTTGAATAATTTTAAGCCCCCAATTAATTAATCTCTATTAATTAAATGGATCCAACCCTTTGAATCAATTCGTAAATTAGAAATATTTCATTTCAAATTGTGTGTGACCCTTTAGGTTCACAACTAAGTTAGTAGTGGGCTTGTAATATTTGTAACTTATGAATATAATAATAATTATTCTAATAAATTAATCTAATCAATTAGTCTGCTTGAAATTAACTCCTTAATTTCAAGAACCTCAAAAGTTATGGGAAATACCTAGCAAGTGTATCATGACTATGTGAAATATCGAGTGAACATATTTCAATTACGAGTATCGTACACGTAAGGTCTTTGCATCAACTAATCTCCCAATTGAGTCTAGGGTCGAAACCCTAATTGCTCAATAACAATGATTCCATTTCAAATTTTAATGACTCATGATAAATTGTTAGAAAATCCCCATCTAACATTCATCTTGCCTTGGTCAAGGACTTATGAGTCATGAACTATGAAAACATAGGAGATTCACTTGTTCTAACAAATAAGTGACAAATTATTTGTTGACCACTCATTAATCTCCATACATATTAATGCAACATCCAATGTATTCCATTTGTGATTGTGAAACAATCAGAAAATACATCGAAATAAAACATGACATGTATAAGGCTACCAAGGTGTCTCAAGTTAAAAGACTAATTATGTACTATCGTAACATAGAACTTCTTATCTCGACAAACAAGTTTTTAATTAAGAAATTCTAGCGGCCCTGTTCAGTGTATTTGTTCCCTAACAAGACCCGCATACAAGTACTAGCGTTACTATGCTAATGTCCGCAGAGCGAGACATCCTCCTTATGCGAGCATGCATTGTATGCGTGAGTCTATTGTATATCCCATCTCAAAAAGCCCTTGACTCAAAACTAATTTAAGACCAAAGCCATAGAGGCATATTTAATAATCACCATCAAATGCGTGACCATGCCCGGTAGCTAAGTTTGGTCTAGGGACTTTATCTAATTACAAGAAATAATTAAAGATAAAGAAATTTGCCTTTTATTAATATGATTTAAAAAAGATTATTTTTTATAAATACAAGAGTGTAAAAGATGTCCAATCTAATTAGCACACCAGACACTACTCTAACAATCTCTCAATTACCCTAGCGCCAATTGCCCATGTACTTTAGGCCTATTTTTTCAAGATGTCTGTCGAATACCTTCTGCGCTAGAGGTTTGGTCAATGGGTCCATTATATTTTCTATCGAAGTGACTTTATCCACTATAGCATCACCTCTACTAATCATCTCTCTGATCAAATGGTATCTACTCATGATGTGCTTGAATCTTTGATTAGATCTTGGCTCTTTTGCTTGTGCAATAGCTCCATTGTTATCATAGTAAATCAATATAGGATCAACAATGGATGGAACCACACCCAACTCTTAGATGAAGTTTCTTATCCAAGTAGCTTCTTTTGCCACATCACATGCAGCAATATATTCAACTTTAGTGGTAGAATCTGCGGTCGTCTCCTGTTGGAACTCTTCCAACTGACCGCACCACCATTTAAGGTGAATATGTATCTGGAGTCATCTATATCGAACTGAAAACTATAATCTGTATAGCTTTCTAGTTTCAGTTCTCCAGAGCTATATACTAGAAAGATATCCTTAGTTCTTCTCTAGTACTTTAGGATAATTTTTATGGCCTTCCAGTGTTTCTCATCTGGATTTGACTGATATCAACTTGTGACACTCAAAGAGAATATGCGATATTAGGCCTTGTAGCATAGTATACCATACCTTATGCTTCATATGGTGGAAGCATAAGGTATGCAGATCATCTTTTCCCTCTCATCTAGAGTCTTAGGAGACATTGCCCTCGAGAGAGAAATGCCATGACTCATTGGCAAGAATTCTCGCTTGGATTCTTCCATGCTAAACCTCTTTAGTATTTTGTCTATGTACATAGATTGGGATAGTCTGATTATCCTTTTTGACATATCTCTATAGATCATTATTCCAATAATAAAAGATGCTTCTCCCAAATCCTTCATGGAGAACTGATTAGATGATAAGTGGGTTTTATACCAATAATTCAGATGCTTTTTTAATTAACATTTGGTTTATTTTCAAGTGTTTTTGTTACTTTTTATGTATTTAGTTTAAAATCTTGTAGGTAATGACAAAAATGGAAGAAAATGGAAAGAAACGAAAAAAAAACTTGGTTGAAATGTTGGAAAATGTAAATTATGCTGCTACTGATGGCAGTATTGGTATTTCAATCATAACTTTTTTCTCCTATGTCATATTGACTTGATTTATGATCAATTGGAAAGATAATAAATATATCTACAATTTATATGTTCACCACAAAATCTAATTCTATCCATCTCAATAAGAAACACCGAGTTCAAAAGTTAGCATTGGGCTGAAATGTTCTACTATGAGAGATCTTAGTATTTAAAGCATAAATCTCTCCATAGATGTCATATTTAGTAGAATCAAGTTTTGGTGGAATGCCAAGACATAGGACTATAATTTATATGCAGACACTAAAAATTGGTTCAGCCTAGAACATGGTGAAAACTCAGTTTAAAAAGGCTAGAGATGCTGAAGATAGAATGTTCAGCGCCTAGTTGTGCCAGGCTGTCTAGTCAGCGCCTATGCATTGCCATGCGGATAAAAGGGGCAAAATAGATTTTTTGCCTTGCTTAGGGCTTCTCTCATCTAAATTTAAGAACCCCAAAGAGCCTTCAAAGGTATTGGGGATGTGAGGAGTTGTTTTTGGATAGAAGAAGGCTACTGGATAGTCAGAGCTTACTATTGGGCATAAAGCTATTTTTGGAGAGAAAAGTGATCCATTCTGGGAGACAAGTAGAGCTTCAACCATTTCTTCCTCTTCAAAAATTGGTAAAAAATTTCCATGCTCTTTCTTATATATTTCTTGAAGTTATATTCATACATAATGAACCAAACATTTCTTTCTAGAGGATGATGTAACCTTATTTGATCTTATGTTTTTGAATTCCAAACAATATTAGTTCAAGTTATTCATCTTGTTTATGTTATCTTGTTTAGTATTGCCTCTTGATTATTTGGCCATTAATTGAGAGTGTTTGATGTATGAGATTCGATACTCGAGAGAGGAAAGATTATACATGATCATATAGCATAACCTAGGAATCATAGAGTTGAAAAGCTTATGAAACCTTTGAAGTTTTGAAAAAGAATTCATTGAACTTTTGTAGAATTTTATTCTTGAGTTTTTTATAGAGATATTGAAATTCATATTAGAACTCATAATCGATTCGGCACTCAAGGGAAGGAATTGACGAGCTTAGGAATTTTTAACTTACATGTGTTGTTGACTTGCATTGATATGTTTTGGAAGTAAGAACATAAGTGATAATTAGATGAGTAATTCCTCTAAAATTTCTTGTTCATAAAGTGTTTGTTGTATTACTTCTAAGAACTCTAATTTTATCTTTGCAATTTTTATCTTATTCTACTTTGTTTACCAATCATCACTTGATTTTCTAGATAAAATTAGGACTATTTGAACTACAATACTTGTTCTAATTTTTTTATTACAATCATTGTGGATATGATACTCAACTCATTGTTGTATTAAAACTTGACACTTATACTTACGGTATGTAATATATTTCATGAACATTTGACAACCAAGTCTTAATTGACTGCATCATCCCTATATCATTCCCAATGAGTAGGATGTCATCAACATATAATACAATAAATGTCACTACGCTTCCACTAACCTTCGTACAGGTATAGGGTTCATTCGCATTTTTGTAGAAATCAAACAATTTGATTGCCTCATCAAATCGGATGTTCCAGCTTCGGGAAGCTTGCTTGAGTCCATAAATAGATCTCTAGAGTATGCAAACCTTTTGCTCACTTCTTTTAGATATGAAGCCTTCAGACTGCCTCATATAGATTTCTTCCTTAATATATCCATTAAGGAAAATGGTCTTCACATCCATCTACCATATTTCATAGTCATAATAAGTTGATATGGCTAGTAGTATCCGAATGGATTTAAGCATCGCTATTGGTAAAAAAGTTTCTTCATAATCAATTCCTTGCTTCTGAGTATAACCTTTTGCAACCAGTCATGCTTTGTAGGTCGTTACTTCTCTATTTACTCTAAGCTTCCACTTATAGACCCATTTGCAGCTAATAAAAACTATTCCATGTGGTGTGTCCGTCAAGGTCCATACTCTGTTGGAGTAAATGGAGTCCATCTCAGATTACATAGCTTATTATCAATTTCTTGAGTCGACGTCTGACATCGCCTTTCCATTAGTCATTGTGGATCATCAGGTAGCTTTAAGATCCTAAGGGATCTTCTAGGAGAATGTGTGTTCGAAGGCCTAGCCTCAGCTGGTTGGCCTATTATTGTGTCTGTAGGGAGGCTATGTGGTTCTTGAATTTCTTCAAGTTTTATGAATTCACCATTTTTATCTAATAAAAACTCCTCCTCCAAAAAGGTGGCATTCTTAAAAAAAACACCGTTTGTTCCGAGGGGTCGTAGAAATAGTATCTAATAGATTTCTTTGGATACCCCACGAATCTACATAAATTGGATCTTATATCCATTTTATCTCCCACTTGCTATTTTATGCCTTAAGGTATTTGTAAGAGGGTGGTTTTTTACACCAGATCTCATATGGTGTTTTGGGCACCAACTTTGATGCCACTCTATTTAATAGATATGTTGTCGTTTTTAGAGCATAACCTCATAATGAAAGAGGAAGTCCAGTGAAACTCATCATCGATCAAACCATATCCAACAAGGTTCAATTTTTATGCTCTGCAACTCTGTTGAGTTGGGGAGTTGAAGGAACGATCCACTGAGAGAGAATCACATTCTCTTTTAGATAATCAAGAAACTCTGTACTCAAGTATTCACCTCCTCGATCTGATTGAAAAGCTTTGATACTTAGCCCAGTTTGTTTCCCCACCTCACATCTAAATTCTTTGAACTTTTCAAAAGCTTCAAATTTGTACCTCATAAGGTAGACTAACCATACCTAGAATAATCGACGGTAAAAGTTATAAAGTAGTGATAGTTTCCACGAACACAAACACTTAGTAACCCACATACATTTGAATAGATCAAATCCAATAGATTTTTGGCTCGCTCCACTTGTCCAACAAATGGTGATTTGGTCATTTTTCCTTTGAGACATGACTCACATGTTGGCATTCCTTGCTCTTTCAAAAGATTGAGCAAATGGCCAAACTTATGAATTCTTTTCTCAAAGATATGACCTAATCTAGCATGCCATAAGAGTTGGGAACTACCATTATCTATTTTTCTTTTATTTTGTTGAACATGGAAAAAGGAGTTATGGGGATTAATAAAATATAGACTATTCATCAATATGCCAAAGGTAATCAAAATTGAATCTTTAAAAATAGATTAGCTTCCATATTTTATCGAAAAAGTAAAACCTTCTCCATCTAAAACAAGAATGGAGATAAAACTATCTCTGGAACATAAAGACAATTGTTTAAAATTAAAATTACTCTATTTCCTAAAGCTAAGTTGACACTTCCTATAGTTAATGCAACAATCTTTGCTCCATTCCCCATCTGCAGGGCTGTCTCTCCTCTACTTAGTTTCTTACTTGCCATCACCTGCAAATCATTACAAAGATGAGACCCACAGCCGATATCTAATACCCAAGAAGCATCGGTAACTCATAAGTTAACTTCAATAAAATAAATACTTGAACTCTTTAGGCTCTCAAGGTACTCCTTGCAGTTCCTCTTCCAATACCCAGGTTTGCTGCAGTAGTGGCATTTGTCATCGGTCTTGTTGGAACTCTTGAAGATGCCACCTATTAGCTTCATGCCTTTGGATTTTGAAGAGTGCTTTCCTTTCTCCTTCTTTCTCTTAGGCTTTGTAACTTTTGAGTTGGATGAGGATCCAACAAGCATGACCGACTTGTCCTTCTTTATAGTGGACTCAGCCGTCTTCAACATGTTAACCAACTCAGCAAGTTTAGTTTTCATTTATGCATGTTGAAGTTGACAACGAGGTGTTAAATGATGGAGGTAAAGACTGCAGGATGAGATCCAAATAGAGCTCATTATCCATAATGACTCCAAGTGACTCGAGCCTTTCACTCAGGCTTATTATCTTCAATCTATGATCATGGACTGAAGAGCCCTCCATCATACGGGTCCTGAAAAGCTCTTTCGAGATCTGATATCTCTCATGCCTAGTATGTTTACCATACAACTCTTGTAAGTGAACATAGTAATCATGCGCATGCGCATGTACCTCGTGTTGCTTTTGCAACTCGTTTGACATCGATGTCATTATATAGCATCGTGCTTTCAGATCGTTATCAATGAGCTTGTGATAATTCACAAGCTCCTCCTCACTAGCATGTTCCAGTGTGGTCGTCGATGGGATCATATCAAGTATGTAATCCCTTTTTTCAGATTATAGAATGATCCAAAGGTTTCTTAACCAATCGATATAGTTGGGACTAATTAATTTATTAGCTTCTAGTAATAAATGTCTTCCATTTTTTCATTCAAATTCCATCACCCCTAATGGTAATTCGGGAAATCTTATTTCCTAGTAGGCTTAAGGCTCAATCAATATGTCGTATCCCCCAATTTTAAGAGCCTATAAAACATATTGAATGGTAGTTAACTTTTAACAATTGTATCTCCATACAACCCTCAAGCTATTTTACCTCACTTTTTCCCATATACCCTAATTTTATGAGCCCATATACTACTAAGTGTCAAGCAAGACCCATTAAACCTCTATGTAGATAGAGCATCAAAACGTTCCATGACTTATGGCCAATGTAGAGATGAGTCCATCCCTTGTGCATTACCATGCTTAGTAGATATTACAACTTTCCATTATAGAGTCATTCCATGACTCATGGCCAATAAAAAGTAAGGTAGCATCATCATGTCAACTACTTTTGATGGTAGACATGGATTATTAGATCCAACCTAATTTTATTTATATTTGCTTGAAATCGAAATTTAAAAATTTCTTTACTTGATTTTTCACTCAAGTGGGGTAAATATGTTAACCAATGCCTCATCAATTTTAATCTTGATTTATTTAATAAATTAACAAGAAAATTAATTAAATAAACCCTACACATGAATCTAATACATACATAATTCAGATTATCATGGGTCACTCCTATGCGATCCATTTGAGCCAAAAATGAATCTAAGTCAATTTAAGGGTAATAAAATAGAAATAGAAACTAGTTTCTATAGAATATATCCCATACATTCATGGGTCTTCTTGATTCTTTGTCTTGGTCCTTCTTTTTGTTCACTAAAAAATAAAAAGAAAAACCTCACCCTATTCTACTCTCATTCAAAATGTAAAGTATATACAAGGAAAGAATAAGAGACTCGCAGGCCTCATTTCAAAAACTCAAAGATAAATAAATCCAATAACATTGGTCCAAATGGCTCCATGATCATCCCATACATAATAATAAATATATCATATGAATTTATTATAGTATGTAAATTTACCATCCTTTAAAATTTTAATTTCATTACTTGGAATAAAATCTTATTTTTTCAAGAAAAACCCTTTTTCAATTTTAAAATTAAACATTTTAATTATAAAATCAAAAAATCATATTTAGCAATTCAACACGACAGCGCACACAATGGGTGCATGCCGGCACATGACTAGACACCCATTGGGCGTGCACTCCTGCGCGTACGGGCACCCAAGATCGTGCTATGCATGATTTCTCCTTCTAATCTAATCAAAATTCAATCATACATGTTCTGTTTAACAATTAAATAAATTTCAAAATAATTTTATCCCAATCAAAACTACAAAAAATGAATTAGAATTTAACAATTAAATTTGCAGGCATAAATTAAACCCAATTAGAATTGCGTAAAACATGGCTCTAATACCACCGTTGGGTTCGCGTGATCCCAGGGTAGGCGCCGTGAAAAATTAAATTTTTAAAAAATATTAAATTATAACAATTATAATAATACCCCAAATCTAATACGATTTTTAAAGATCTCGTAATTTCCAATGACTGTTATAAAACAACAAAAATATCAATTTATACCTTTCTTTGCACTTCGGTTATCGTAGGGTATAAAGCAATCAATTACTAGCCCCTTTTTTGAATTTGGTTCACAGGGATCCAAATGTCTCCCCTCTAAACTAATCCACACTTTGAGGAAGAATACAAAATTAGAATTCTACTAATAATTTTAATTTCTTTTCTAATCTAGTTGATGGAGTGTGTATAGAAAATATTAATTTCTATTATTAATTTGTGATAAAAGAATTAATACTTAAAGATGGAATTTTTAGGGAAAAATGACGAACGAAGAAAATAATTTTCTTCTCTTAATTTCTATGTGGCCAAAAATTATAGGGATGTTTCTACATTTTACAACTTTCTGCAATGAGGTATATATAGGGGGCTCAAAATTCCAGGAGTCCTACTCTTGGTATTTTGCATCTCCTTTTGATTGGTTGGAAGATATTTTGGTTCATCAAAACTTCTTCCAATTTTATCTCTTTCATATCTTCTAAACATATTCAAGATTACCCAAGAATTCCAAACTCTTGACTTTATATCCTTTTTCAATCACTTTCATGGGCCTTTCCCGATAGGCCTTTTTGAATTAGGCTTGGATTTTAAAATAAATCTCACAATTAATCTAATTAATTATCTTAACCAAATTAACTAATTCGATCTAGCCCATCAAATCAAATTAGATCTAATTAAATAATCTAATTATTTAATTAAGTAAATTAAATTAATTTATGGACTACATAATTAATTTAATCCAATCAAATAATTATTTCACTCCAGCTGGGTTCCTTAATCTTATTAGGTCCAATTAAATAATTCAATTATTTAATTAAATAATCATGACTACTTAGACTTAGGTGAAATAGCGAGTGAACCAGTTCAATTACGAGTATTATACACATAAGGTCTTTTTCTAAACTAATATCCCGATTGAATCTAGGGCATAGATCAATAGTTGAAACCCTAATTGCTCAATAATTATGATTCCATTTCAAGTTTCAATGACTTATCACGAATTGTTAGAAAACCCTTGTCTAACATTTATCATGCCTTGGCTAAGGACTTCTGAGTCATGAACTATGAAAATATAGGAGATTCACTTGTTCTACCAAACAAGTGATGGATCATTTGTTGACTACTCATTAACTTCCATACATATGAATACAATATCTAATGTATACCCTTTGAGACTGTCAGACAATCAGAAGATACATCAAAATAAAACATGACACGCATAAGTCTACCATGATGTCTCAAGTCAAAAAACTAATCGTGTACTATTATATATAGAATTTCTTATCTCGACAGATAAGTTTCTAATTAAGAAATTCCAGTGGGCCTATTTAGTGTACTTGTTCCCTAACAAGCACCCATATACATGCACTAGCGTCACTACGCCAATATCCATGGAGAGAGACATCATGCTTAAGCGAGCATGTGTCGTATGGGCGAGTCTATTATGCTATTCGATGTCCCATCTCAAAAAGCCTTAACTCAAAACTAATTTAAGACCAAAGCTATAGACGCATATTCTATGATCACCATTAAATGCGTGACCATACCCCATAGATAAGTTTGATGTAGGAACTTTATCTAATTACAAGAAGCAACTAAAGCTAAAGAAATTTGCCTTTAATTAATATGATTTGAAAAAGATTATTTTTTACAAATATAAAAGTATAAAAGATGTCCAATCTAATTAGCATGTCGGGCACTACTCTAACATATTACACCCTTGTAGTGAGATTTTTCATGTGAATCGGATAGTTGATAGTATCCAAAATTGGAGTTGGAGGCTTCCATGAGAAATATTTCCCTTTTTTTGATAATGATGCACAAGTTCCAGTTGAACTTTTCCTTATCTTCAACACCAAAATAATACAAAACAACTATTTTAATCAATTGTTCCAATCCTAAACTTACAGTTGAAGATAAATGAAACTTATTCCTATTATACACTCAAAACAAAATAATAGAAACAAACATACACAAGCATGCAAGCATGCTTAACAAATAAAGAATCTAGATTGCAAGAATTATAAATAAATAAAAAGATAATCTCATAGCACTCAGAACTTTGTAATCCAAGATTAGCCACATTGGTATCCATGAAACACTAAGACAATTTTATTGCTCAAATCATCAAGATCAAAAGTTGAACAAATTTAACACTTGATTATTCTTGCAAAAAGGGTGAGACTATAGATCCGCCCTATGTAGCCACCGATAGAATAAACTAGTATGCCTTTGTGTATCTACACCCACTAGTCTCTTTAGCTGCTAGTAGTTCACAATGAAGAGAGATGTGGCGAAGTATGTTAGTGCCTGCCTGACTAGTCATACAATTAAGACAGAACACCAGAGATTTGAAAGAATTCTACAGCCTAATTAGATTTCAAAATGGAAATAGAAGGACATTGCTATGGATTTCATAGTTAGATCACTCAGAATAATTAATGTTTACAATGCAATTTAGGTGATGAGATTTGGTAAGAAAAGAAAGCTTAGCCCATGCTATATAGTACCTTATGTAATCACAAAGAGGATTAGTAAGGTAGCTTATGAATTAGATCTACCCTAGGAGATGTCAACTATCCATAATGTCTTCCACATGTCAATGTTGAAGAAGTACATGCTTGATCTGGGTTATGTTATTCAATCGCAGATGATACAAATTCGAGAAGATTTGAGATATATAGAGAAACTTATGAAAATCGTTGATCAAGAAGTTACGAAATTGAGGGGAAAAAATAGTCAAAGTAATATAGTGGAATCATCAAGTTGAAAAGGCAATTTGGGAGCATGAAGAGGATATGAGATAAAAATACCCCAAGTTGTTCTAAGTTTTGAGGATGAAACTTTTATAAGGTATAAGAGATTGTAACACCCCCATTTTTACAACAAGAATTTCTATAAGAACTAACAAAAATATTAATTGATGTTATTTAATTATGATGAAAATATTAAAATATGTCAATAATGTTTTTAATTTATGTCTACGGAGGTGATTGTGACAAGGACCTAATGTGCTAAGACAAGTTCATGCCAATCATGTTATATCGATTGATTTTATTTATGATAATTATTTGATTGACTGAATTTCTTTGATAATTAGAATAATTGCAGCATTTATTTACTGATTATTCTAAAATTTTCATGTGATTATCTTTGAATTTGGTATTATTATAAATTTTATTCTATCATATATATATACATATATAAAGTTGATTAATAGGGACATTATTAAAAAAAAAGAAAGATTATGATTGAATAAGGCTGTTATAGGCCTTGTTTTGAGACCATAAATGTACTAATGAAAAAAAAAATATTTCAAACCTGTCTTTTATATTTTTTTTCTCATGCATTTTGATCGTATATGAGCCATTCTTGGCTGATAATTAAAGCCTCTAATTACCTTAATTGGCCATAGAAAATTATCTCCCAAATTAGCCATAAAGGAGATATTTCTCCTTTTTTCTCTTTAGTTTCTGTTAAAATACCATACCCAAAAAATCTTCTTTAGCCATAAAAAGGAAAAACAATAGTTCCCAACCTCTTCATAATTGTCTCCACGTAGCAAGAAGAACAAAGTGAAATCTTAAGGTATGGTTGTTTTATATTGTGATTAAGCATGAGTTCTTGTTGTGGTCATACTCTCTCTCTCTTTTCAAGATTGTAAAATATGTGATTACATATATATGCATATAGATATAAGAACATGTTTTTATAACTAGGGTTTTTTTGGTTGTTAACTGCATGATGTTCAACTTTGAAAATATATTTCGAATTCACATGACAGGATTTTGAACTAATTTTTTGATATGTTGTATATTTATTTTTATGATAATCTTGTAATTTTTAAAGATATAATTTCTACTAAAATATTTAGTTTGGATTTTTAAACCAAATCTATTCACTGTATATTTGATGTCGACAATTTTTATGACCTAAGTTGTAAAATCTATTATAAATATCAAAAAGAATTTTAGTACCCTGTAAAAATTACCGGATGGTTGTTGATATGTTATTTATATGAGTGTCAAATTTTAGAGTCATATCATTTAAATATTTTGAGACAAAATTTGTTGAGTAAGGTGTGTTCTATCTATTTTATAGTACGGTTGAGACACTGAGATGGGTTAGAAAATTTGAAAAATGCATTTCTCTTGTTCTTTGAGGTTGGTAAATTCATGAAATATTATTAGGATGTTAGCTTTCGTGTGACCAACATTTGCATGAAAAGTGTACATGAATGTTTATATAAAATCATTTAAAGCCTAATAGGTCAGACAACCAATTTTGTTGACAATATTTAGTAGCCAGTTTGGTTGCAAAAATTATTTTTATTGGTTTTTCTTTTGATGTCACAATAATGTGAGTATTTTAGAATAATAATTTAATAATTATATAAATGGTGAAATTTGGCATGAACAGTCTTGAAAGTAAGTATATCGAAGTGTTTCTCAAACGCTACATCACCAAACGCTGGGAATTGAGTAAGTTGCTAAAAGTATAAATGCATCTCTCACCCGCAATTTGAAGAGTTGATTTTCATTACTTTATGTATATGATATATTTACATGCCAGATGTCGTGTATGGCTTTGCCAATGATGAATTCATATTATATTAATATTATATATTTTTGAGCTAGTATGAGTAAAGTATAACAAAGATGTTGAGTTAATTTTATTTCATACTATATAAGAGATACTATGAGTAAAAATATTTTTCAAAAGAGTTTTTTTAAGAGACTGGTAGCGGCCTTCTAGTTCGCCCGCATATGAGTTTAAGGAACGAGTTCGCCCTTAAGGCTCTTGGTCCATCCTTATTATTTATGAGTTTCGATGGGATTCGGTGGCTAGCTACCCCGGGTTCTATTAGAGTTGTGTGTATTGATTCCACGCCTAAGGCCTCTACTAGTATGTAATACATTTATATATATTCGTGTAAAAGGAATTTCAAGTATTTTTGAAAAAATCACTCTAATATGTTTTGCGAGATTTATGATGTCACTTACTAAGCGTTTACTTATGGATTCATATTCTTGTATTGTAGAGAAAGACATGGGTAAGATGTAGACTTGGAGGATGGTAGGGCTGGTGCAAGGTAATGGTAGCGGCACAATCTCAGAATTAGTTTTTTGCAAGTGAACTCAAATTTATTAAGTGATTGAATTAATTCGAGTATTTCATATTTTAAGTTAATGAAACTTGGAATTTTACAAGGACTATTTCATTATTTTAATAAATTAAAGGCTATATAGTTTTGTAGCAGAGAGACTTGTTGAATTGATAAAAAAAAAAATTATGGCTTTTTTATTTTTTTGTTCTAAATTATTTATAATATGACTTGCCTAGAATAATCTACATAACATTAACTAACGGAGAATGTAACATCCCACAAAAAGAGTGTTGCAAACTTCTAGGTAGGAAATACATTTCGTGTATACTACCTCTTTTCAGATACCCAACTTATTTTGGGTTAATTATGAGGACCTCCACTAGGTTTTATGTTTGCTTCCCCTGAAACTAACGTCTGTTAAAACACTAACATTTTGAGTGAAATAACCCATTTACACTTTGTCCAAAATTATGCAAATTGCCCCTAAGGTTTATCCAACATATAAAGTTCCCCGCATGATACATCCAATTACAACGAACTTCTCTGATGTGTCCATTGTACAAATAGATTCCTTGTAGTTATATTAAAAAAAAAGAAAAGAAAAGAAAAAAGATGGAAGTACTTAGGTATTCACACACACTTCCAGCCTTTATTATGCAATCAGTAAGTACGTGGGTTGTCATATAAGATGAAAACTATAGATATACACCACCTGAACTGAACACACTAGATACATTTTGAAGAATAAATTTGTAACACCCCTTAACCTAACTGTAGAGCCTAAACAAGCTGATATAGTTAAGTTAAGAAATGTTAATTTTTCATCAATATTAGAGTTATGATTTTAATAAAAGTTCTCATTTTTAGCTATAAGAGAAAGAACTTGAATCATTTTAAACACACCATATACATATATCAAAACGGAGTACATCTGTTTACAAAATTATAACAGAGCGGCTTATTTACAAATAAAACAGAATTTTTAAAATAAACTACAAAACAGCTCGAAGCATGGCATATAAACAAATTTCTGTCCGACCGGTCTAAAGACTCAACTAACTTCTAAACCTGTACATTTCCACCTACATCACATGAATCTAATGAGCTAAAGGCTCAGTAAGGTGAAACTGATGAAATAACAAATAGCGTACATACCAATCACATAAATGATTAAATGTAATATTCAATTTAATAACTTTCTTTCATAAATTATTCTTTAGGGCACTGGAAGTGTGGTACCTAACTAATAGTGATAGACTGTGGTTTTCAGAATCTGTTCATAATGATTGGCAAATAAGAGAACTAATATGGGGTTTCCATACTTGGTCTTTCAACCTCAGGTATTACCTGTATTCTATCTCATTCATTGTGGCTTTCTTATACTGATTTTTCAACCTCAAGTATTTGCCACCATTTGTTGGGTCTGCCGGTCCCTCCCGCATCCGTTGTCTACCCGACCATCAATCAAGTATCATACCTTTTTTTTAAAAATCTCATTATATTCTTAATAGTGTCATGTTTCGTGAACCATAAATGCATCAAACATTACATCATTTGACAAATAATAACAATCACATTAAAAAATGAACAATATTATATGATTATTGTGATACAACAAATGAAACCTTCAACTTACCTCAAGTCCACTTTGTGGCAAGTGAAAAGACCACTCTCTTTGGAAGATATGATATGTTAAAGGCCTAATATAATCAAATCATGTATCATTTAATATCCTTTTTATAAATTAATTAGTCTATTCTAGTTAAAGTTCATATACACTTTTCAATCTTTTGTAAACAATTTCATATCAATTATATAACCTTAAAAACAATGCATACTCCATATTTTACTACTAATTCAAGACATTAAACATTAGGGTAGTCATTAAATAACTAATAATTCAAATATAATTATTAGGGCAGCTCCTAAATCATGCACACAATCCAAATTAACATGATGTAAATTTAGTTCTAACTTAAATTGATTGTACCTTTCAATTAAGCAAACTAATTGCTATTATTTTAAATCATTCAAAGAAACTTCCAAACACAATATAAGTATTAAAAAATCAATAGAAACAAGTAAATTAAATAATTTTACAAGACTATCAATTTTGCTAAAAATTAGCTTAACTAGTATGGTTTTTTTTTTTTTTTTTTGCTTCAAGTGTAACTTACTTAAGTTTTCATTCATACAAAAATATACTAAAACATGTAACCATCCAAGATACTACAAATTCATCATAAGAAACATTGAAAAAGAATATACCTTGATTAAGTTGGAATTAAACTTCAAAATCAACGGTTTTCAAGCTTAAAAGGGTGGAAACTTGTTCTAGTTTGTGTTCTATGGATTCCTATGGATTGAATTCAATTTTTGTGAGTATGAGAGTGTAGAAATTTGGAAAAAACTTAGGAGAATAAGGGCTGATCATTTTTTAGGTGCTTCCACAATAAATATGGATGAAAATGATTTCTTTGACCTTTCAAAAAGAAGTAAGTGGAGGGTGATGATTGGTTGCATCATGCTTGGTGTCTTCTCATGCCAAAAGCCACATTCATGGGCTAAGGGGATGACAAAAATTTATGCTTTGGTGTTATAATCAAGTGCAATGCGATTTAGAATGGTTTTATGCTACCTAGTCAACCAACCAATCAAATCGCACCATTTTGCATACTTTTAGTTCTTAGCCAAATGTAACATATTTCAAGTAAATATTTAGGAAATTAATCACTTTAGCATATAACTAGTATGGAGCAATACAAATAATTCATTTTATGGTCATTCAACACATCAATCTTTCTTAATCGAGATACCGAGCTTTTCATTGCAAAAAGGCACTTAAGGAATATGTTAAATCAAGAAATAAAAGTTTGATCTCATATTTCATGTACTAATGCATGTTAAAACATAACTAGAGCATATAATAACAATTATTCAAGTTCGTGCAATCATGCTATTTGTATGCCATAATTCAATAATACACATTGATTAGATGTATATTCATGCAAGATGCTTATTATTGGCTATGTAGGAGAGAATTGGGCATTGCAAAATTAGTCTAAACTTGGACAGAAAAGTAATAGTTTATTTTCTCAATTTTCATTTTTGCTCCATATCAGTGTATGGTTTAACAATACACAATTATAACTTTATATATTTAAATTTAAAAATTGATTTAGCAAATTAAAAGAATAGAATTTAGGATTTAAAAAAGGGAGTTGAAAAAGTAATTTGATTTATGTTATTTTATGAATGAGTAACATGAAAAAGAAATCAAATACATGTGTGTGTATTTATATATTGTGCATTTTATTTAAAGTTGAATTGGCAAAGTGAGAAATTACAAAAGTTAGGGGAAGAAAATTGCAATAACCTTAATGAGATATGAGGGTTTTGTCTTTCAAGATTTTCATAATCAAGTGTGCCATGTGGAAATCCTGATAAAATATTCCATGAGAATTTTTTCGCTGCAAAAGTTACAAAAAAAAAAAAAATATTTAAACGATAAAGTATAAAAAAGGTCAGATGACTAAATAGTTATATTTTAATATATAATAATCTTGATAAAGTATTTTAGAAAGGGAAAAAAAAAGTGAAAACAAAAATACATAACTATTATTTTTATGCAAAAATGTCATTTAAAATAATATCGTCCCCAGTGAGTGCCTAGGAATATAACTATAAAGGCCAAAGATTTTTTTAGACCTTAAAATTTTTAAGTTGTACAGTTTTAGTCAAGCATACCATTTAACATCCTAAACGTTAAAATTTACACCAACCATAGTTTTTCATAGTTTTTTACAAAAAATTAAGGATGTGATTTTGGTGAGTAATGCTAAGGGTAAAATGAATATTAATTTTTTAATAAAATTTTTCATTAAAAAGTTAACTAAAAGATTATGAAAAGAAAAATAATATTTACTTCAATGATTTTAAATAGACTTATTTTTAAGTGCTTTTAAGTAATAAAAATATATGAAATGCATGAACAATTGATTATTTTTATTATAATCCTAATTTTGAAGAAAGTAAATCCTTCATAAAATTCATTAAATATTTGATGGGCCCAATAAATGTCTAAGTCCAGCAATTGGCAGAGCCCAATAGTCTATAACAACCTAAGTCCAATTAAATAAAGTGTAGTAGTCTCATTGGTCCAGACCCAAAGCCTAGGGGTCGCGAACTGGACAGTACACAATTTGATTTTGACACATACACCCTAGTACATAGAAATACTAATCTTATTTGGAAACTTGTAAATACCTCAATCCTACTCAACTCAATTCAAGGAATGTTGAATTTATTGCAGTTCTTATATTGATTTTCCTAAATTTTGATTCTAGGGATGGTAATGGTTTGGGTTTGGACTGGATTTGCCTAAAATAGAGAATCGACCATCTAAGGTTTTTAAGGATCCAAATCTATACCTGCCCCAAACCTAGACCTAGACTCACTTTATATTAAAAAATATTAAAAAATATATTTTAAAATAATACTATTAAAATTTTCTAAAAAAATATCATATAAATATTTATATTTTTAAGAAATAAAAAATAAACAGGTTGGATTTCGGTCAAGTTGGGTTTGAAAATGAAAAACTTAGAACTCATAGTAGACTCATTTATACTGTTAAAATCCACCCCAAGTGGGACGAGTCCAGGGTCGGTCTAGTTTGGACACGCGCCATTGCCATCTCTATTTAATTTTGACTTGATCGTCAGAGGGTTACTGCTAGAAAAATCTTGCGCTCTTTACTATTTATTTATGTCACAAATAAGATCTCTACTATTATATCAGTTGCTTGGAGGAGTTAATTCGCATCAAGCAATGAGATAATCGATCATTATTATAAATTTTAATTAGGGAAAAATAATGAAGAAGTCTACTAATGAAGACAAATAACAATCATATTCAGCTTGGTTCCAAAAGATCTTTAATATTGTTGCAAAACTCTTAAGATTGTGGTGGATTTAAAGCTAATTCTTTTGAATGATTACAAAAAATGTTTTTATAATCCATAGTAATAATTGAGAAAAAGACTAAAAATGAATGCTAGAACGTTTGAAATTTATATGTATGTTTGCTTCTTTTCTCAGATCCAATTTTGCATTTTTTGTCTAACAAGGTGTTTATTTTGCTTAATTTTGAAATTATTTTATCACAAGTTTTCCATATTTTCAAAGATCACATATTTTATTATCAACTTTATTCTTAAAACATACACCCAATTTATAGAAAACAATGTTTCTTCCATAAAAAAACTCTTTATTTATATTTGATGCAGGCAAATAATCCTTATCTTGAGATGGATGAATATCCCATGTGCTCATATGAACTCCTCTCTTGAGGTGGATCTCTTGCGTGCAACTCCTGCTTGCAAGCGCCAACGAGCTGCTCCTTTTTCCTTACCAGAAAGTTAGTTCTCCTTCTCTGCCAGTAAGTTAGTCCTCGAGATAGGTTTCTTGCCTACAATGTGAACAAATGGTAAGGAGGGCCCTGGGATTGTCTCAGGAAAATACATTTGATGCTTAAGTCAACAAATATTCTAAAGAGAATAATTACTAACTAAAAGTTAGAGAAATGAACCACGTACCTTTATGGGACATATGCCTCATAGGCCTTTTGATCTAATTGGAGCCTCTTGGGCCTTCAAACCTCTTTGGGTAGATTCAAATATTTATTAAGCTTAAGCAAAATATAAAATAAAACATACCCATCATACAACCCCCTAAATCACTGGCCATTTAGCAAAGTGGGAGATGGTTGGGAGTTAAAAGTTCTATCAGGAGTAGGAGAGCACCTATTGTATATATATAGAAGGAAGTGGAGGCCATTCTTAACTTTTAGTAGAGAAGCTTCTTTTATTTTATATTATGAGTTATGAATTTCAGAGGTATGCATTCTCTTTCATAGTAATAATTTTAAACTTTTTTCCTCATTTCTCTTTTTCTCTGCTGGAAAGTCATGTTTGGGAAAGTAGGTCCACAATTATATCAGAGTGGGAGGAGAGTTGATAAGAAAGTGTCACTTGAGAAGTGTGTGGGGAGCAACCATGCTAGTAGAGGTAATTATGGTGGCGCATTGCCCAACTGAGGTAGAGAGGTCTCAGTTGGGTAGTTTCTACCAGCTCTTAAGGCAGGAGAGCCTCGACAGCCCTCTCTCGCTGTCGAGGCACACGAGCCTTGATAGTCATCTCTCTCTATTGAGGCTTTTATGCCTCTTCATCTCCTATTGAGGCCTTGATACATTAGCTAGGCTCTTTCTCGCATGTATAGAGTGGTTACTCACATGTCATAAGGTAGACGAGTTGAGCGGTGTTTAGTTTTAGTTCATCATGCTGTTTTATCTTTCACCCCATTCAATAGATGACTTTGTTTTCTAGTGAGTATATTGAGAGAGTTTTCCTTGGGCTAAGAAAGGCACTTCTATGCCTACCTCCTGACCCATCGAGTTACTGGGTTATAAGGACTTGGAGTGGTGGTTAGGAAGAGTCTGGCTTGGTGAGGCATCTGAGTCAGAAGGGGACCCTCCACTTACGTTCAGTATCCATGCCCAGTAAGGTGATGAATGCTGACATCTTAGATAGTGTTGTATCCTTGAGAAAACTTATTTTACTCCGAAGAAAGTTGGAGTTACTGCTCTACTATAGCTTGCTTCTTTCTTCTCCCAGTTAGAGGATTAGGGACCTTCATGAAGGATAGTTCATTGCTCACATGTCCAGCTTAGTTAGTGGGTTCTCACTTCCTCCCCAACTGCTAGTAAAAATTATTCGTGCCCAGTTTACTCCTAATTCATATAGGTATTTTGAGGGATTTTTCCATCCCTTGGGAGAGTTAGGCCTTTTAGTTAGTCTTGAGGGCTTTCTTTCTCTTTTGATAGTGAAGAGAGTGAATGGAGGGTCCTTCTATCACTTCTTTCCTAGGCCGAGGTATAAGTTTTTGGATAGAGTAGCCTTTTCACATAGCCCTTAGAAGAGGGAGTTGATTTATGTTAAAGATGAGGGTTGGGGGTTTCCCCTCTCATGGAGTAGTGTTTCTTCCATTCCTTCTATCTCGAAGCATGTGCGATGAGTTCAGGGAGCGTTGCGTAGCTGTGGGGTTATTTCACTAGTATTTTTATGTCAGATATTTGTTCCCTGTGGGTATTTGAATACTTTATATTGCTTTGTGTATTTTGGTTGTTTTTGCTTGTATTTTCTCCTAATGCACTTTGTTTTCTTTTCAAGGGAAAGGACTTAGATGTGGCAGCCATCAAATCCCATAAGAAGAAACCTCGTGAGGCTGGTGGTAGTTAATCCAGAAACCAATGCAGGAGGAATGGGGATGAGAGTGTTCCTCACCTCGGTGAATTAGGGTTGAGCATATATCTTCCTCTCGCCTAGTAGAGTGCTGGAGCTGAGTCAGGGTATGAAACCTCCCCCTGCTCTAGTGGTGGGCAAGAGGCCAAGATCATAGGTGGATAATACCCTTCTTGTGTGTAATATTAGCATGAGCATGTTTTCTTGTGGCTTGAACCTCCTGAAGAGAATCAAGTATTTATAGGATATCTCTGAGATATCTTTAGGGTGGAGCAAGATTAGGAGTGCCACAACAAAGATGACCTCAACAGACTTAAGCACATGCCTTTTTCCTATTTAGATGCCCTATTGGCAAAAAATTTGGCTCGACTAACTAGTTCATTTTGCTTTCATCTCTTCTTAGAATATATATATTTTCTCTTGATGATAATCCTTGTTTCTTCTCTTTTTGACTAGGCTTACGGGATTTTGTCATTCTTGCTTGCTTGTTTATTTGTTAGTTTTAGAGCGTTGAGTACGTCATGCTTCTTGCATGCATAATAGAGATATTTGGTATGCTTAAATAATAAAGATAATTGCAGAGTGGCATCAATGAACTTAGCCAAATAATTTCATAATCAACATAAAATGTAAACCTCCCACAAATAGTGAGTCCCAAAAAAAATATCATATGTACTGAAGTAAAATTGTTCACATAACATATGGGTTAGGAAAGTAGTAAAAGACTTAGATAAATTTTCAAAATAATAGATGAGGAAGAGCACATGTGTCTTTAGAGCTCACTACTACTCCCCTCCAGGCATTTGGCTTTCTTCACCATGGTAACATAACACTCCCTAGTAGCTTGTATATCACCTTTAACTTCTCTTACGCCATTGACTGCTGAGAACTTAACCTCTATGTGGATAGTGAAAGCAATTGCTCGAAATTAGTTAAGGCTGGGCCTCCCCAGGATCATGTTGCAAGCAGAGGGGGTCTTTACCAACTTGATAAGGCCTGTATATTCCCAGCTTGAGCAGGAGCGTCACCTCTCCCAATGAATTCACTACTTCCCCAGTGAAGTCTACTAGAGAAGTGTTTTCTAGTACCACCTGGGTTTGTCCACCCTGAGTTTCTGGAAGGTATTATAGAAGATGATATCTACACTACTTTCACCACGTACTAATACTCACTTCATAAGGAAATTATATAATATCACTGAAATGATGATGGCATCTGTAAGTTGTCCAGCTAAAGGGTTAAGGTCCTGTTCCCCAAATGTTATCGCCATGCCCTTCACTTGAATATGGAGGATTTCTCTGACAGTTGGGGGACTTGGGCGCTTATCTCTTCTATCTCATTTCTATAAGCTTTGAGTGTAATTATCGCATCTTTGGCTGATGGTTCTACTAAAATAACATTTTCTATGCCTGTAATGGAAGGATTGTCCTGCCGACCATC
Source organism: Paulownia fortunei (assembly GCA_019321725.1). NCBI lineage: Eukaryota > Viridiplantae > Streptophyta > Magnoliopsida > Lamiales > Paulowniaceae > Paulownia > Paulownia fortunei. Next base: position 10,203,939 of record CM033123.1, read on the forward strand.
TCATCACTAGCTTTTGCTTGATTGTCCATGATGTATCTCTCTAGACATATATGTGTCAAGAGGTGGGCGGTCTTCACGAGGGCACTAGTTAACAAACTCCTTCAAATGACCCATTTGAATCAGCCTTTTAATCTCTCTATTCAGTTGGAAGTGCTCTTTCGTGGTGTGACTCTTTCCATAATGGAAATGACAATATTTATTGGAATACACTCATTTAGGATTCTCCCTCATCTTGCTAAGAGGTTTAATTATTCCTTACCACTGTGGCATCATTAGAACTTCTATAAGGGGAGCATTTAGGGGAGTATAATGGCATCATATAAATCTGCTTTAGTTTTAAATTTATTTGAGTGTTATTGTGGATCTTCTATTCCATCATACTCCGGAAGTTTGGAGGTCTTCACTTCCACTGGGAGGGGCTCAACCAATACGCTCGTTGAGAAATGGCTCATTCTCTAGGGCACTACCGCAAGTGATTTGATATAGCTTTTTGGGAGGATAGATTGGCAAACAATGTGGGAGCCTTCCACTCTAATAAGTTTATGTGTCTGCTCCTTATTGGGAGGGACCTTCCTGCTGGTAATCTCCTCAAGGTCTTTTTCTCTTTCTCTCTTTGCTCTCTCCTTTCTTGAGTCCTCCTTCTCTGGTGATGTGAGTCTTCTCCATGCTACAAACACTACCACTTCTCCTTACCCTAAGATGTGTTGGGTTCACATGGCCCTAAGATGCAAAACACAGTGTAAATTTAAAAATTTAAAACTACACCATCATATGTGAAAATAAGATATCTCATAACACATGCGATCGATCAAATATTGCATTTTACTACCTTATGTGGGAAAGTTTTAGAAACTTGACCTGAATTGCACATTGGTTGATATAGAGACTGAAACGATTCAAATTGTTATCCCAGCACGAATGAATCTCCAAGTTCTTCAATTCAAACCCGTTTGATTAAAAATTAATTCGTTTCTAGGACCCAAAATGTTATCCCTCTAACAATATCCATACCTTAAATTCGCACTCGCAACTGAATCCTATGCTAGTAGTTTTTGATTCGATAATTCTATCTTATAACAATTTTAATTGGAAAAGAACACACTAACAATTAGTGTTTTAGGTGTTTAATCTCTAGTGGTATCCACACCTTGGATACGTACTTGTAACCGAATCCTATGCTAATAGTTTTTGACTCAATAATTCTATCCTTAAATGATTTTACTTAGAACAAACATAATAGCAGTTAGTGTTTTAGGTGTTTAATTTAATTCTTAATTTAACAATTGAATCAAGAACTAAACTAGGCAAAAGGTTTTGAACTTTTGGAGATTGAATGAGGAAGAAAGGATGAATTTTTGAGGATGAATAAAATATTTTTCTTCAAGAGAGAGAGGGCTATTTTTCATATTTTTAGCAGAAAATCTGCAATAGATCCCCCAAAAAAAGTCCAAGAAGGTTTGGTCTCCCTCAAGTCCCTTCTATGTTGGACTCTCATTCTTTCCTTATCTCAACTCTATTGGAAATTTCCCAATATGAAAAGGACTTTATTCTTTTCTTATTACCTCTTAGGAATTGGATTTTCAATTTAATTTTTTATTGGGCTTCCTATAAGTCTACATCCAATGGGCCTAGGCCTAATTGATTAATTAGGCCTTAGTTTAATTGATTCAATCAATGATTTAATTTATCTAATGAATTAATTAAGTCCATCTTAATTAGTTGAACTAATCAATTAATTAAATGCTCCATTTGAGCTTTCTAATTTAATTACATCCAATTAATTAATTCAATTAATTAATTAAAATAATTCAACACTTGATTCAATTGAAGCCCCATTAATTAATTATACTAATTAATTTAATCCAATACTTAAATTAGTTTCTAGATTAGAAATGGACTTGTCCAAGTTCTGTATATGACCCTTAGGTTCACTCTAACCTAGCCGTGGCTCATAATTCTTGTGATTTAGTTAAATAATTAATTGTTATGATTAATTAATTCAATTAACTAATCCTTTTAGAACTAACCCAATAATTTAAAAAACTCACAAGTAATTGGAAGCACCTAGCATTACATCATGACTATCTTAGGTAAAGGTAAGAACCTATTCCAATTATAAATACTATGCAAGTGTGGGTTTTTTGTCAATTAATTGCTACAACTTTAAAAGCAAACCGAAGTGCATGTTGTATTAAGTAATAAATTTTTCGTGAGTCCGAAGTTGATCTACTAGGAAGTTGCTTGAAGAATGCAGGATAATAATTCTAAAAAAAATAGGATTTATGTGATTCAAAATATATGAAAAATTAAATATATGTTGTAACTAAAGAAAACCAAAATAATAAAAGTATTAAGATTAGGTATCCACTCTTGATTTTTGGATAGAGAAACGGTTATTTATTCTTTTTAGCTCTCTTAATTGCCATTATTGGAATCTATACATAATGAAGGCTCCAATGGGAAGATATTATCAAATTGCTCATGCAATAAGATAATCATTATATTATCTTATTATTTGCAAATTATCTCTTAACGCCAACACTTTTTTATGGGATCAAGCAGTTATGCACACCTTTGTCAACAACAAATCAAAGTTTCACATTAACAATCGGTGGGGTAAAATCATACAATAAGCTAAATGAACTCAAGTATTTATTGTGCTATTGGAGATACATAAATCAAGAATCATCACAAATCAAGTAGGGTTTAAATCAAAACTCAAAATAATAATACACCATATTTAAACATGTTCCACCCTTATAACCATTCATCTTCCTCCATCAAGAGATTCACCCTTTTTCGTTAGCAAAATAAAATAAAGAAAGACATATTAAAAGTAGGAAAGACTAAGAATAGAAGAAAAACTAAAGAATGCATTTCTATTACTACTAGAAAATTTACATTACTAAAAAGCATACATACTAGAAAACTTAGCCTAAAGAAACCCTCTACTCCCATTCTCTTACAAGCTTAATACATGATCTATTTATAGTAGTTGGAGTATGATAGAGGCCAAATAAATAATAGAGGAGTTAATCCAGTGGTATGCTAGTTGCTAAGAGTTGGTAAGTTGTTACACCAAGTCCTTAAAATTCTCACCTATCAGAGTGAATTATATTTTTAGATCAGTTACAGCCAGATTTTGATAATAAGTAAAAAGAACAAAAATTGTGGATTTTTTTATGCTAATATATTTTCATATATCATTTGTCAAATGTGGCTAATAGATAAGGGAGATATGATCAAATTAATAAGTCATGTCCAAGAGTTGTCCTTTAATAGCCGCAACACTTTGCAGCCTAGGTTTTTATCATTTTGACATATTTTCTCATCATCTTGTCGTCAGAAAACTTGTTTATTTTATGTCTTGTGTATAAAATATCTAAATGGTAGCCTAAAATAAATTTGGGCTTGAGAGATACGACCCAATTGATCAATAAGTCAATATTAGGCTAAACTCTTATTTGAATTTTGGTGATCCATTTTGTGCAACCACTTAGATGACTTTGTACTATAATCAAGACTGAATTGTGTCAGGCGTCCAATAGAAAATTATAGTTCTATCTCTTGGCTTTCAAATGAAGCAAGATTCAGGTCTATAAGGCTTTTGATAATGATGTTATGCTCAAAACACAAAAACTGAACAAGTTTGGAAACATACTTCTTTTGATCTTTTTATATTCATTGATTCCCTAGCACAAAATATTAATAAAACAATAATATTAACAAATATAAAGGAAAAATATAAATAATTTGATACAAAAATATGTCAAAATATGCACTTTTCAAATTCCCCCACACTTAACCTTTGCTTGTCCTCGAACAAGTCTAAAACAAATCTAAACTAATCCACTTTTGTAGAAAATCACAATTGCATTTAGCATATGCAGCAAGCCTTTTAAACCCCTAGGTGGCCTATGGAGGACGAGTTATAGTCTTGTAAGGGTTTCCAACAGTGATACCCACAAGCATCTATGATAACTATCTTCCAACTATTCTCAAAAAGCAACAAAGCAATATGGAAATGAAATGAAACAAATGTTGGCTTTAACTCTTCTTCATTTAAAATTCAATACATTTCCACAATAAGCGTACTCAAGTGTGTGTGCGGATAGTTAATGTCAACAGTGGCGAAACTATACATGCTTCCAATAAGTGAATTCTCATAAAATCTGACTAAAACCATCACTCAATCTCTAACAGAAAAGTTAAACATCATCAGCTCTTCATTTCGTGCAAATCTCCACTACACTGAAGGCATCACACGAAATCAAAAGGTCTTTAACAAAGGTTATAATGGGGCCAAAGGGAAGTGATGTGGCTAAGAAAAAAAAGGATAGGATGCAACAAAGATTCTAAAAATCTCATGGAATTAGAGACATAGAGTTTATCAATGAAGAATTCTCAAACATTACAAATTTTAACACTAGGATCTATTGTTATTGAATTGGGCCTCTCTTATTCATCTTGCAACATCTCATTTTTAGTTGCAACTCGTAGCACTTTGCAATTTTTTTTATTCATTTTTTCTTTTCTTTTTTTTTTCAACAGAAACTCCCCCACACTTATCTTCTATTCCAACTCGAATTTCTTTTGCAAATTCACGCTGTCAATGAAATGTCTCTTAAACTCCAAATCATTTTTAGAATAAGGGTTGGAGAATAGTGTATTTAGGTTAGGTAAAAAGATATGATTACAAAAAAATATTTATTTATTGAAAGGCTCAAAGTGGCTCACTAAGGGGATGTTATTTTGGAATATCACATGGGGAATAAGCTGACTTGAGAATGGTGCTAGAAAGTCTAATGCCTTAATCATTTTTTTAGTGGTGTACTATTATTTGTTCGCCTTGATAGACCAAAAGAAAAAGTTCTAAAAATCAACTCTTACATGTTGAAGATCTAAGTGATGATTAGAGTGAGGGCATAAAAACTTCCTATTTTGATATGATTGTCTTCACACTGAATAATATAACTATTTGTGCCAAAAAAAAAAATGAGTATAATTATTACAAAAATATATTAACCAAATAACAATATAAAAGTCCAAAATAACACCCATCATCAATCAAACCACATTATTTATGCTTAATTCTAATCATTGAAGTTGAAAGAACCTCTACAACTCAAAAATTAAAAATAAAAAAAATTGGTAAATTCACAAACTTGCCATGTTATGCAAAAAATAGGGATGCGTCTCAAGAGTGATACAAATTATCCTTTACTCTGCCACTTTTTTTTCATGATTTTAATGGACCTATAAGGAAACACACTTGATTTTTTTTATTCTAGAAAAACACACATTGAACACGTAAGTTTTGGTATCAACTGTAACACCCCCATTACTACACCATTATATATATAGTATAATTTATCATGATAGAACTTGTATGTAAGCATGTAATTTTTTTTCTCCCTGTAACAGCTTAATAAGTAATAAACTATTTTCCCACTCACAGACATATACCTGGAGAGAACCCATAACAACCACAATATTTACATATTCATGTACAAATTTTTTTTAAAAGTAACACATAATACAAGTCCCAAAATTTAATACAGTAGATTCCAAAATCAAATAAGCTAACAACCAGCCCAATAGGTTGTCATCCATGTACACTGATCCTCAGAACCTGTAGGAACTCCAGCGGCTTGCCCAGTTAGTCCATGGCTTCAAATGTCACCAAACTTACCTACAATGCATGAACTACGTGAGCTAATGCTCAGTAAGTAAAAATCATGCATGCTGAAGGGATAATCTAACATATATGCAATGTATTTCTATGAGGTCATGACAAGAATGCAATATCATGCATCAAAATTAGTTCGTTCAAAATCATTTCCATCACTAGGCCCTTGGCCCACCCACTATATACCGGATAGAGCTCTCAACAATATCAATAATCATATGGCCATAAACAGATTAACACAGTTCGAGCGCTATTTCCTAAGATCACCAAAGGTCTACCCCCTGTCTTCCCATGTGATCCTCCAGAAATCTTCCCACCAGCGGCGTTAATAAGGGCATAGTCAAGTGGTCCACCCTCTCGTGACCACCAGTGGCACACCCCCTATCAACCCCTATGATCCTCCGAGAAGTAATATTCGCAGTACCCCAAAATATCATATAAATAAGCCACACAGGCCTCAGTACACTAGTAGTGGCCAACTGAAACATTTTGTTTCTAAAAATAATGTCATGCGTGCAAAAACCTCAACTGTGAGCACGTGTTATGCATGAATGTGTAAATGTTGATGAATAGTATGTTTAATGAGACAATAGATCCTATGTGCTATTATCCAAGCAACATATCTTTTAAATATCTTAATTTCTTGTCTCGAATTTATTCTAATACTATCTAATTGATATGTTATAATCCCCGTAACTAATCACTCAATTAAATTAGCTTCTTAATCTGATTAATACAAGATAACAAAATTAATCTTTATAACTAATTTTGAATTAAAGGTCTATATTAATTATTGTATCACAAGTAGATAACTAATTAACTTAAATAAAAAAAACTTTCTTTCAACTAAGAAACTCTAATAATATATATATTATAGCATAAGTATATCTATTCCTCAAACTAAATCATGTACATGTATATATATATATATTATACTACACACATATACTTATATATATATATTTCATACATCTACATATATGCATATATATATTATATTTATATATATATAATTAATAAATAATATATATATATTTTATATTTATTTGTAATCTCCCATGTTTATTTTCTAGTAAGAATTTACACCCTCTTAATTAATATAATAGTGTCTTCACTTTCTTTTATTATTATTATAACCATTAGTATCACTATTTTCTCCTTAATTAATTTATTTAAGTAGTTTATCATATACCGAGAAACACAATGATGTCACCTTTTACTCACGTGTATTTTAATAGTATCTAATAGTTAACACCTAAATTCTCGTATATTAGTACCAACTCAACCAATTGGGTTAAAGGATTTGAAAACTAATATTGGGTGACAACTTCAAAAGTTTAATTATTAAAAGTACTGTATAAAATATAGTGTATTATAAAATATCAATTAAAAATGTAAATGGCACATATGTAGCATGAAATACATGAACTACATTGGACAGATGAGTAGCACGAGGCTCGGGTATTATATTCTCCCCTCCTTATGAAAATTTTATCCCTGAAAGTTTGCTTATCGAAAAAGCTCTGGGTATTTAGCTCTCATTTCATCTTCCTTTTCCCATATAGCCTCTTTCATTGACTAGTCCCTCCACAGTACCTTGACTAATGGGATTTTCTTATTTCTTAGTTGCTTTATCTTCCATAGTAGAATCTTGATAGGTTTTTCTTCGTAACTCAATTCTAATCTCTACTCTACTGGTTCATTCTGTAGAATGTGGGATGGATTCGCAACATATTTTCTCAACATAGAGACGTGAAATACATTATGTACTTGAGGCATTGTTGTAGGTAGGTCAAATATGTAATCAATATCACATATTCTCTCGGTAATAGAAAATAGACCAATAGATCTGGGACTCAACTTTTCTTTCTTTTCAAACCGCATAATACCTTTTATTGGAGCTACCTTGAGAAATACTTGATCTTCTATGGAAAACTCTAGCATCCTCCTTCCTTGGTCTGTATAATGTTTATGTCGACTCTAGGCAGTTTCCATTCTTTTTCGAATTTGCAATACAACCTCAATCATTTCCCGAATCATGTCTGGGCCTAAAAGTTTCTTTTCACCTACCTCATCCTAGTGAACTAGAGTCTGCATTTCCTGCCTGATAACTACCTACCTCATCCTAGGGAGCTATCCAAATTGTAGCCTGATAGCTATTGTTATATGAGAATTCCACCAGAATAGATATTTGCTCTACTGTCTTTGGAAATCTAATACGCATGCTCTAAGCATATCTTTTAAGGTTTGTATTATTCATTTAGATTGTCCATCGGTCTAAGAATGATATGCAGTACTGAAAGATAATTGTGTTCCCAATGCCCTCTGTAGACTTCTCCAAAAGAAAAATAGAAATATCGAGTCTCTATCAGAAGTAATGGATAGTGGTACACCATGAAGTCTAATCACTTCCTGTATATATATCCGTGTGTATCGATCTATAGAATAAGTTGAATAAATGGGAAGAAAATAAGCTAATTTAGTTAATATGTCCATAATCACCCAAATAGCATCATCACCTTTCACGGTTTAGGGTAAACCAGCCATAAAGTCTATAGTGATTCTTTTCCATTTTTATTTTGGAATAAGCAGAGATTGCAAAGTTCCAGCTGGTCTTTGATGTTCTGCTTTTATCTGCTGACATGTCAAATGTTGGTCCATGTACTTTGCAATATCTCTGTACATACTTGGCCACCAGTAATGCATCTTCAAGTCTCTATACATTTTAGTAGCTCCTGAATATATTGAATAATATGTTGAATGTGCCTCTGCAAGAATATCTTTTCTGATGTTATCCACATGGGGCACGTACAATTGTCCCCTAAATTGTAACACCCCATTCATGGATATTTTAAAATTAGACGAAACCCCCAAAGCAATATCCTTCTTCACCTTGGTAAAATATTCATCCTCTTGCTATCCCTATTGAATTTTGTCAATTAACGTCGATCGGAGTGTCAAGGCTGCCAATTTTATTTCCATTTCTTTCATTTTTTTGAATTCAATTAACTCTGGTCTCTAAACAAAAAGAGTAGTTGCGATACCTTGTATTGATTTTCTACTTATTGCATCTGCCACCACATTAGCCTTGCTAGGATGGTAGTTGATAACACAGTCATAATTCTTCACTAGCTCCAACCACCTTCATTGTCACATATTCAATTCTTTTTGTGTGAAGAAGTATTTTAAACTCATGTGATCCGTATAGATTTAACACCACTCCCCATATAGATAGTGCCTCCATATCTTCAGTGCAAATACCACTGCAGTAAGCTCTAAATCATGTGTAGGGTAATTTCTTTCATATTCTTTCAATTGCTTTAATTCATATGCAATCACTTTCCCATTTTACGTCAGTACACATCCCAAGCCATTCTTCGAGGCGCCACTGTAAATTACAAAGCCTTCAGTACCTGATGGAATTGAAAGAATGTGTGCTGATGTCAACCTTTTCTTTAATTCTTGGAAACTTTGCTTGCACGCCTCTGTTCATTTAAATGTGATACCCTTTCGTGTCAACTGTGTTGAAGGGGAAATAATCTTAGAAAATTCTTCTACAAATCTATGGTAGTATCCATCCAAACCAAGAAAACTACACACTTCTGAAGGATTTATAGGTCGTGACCAAATATTAATAACTTCTACTTTACTTCGATCTACTGATATCCCTGCCCCTGATATGACATGTCCCAAGAATACCACTCGATCCAACCAGGATTCACATTTCTTAAATTTGGCATATAATTATTTTGCCTTTAAAACTCTAACACCATTCTCAAATATGCCACATGCTCTTCTATTGTTTAGGAGTAAAGCAGGATATTATCGATCAACACAATAACAAATTTATCCAAAAAATCTCTAAATACCCAATTCATCATGTCCATGAAAGCTGCTGGGGCGTTAGTCAATCCAAATGGCATTACCAGAAATTCATAATGTCTATATCTCATAGGAAATGCTGTCTTTGAAATGTCATCTTCTTTTATTTTCAGTTGATGGTACCTATATCATAAATCAATCTTTGAAAATACTGCTGCACTTTGGAGCTGATCGAACAAATCGTCAATCCAAGATAAAAGATATTTATTCTTGATTGTAACCTTATTCAATTCTCGGTAGTCTATTCACAGTCTCATCTTACCATTCTTCTTTCGTACAAACAGGACGGGCGTACCCCACGTTGAAAAGCTAGGTTTGATAAAACCTTTTTCCAGCAACTCCTGTAATTGTATCCTCAATTCCTTTAACTCGGATGGAGCCATTTGGTATGGGGTTTTTGAGATTGGGGATGTTCTTGACTGCAAGTCAATAATAAACTCTATCTCACGATTGGGTGGTAACAAAGGAAGATCATCTGAAAATACTTTAGGGTATTTCTGAACCACTAGTACTTCTCTAAGGATATGATGTTATTGTTCTTCATGTTGTTGTTCTTCAATGCTTATAACACTAACTAGATACCCATCACAGCTAGCTTCTAGAAAACATTGTGCCTTCAGCACTGATATTAGTAGAAATCTGAAGCTCTTCATAATCCGATCAAAAATAAAAGGTTCTTCTCTAGGAGGTTGAAATGTCACTGTCTTTTTCTAGCAATCTATGGTAGTATAGTATTTTGATAACCAGTCCATGCCAAAAATTATATCATAGTAATTTATGGCCATATAGTCAGATCAGCATATAGTTATCTACCTTCAATAGGAATGGCACAGGCTTTCAAAAACTAATTGGTTTGTTTTGAGTCTCCAGAAGGAATCATCACATTGTAACTAACTTCTATTACATCAGGTGTTCTACCCAACCTCTTCAAATACTCAGTGGATGTAAATGAATGTGTAGCTCCTAAATTAAATAGTATGAATGTTGTAGTATCAAGGATAAAGAGTTTACCTATCACTACCGATGGATTCGCCTCTGCGTCTGATCTAGTGATGGTAAAAACTCTAGCTGGTACATTCTATTGCTTTATAGATGTTGGGTTCTCCAAGCATATTCTGGTAATATGGCCAACCTTTCCACACACATAGCACATTCTAGGATCTGTAGGGTAGTTTCCCATATGTTAACCACTGCATCTACGGCACACAGATTATGGCATCAGCACTTTTCCCTACTATATCTTTGGCTTCTTATTTTACTCCTACTGTTGTTGCCCTTGTTTTGATCAGAATTCAGGTTTCTGGCCTTGGGTTTGGAATGGTCTCTTCTTTTCACTTCCAAACCACCTCTGTCTTTGTTCCTGCTTAAATTAGCGATGAGCTTCCCGCGCATGAACAATTCTGAGTTTAGCTTGTTCAGCAACTAATGCTCTCTCAGCAATTTATAAATAGGTGACTCCTTGAATTCCCACTATATTAACATCTCTGTATAGTTCTGGCCTGAAACTTTCAAAGAATCTCTCTACTTTTAGTAAATCAGTGCTAATCATATATGTGGCAAACTTGGACAACTGTTCAAATTTTCAAATGTAGTCCCGACTGTCATAGCTCCCTATTGTAGCTGTATTAATTTGTTCATCTTTATTGCACGAATAGGAGCTGTGAAGTATTTATATATGAATAACTCTTTAAATCTTTCCCAAGTCATAGTAGAGGGATCCTCTATGCTCCTCATTGTATCCCATTAGTGTCCAACACTTCCACGAAGCATAAAAGAGGTGCATATCACATTCTCTTCCTCTGGGACTCTGCTATATTAGAACATTCTCTAGGGTTCTCAGCCAATGCTCTGTGGTTATGGGATCTGCCGCATTTTCAAATATTGGTGGATTGAGTTTCCTGAATCTTTCCCCAACTATCTCCACTTGTTCTACTCGAGGTTGTGGTTGATTCATTTTAACTCTCTGTTGTCCACTTACATCCCTCTGCTGGATGAATTGTTGAATTTGTTCTGACTGTCACTGAATAAGTTCTGTAAGTTAGTTTATAACAGTGTCCCGATCATTATTTGGCATATATGTCTCCCCTTCTTGGTTTTTACCTCTACTACTACTCTCATTCCTTGTTCTTGTCATGACTGCAATACTGTTTTAGAACATGACCAATATAATTCATGAAATAATAATGCATCACATAATAAAATAAAACTTACGAGCAAAGTTGTGCTTCCACAAGTTTAAAGTTTATATACATGGACAGTCTACAGAACCTATAACCGAGCTTTGATACCACTCTGTAACACCCCATTACTACACAACTATATATATAGTATAATTTAACATTATAAAAACTGTGTGTATGCATGAAATTTTTCTCTCTCTGTAACAGCTTAATAAATAATAATATACTATTTCCCGCTCATAGACTAATATCTATACCTATAGAGGACCTATAACAACCACTATATTTACATATTTATATATAGAAAAGTTATAAAGTAACACACAGTACAAGTCCCAAAAATTAATAGAGTAGACTCCAAATTCAAATAAGCTAACAACCAGCCCAACATGTCATCATCCATGTACACTAATCCCCAGAACCTGTGGGACTCCAGCGGCTTGCCCAGTAAGTCCATGGCTTCAAGTATCACCAAACTCACCTACAATGCGTGAAATACATGAGTTAATACTCAGTAAGTGAAAATCATGCATGGTGAATGGATAATCTAACATATATGCCATGCATTTCTATGAGATCATGACAAAAATGCAAGCTCATTCATCAAAATTAGTTCGTTCAAAATCATTTTCCATCACTGGCCCTTGGCCCACCCACTATGTACCGGATAGAGCTCTCAACAATATCAATAATTATATGACCATAAACAGATTGACACAGTCTGGGGGTATCTCTTGGGATCACTATAGGTCCATTCCTTATTTTCCTCTATGATCCTCTAAAAGTCTTCTCACCAGCGGTGTTAATAAGGGCATAGTCAAGTGGTCCACCCTCTCATGACCACAAGAGGTACACCCCCTATCAACCCTTATGATCCTCTGAGAAGTAATACTCGTGGTGCTCCAAAATATCATTTAAATAAGCTACACAGGCCTCGGTACACTAGTAGAGGCCAACTAAAATATTTTCTTTTTGAAAATAATTTCATGCGTGCAAAAACCTCAAATGTTAGCACGTGTTATACGTAAACATATAAATGTTGATGAATGGCATGTCCAATGAGACAATAGATCCTATATGCCATCATCCAAGCAACATATGCACTATAAGGTATGTATAATACTCACAATACACACATCAAGACACAAGGATCACTTTTAATATAGATAATGTACGAAATACTATGTCCATACATTGTAGTTGCAAATGAATTTTCACTTACCTTTCACCTTTGATATCCTATTGAAGGTTAATAAGATTTTTCTTCCCAACCTTAGATATAAGATAACCTGTAAAAGCATAGCGTATTAATTTTCATTCTTAATCAATAGGTTTCTATATCAAATCTTATAAGGGATCTTAAATCTTAAATTTAATTAAGTAACAATCAAACCTTAAAATTTATACTTCAACCCAATCAGAATCTTTTAAATACCTTAATTTCTCATCTCGAATTTATTCTAATATTATCTAATTGATGTGTTATAATTCCCGTAACCAATCCCTCAATTAAATTAGCTCATTCATCCGATTAATACAAGATAACAAAATCAATCTTTGAAACTAATTTCGAATTAAAGGTGTATTAATTATTATCTCACAAGTAAATAACTAGTTAACTTAAATTTAAAAAAAAATCTTTCAAATTAGAATTAAATGACATAAATATATATTTTTATCTATACAAAAATGAGAAGGGACTAACCTAAAAATTTCCTCCAATTCCTACCGTTAAATTTCTTGGAGCAATTCTTTCTCTTTTCTCTTTCTCTCTCCTTTTTTTCCGTTTCTTTCTTTCCTTTCCTGCCGTGTGTGCGTGTGTGGAGTGTGTTAATAATAGTTATCACTTACTTAACAACTAAGAAACTCTGATATAATATATATATATATTATAGCATAAGTACATCTATTCCTCAAACTAAATCATGTACACATATGTATATATATATATATTATACTACACACATATACTTATATATATATTTCATACATCTACATATATGCATATATGTGTGTATATATATATAATATATTTTTTATATATATAATTAATACATAATATATATTTTTTATATTTATTTATAAGCCCCCAAGTTTATTTTCTAGCAAGAATTTACACCCTCTTAATTAATATAATAGTGTCCTTACTTTCTTTTATTATTATTATTACTATTACTATCACTATTTTCTCCCTAATTAATTTATTTGCATAGTTTATCCTACACTGATAAACACAATGATGACATATTTCACTCACGTGTATCCTAATGATATCTGATAATTGATACCTAAATCCTCGTATCATAGTACCAACTCAACCAATTAGGCTAAAGGATTTGGAAACTAATATCGGGTGACAACTTTAGAAGTTTAATTATTAAAAATGCCGTATAAAATATAATACATTATGAAATATTAATTAAAAATGCAAATGGCACATACGTAGCATGAAATGTATGAACTATATTAGATAGATGAGTAGCACGAGGCTCCTGTATTACATCAACTATCCCTCCCTCCAACCTAATCTAGATATTGTCCCCAATGTTAAAAATAGATAGGAAAACAGAGTTTAAAAGATATCACTTGAAGTGTGGCCAAAATAAATAAAGCCGAAATAACACAAAACACATACTATTAGATTAAACTATTAACAATAAGTATCACAGACTGAGAATCAAATTCAATTTGAATTTTCGACCATTGTTCCTATTGGACTAATCTACATTTGCTAAGGTTGGATCAAGTTTTGGTACATATGCTAGTAGTTGATGAATTAGTTAGTCAGATGTTGGAGTAAAAATGAGGATTCTTCATGCAGATGGTGAAATAAAACCTTGTTCACAGCATGATCTACAAAAGATAGCAAACCACCATTAAAACCATTAACATTAAGAATACCTATAGGTTTTTGATAAATGTAGAGTTGTGCCCAAGAGACAACTTGGAATAATTCCTCTAGTGTACCAAAACTGCCAATTAGAATGATGAATGCATCCACATTGTTTAACTTGTTAGGCATTTTGTTCTAAATATGTAATACTTTTAGCTCATCTCCGATGGTCATACCTATGATATTATGTATTGTTAAAAATTTTGGGATAACTCCCACAACTTTGACTACTCCTATATAAGCAGAAATAACAACACTCCCCATTAACCCCAAACTGCCTCCCCCAAACACTAAATGAATTTTTCTTTTGTTAAAGTTCTACCAAGGTTATTGGCTGCCCCTATAAACTCACCATTTTTTCCTAAATTGGATTTATAAAAGACACAAATGCAGTTGAACTTGAGAGTCGAAGAAACTTTTTTTTTTTTTTTAGTATGGTGTTATTCATTGAGGTGTGAACAGGGAATGCATTTATTGCATGTCTTTTTCTTTTGTTAAACAAGTTGAAAATAAGGACACACACAAAATTAAAAAAATTCCTACTTACATGTGAATGTACATGTATTTGTGATTGTGGCTCACATCTTTCTCTAGTTTTACGTTCAATAATGGCTTAAACACCTTCTATGGGTAAAGGATATGCTTCTTATCCAATTTCTTATAAACTGGCAAACATGGTGTTTTAATGTCAGATTCCCAAGACTATAAAGCTCATATTCATTTTGAAAATGATTCCATAAATCAAGAATTGCACGTTGAACCAATCCATATGAATGCATCTCAAGAGTCAATATAATGTGGTCTAAAGACTCATTACTCAGTCTATCTATAATGAATTTAAGTTTATCTTGATTTTTAGAAAACATTCCTAAAGAACGACATTTTGTGTTGCAAGTCCATTTAGCACAATTATGACAAACTTTTATTTTTTTCACCTTTTATTTTTTTAAATATGTGCTTTTACCAAAACCAGGCATGTATGTAGTAAGAAAATCTAGAAACTCATGTAAAAACTCACCTGCATTTACCTTTGCTTCAATTATCCATCGTATGTCCTCCAAGATGCCCTTGTGCATAAGCATTCTCAATCTTTCAATCCTGATTTTATAAATTTTTAAAATTGTATTTTTAGGAAGAAAAGGAAATTGCTTTTTGAGAGTTAGAATAATGTCATCCATTTTGAAAAGAATAAGAAAAGAAAATGAGAAAAATAGAGAGAATTTGTATAGAGATTTCTGTTGTTTGGGAAATTGATAAGTCTGACTTTAATAACTATAGAGTACCATTATTCGCCACTTAATCGGGAAAAGAAAAAAAAATAAAAGAAAGAAAGCCTTCAAAATAAAAAATAAGTATATATATACAACACTAATCATAACAAGGGTTAGAAAGCAAAAGAATTTCCTCTTGTGAAAATTATTTTCTAGAAATGGTTTAATTCTTTGTTCATTTAATTTGAATATGTTACCATTTATAGGATTCTCAATGTCAATCACCCTATAAAGATATACATTTTTTACAACAAAATGACCACTCCACCTTGATCTCAATTTTCCAAGAAACAAATGTAATCGAGAATTGTAAAGCAAAGCCTTTTGACCAACCTCAAATATTTTTTTGGAAATTTTATTATCATGAAATTTTTTTATTCTTGATTTATAAAGATTAGAATTATCATATGCATCATTCTCAATTCTTGAAGTTCACTAATTTGCAATTTACACAATTTTGAAACTTCATCAAGGTTGAAGTTAAATATTTTGATTGCCCAATAAGCTTTATGTTCAAGTTCAACAGGTAAATGACAAGGTTTTTCACAAACTATCCATAAAGAGACATGTCTAATGATGTTTTGAAAGCAGTTCTATATGCCCAAAGTGTATCGGTAAGTCTAAAAGACCAATCTTTATGGTTTGGGTTAACTATTTTTTTCAAAATTTATTTTATCTCCCTATTTGCAAGTTCAACTTATCTATTTGTCTGATGTTGATAAGGGGTTACAACTTTATGTATGATTCCATATTTTCTCATTAAAGTTCCAAAAACTTTGTTACAAAAATATTTTTTCCCATCACTGATAATAGATCGAGGAATTCCAAATCGACTTAAAATATTTTCTTTCAAAAATTTATTACTATTTTGTGTTCATTGTTTCAATAAGGAATTGCCTCGATCCATTTTGAAACATAATCTATGGAAACTAATATGTAAAGAAAACCAAATGATAATGGAAATGGTCTCGTAAAATCAATACCCCCACAGTTAAAGATTTAAATCACTAGGATATGGTGTAGAGGCATCATATTTCGCTTTGAAAAGAGTTGGCCAATAAAATCATATTACAAGAATTTTGCAGTAGTTTTCTTTCCTGAAAAGTGACCACCACATGCTTTTGAATGACAAAATTAGATAATATTACCTATCTCATTGTCAAGCATACATCTTCGAAACAATTTGATCCAGACAGTATTTAAATAGGTATGGATTATCCTAATAAAAGTTTTTCACCTCAGTCAAAAACTTTTTTTTATCTTGAGAGTTCTAATACGATAGCATCTTCTTTGTCATAAGAAAATTAACAATGTCAGCAAACCAAGGTAAAATAGAAATATTAAATAGTTGGTCATCAGGGAAAGTGTCATTAATGGGTATGGATTGAAATAAGTGATCATAAACACGTCTCGACAAATGATTAACTACTACATTCTCCACTCTCTTCTTATCTCGAATCGTAATATTAAATTTCTAGAGTAAGAGAATCTACCTAATCAGTCTAGGTTTGGCATCTTTTTTGACAAAAGATATTTTAAAGCTACATGATCACTGAAAACAACAACTGGTGAGCCAACAAGATAAGATCTAAATTTGTCCAATGCAAAAACTACAACAAGTAATTCCTTTTCACTTGTTGAATAATTTAATTGAGCACTATTTAAAATTTTATTTGCATAGTAAATAACATATGGTTTCTTATCTTTTCTTTGTCCCAAGACAACTCCAGCAGCATAGTCATAGCATCATATATTGTTTTCAAAGGTAAAGTCCAATCTAGAGGTTGTATGATTGGAACAGATATAAGCATGCTTTTAAGCTTAACAAAAGTATTTTCACAATTTTTAGTCTATTTAAAAATAGCATCTTTTGTTAGAAGATTACACAAAGGTTTAGATATTATACTAAAATCTTTGATAAATCTTCTATAAAAACCAACATGTCCTAAAAATGATCTTACCTCCTTCACAGTCTTTGGTGTTGGAAAATTGGTAATTAATTCAATTTTAGATTTGTCAACCTTAATACTTTTTGATAAAATAATGTATCCAATAACAATACCAGTTGTTACCATGAAATGACATTTGTCCCAATTGAGCACAAGATTCTTTTCTTCACACCTTATCAAAACCTTTTCTAAATTAGATAGGTAATCATCAAATGAATTACCAAAAACATAAAAATATTCCATGAAGACTTTAGGAAAACGTTCAACCATGTTACTAAAAATACTAAGCATGTATCATTGGAATGTAGCTGGTGTATTACATAATCTAAAAGGCAACCTTCGATATGCAAAAGTACCAAAAGAACATGTAAAATTTATTTTCTCTCGATCTTCAACTGCAATTGCAATTTGATTACATCCAGAATATCCATCTAAAAAGTAATAAAATTCATGTACCGCAACTCTTTCTAAAATTTGATCCATGAAAGGTAATGGAAAATGATCTTTTCTAGTAACTAAGTTGAATTTCCTACAGTCAATGCACATTCGCCAGCCAGTAGTAGTCTTAGTTGGAATTAATTCATCATTCTCATTATTAACTATAGTAACTCCATATTTCTTAGGTTCAACTTGAGTAGGATTTACCCATTTGCTATCAGGAATATGATAAATAATTCCATTATCTGAGAGTTTAATGATTTCATTTCTCACTACTTCTTTTATAACAGTATTTAACTTTCGTTGTATTTCTCTAGAAGGTTTAGCATTTTTCTCTAGATAGATGTTATATGTGCAATTAGAGGATTAATACCTTTAATGTCAGCAATGGTCCATCTAAAACATTCTTTTGGATTTTCAAAGTTTCAATCAACTTACCTTCTTGAGATACATCAAGTTTGGAAGACAGCAATGGTCCATCCTAAAGCATTCTTTTGCATTTTTAAAGTTTCAATCAACTTACCTTCTTGAGATACATCAAGTTTGGAAGAAATTATTACTAAAAAAGTCTCATTCTCACCTAAGAAATAGTATTTCAAATCAACTGGCAAAGGTTTCAAATCAACCACGAGAGCTTTAATACTTACTTGATGGAATATATTTTTACCATTGATAATGAAAGTTCTTCAAACTTTGGCTTCTAAAAATGATTTTCTTGTACCTATGAAAATTCAGAGAGAGTATTAGCATGTTCCTTTTTACAAATACTTTCTGTTTTAAAATAATTCTCTAAAGAATCTAAAGAGTTAGTGGTAGTAAAGTATTCATGAACAAGTTCCTCAATTGAATCCACTTCCTGTACTTTGACATCATCTGCAGATTGCTTACAAACATTAAACACATTTACTTCCAAAGTCATATTTCCAAATGACAACTTCAAAATACTATTCCTATAATTGATCAAAGCATTTGAAGTTGCAAGAAAATAATGACCCAAAATGAGAGAAATTTGTGTATGTGTTTGTGCAATAGGTTCGGTGTCCAAAATAATAAAATCAGCTAGAAATTAAAATTTATCAATTTGTACCAATACATCTTCCACTACTCCCTTTAGAACATTTATCGGACGGTCAGCTAGTTGGAGTTCAACAAAAGTTGTTTCAAGTTCTCCCAAACCTAACTGTTCATAAACTAAGAAAGGTAGAAGATTTACACTAGCACCAAGATCAAGCAAATCACGCTCTATTCTAGTGTTTCCTATGATACATGAAATGGTTGGACAATCTAAATCTTTGTACTTAGGTAGATTGAATTGTTGAAGGATTAAACTAACATGTCTTCTTTTGTACATGATGTTTTGTTTTGATTGTACATAAATCTTTCAAAAATTTAGCATAAGGTGGAATTTTCTTGATTGCATCCAATAATAGAATATTAATCTTGACTTGTTTAAAAACTTCACAAATTTTAGCATTTGAGTTCAATTTATGAGTTTCTTGCAATTTTTGAGGAAAAGGTGCTGGAGGTAAATATTTTTCTTTTTCATTATTTTCACACTTACCTTCATCAAACTTACCTTTATCATCAAGACTATTTTCATTCTTCATTTCTAGAGGTGGGTTAGAAACTTTCTTCTTGGGATGAATAGTCTTATCAATAACTTTTTCATTCCAAAGAGTTGTGACTAAATTAGCCTCCTTGACTAAATTTTCACCTGAAGAAGAAATATAATACTGAGTGGAAGGATTAGGATGAGGTTGAGTAGGAAATTTACCTTTTTCATGAGTACGCAAAGAAGCTGTTAGTGTTGAAAGTATGTTTTTGATCTCATTGATAGCTTGTGAAGTCTAATTATTGATGTTTGTTTGTTCATGCATAAAGCTTGCAAAGTTTCCTTAAGGGATTTTATACGTGGAGCTGGATAAGAATGAAAGTTTGGTGGTTTTTGTGAATGCAGTGGTTGGACACGGTTATCATCTCACCAACTAAAATTGGGATGATTTCTTCATTATGCATTATAAGTTTCACAATATGGAGATTGGAAAGGTTTTTTAAACGTGTTCATTAGATCTGCTTGTACTGGAATGTTTGGACATTCATTAGTGAAGTGCCTCAAAAGTTCACAATTGCTGCAAACTTCTTTCTTTTACACATATTTGATTTCCTTTACTTTTTTAAGTTCCATGGCTTCAACTTTTTTTCTTAAACTAGCAATGTTGCATTTAGATCATCTTCTTGGCTAGGGTAATATTTTTCTTTATTAATATTAGCAAGATTAGATCTAATAGAACCTTCAAAATAATTAATACTATACCATGATTAAGAGTTTTCTATCAAATAATCTAAATATTCTATGGCTTCATCAGGTTCTATATCAGGAAACTCACCATTACACATTGTTTCAACAAATTATTTTGTTTTAGGAGTTAAACCTTCATAAAAAAATGAATTAAGCGTCATTTTTCAAAACCATGATGTAGGCGTGAATTCAACAAATTTTTAAATATTCTCCAACATTGAAAGAAAGCTTCATTAGAATTTTGAGAAAAAAATTGAATTTGTCTTTTCAAAACATTAGTTTTATGTGTTGGAAAGAATTTTTTAAAAAATCCAGCTTGCATTTCTTGCCAAGTGCCAATTGTACTAGGTTTTAAAGAATTAAACCAAGTTTTTGCTGTATTTTTTAAAGAAAAAGAAAATAATTTGAGCTTAATAATCTCATTTGTGCAAGTTTGATTATCAAATTCTTTCAAATGTAAGTAAGGGCTTTCAAAGTCTAAACCATGAAAATTAGGAATTAAAGGGATCATACTTGGCTTAAATCAAAAGTTATTTGAATTGAGAGGAAAAATGAAACAAGAAGGAGAAGAATTTCAAGAAGGTTGCAAGTAATAACGCATGTTATGCATTTGTTGAATCTCATTTTCATCTTGGACACTTTTATTTTCAGCTATGGTGGAAGTGTGTGGATCATGATTCAAACAAATTTCTAAACAAAGTTTCAGAATTATTTATAACTAAATGCCGAAAATTATGACTGCGATAACCATATATTTACAAAGAAAAAATATTAACAAACCTGAATACTTACCTTCCCCACCAACGGCGCCAAGAACTTGTTACAACTTTAAGCTTACAAACCCAAGTGCAGGTTGTATTAAGTAATACATTTCTCATGAGTCAGAGGTCGATCCACAAGGAAGTTGCTTGAAGAATTCATGATTTTAATTCTAAAAAAAGGAATTTATGTGATTCAAAATATATGAAAAATTAAATATATGCTGTAACTAAAGCAAAACAAAAGTAATAAAAGTATTGAGGATTAGGAATCCACTCTTGAGTTTAGGATAGAGAAATGATTATTTATTCTTTTTACCTCTCTTAATTGCCACTATTGGAATCCGTACATAATGAAGGTTCCAATGAGAAGATATTATCAAATTGCTCATGTAATAAGGTAATCATGATATTGTCTTACTATTTGTAAATTATCTCTTAACGTCAACACTTATTTATTGGAACAAGCATTTATACACACCTTTGTCAATAATAAATCAAAGTTTCAATTTAGCAGTTAGTGGATTAAAATGATACAATAAGCTAAATAAACCCAAGTATTTGTTGTGCCCTTGAAGATACATAAATCAAGAATCACCATAAAACAAGTAAGATTTAGATAACACTTAAAATAATAATATAATATCCTTAAACATTTTCTACCCTTATAACCATTCATATTCCTCTATCAAGAGATTCACCCTTTTTCCTCAACAAAATAAAATTTAGAAAGACATAATAAAAGTAGAAAAGACTAAAAATAGAAGAGAAATTAGAGAATGCATTTATATTACTATTAGAAAACTTATATTACTCGAAAACATACATACTAAAAAACTTAGTCTAAAGAAACTCTCTACCCCCTTCTCTTACAAGCTTAATGCATAGCCTATTTATAGTACTTGGAGTATGTTAGAGGTCAAACAAATAATGGAGGAGTTAATCAAGTGGTATGCTAGTTGCCAAGAGCTAGTACGTTGTTACACCAAGTTCTCAAAATTCTCACTATTGAATTGAATTACATTTTTAGGTCAGATACAACCAAAATTTGATGATAAGTGAAGAACAAAAATTGTAGATCTTTCGGTGTGAATATATTTTCATATATCATTTGTAAATTTGGCTGTCGGATAATGGAGATATGATCAAATTACTGAGTTATGTCCAAGAGCTATCCTTTAACAGCAACAAGACATTGCAACTTATGTTTTTATCATTTTGACATATTTTCTCACCATCTTATCTTTAGTAAACTTGTTTATTTACCTATTGTGTATAAAATATCCAAATTTTAGCCTAAAATAAATTTGGGCTTAAGAGATATGACCCAATTGGTCAAATAAGTCAATACTGGGCTGAACTCTGATCGAAATTTTGGTGATCTATCTTGTGCAACCACTTGGATAAACTTTCTGCTATAATCAAGACTGAATTGTGTTGAGCTTCCAACAGAAAAGTTGTAGTTCTATCTCTTGTCTTTCAAATGAAGAAAGATTCAAGTACATAGGATTTTTGATCATATAGTTATGCTTAAAACTTAAAAACTACACAAGTTTGAAAACATGATTCTTTTGACCTTTTTATGTTCATTGATTTTCTAATACAAAACATTAATAAAACAATAATATTAACAAAAATAAAGCAATATAAGTATAAAAAAATTGAAAATATGCACTTATCATTAATCTCCCAATTGAGCCTATGACATAGATTATTAATTGAAACTCCAATAGCTCAATAGCTATGTATCAATTCCTAGTAGCTTGACTCAATGATGAACAATTAGAAAACTCCACATCTAATTTTCATTCAACATTTGCTAAGGATTTTAGAGCCAAGTAGAGTGAAAAACACAGGAGATTCACTTATTCATCTAAATAAGTGGCGGATCCTTTGTTGGCCACTCTTTAACCTCCATACATGAAAATATCACACCCAGCATAAACCTCATGCGATTGTCATGCAATTAGAAAATACATCAAAAGGAAACATGTCATGCACAAAGTTATTATGATCCCATAAGTTCAAGGACTAATTCTTGCACTATCATAATGAGAAAATTACCATTTGATAATATAATATTTTCAATTGGAAATTCCAGGAGGGGTAGTTCAGTGTACTTGTTTCCCAACAAGCACCCATATACATGCACTAGTATATCCACACCTATCTTATAGAACAAGGCATTATCTTTTTGATCTAACATTATATGCGCAATTCTCAACGAGATCATTGATGTCTTATCTTATTGATCCTTAACTTGAAATATTTTTACGAACCATAGTCTCGGAGGCATATTCCATGATTGCTATCATATGCACGATCGCGTCCCATAACTATATGTGATCTAAGAGCTCATCTAATTCTTAGAATGAATTTAAGATGAAAATAGGCATATTCCACAATCACTATCATACACACAACCGCTCCCCATAACTATATGTGATCTAAGAACTCATCTAATTATTAGGATGAATTTAAGATGAAGATTGTCAATTAATAATATTAATATGAATAATATTATTTCTATAAGATTATAAGGATGACCAAATTAATTGGCTCGTCGGGTACTACTCTAACAATCTCCCACTTACCCTAGTAACAATTGTCTTAGTATTAAAGCCTATCCTCCCTAAGATAACATTTAAATACTTATATCAGGAATTAAATCAAGGCAAATCTTTCCACGTTGATGTTGCCTCTATCAATGATCTTCAAATCTTGGTATCGCTAATGTATATCTACTTGGATCATTTGATGAGACCTTGGCTTTTTTGCTTGCTCAATAGCCCCATTGTTATCACAGTATTCCAGTATTCGATCAATAACGACTAAAATTACATCCAACACTTGGATGAAGTTTCCCATCCAAATAGTTTCTTTTTGCAGCATCACATGCCATAATGTATTCAACCATGATGGTGGAATCCATTGTTGTTACAAGCTTGTAACTCTTTCCAACTAACTGCCCCACCATTAAAGATGAACACGAATTTAGAAATAGACTTCAACTCATCTACTTTGGACTAAAAACTAGATAAAGCGTCTTAGTTTTAGTTTTCCATAACCGTACTCTAGGAAGAGATCCTTAGTGCTTCGTAAGTACCAAAGATCATTGCAGACATGGAAAATTTGCAGCCAATTATGCATTGACATGTGTAAGAAATTTTAATTTATCAATTTTATATTTTTATTTATTTTTTGAATTATTATTGAATTCTAAAGATTAAAGGAGATATTTTATTGATAAAATTAAATATTACCATGTGTCAAATTATCATATTTTGGCAATAAAGATTGTATCTTGCAAATTATAGAAATAAATATTAATATTATGGTAATTCAAATCATATCATGTGGTTAAGGCAGTAAATATCTATCAAGTCATGAAGGACCAATCAAATCTTGCCATGTCATCAAGTAAGAATGACAAGAGCCCTTACTCTACAAGTATAAATATGGTTCATCTCCAAAAAGTTAAACACAAGTTGAGAAGAAGAAGAAGTGCAAGCAAGAAAGGTATTGGAGAAAGTTCTCTCAATCTAAGTCCATCGAATTCATGGTGTAAAAAACAAGACGTTCATCATGGAGGCCATCAAAATTATAATGTTTAATTTGAGATTAAGTTGTTAAACCTTTGAATTAATATTATCGAAGGACAAATCAAATTTAGAGAAGATTGTGGGGTCAATTCCATCAAAAAGTTACCAAATCCGCAAAGTCAATGTTTCTTAAAGAGTAGAATCAAAGGATCAATAGAGATTATATTTACATATTTTCATCAAATTCAATAAAACTTTATTTGTACAATTTTTCTTGTTTGTAATTTTTGCGGATAACGAAATTTGTGTTACAAATTTCTGGCACGCCCGATAGGATAATCTTTACTTCTCATCTTATATCTTCACAAATCAAGTTCAAAATTCAAATAAAGATGAAGGGCAATCACTCCAACTTCACTAATGTCAAAATACAAGCATGAGACGAAAAAAGAAGATGGTGTTTTTGCCAAGACATGAAGCCACCACTCTAAATTCCATTCGAAGGTGGGAAATAAAGACAACGTTCAATTTGTCATTCCAAATTTCATTCAAATGAGGCAAGTGGAGGAGATGTTTCATGCCATCACTTAAATTCCATTTAAAAATGGCAAATGGAGTTGGTGTTCCATGCCATCAGTCAAATTCTACTCAAATGGCAAATGAAGACAGCGTAACATTTCTTCGCTCAAAATTCCATCCAAAAGGGGCAAATGAAGATAACGTTCAAAAGAAGGCAAATGCAGATAGTGTTCCATGTCTTCTATCAAATTTCATTTAAATAGGACAAAGTATGAATGAAGTTGCTGAAAGCCAAATTCTAGCAAATGAAGAAAAAAATTAGGATCATCTTCAATTTTTTAATGCTCCTAGATACGAGTATAAACTATCTAGAATTTTCAAATAAAATCCTGCTCAAGTTCTCCTTGATAAGAGCATAAATTATCAACAATGCTCCTAGATACGAGTATAAACTATCTAAAATCTTCAAATTGAAGTCCTTTCAAATTTTTCTAGATGCGAGCATAAACTGTTAGCAATGCTCGTAGATACAAGCATAAACTATCTAAGATTTTCAAGTTGAAGTCCTCTCAAGTGCTCCTTGATAAGAGCATAAACTGTCAATAAAACTCCTTGATATAAGTATAAAAGGTGTACAAATCAAATCAATTGAAGCACTCCTTGACAAGAGTATAAAATGTCTAGAAGTCAAATTTAAATAAAGACTTCTTTATACGAGTATAAACTATCCAACAAATTTTAAATTCAAATTGAAAATTTAAATAAAGACTTCTTTATACAAGTATAAACTATCCAACAAATTTTAAATTCAAATTGAACACTCCTTGATATGAATATAAACTATCTAACAAATTCCCAATTCAAACTGAAGACTCCTTGATACAAGTATAAACTGTTTAACAAATTTTAAACTCAAATTGAAGACTCCTTGATACAAGTATAAACTGTCTAACAAATTTTAAACTCAAATTGAAGACTCCTTAATACGAGTATAAACTATCTACAAATTTTAAACAAATTCAAATTAAGAACTCCTTGATACGAGTATAAACTATCTATAAATTCCAAACAAATTCAAGTGAAGAACTCTTTGATATGAGGATAAACTATCCACAAAGTCAAATCAAGTCAACAACTCTTTGATATGAGTTTAAATTATCTTTATGTTCCAAATAAGTTCAAGTAAACTATTGTGACTTGATCTTTTTGTTGAAATAGTTTGAGACTCGTTCACTTTTTGCATCGGTCAAAACAAATGCATGTGAACAAGTCTCAAGGGGGTATTTATAGACATGGAAATTTTACAACCAATTATGCATTAACATGTGTAATAAATTTTAATTTATCAATTTTATATTTTTATTTATTTTTGGAATTATTATTAAATTCAAAGATTAAAGAAGATATTTCATTGATAAAATTAAATATTACCATATGTCAAATTATGATATTTTGGCAATAACGATTGTATCTTGCAAATTATAGAAGTAAATACCAATATTATGGTAATTCAAATCATATCTTGTGATTAAGGTAGCAAATATCTATCAAATCATGAAAAACCAATCAAATCCTTCCATGTCATCAAGTAAGAATGGCAAGAGCCTTCATTCTATAATATAAATAGGGTAATCTCCAAAAAGTTAAACACAAGTTGAGAATAAGAAGAAGTTCAAGCAAGAAAGGTGTTGGAGGAAGTTCTCTCAACCCAAGTCTATCAAATTCAAGATCCACGGTGTTCAAGGAGAAAAGCCAGACGTTAATCATGGAGGCCATCAAAATTATAATATTTAATTTGAGATTAAGTTGTTAAACTTTCGAATTAATGTTATCGAAAAACAAATCAAATTTGGAGGAAATCGGAGGGTCGATTCCATCAAGAAGTTACCAAATTCACAAAGTAAACATTTCTTAAAGAGAAGAATTAGTGGATCAATGGATATTGCATCTACATATTTTCATCAAATTCAATAAAACTTTATTTGTACTATTTTTCTTGTTTGTAATTTTTGCAGACAATGAATTTGTGTTACAATCATCTTTATGGCTTTCAACACTTTTTTGCATTGAAATAACGGATATCTACTCATGAAATTCAAGACATTTTTGATACCAAATCACATACATAAATTTACATATTTTATATTTCCAATTCTTAATGCATAAAATATGAGTCATCATTTCTCTTTTTTTAAGAAGTCCTTACAGATATAGATTTCGAAAGAGAAATCCCATGACTCAGAAAGTAATAATCTCTGTTAGGATTCTTCCATGATAAAGCCTTTTAGCATCTAATCTATGTACTTGGATTTAGGATAGTCCAAGCTTCCTTTTTGACTATCTCTATAGATCTCACTCCCTATCCATTCCCTAGGATGTTTCTCTCAAATCTCTCATGGAGAACTTAGTAGATGACAAGTTTCAATTGATTGCAACATTCCTACATCATCCCTATAAGTAAAATTTCATCAACATAAAATATATCAAACATTACTATGCTCCCACTAATCCTCTTATACACACTTGGTTCATCAACATTCCCAAGAAAATCAAACTAATTGATTGACTTAGTAAATAGTATATTCCTCCTTTGAGAAATTTATTTTGAGTCCTTAATGGATCTCTGAAGCTCGCAAACATTTTGCTTGCTTCTATTTGATATGAAGACCTAATTGCTACAACTTTAAGGTTGCAAACCTAAATGAAGTTTGTATCAAGTAATAAATTTCTCGTGAGTTCGAGATCGATCCATAGAGAAGTTGTTTAAAGATTTTTTAGGATTATATTTTTAAAAACGAGATGGGCTTTATGTGATTTAGAATATAAAAAAATAATGTATGTTATAACTAAAAAAAATCAAAGTAATTAAAGTACTAAGAATTAGGGATTCGCTCTTGATTTTTGGATAGAGGAATGATTATTTATTCTTTTTACCTCTTTTAATTGCCACTACTACGTAATGAAGGTTCCAATGGTAAGATGTTATTAAATAGCTTATGCAATAAGGTAATCATGAATTTGTCTTACTATTTGTATATTATCTTTTAACGTCAACCCTTATTTATGGGATCAAGTATTTATACACACATTTGTCTATAATAAATCAAAGTTTCACATTAGGAGTTGGTGTAGTAAAATCAAACATCTAGCTAAATGAACCTAAGTATTTGTTGTGCCATTAATGATACAAAAATCAAGAATCACCACAAAATAAGTAAGGTTTAGATAAAAAATCAAAACAATAATACAACGCACTTAAATATTATCTACTTTTATTACCATTCATTCTCCTCTATCAAGAGGTTCACCCATTTTTCTCAGCAAAATAAAATTTAGAAAGATATAATAAAAGTAGAAAAGACTAAAAATAGAAGAGAAACTAGAGAATACATTTCTATTACTACTAGAAAGCTTACATTACTACTAGAAAACATAGCCTAAAGAAACCCTCTACCGCCCTCTTACAAGCTTAATATATAGCTTAATTATAGTGCTTGGAGTATGCTAGAGGCGAAGTATATAATGGAGGAGTTAAACAATTAAGTGGTAAGCTAGTTGTCAAGAGTTGGTAAGTTGTTACACCAAATCCTCTAATTTTTTTCCTATCCTACTGAATTGAATTTTTTGGTCAGATACAACCATCTTTTAATGATACACAAGGAATAAAAGTTCTAGATTTTTTTATGCTAATATATTGTCATATGTCACTTGTCAAATTTGGCTACAAGATGAATGAGATATGGTCAAATTACCAAATTATGTTCATGAGCCATCTTTCAACATCAACAACACATTTTAGTATATTTATTGACTATTTTGACATATTTTCTCACCATCTTGTCTTTATAAAACTTGTTTATCTAACTCTTATGTAAAACATATTCACATTTCAGCCTAAAATGTATTTTAGTTTAAAAGATATGACCCAATTGGTAAACTAGGTCAATGTTGGGCTTAACTCTAAGCCAAACCACTTGTAAACCAATTTCTTTGATCCTTACACGTTTAGTATGGGATCCAAAGTCTGCATGGACTTGTATATGAATGACTTATTAATCCACAACATTAAGAATTAACCCAAAACCATTTTGTAATCAAAGTTACACTAGTTTTTCTAAAACGTGAACAAAAGAAGATAAAACTTTTTAATCTCAATTTTTTTATGTTGATTTCCCATTTCATTCCTAAAATATAAAAATGCTTTAATTGAAAGTTCTAATGACAATTTCAAAATGAGAATAATTTTATAAATTCTAATTAATTGTAAACTTTTAAATATTCATCACACCCCCAACCAGCTTATTACTAGTCCTTAGTAATTATAGCATAATGAAATACAATACAAATAAAATAGAACATGGCATGATGACCAGAATTTAAAAGAAACCTGTATAATAGTCTCACTAAAAACAATCATTTGTCAGAGATCATAGATGCTATTGAGATTTCATTTTCTTTTTTTTTTATTTCCAAAAAATATGCATATGTGCACTAAGTCAACCTTTTATTCCATAGACCAAGATAACATATGGTTTACTTTTATTCAATTGAGCACTATTTAAAGTTTTACTTGTCAAAGCACTATTTAATGATGTGTATACTTTTATCTAGCTAAATGAACCCGAGTATTTGTTGTGCCATTAGTGATTCATGCAACCTCCAAATTATGATTTCTTATCTTTTCTTTGTCCTGACACAACTCTAACAACATACTAGCATCACATATTATTTCAAAAGATAAAGTCCAATCTGAAGGCTGCATGACTGGAGTAGACATAAGCATGCTTTTAAACTTAACAAAAGTATTTTCACAATTTTCAGTCCATTCAATATAGGGTCTTTTTTTAGAAGATTACAAAAAGGTTTAGATATTATACTAAAACCTTTGATAAATCTTCTATAAAAACCAACATGTCCTAAAAATAATCTTACCTCCTTCACGAACTTTGGTATTAACAAATTAGTAATTAACTCAATTTTAGATTTGTCTACTTCAATATCTTTTGATGAAATAATGTGTCCAAGAACAATACCAGTTGTTACCATGAAATGACATTTCTCCCAGTTAAGTATAAGGTTTTTTTCTTCACAATTGATCAAATTTGTTTCTAAATTAGACAAGCAATCATCCAATGAATTATCAAAATCAAAAAATCATCCATGAAGACTTTAAGAAAACATTCAACCATGTCACTAAAAATACTAAGTATGCATCGTTGAAATGTAGCTAGTTCATTACATAATCCAAAAGGCATCCTTCGATATGCGAAAGTACTAAAGGACATGTAAAAGTTGTTTTCTCTTGATCTTCAAGTGCAATTGCAATTTGATTATATCCAAAGCATCCATCTAAGAAACAGTAAAATTCATGTCCTGCAACTCTTTCTAAGATTAGATCCATGAAGGGTAGTGGAATTGAGTTTCTTATAGTCAATGTATATTTTGCAAACCAGTAACAGTCCTAACTGGAATTAATTCATCATTCTCATTTTTTACTGTAGTAACTCCAAATTTCTTAGGTACAACTTGAGTAGGGCTTACCCATTTACTATCAGAAATAGGATAAATGATTTCATTATGTAAGAATTTTATGACTTTATTTTTTACTACTTTCATATTAGGATTTAGGCTTCGTTGCATCTCTCTAGAAGGTTTAGTATTTTTCTCTAGGTGGATGTTATGTATGAAAATTAAAGGACTAATACCTTTAATGTCAGCAATGGCCTATCCTAAAGTATTCTATGTATTTTTAGAGTTTTGATCAACTTAACTTGTTGGGATGCATCAAGTTTGGCAGAAATTATTATTGAAAAAGTCACATTGTCACCCAATAAAGAGTATTTAACCAAATAGCAAAGGTTTCAGATCAATCACGGGAGCTTTAATACTTGATGGAATAGATTGTACTATTGATGATGAAAGTTCTTTAAACCTTGGCTTCTAAAAATATATTTCTTGTACCTATGAAAATTTAAAGAGATTATTAGAGTATGTCTTTTTACAAACACTTTAACTTTCAAAAGAATACTCCAAAGGATCCGAAGAGTTAGTGGTAGTAAAATATTCATGAACAAGTTCCTCGATCAAATCCATTTCATGTACTTCGACATCTTAGGCAGGTTGCCTACAAACATTAAACACATTTAGTTCCAAACTCATATTTTCAAAAGATAACTTCAAAATACCATTCCCACAATTAATCAAAGCATTTGAAGTTGTAAGAAAAAATTAGATAAAATGATTGGAATTTGTGTATGTGTTGTTAGAGTAGGATGCCCAGTGCCCCAATTAGATTAGGTGTATTGTACTCATTTATTTTATAAAGACAATCTTATTGGGAATCATATTAATAAAAAGACACTTTCTTTATCTTATGCCTTGCATTTTTCTTTCTGCGGATCAAATAAAGTCCTTAAACTAAATTTAGATACGGGGTATGGTCATGAATATGATGGAGAACATAGAACATGTCTTTAAGGATTTGGTCTTAAATAAGTTTCTCATCGAGGGCTTTTTGAGACGGGATATTAAATAGCCCAGTAAAACTCATGCATACGATGTATTCACATAAAACAAGGATGTTGTATTCCATCGACATTCGTGTAGAGATGCAAGTGCATGTATATGGGTGCTTGTTAGAGAATAAGTACAAAGAACATGGCCCACAAGAAATTCTTAGTTGGAGGCTTTACCTATTGAAATAAGACTTTCTATGTTGCGATAGTATATAGCTACTCCTCGGACTTGAGGCTCGGTGGTAGCCTTATGTGCATCTTGCAGCACTTTGATATATTTTTAATTGCTTAACAATCACAAAAGGTGTATGCTGGGTGTTGCACTGGTGTAGATAGAGGTTTGTGAGTGGCCATCATAAAATTCGACACTTATCTTTTTAACAAGAAAGTCTTCTATGTTTTTGTAGTTCATGACTTAGAGATCTTAGCCAAGGTAGGATGAATTTTGATTCATCAGGAATCACTGGAACTTGAAATGGGATCACAATTATTGAATCATTTAAGGATTTGACTTATAATCCTTGCCCTAAATTTAATTGGGAGATTAGTTGTCGAATGGATCGTACGTATATAGTACTCGCAACTGAAATATGTTTACTCGCTATTTCATCCAAGACTAGTTTACCATGATTACTTTCTAGGTGATTTCATAGATAGTAAGCTTCTTAGAATTAAAGAGTTAATTCCAAGTGGATTGATTAATTAGATAATAAGTTACAAATGTTGGAAGCCTACTACTAACTTAGTTGTAAACCTAAGAGAGTCACACATCTTTATAGAAAGTGACATTTCTATTTTGGAAATTTTCAATAGTTGGAAATTAATTAATATTAATTAATTAATTAATTAATTAAGAGTTTTATTTAATTTAATGGTTAAATTAAATTATTTAATTGAATAATTAAATTATTCAATTGGACCTATTTTTGACTAGGAAGCCTAATTGGAGTAAATTAAAATAAATCAATTGGATTGATTAATATGAGATTAAATCAATTTGATTGATTTATGGACTTTTTAAATTCAAAGCCAAAAATTAAAGTGGATCACTTAAGAAGCCCACTAGAATATGAAGAGGATAATTAAAATAAATATGATTTATTTAATTAATATATTAATATATAAATAAACAGTGACCAATTTTTATATGATAAAAATTGGCCATTAGGATTTTTATTATATATATTTATGATATATATTTGATATTATTTGAAGAGTTCAAATAAATATCAAGAATGCATGTAGATAATTTTTAATGACTAATATAGTCTCAAATAAGTACATTGGAGAGAAAATATCAGATTTGTTAGAGAGGTTAGAATCCTTCTAAGATCACACTTTGAGGTCATTCAAGATTGATAGAACTCTCCAAGTCTTGGAGAATGAAATTTTCGGCCCCTATATATAGGGAAAAGGCAAAAAATTCCATAAAAGTTTTTCAGAAAAATTATTTTATCTTGTCTTCTATTTTTCTGTCCAAGGAAAAAAAAGGATAGAAAAGAAAATGATTTCTTGAAAATCTTATTTTTCTTGTTCTTTAAAGAAAATTATTTTCTTGATATACTCTTTATATCAAAATTTCAATAACTTAAGAAATTCATCTTTATTGTTCTTGATAGCTTGTTCTTAATCTATCAATTGGGTTAAAGGGCAAAATTTACTCTAGATCTTAATTAGAAAATAATTTTAAGGATACTAGCAAATCCTTTTAATCAGTGTTGCTTTTCAAATCGTAGATCTGATAGAGGGGAGATACGTGGATCCCTGCGACTTTGATAAGCTAGGAATATAGTAATTGATTGTTTCGTTCCCTACAACAACTAGAGTGCTCAAAGATATAAATCTAAAATTAATATATTTATTTATATATTCACTCGAATAAGCATAATCATTAGAATTACTTTCGAATCGAGGGATATATTTATCTGATAAATATATATGTTTTATAAAAAATTTATTTTTCACTATGCATGCCCCTGCGATTATAGTGAACCCAACAGTTGTATCATAGCCATGGTTTTGCTTATTCGAGTGAATTTTAGATTTGTGTGAATGAATTAAATTATTTAAATTTATGTCTAGTATGCTAAATTTGATTTTAAATGATCACTACAATTAATGATTGATATTTTATTTAATTATTTATTTAAATTATTTAAATATTTAAAAATAAAAAAGGGACACAAAAAATAGGCTATGCATGCATTGCGGTGCACGATAGTAGTAGGCATAATGCCTATTGCATCACGTGCTGCAGCATGGAAAAGGGATGTAACTCCAGTCCCTTCGGAATTGCTAGTCAAGCCATCTTTCTAGATCCATTTTGTTTTGATTTTATGAAATTTTAAAATTAAAATTTAATTTTAGTAATTTTCAAAAAAATATTTTTCAAGCAATTAAAAATTATACCAAGTCAAAAATTGTGTTTATCAACTTTATAAATTTACATGTTTTGATAATTGCATGTAATGTTTATTATGAGCATGTATGGGATGATCATGAGTCATTGGACCAGTGTAATTAATTTTATTTAATGTTTTTGTATTTAAAATGGGGTCTGCGAGCCTCTTATTCTACCTATCTATGTTGTTTACTTTCTACAAAGAGAGTATAATGGGTGATGAGGTTTTTCTTTTTCCTTGGAGGACGAATAAGAATCAAGAAGGAGTTTCCAATGAATGCCCATGATTGTATGGGATAAAATTATGTAATAGAATTGACTTTACTCTGTTTTATTATCCTAAGACTGACCTTAAGTCTATTTTTTGGCTCAAATTGACCACATAAGACTGGTTCATGACCATCCATTTATATTGAGTATGTATTAGATACATGTTTAGGATTTTATTTAATGTTTTTTTGCGTGCACAATGATATTATGATGTCATGCATTAAAGAACCTACCTAATTTTAATTATGGTGAGGTTTTGGATAAAATTAAACCCCATTTAATTTATGAAATTAAGTAAAAGAATTTTTTTATAAAATTTAATTTTCAACAAAAATGGACAAGTTAGGTAGGACCTATCGTTACATGCCTACCATCAAAGGTAGAGACATGACGACCGCTACCATACTTGATCACTGGCTATGAGTCATAGGGTAGTCTTGTGTTAGAAAATTGTTATCTTTACCAAGCATAAAGATGCTTCTGAGATGGAATCATCATTATGTTAGTCATAAGTCATGGGACATCTTGATGCTCCATCTACACGAACGTTTGATAGGTGTTGTTTGACACATAGTACCATATGGGCTCATAAAATTAGGATATATATGAAGAGGTAAGACAAAACTAACTTGAGGGTTGTATAGTGATACAATCGTCAAAGAGTTGACTACCAATAGAAATATACATAAATTGGGGTGTGAAATATTTTCATTCGACCTCAAGCCCACTAGGAAATTCAATTTTCCAAACTTTCATTAGGGATGATGGAATTCGAAGAAAATAGTGAAGACATTTAGTATTGAAGACCTTATATTAAATGAATATATTTTTCCCATAGTTTACTCATTTTCTGCTTCGTGCAGATTTTGCAGATTTTTCTACTAAAATGGCAAAGAATCCACTAGCAACAATCTTTGAACAAAACAAATTAACTGAACCAAACTTTGTCGATTGGCTAAGAAATCTTAAAATAGTCCTTCTATCTAAGAATAGGGCATATGTCCTCGATGCCACAGCTCTTTTGGTTTGACCGAAGGATATTGCTTCAGAGGCTTATGCAGATTACCTATGTCATGTTGATGATAATCTGTAGGCTCGATGCAACATGCTAGCATCGATGTTAAATAAGTTGTAGAGGTAGAATGATGATCAAGATACTACTTATGGGATCCTCCTTCACCTACAAGAGTTGTATGGTGAACGTACTTGGCAAACAAGATATCAGATCTTAAAGGAGCTTTTCAGATATTGTATGACTGAGGGCTTTTTAGTCCATGACCATGGATTGAAGATGATAGCTCTCACTGAAAGACTAGGGTTCCTTAGAGTCGTTATAGAGAACGAACTCTATATCGATCTTCTACTGCAGTCTTTACCTCCCTCATTTGACATCTTTGTTGTCAACTTTAATATGGACAACATGGAGACTAGTCTCCCTGAACTTGTGAATATGTTAAAGACAGTTGAGTACACCATGAAAAAGGACAAGCCAATTTTTCTTGTTAGATCCTCTTCTAGATCAAAGGCTAAAAAGCCTATGAAAAGAAAAAAGAAATGGAAGAGTCCCTCCAAACCCAACAAGTTAAAGATGAAGGGCAGTGCCAAGAAATTTTTTTCTCAAGCCAATAACAAGTGTCATTACTGCGGTAAACTAGGGCACTGGAAGAGGAACTGTAAGGAGTACCTTGCAAGCTAGGTATATATTTTTTTGAAGTTAACTTGTCTATTAACGATGCTTCTTAGGTATTGGATGCCAGTTATGGCTCACATATCTACAATGATTTGCGTATGATGACAAGAAGTAGGAAGTTAGATGGAGAAAAGATGGTCCTAAAGATGGGAATTGGAGTAAGAGTTATTGTATTAGCTATAGGCACCATTAATCTAGCTTTTGAAAATGGTTCTATATTTGTTTTAAACAATTGTCTTTTCATTCTAAATATGATTAAGAACATTATCTCTATTCTAGTTTTGGATAGAGAAGGTTTTAGATTTACTATTGGGAATGAAAATTGTTCCATTTTCAAATGTTTGATTTTATCTATTCTTGTTCTTTGACGAATTGTTCATATACTACTACTCCTCATAACCCTATTTTCATAATTCAATAAAATAAAATAAAATCAGATAATCATAGTTCTATAAGCCTATAACATGCAAGATTAGAGCATATTTCTAAGAAAAGGATTAACTGTCAACATGTGAATCTTGCCTCGAAGGAAAGATGACCGAATCTCCATTTGTTGGACAAGTGGAGTAAGCCAAACATATATTGGATTTGATGTACATAAATGTATGTGAGCCACTAAGTGTTAGTGCCCGAGGGAACTATAACTACTTTTTAACTTTTATCGATGACTTCTCTAGGTATGGTTCAAAGAATTTGAAAGGTTCAAAGAATTTACAACTGAAGTAGAGAAACAAACTAGCTTAAGTATAAAAACTTTTTAATTTGAACAAGGAGGTGAATACTCAAGCACATAGAGTTTTTTAGATTATCTAAAAAAAATGAGATTCTCTCATAGTGGATTCCTCCTACTAATCCACAACTTATTGGAGTTTCGGAGCATAAGAATTGAACCAAGAGCTTCACTATATTATCTCTTTCATTTTGGGGCTATGCTTGGAAATGGCAGATACCTATTAAATAAGGTGCCATCTAAACTTGTGCCCAGAACACCATATGAAATATGGTGTGGTAAAACACCTTCCTATAAATACCTTAGGGTATGGGGGTATGTTGTTTATGTGAAGCAGCTACTAGGAGATAAGTAGGAAATGAGATCCAACTTATGCAAGTTTGTGGGGGTATCCAAAGGAGTCTATTGGATACTATTTCTATAATGCCTCATAATAAAAGGTGTTTGTTTCGAGGAATGCCACATTCCTTGAAGAAGAATTTCTATTAGATAGAAATGACAAAGTCGTGGAACTTGAAGAAGTTCAAGAACCACAAAATGTCCCAAATGTTGCAGTAGATGGCACACCAGCTGATGTTGAGCCCTTTGAGGCACAACCTCTTCGAAGATCCGAAAAGATTTCAAGGGTATCTAAAAGGTGCAAGTTTTTGTTAGAGAACAAAGAAGAGGGACTTCCCTTGGATAATGATCCAATAAGCTATGGAAAGACAATGTCTAACCTCAACTCAAAGAAATAGCAAGAAGCCATGCGATCCGAGATGGACTTCATATACTCCAACAAGGTATAGACCTTGGTGGACCCACCATAGGGAATTTTTCCCATTGGCTGAAAATGGGTCTACAAGTGGAATATTTGAGTAAATAGAGAGGTAACAACCTATAAAGCATGTTTGGTTATGAAAGGTTATACATAAAAGTAATGAATTGATTATGAAAAAACTTTTTCACCAATGGCCATGCTTAAATCCTCTGAAATTTGCTAACCATATCCGCATATTATGTCTATGAGATATGGAAAATGGTATGAAGATCACTTTTCTTAATGGAAAATTTAAGGAAAATATCTATATAAAGCAGCCAGAATGCTTTATATCTAGTGGGAGTGAGCAAAAGGTTTGCAAGCTCCACAGATCTATTTATGGACTCAAACAAGCTTCGAGGAGTAGGAACATCTAGTTTGATGATACAATCAAAATGTTTGACTTTCATAAGAACTCAGATGAACCATGTGTTTACAAGAAGGTTAATGTAAGTGCAGTTATATTTGTTATGTTCTATGTTGATGATATCCTACTCATTGGGAATGATGTAAGGATGTTGTAGTATATAAGAACTTGGTTGTCTAATCAGTTTTCCATGAAAGACTTGGGAGATATATCTTTTATCCTAGGGATAAAGAGCTATAGAGATAAATCTATAAGGATGATCAAACTATCCCACTCTATATACTTAGACAAAGTTTAAAAAGGTACAGCATAGAGGAATCCAAATGAGGATTCGTGCTAATGAGTCATGGGGTTTCACTCTATAAGGTTATATCTCCCAAGTCACCTGAAGAGAGAGAAATGATGACTCACATACCTTATGCTTTCGTAATAGGGAGCATAATGTATGGAATATTGTGTATAAGGCCTGATATCGCACATGCTCTGAGTGTTAAACAGATATCAGTCTAATCCAGGGAAAGAACACTAGAAAGCAGTTAAGATGGTCCTCAAGTACTTGAGAAGGACTAAGGATATCTTTTTGATATATGACAATGGAGAACTAAAATTGGAGGGATATACATACTCTAATTTTAAGTACGATATAGATGAGTCAAAGTTCATGTCTAGATATATACTTACCCTAAATGGTGGTGCGGTCAGTTTGAAGAGTTCCAAGCAAGAGACTATTATAGACTTTACCACTAAAACTGAATATATTGTTGCATCAGATGCAGCAAAAGAAGCTATTTGGATAAGAAACTTCATTCAAGGGTTAGGTGTAGTTCTATCAATTATTGATTTAGGTATAATTTACTGTGATAACAATTGAGCTATTGCACAAGCAAATAAGTCAAGATCTTATCAAAGATCCAAGCACATTTTGAGATGATATCACTTGATCAGAGAGATCACTGGTAGAGGTGATACCATTGTGGA
Organism: Paulownia fortunei; assembly: GCA_019321725.1. Lineage (NCBI taxonomy): Eukaryota > Viridiplantae > Streptophyta > Magnoliopsida > Lamiales > Paulowniaceae > Paulownia > Paulownia fortunei. The sequence goes on from CM033123.1 coordinate 10,243,109, forward strand.
TCAAGTTATCTCAATAGAAAATATAGTAGACCTCACTAAGCCCTTAGCACAAAAGGTATTCAACGGACATCTTGAGAAAATAGGCCTTAGATACATGGGCAATTAGAGTTAGGGTAAGTGAGAAATTGTTAGAGTAGGATATCCAACACCTCAATTAGATTAGGAGTATTGTACTATTTTCTTTTGTAAAGACAATCTTATTGGGAATCATATTAATAAAAAGACACTTTCTTTATCTTATGTCTTGTATTTTCCTTTCAGTACATCAGATAAAATCCTTAGACCAAATTTAACTAAGGAACATGGTCGCGCATATGATGGCGATCATGGAACATTCCTATAAATTTTTTGTATTAAATAAGTTTTAAGTCGAGGTATTTTGAAATGGGACACCAAAATAGCTCAGTAAGACTCGCGCATACGATGCATGCTCATACGATGAGGATGTCACATTCTATCGGCATTAGTGTAGAGACGCAAGTGAATGTATGTGGGTGCTTGTTAGATAACAAGTATACTAAATATGGCCTGCAGGAAATTCATAGCTGGAGGTTTTGCTTATCGAAATAAGAATTTCTATATTGCGATAGTACATGGCTAGTTCTCAGACTTGAGGCAGAATGGTAGCCTTGTGTGCATCCTATAGCACTTTGATATATTTTCTAATTGCTTGACAATAACAAAAGGGGTATATTGGGTATTGCACTGGTATGCATGGAGGTTTGTTAGTAGCCAACATAAAATTCAACACTTGTCTTTTTAATAATGAATCTCCTATGTTTTCATAGTTCGTGATTCACATACCTTGGCCAAGGCAGAAAAAATTTTGATTTATCAAAAATCATTAGAACTTGAAATGAGATCACAATTATTAAATTATTTAGGATTTTGAACTTATAATCGACGCCCTGGATTTAATCAGGAGATTAGTTGTCGAAAGGATCGTGCGTGTATGGTACTCACAACTGAAATAGGTTTACTCACTATTTTATCTAAGAGTAGTTTGCCGTGATTACTTGCTAAGTATTTTCATGGATAGTAAAGTTTTTGGAATTAAGGAGTTAATTCCAAGCGGATTGATTGATTGGATTAATTAATTAGAATAATTATTATTCATAAGTTACAAATATTGTTAGCCTACTATTAGTTTAGTTGTGAACCTAAGAGGGTCACACATCTTTACGGAAAGTGATATTTATATTTTGAAATTTTTCAATAGTTGAAAATTAATTAATTAATTAATTAAGAGTTTTATTTAATTTAATGGTTAACTTAAATTATTTAATTGAATAATTAGATTATTTAATTAGACCTATTTTAATTATGAATTCAATTGGAATAAATTAAAATTAATTAATTGGGTTGATTAATATGGAATTAAATCAATTGGATTGATTTATGGACTTTTTAAGTCCAAGCCTAAAAATTAAAGTGGATCACTTAAGAATCCCACTAAAATATGAAGAGGATAATTAAAATAGATATGATTTATTAAATTAATATATTTATATATAAATAATTAAATAGTGATTGATTTTTATGTCATAAAAATCGGCCACTAGGATTTTTATTATATATATATATATATTTATGATATGTTTTGATATATATATATCTATCTTGATATAATTTGAAAAGTTCAAATAAATATCAATAATATATATAGATAATTTTTGATGACTAATGTAGTTTCAAATAAGAACACATACATTGAAGAGAAAAGGTAAGATTTGTTGGAGGATTTAGAATCCTTCCAAGACCATACTTTGAGGTCATTCAAGACCGATAGAACTCTCCCAGTGTTGGACAATCAAATTTTTGGCCCTAATATATAGGGAAAGGGCCGAAAATTCCATAGAAGTTTTTTGAAAAAGTTATTTTGTCTTGTCTTCTACTTTTCTCTCCAAGAAAAAGAAAAGAAAAGAAAAAGGATAGAAAAGAAAAGTTTCTTGAAAAGTTTGTTTTTCTTGTTCTTTAAAGAAAATTATTTTCTTGATATTCTCTTCATATCAAAATTTCAAGAACTTAAAGAACTCAGCTTTATTGTTCTTGAGCTTGTTCTTAATCCATCAATTGAGTTAATCGTCAAAATTTACTCTGGATCTTAATTAGAAAATAATTTTAAGGATACTAGTGAATCCTTTTAATCGATGTTGCTTTTCATATTATGGACCTGATAGAGGGGAGACACGTAGATCCCTACAAGTTTGATAAGCCAAGAGTATGACAATTGATTTCTTCGTTTCTTACATCAACCGAAATGCTTAAAGGTATAAGTCCAAAACTAATATATTTGTTTATATATTTACTTGAATAAGCATGATCCTTATAATCACTTTCGAATTGAGGGGGTGTATTTATTTGATAAATATATATATTTTATAAAAAATGTATTTTTCTATTGCGTATGCCCTTGCAATTATAGCGAACCCAACATGTGTATGTGTAACAGGCTCTGTGTCTAAAATAATAAAATTAATTAGAAAGTAAAACTTCCAACGTATCTTCTACTATTTCTTTTAGAACTCTAATCAAACGGTTTGTTAGTTAGAGTACAACAGAAGTTCTTTTAAGTTGTCCCAAACCTAATTATTTATAAACTGAGTAAGGTAGAAGATTTATATTAGCACCAAGATCAAGCAAAGCACGCTCTATTCTAGTGTTTTCTATGGTACATGAAATAGTTGAACAACCTGGATCTTTGTACTTGGGTGGAGTAAATTATTGAATGACTAAACTAACATTTTCAGTTAAAAATGCCTTCTTTTGTATATGATGTTTTTTTTATTGTACAATTTTTTCCTAAAAATTTGGCATAAGAAGGAACTTGTTTGATTGCATCCAACAATAGAATATTATTAATCTTGACTTGTTGAAAAGTTCAAAGATTTCAGAATTTGAGTTCAATTTCTAAGTTGGTTGCAATCTTTAAGGAAAATGAGCTAGATGTGAGTATTTTTCTTTTTTATCATTTGTAAACTTACCTTCATTGTCAAGACTATTTCCATTCTTCATTTCTGAAGATGGATTAGAAACTTTCTCTTTATAATGAATAGTCTTGTCAACAACTTTTCCATTCCGAAGAGTTGTGACCAAATTAGCCTCCTTGATTGAATTTTCACCTAGAGAAGAAACATGACACTGAGTGAAAGGATTAGATTGAGGTTGAGCTGGAAACTTGCCTTTATCCTGAGTACGCAAAGAGGCGATTAATGTTGAAGTGTGTTTTTTATCTCATTGATGATTTATGAAGTTTGATTATTAATGTTTGTTTGTTCATGCATACTTGCAAAGTCTCCTTAAAAGGATTTTATATGTAGAGCTGGATAAGAAGGAAAGTTCGGTGGCTTTTGTGAATATCGCGGTTGGGCATGGCTATCATCTCGCCAACTAAAATTGGAATAATTTCTCTATTGTGGATTGTAAGTTTTAGAATATGGAGAATGAAAAGGCTTTTTGAATGTTTTCATGAAATTTACTTGTAATGGAATGTTTGGACATTCATTAGTAAAGTGCCCCATAAGTTCACAAATTCTACAAACTTCTTCCTTGTGCACAGATTTTATTTTCTTTATTTTTTTAAGTTTCATGGCTTCAAATTTTATTGTTAAACTAGTAATCCTAGCATTTAGATCATCTTCTTGACTAAGTTAATATTTTTCTTTATTACTATTAGCATGATTAGATCTAATAGAACGTTCAGAAGAATTAACACTATGCCATGATTGAGAGTTTTCAACCAAATGGTCTAGATATTCCAAAACTTCATCAGGTTCTTTATCAAGAAACTTACCATTGCATATTGTTTCAACAAATTATTTTGTTTTAGGAGTTAGACTTTATAAAAAAACTAATTAAGCGCATTTTTCGAAGCCATGATGTGGACATAAATACAAATCTTTAAATCTTTCCAAACATTCAAAGAATGCTTTATTAGAATTTTGAAAAAAAATTGGATTTGTCTTTTCAAAGCAATAGTTTTATGAGTTGGAAAAATTTTTTAAAAAATTTAGCTTACATTTCTTGCCAAGTGCTAATTGATATAGGTTTTAAAGAATTAAGCCAAGTTTTTGCTTTTTGTTTTAAAGAAAGAGAAAACAATTTGAGCTTAACAATCTCATTTGTATAAGTTTGATCATCAAAAGTGGCACATACTTCATCAAATTCTTTCAGATGCAAGTAATGACTTTTAGAGTCTAAATTATGAAAATTAGGAAGCAAGAAGATCATATAGCTGGCTTGAATCAAAAGGTATTTGCATTCATTGAGAGAAAAAATGAAAACAAAAAGGAGAAGAATTTTGAGTAGGTTGCAAGTAATAACACATTGTATACATCTATTGATTCTCATTTTCATCCTGGACACTTTTATTTTTAGTCATAGTGGAAGTGTGTGGAGGTAACTCAAACAAATTTCCAAACAAAGTTTCAAAATTATTTCTAACTTAATTGTGACTAGGATATCATATAACCATATAATCATAAAGAAAATAAACACAAAATATTTACAAAGGAGAAATATTTATAAACCTAAAAACTTACCTTGCCTTCCACGATAACAACGCTAAAAACTTACTATAACTTTAAGGTTGCAAACTCAAGTGCAAATTGTGTCAAGTAATAAATTTCTCGTGCCAAAAGAAACCCTCTAGCCCCCTCTTACAATCTTAATACATGACCTATTTATAGTGCTTGGAGTGTGATAGAGGCCAAATATATAATAGAGTAGTTAAACAATCAAGTGGTATGCTAAGTATCAAGAGTTGATAAGTTGTTATACCAAATCCTCTAAATTTTCACCTATCCAATTTAATTAAATTTTTAGGCCAGATACAGCTAGATTTTGATGATGTGTAAATGATAAAAATTGTAGATATTTTTGTGTTGATATATTTTCATATGTCATTTGTCAAATTTGGGTACAGGATGAGAGAGATATGGTCAAGTTACCGATTTATGTTCAAGAGTCATCTTTCAACATTAGTAACACATTGTAGCATGTTTATTGACCATTTTAACATTTCATCCACAAACTTGTTTCTCTACCTCTTGTATATAACATATCTAAATTTAAGTCCAAAATCAATTTTGGTTTAAGAGATATGACCCAATTGGTAAAATAGATCAAGACTGGCCTTAACTTTGATCCAAATATTTGGTCATCTATTTTGTACAACCACTTTTAATCCAACTTCTTTAATCCTTACATATTTACTATAGGATCTAGAGTCTATATGAACTTGTAGATGAATGACTTATCAATCTATACCCTCAAGAGTTAACCCAAACCTATTTTGAATCAAAAGTTACGTTAGTTTCTCTAAAACCTGCACAAAAGAAGATAAAACATTTTAATCTCACTTTTTTATGTTGATTTTCCATTTTATTCCTAAAACATAAAAATGATTTAATTAGGAGTTCTAATGACAATTTCAAAGTGAAAATAATTTTATAAATCCTAATCAATTATACACTTTTAAATGTTCATCACTAATGCCACATAATTTATATTCCATTCTCAATATGCCTATTGAGAAAGGTTGTCTTCATATTCCTTTGTCATATCTAATAGTCATAATACATAGATATAACTAGTAGGATCCAAAATGACTTTAGCATTACATTTGGTAAAAGGTCTCCTCAATAGTCAACACCTTGACTATGAGCATAACCTTTCTCTACCAGTTGTGTCTTTATAGGTCACCAACTCCACATGTTCTCTAATTTTATATTTACAAATCTATTTGTAGCCAATAGGAACCATTCCCACCAATGAGCCCATCAAAGTTAATATCTTATTAGAGTACATGGAGTTCATTTTGGATTGTTTGGAATTTCGCCATCTTCTCGAATTGATGTCATACATCATTACTCCTTACTTGGATAAATATTAAAAAAAAAAGAGATCCTCTTTACTTCTCTTTAGAAATAGGCCATTATTGTGTAAGTGGCCTCAAGATCCTTTTAGATCTTGTTAGAGGTTCTGTACTAGAAGTTTAGTAATTTGTTCATGAACCATTGTCACTTGTGGGAGAAACTTTGATTCTTGAATATGTTCAAGTTGTATGATCTAGCCATTTCTATCTTATAGAAATTTCTCATTCTCAAGAAGGTGGCATCCCTAAAAAACAAACTCCTTTGTTCCTAAGGATTATAGTAATAGTATCCAATGCATTCGTTTGGACCCCCACAAATTGCACAAGTTGGATTCAAATTCAACTTATCTCTCACTAACTGCTTTAAAGAAGCAGGCCTCTTTATACCCTTAGGTATGTATATAAGGGGTATTTGCCATATCATATCCTATATGATATTTTTGGGCACCGACTTAAATGATATTCTTACTTAATAAGAATATCATCAATTCTAGGGTGAATTCCTAGAATGAAGAAGGAAATAGGTAAAACGCAATATGGATTCACTTAAAGTGAGAATTCAATTCTCCATAAGATAATCAAAGAACTTACTGTCTTAGTATTTTCATCCTCGATCACATCAATGGATTTAATAATTTAGCTAGCTTAATTCTATACTCTATGCCTAATTCTTTAAACCCTTTAAAGGATCTTAGAGTAATGAAGTAAGAAAAGTTTGCTCGTGCATAAGAAAAGTTCACTTGTGTACTAACACTTAGTGGACTGCATACATCTATTTGGATCAAATCCAAAGGAGTGGTTTGCTCAATTTGCCCCATACATGGTGATTTGGTAATCTTTCTTTTGAAACAAGATTTACAAGTTGGCACCTTATACAAGTCCAACAGGTCAAGCAAATGTGCCATCTTGTGAACTTTTTCTTTAGAGATATGATCATAATTAGCTTTTCACAAGTATGTACTATTTTGATTATCTAATTCTAATATTATCTTGTTAATTATATAGCATGAAATTTGGGATTATATAGTTCATTTGTTAATATAGCAAAGATAAATAAATAATACTATCATAATTCCATCTAAAGTTAAGTAAATCATTTATATATCCAATAAAGAAACACTTACCTTATTCTCAAGCTCAAGGATGTACTTTGTCTTAGTTTCCATTTTCTTGTCAACCTGTGCAACCCCTTGCAAAATAGGATCATATATGTTATTTAATACGCAAGAAAAAAATATCAACCATAATGGTTGATATCAATAAAGTGTAAACTTAAATTAAAACCCTTTTTAATTCAATTAAGCAAGTTAATACTTGTGCTTTCTGTTTTCATGTTCTAAATATCCGCAATGGTGACAAACATCTATCCTTTTAGACAGATTAAGCCATTAAGTTTGTTTGTTTGTCTAGATTATCTTAAGTGGAATTGGCTAACAATTATCTTATGTGACGTAGAAAATTGAGCATTCATTCCATTAATATCCATTTACTATTTGGTCTTTAATCATAAATATCTCCTACTATTTTATTGAAATACCATCACCTTCTAGATGAAAATTCGGGAAATCTAATTTCCTAGTGGACTTGAGGTCCAATCAACCTTGCCAAAAACTTGGGTCGGTTGTCATAGGCCTATCAACTTTAAACTTTACTCTTCAATAATTTTTTTAACGAGTATAGAGTGAGTAAGAGTTGATCCCACGAGGATCAAGGCTAACTGATTTACTATCGACTTACTGACTAAGAAATTTAACTTCAAAATTACTAAACCTAAAGCTAAGACTCAACAAGTAAACTCTAGAAATAAAGAAAAATTGGTTGAGAGGACTGAGTTGATTAACTAAATCCCAAAAATTAAAACTACTTAAAATGCAAAGCAATAAAAATCAAAACAATAAGCAACAAGTGCTGAAAGGAGGTTGAGGTTTCCTTCGCTGCCACTAGAAAATGTGTTATAATTTCATATCAATATTAATAACAACTTGCCATTAAAATTATCAACTGTAGGTAATAACAAGCTCTACTACCTTGATTTAATTCAACAGATACATTAAAATAAAAAAGATAGATTGATCTAAGCAACAATACACAAGCACGGGTCATTCAACTTAAGTTATATTTTTCATTGCAATTAACAAAAATATTTCATAATCATTAATCACAATTTACTACACATGATTAGAAACTTAAGACAATTATAGACCCAAAATCTCTAATCTAGTTGTAAGGAATTCTTAAACCTAATTTGTTTGTCCACCCAAACAAAGCAAGAAGATACCCATTAAGACATTAAGCAAAGAAAAACATAAACAACTTTAATTGAAAAGTTGATCAATAATACCAAATATTTAATTACAAGAACTCATATTTAAGGCTTTGAAATCACCCTCAACCAAAAAGGAATTCTAGCCTAACATGTTAAAAAATAACAAGAAAATTAAAACTAACAACATTGGGAAATTTAAAGGTTGAAGAAGATAGTTGAGGTTGATGGCGTATTATGGATGTCTCCTCCTCCAAACCTCTTACACTTCATCTTCCTTAATTTCTAAGACCCAAGATTGCTTTCAAAGAATAATAAATTTTAGATAGTGAGTGAGAAATGATGTGTGTATTGAGAGGATATTGTGTGAGAAAAGTGTGAGATCGTGTGTGTAAATTTATTATAACGTGTGTAATCTGTGTTGTGATTTTAGAAATCTATAGTGTATATGTGGATATGTGTGATGTATTATATATATAGTGTATACATATCCAAAAATATGCCCAAAAGTTTGAAAGGCCGTCACTTGTCACCACTACAAACAAAAGGGATTAATTTTGTTATAAGGATGGTGCCTAGGCTCTATGTTTTGTCACCTAGGCGCCATTTGCTCTATTTTCGGTGCCTAGGCACAGTTGCTGCAATTTTTCTCCTTCACTTTAGTACTTTGACACTGTTTAGCCTATTTCAATTAATTTTTTATCACTTTTTAGGATGAATTGGCTTTCGGTGTCTTTATAACAATTGTAGCCTATTTGCTACCTTTTTTTAGCCACTTGAATCAGATCCATATCATATTTTTGGAAATGCCAAAAATACAAAAACTGCCATATTTGGAATTAGAATGAACTTTTAACTCTACTCAATATTTCTCTTTGAATTCAATTGAACTAGGATAATTCTTCAACATGAAAGTTGTATATATATCACTTATCTTTCCAATGATCTATGAATGAGGTCAATAAGGCTTTGGATTATAATTTATGCCCATACAAAGACTGTCACCTTAGCACCGTGTTAATAAAATTTGGCCCAACAATGCTTGTTTCAACTTTGTTTTGGCTCATTTCCAATCTCTTGATTCCCAAACTCCTATCACACATAAAATATTAGTAAAAAACTAATATTGGCAAGAAAACATTAAGGAAGATCTAGAGGAATTGATATAAAATATGTAAAAATATACACTTATCAAATTTTCCATATTTAACCTTTGCTCGTCCTCTAGCAAGTCTAAAACAAAACATAAATACAAACTAAGCTAATCTACTTTTGTAGAAAATCATAATTGCATTTAGCACATGCAATAACAAACCTTTAAACCCCTAGATAGCCTATAGAGAACGAGTTGTAGTCTCGTGAGGGCTTCTAGTGGTAATACCTACAAACATCTATGATACTAAGTTCCAACGATTAATTCTTAGGGAGCAACAAAGTAATATGGTAATAAAAGCAAATAAGTATTGAATCTAACTCATAGTTATTAAAAAGAAAATATACTTCCACAACAATCATACTCAAGTGTATATGTGAATAACCATTGTCAATAGTGATGAAACCATACATGATTTAAACAAGTGAATTCTCATAAAACCTCATGAAAGCCATCACTCGGTCTCTAATGAAAGAGTTGAACATCATAAGCTCATCCTTTGGTACACATCTCTACTATACCGAAGGCACCACATAAAATTAAAAGGTTTTTAATAATAGTTATAATGGGGCCAAGAGGTAGTGTATGACTTAAGAAAGAAATTGATAGGATAAAACAAAGGTTTTAAAAATTTCATGAAATGAGAAACACAAATCTCATCAAGAAATGATTCTCATAGTACACAAGTTTCAACATTGGGGTCTAATATCATTGTGTTGGTCCTTCTTCGTCATTCTCATCAACTTTGTAATATCTTATTTTTAGTTGCAAGTCATAATAAATTTTCTTTTCAACATTTTGCAACTTTCTTCCTTTTTTTCTTTTTTTTGTATATATATATATATATATTCAATATTTTTCTCCTTTTTCCTTCTTTCTTTGAACTCCCCCACACTGATCTTCTATTTCAACTCAAATTTCTTTTGCAAGTTCAACTTGTCATTGAAAAGTCTCTCAAGTTCCACTTCATTTTTAGAACAAGGATAATGTATTTAGGTTATGTAAGAAGATATGATTACCATTGAAAAAGCTTATTCAATAAAAGGCCCAAAGTGACTCATTATAGAGGATGTTCTCTTGGAACATCACATGGGAAACAAGCTGATTTGGCAATGGTGCTAGAAAGCTTAGTGCCTTAATCATTTTTCATGTGACGTTCAATCAGTCGTTATTCTATACAGACCTCCAGCAGAGTTCTATTATTCAACTCCCATATGTCGAAACCCAAGTTATAATTAAAGCAAGGGTATACAAACTACCTATTTTGACATGCTTGTCTCTATACCGAAGAACATAGCTACTTGTGTGAAAATAGTTGAGTATGATCGTCACTAAAACATATCAACCAAAAAGTAACATCAAGGTTCAAAACGACACCTATCGTCAAACACAACCACATCATTCATGCTTAATTCTCATCATAGAAGTTGGAACAACACCTAGGACTCAAAAATTTAAAAACTATACACAAATTAAACAAAACAAGGAAAAAAGTAAGAAAAAACTAAAAAAAAATCTAAGTCCTAAATCCTTCCCCCGACACTTAATCCTTACATTATCCTCAATATAAGCCTAAGCTACTTAAATAAAGAATTAAATACAATAGGTTTGGATTGGTATATATAAAATAAAGCAAAATAAAAGAACTAAATGAAATAAAATGAATGGAAAGAAAAGAGTATGAGAGTTAGAGAGATCAAATCTATGATCATAAGCTCTCAAAGCCTTCTTTTCCATTCATTGGGTTATCTCCCAATAAGCGCTTAGTTTAATGTCCTCAGCCCGACATCGCCTCATTCATCACTCCTCCACATATGTCAGCTCATAAATGGGAGCCTCATCCACATTCTTCATTTGAAAATCCTTTTAGTAAGGTTTCAACCTATGGCTATTTACTTTGAATATCTTGCCCATCTTCAAACTCCGTATTTCAACTGCACCATGTGGAAAGACATTAGAAACAATAAAAAGACAAACCCAATGAGAGTGCAATTTACCTAGAAATAACTTAAGACATGAATGAAATAAAAGAACTTTTTTACCAATGACAAAGTATTTTCTAGAAATCACTTTTTCATGAAATGCCTTAGTCTTCTTATTATAGATCCGATAACTCTCATAAGCATCATAACAAATCTCCTTAAGCTCTTGGAGCTGTAACTTCCTTTATTCCATTGTTGTATCCATCTCCATGTTGCATTATTTCACTAACCATCATGTTTTGTGCTATAACTCTACTGAGTGGTGAAAAGCTTTCTCATAAACCAATTGATAGTAGGACATGCTAATAGGAGTTTTGTAAGCGGTCCAATATGCCGACAAGGCATCATCAAAGCAAATGCTCCAATCTTTCCTATTTGCTTTGACTGTTTTCTCAAGGCACTATAGGAAAAAGAGGAAATAGCAACAAAATTTTAGCAATGAAACAAGATTTTTGTCTCTAAGTTAAATATTTGGGACGAAGTGAACTTAAAGCATCACTATAAGTAGAAAAAAGTATAATTTTTTTTATTTTAGCGATGAGATGTCAGTACGTCGTCTCTAATTATAAATATAATTTTATTTCTTTAAAAAAATATTAGCGATGAAGTTAAAAACTTCGTCGCTGAGATTACGAAAAAAGAACAAAAAATAAATATTAGCGACGAACAATAAAATTCTGGTCGCTAACTATAAAAATATATAAATTTATAATTTTTTTTCCTATTTTCGCGATGAAGCTTACTAATATCGTCGCTAAGGTTAAAAAAAATTATTGATGCTATGATCTCTTTGCGTCGCTAACGTTTAAAAAATAATAATAATTTTTCTTTCTATTTTAGCGATGAAATGGAGTAGCATCTGTCGCTAACTTCTATTTCAGCAGCAGAATATAAGTTTTGTCATTGAAAGTAATTTAATTTATTTTTTCTTCTAAATTTAGCAATGAAATTAGGTTATTTCATCACTAACATAATTCGTTTAGCGATGATTCCAACTTAGTTTTGTCGCTAATTTGTTGGGATTTATTTCTCAAAATTCCCTCCTTTCTGAAAGACGACCCTAGCTTCTCAAATACTTGATTTCCTAATCTCTCTTTCTCTCTCTCAAATCTCAAGCCATAATCTACCGAAAACTTCCATTCACCACCGCGCCTATGTTCCACCACCACACATCATAACCGGGCCTAGTTTTCGATCGCTTTCCATTGCTCTGCATTCAGTAGAGGCCTCTGGCTTGCATTTTCTGCAGAGAAGGTACACCATGCATTAATTTTTCCTAAATTTATATAATCAAATTCACGAATCTCTATCTTATCATTTGCGAACCATCACAAATTAATTAATTAGATTAATTAATTAAAATAATTATTATTCATAAGCTGCACATGTTGCAAACCCACTACTAGTTTAATAATGAACATAAAAGGGCCATGTATCTTTATGAAAAGTAACATTTCTAATTTTAGAATTTATTCAATGGTTGGAAATTAATTAATTAATACTGATTAATTAATTAATTAAGGGTTCTATTTAATTTAATGGTTAAATTAAATTATTCAATTAAGTAATTGAATTATTTAATTGGACCTAATTTGATTAGAAAACCCAATTGGAGTAAATTAAATAAATTAATTGGATTAATTAAATTGAGATTAAATCAATTGGATTGTTTTATGGATTTTTGAGTCCAAGCCCAAAAATTAATATAGATCACTTAAAAAACCTACTAAAATATGAAGAGAATAAATTAAATAAATGTGATTTATTTTATTAACATATTTATAGATAAATAAATATAGTGACTAATTTTATGGGATAAAATTGGCCACTAAGATTTAATTTATATATAAATATAATTATAGTATATATATGATATATATCTATCTTTATATTATTTAAAAAGTTCAAATTAATATCAATAATGTATGTAGATAATTTTGATGATTAATGTAGTATCAAATTAGTTCACATACAACAGGAGAGAGAAAAGAGAAGAGTTCTTACAAGATTTAAAATCCTTCCAAAGTAAGATTTTGAAATAGTTCAAAATTGTCAAACTCTCCAAGAGTTGGAGAATAATCAAATTTTTAGTCCTATATATACTTATGGACGAAAATTGCAAAAATAATTCAGAAAATTTAAGCAAAAGAAAGAAAAAGAATTTTTTTTCTTATAATATTAATTTTCTTGTTCTTTAAAAGAAAAAATAGTTTCTTGTTATTCTCATCATATTATTGTTTCAAAAACTTAAAGAATTGGTGTTGAAAATTTATTATTTTTGAAAATTTACTCCGGTTCTAAATTAGTAAACAATTAAAAGGATACTAGCGAATCCTTTTGATTGGTGTTGCTCTTCCGTATTATGAACCTGATAGAGAGTAGACACTTAGATTCCTGTGAGTTCTGATAATCCAGGATAAGTAATTGATTGCTTCATTCCCTACAACAATTGTAGTGTATGAAAAGTATAATCCAATTTTATATTTATTTATATATTCACTTGAAAAAGCGCGATCGTTAAAATCGCTTTCGAATCAAAGGGGTTATATTTATGTTTGATAAAATTTTAATTTTTCACTACACATGCTCCTGCGATTATGTCGAACCCAATAGAAGCATCACCCAAACCCAGAAGAAACGATAGGGATATATTTGACTCCCACTCACGGGAAGTTCTTGTAAAATAGATGGTACTCGTTAAGATGAAGTACTTAATGGAATGACTTAATAGCTGGAATTCTTTGAAGGCATAGCCATAGCAATTGGAAAGGGCCAACTCTTCAAGATTAGGGAAGTCACACGATGAGAGACTTCACAATCCCACTCTGGTTAGTGATATACTCTATAGATTAGGGAACGACTTGGTAGACAATCCCACCCTACTTAGTGATAAAGTCTTCAGATTAGGGAACCTATGGTCATGAAAGCAATTTGCATTGTCGTCAATGTTGATGGTTTCAAGAGTTGGGACGTTAATTATAATACTACTATCCTCTTTCTTGTATTTCTCATATTTACTAAAAGCAAAGTCCTTGAGATTATGAAGCTTATTCACCTTAATTGTTCTTAACCCCTTACAGTTTTCGAGCCCCATAGCTTCAATGAAAGGGCAGCTTGAGATTATCTTCTGAAAAGTCTCTTCCTCAATGTAGACTTCGTTGAGACAAAGTCTTTTTAGATTCTTAAACAGTACCTTGTTAGGAGCCTTTATGTAATGTCCAATTCTCAATTCTCTCCTACATAGCCAATAATAAGCATTTTGCATGAATATGCATCTAATCAATGTGCATTATCGAATTATGGCATACAAATAGCATGATTACACAAACATGAATAATTGTTATTATATACTTCAGTTATGCTTTAACATGCATTAGTACATGAAATATGAGATCAAACTTTCATTTCTTGATTTAACATATTCCTTAAGTGCCCTTTTTGTAGTAAAAAACTTGGTATCTCAGTTAAGAAAGATTGATGTGTTGAATGTCCATAAAATGAATTATTTGTATTGCTCCATACTCGTTATATGCTAAAATAATTAATTGCCTAAATATTTACTTGAAATATGTTACATTTGGCTAAGAACTAAAAGTATGCAAAATGGTGCAATTTGATAGGTTAGTTGACTAGGTTGCATAAAACCATTATAAACCACATTGCACTTGATTATAACACCAAAGCATAAATTTTTGTCATCTCCTTAGCCCATGAATGTGGCTTTTGGCATGAGAAAACACCAAGCATGATGCAACCAATCATCACCCTTCACTTACCTCTCTTTGAAAGGTCAAAGAAATCATTTTCATCCATATTTCTTGTGGAAGCACCTCAAAAATGACCACCCCTTATTCTTCTAAGTTTCTCCCAAATTTTTACACTCTCATACTCACAAAAATTAAATTCAATCCATAGGAATCCATAGAACACAAGCTAGAACAAGTTTCCATCTTTTTAAGCTTGAAAACCGTTGATTTTGAAGCTTAAATCCAACTTAATCAAGGTATATTCTTTTTAAATGTTTCTTATGATGAATTTATAGTATCTTGGATGGTTACATATTTTAATATGCTTTTGTATGATTGAAAACTTAAGTAAGTTACACTTGAAACCAAAACCAAGCTAGTTAAGCTAATTTTTAGCAAAATTGATAGTCTTGTGAAATTGTTTAATTTACTTGTTTCTATTGATTTTGTAATGCTTATATTATTTTTGAAAATTTCTTTGAATGATTGAAAACAATAATAATTAGTTTGTTTAATTAAAGGGTACAATCAATTTAAGTTAGAACCGAATTTACGTCATGTTAATTTGGATTGTGTGCATATTTTAAGGGATGCCCTAATAATTATGTTTGAATTATTAATTATTTAATGACTGTCTTAATGTTTAATGTCTTGAATTAGTAGTAAAATATGGAGTATGCATTTTTTTAAGGTTATGTAATTGATATGAAGTTGTTTACAAAATATTAAAAAGTATATATGAACTTTAACTAGAATAGACTAAATGATTTATAAAAAGGATATTAAATGACACATAATTTGATTATGTTAAGCCTTTAACACATCCTATCTTCCAAAGAACTTTCATTTGCTGTATCACAAGAATCATATAATGTTGTTCATGTTTTAATGTGATTGTTATTATTTGTCAAATGATGTAATGTTTGATGTATTTATGGTTCATGAAGCATGACACTATTAAGAATATAATGAAGTTTTTTTTTAAAAGAAAGTATGGTACTTGATTGATGGTCAGGTAGACAAAGGAAGCGGGAGGGACCGACGGACCTAACAAATGGTGGCAAATACTTGAGATTGAAAAAATGACATAGGAAAGCCACAATGAATGAGATAGAATACGGCTAATACCTGAGATTGAAAGATCAAGCATGAAAATCTTGTATTAGTTCTTTTATTGGCCAATCATTATGAACAGGTTCCGAAAACCATGGTCTATCGCTATTAGTTAGGTACCACACTTCAAAGGCCCTAAAGAATGATTTATGAATGAAAGTTATTAAAGAGAATAATGCATTTAATGATTTATGAGATATGCATATATGTTATTTGTTATTGCATAAGTTTCATCTTACTGAGCCTTTACCTCATTAGATTCATGTTATACAGGTGGAAATGTACAGGTTTAGAGGTTGACTGAGTCTCTAAAGCGGCCAGATAGAGATTTGTTCATATGCCATACTTCGAGCTGTTTTGTAGTTTATTTTGAAAACTCTGTCTTGTTTTTAAATAAGCCGGTCTGTTATGGTTTTGTAATCAGATGTACTCAGTTTTGATAGATGCATATGGTATGTTTAAAACTATTCAAGTTCTTTCTCTTATAGCTAAAAATGAAAACTTTTATTAAAACCATAACTCTAATATTGATGAAAAATTAACATTTCTTGACTTAACTGTATCAGTTTGTTTAAGCTCTACAGTTAGGTAAGGGATGTTATACTTTAGGTCCAACTTGCATCTCCAAAGATGTAAATCTTGGAGAGATTCAGCTTCAAAGACTACACAGGGGCAGATCATATGCTGAACTTTTTGGAAGAATATAAAGATGAAACTTCTTTACACCCATACCTATGACTAATGGGATCCATTTTTTAAGAAGTGAAACCGATTTAGTTTCAAAATAGGTTATGGACGTCGCAACATGAAATTCTTCTATGCACAACTTTTGATCATGGTATCCTTGTAAACTCTTATTCAAAAGGGAGAGGAATACTTCTTCAGTTCCATTGAAGCTGTTCTCACGAAAGTCGATATTGGCGGATTATTATTTGATGAAAAAAATTTATATGATGAAGATTTATATACTTCTTGCCTGGTATATTATTTGATGGTGGATTAGAGGTTTGGGTTAATGCCAGAAAATTGCAAACATACGATTGAATGTGTGGTGGGATTCAAGGAGTGATTTTTCCATCACTAAAACTACAAGGGTTTTGATGGGGCCTTCCGTTTTGTTTGTGTGTTTTCTAGGAAAGGGGAATGAGTAAGAAATGAATGAGAAAAATAGAAGACAGATGAAGACAAAAACAAGAAAGTGGATACGTCCAAAAGAACCCATTCTGCGATGGGCGGCAACAGTAGAAGAGGGTGGATTTTACGAGGGAAAATAGGGTTTGGACTAGGAATGATGCGAATATAACCCTCTTTTCTCTATCTCTACTCCTACTTCTACTCCTACTCCTTCTCCTCTATTTCTTCTTCTACACAAATCTACTGTCCCAAACCACAACCCCCCTCTTCTTCCACCTAAATCCATATCCAAACACAACCAACCCACCTCTTTTTCTATCCAAATCCACACCCCAAACCACTATCCACCTCTTATATCCACCCAAATCCACATACCAAACTACCAACCCACCTCTTCTTCCACTTAAATCCATATTCCAAACCACCACCCACCTCTTCTTCAACCCAAGTCCACTCCCAATGTTACATCCCGAATCACCACACCCCAAACCACCACCCATCTCCGCCACCTATCCCTTTTCCTCCTCCTCCTCCTCCTTCTTAAAATATAAAGAACTATTTTTTATATAGTAAAAATAAGAAGAAGAAAAAAGGTATATACTATATTAGGTAAATTTCTATTTATTTTATAATTTTGGTAATTAAGAAATTATTTAAGCATATTATATAAACTCTTTTTTTATTTTATTTATTATTAAAATTCAAATACTTTCTAAGTTTTAAATAAAAAAATTTACTTACATTTTATTTCTTTATTTTCTATCATTTTCTAATTTGTTTAAATATTTTTAAAATTAAGAAATTACTTAACAATAATATGTAAATTATTTTGTTTACTTGAAATTTTACAATTTTTTTGAAGATGGATGAGAAAAAAAAAATTATTTTTTTTAAATTTTACAAATGGAAAAAGAATAAATATCAAAAAATATTATTTTCTTATGTCCACTTGGAAATTCCACATATTTTTTTTATTTCCATCCCTTTGTCCACATAATTGCTACATCATCTAATTTTTCCTCCAAATTCGAAAATTCCCAAATTATAATGTCAACAAATTTTGGTAGTATGCCATGTCCATAATTTCCAGTTAAAATTAAATTTTTTGATAAAAATTGGACTAAATATGTAAATTTTAGAAAGTTAGTACACTAAAATCAAATCATACCAACTTAAAGAACCTAATATCTATGTAGGTCAATTTAAGGGACGAACTTTATCTTTTTTCCTAATTTAAAATACTATAAAAGTTTAATGTAAAACCACTAACCAGATAAAATCATATATCAAATGATATTTACAGTAAAACATGTCTATCCAAATATGATTAATTCAAACATATTTTTCATGAAAATATTCTCACACATTCCCCAACCCCACCTGTAAAATGCATTTTCCATAACGTTTCTATGAGAACACCAAAAGTAACAACAAACGTAGCATGGCAAGGATCGAGCATATAAGAATTTTAGAGTCATAATTTCACGAGAAAAACTTTTGGAATTGAATGCTTTGTTATCAAACTGTCACATTGTTCTGCATTCATATTGAGTCCCTTCTGGAGATTTTGTTGACACTAAAAATTAGTTTTAAAGATTTTTATCTCGACCCCTGCGGGATTATAGTTGGAATCTTTGTGTTGGACTATGGATATCGATTAACCATCATCACATGTCACAGGCTATAACAGTGGTGATAGTGTTTGTTTTTAAGCTAATTAACCGAATGAAATTGTTCTTTTTCTTTTGTGGCTTTCATATATCCATTGATTACTTGTTTCCACAAAATTGCTTTATTTATTGATATCGGACTATTAGCATGAATTATTTTATTATATTTTAAACTTATAATTGATCCAGTAGAAGGTTACGAAGAATTATTTATTAAGAATGTAGCTCAACCTTATTAATGTTTTTCTTC